>CM060985.1:185396995-186021995 GCA_030765065.1 Deroplatys truncata | reverse complement strand
ATTAAAAACTGTTTTGTTGTTTTTCAAAATATTCTCCTTTATGATCCATACACTTCTGCATCCGTTTGAACCATTTGTCAAAGCATTTATTCCAGTCTTCTTGAGACACCTTCAAAACATGGTTTTTGAAGGCATTAACGGCTTCTTATGCCAACGAAAATCTTTGTCCACGCAATTTATTCTTGACGTTCGGGAACAAAAAGAAGTCATTAGGTGCCAAATCAAGACTGTATGGTGGATGAACCATAAATTCGATTTTTTGAGCCTTCAAATACTCTGTTGTTAGACGAGATGTGTGTGCGCTCGCATTGTCTTGATGAAGAACGATCCTACGGTTCTTGTTGGTTTTCCTTACTTCACCGAAGACTTCCAGCAAACAAATGGTTGTGTACCATTCGGCATTGACCATTTTACCTTCCTCTAAAGGCACTGTTACCACATGGCAGTTTTGCTGAAAAAGCAGGTGACAATTTGCTTCGAAGTACTTCGAGTGCGAACAACTTTTGTTGGATTTGCTTCATCTTGAAACACCCATACAGTCGACTGCTGTTACGCTCCGGCTCATACGCATAGATCCATGATTTGTCACTCGTTACAATCTTATATACGTCTTTTGAAGCACCGCCATTGTATTTCTTGAGCATTTTTGTACTCAAATCGACACGAGCATCTTTTTGAGATTGTGTCAAATTATGTGGGATCCAACGAGAGCAAACCTTTTTCACGGCTAAGCAATCCTGCAATATTTTATATATGCTGGTGGAACTAATGCCTAGGGCTGCCTCAATCTCACAATATGTCACATGACGATCTTTCATTATTAGTTTTTGCACAGCATCAATGTTTTCTGGCACAACAACTGATTTTGGACGACCTTCACGAACTTCATGATTGTGCGAACTGCGGCCACGATTAAGTTCGTTATACCAGCGTTTCACAGTGGCAAAGGATGGAGCTTCGTCGCCAAATGTGGAAGTTAGTTGATCGATGCACTCTTGTCTTGATAATCCACGTCGAAAGTTGTAATAAATCATCGCACCAATATATTCCATGTTTTTGTTGCCACACAATTTTCAAGTTAGTGTAAACAAAACAAATGACACTCTATTGACAAAATGTTTGAAGTAGATTATGGTCAAAAATGTCAAAATTTCCATTGAAAACGTCAGATGGCACCTACATCATTCAGGGTTGCGAAGGCTCAAAATATAAATAGTGCCCCTCGTATCTCGTAAATAGCGGATGTTACAAAAGGTTATATGAAATATACTATGTTTTTTAAAGAGGTATACATTTTCTGTGTAGTACGTTTTCGTCTATCGCTTAAAGTTTACCAATTACACAAGGCTGTACAAAATTCCTTCCGAATGAGGAGGAATTCAAAGGCAATTCCCAGAAAATTCAAGATGTACATTTTGTGTGTTATCTGAATATTAATAATAAATAAAATTTCGAAAATACTCTACAAAACTTTTTCTTAAATAGGAAATCACTATTCGTTTTTTTTTAAGTCTTGGACATACAAAGAGCATGGAATGCTCCACATAGCAACCAGCTCTTAAAACATTAGACTAACACTTAAAGCCTACCATATTCCTTTTGAATCTACAAGAAAATTAGCAGTAAATAGTTTCTGAAAATGCTTATCTCGGTTAACATGAAGTAGGCGGAAAATAAGCGTTTGTAAACATACGAGAGAGTCATAAAACTACGAACCGGCTGCGTGTTGTTTTACCTGTCCTCGTTCTCTGTGCTCGTTGCCGTCTGCCGCTATCATAGAAATGCTCGGATGAAACCATACATTTTTAAAACTACTTTTAAAGGCTTTACTTACCAACTTTATGAAAGGAGATGCTGAAACTGGCCACCGTCGTTGTCCATACATTTCTGGCACCTCTTTACGAAATTGTCCATAAATCGCCGTAGTTCACGTTGAGATAGCCTGCAATTTCCTGGCGGATATTTTGTTTTAATTCTTCAAGGGTGTGTGGGTTTGTCCTGCACATTTTATATTTTTGTACACCAGGGAAGGGGTTTAGGTCGTGGGACCGAGGGAGTCACAAATCTCTGCTAATAGTTATGTTCTCAAACATACTTATAATTGTTCTCATCGAAATATTACCGTATGAGCTGTTGCAGAGTCTTGATGAAAAAATGCAAAATCACGCTTCCTGTCTGTTAATTCTCTAAAAAAAATAGCGCGCAAAGTTGTATTCCTGTATGTAGGTCGTGTACTGTTGATTCGAAAAAAAATGGCCTTATAGCTCTTTCTCCGCTCATGGCACAACAATTTTTTCGTCATGAAGGTGTACTTCACGAACAATATTAGATTTGTCAGATGAGGCAGTATTTTTAACACTTAAATGATTTCAGTCTAATTATATAGTGTGTAAATTCAATAACAGCCCACCTTGAAGCAATATGTGTAGTAATGTTATGTGAATATATTACGTAATTTAATAATGTAGCAGCTGCGAGAAATAGGTCAAAAGTTGCTAACAATGAGGTAACAATGAGACAATAATGAGTTTAAGAGTTTAACAATACCACTTCTGATTCTTGGAAGCAATCATGTAATTTTAGTGACAGTTTATAAAATAGCCAATCAACATCCAAAAAAGCATTAGTTAAATGAATATATTCTATTGGAGTAGGATTAGCCAATCAGAAACTGAAAAGGAGAAAATTTTACAAAGTTAGAGTTCAGTTGCATGCAGACAGAGTTACTAACCAGACGCAAAAAGTGTCTTCAAGAAATATAGTATGTATTCGTGTGAGACGAAAAACAAGTTTAGTGTTAAAAAAGTGTAATTAATTAATAAAAAGAATCCCGTAGCTCTCTATATCAGTGAAGTGTTGTTTAAATCGTATCAAGTGTTAATAAAAGGAGTGAAGTAATATTATAATCTGTGTAAGCCTACATTTTTGTCGCATCACAACCCTGCTATGAGAAACGTGTCTCTAACAATAATACTGACGCAGGCGAGGCAAACATAAAAATATAATACTTAAAGAAATAGTCAAATTATAAAGTTAGTTTTTTAAACTTGGGGCAAAGGCCACCTGAAAGTACATTTGGGGCGAAGGCTACCGGAAACTGTTTAATATACGTGCGGTTGCAACTACTACTTCAAGTTCGGCTCCCCAACAGTTGAAATATAATACATCATCTTCAAACTGGCTTTCCATACGTAGCAGAAATAATCATTTCCCACAGAGCTCCACTAACGATTATTTTGTGTACACATATCCATGAAGTTGGAATTAAGCCTCTCCGTGAAGCATATTAAATATGGGTCTATTTCGCCATTGTGTACACTATTGAGACTCCACTCACAAAATGTGCGCCTAATTACAGGATCACCTGTTTGAAGATCATGTGCCACAGTTATTTTATATGGTTTTAACTTCAGCAAGTTGGTAGCTCTTCACGCAGAGCCATAAGTAATGCCTGCCTGTTTTGAAAGACGCCTAAGTGATTTTTGGGGGGAATTCTCCAAACCATGACCGATGTAGTCCAAAGTTTCTTCGGTAAGAACCGTGGATTACTTAGCCTGAACACTTCCTGTACACTTTATGGTAAAGTTCATGGATTGTTGTACGGCCTGGCAATTTTACACCTGGAAATCTTTCTACAAATCGTACTGACTGAGTTAACACATACGAATCATAAATAAATACACACTGTGCAGTAGAAAACATATACTGAACCACAATATACTTTGTGACTAAGTACAGGACAAAACAATAAACAACTCGTAATAACTGAACTACGTCACTGCACTTTACACTGCAGAGCAAAACCATGTCAACAGTGTTATCTTGTTTATAGCAGCACTGCGTTCTGTTTCCACACGCCCAGCGGAAAAACACCGCACAGCCGGTTCCTAGTTTCTTGGCTCTCGCGTTATTTTGTATAAGAGTAGAGAAAGTCATGTGAATGCAACACATCAGATTTTTCTTTCACATGCCGACTTTCTCTCTCGTGCATATCTCAATTTTTTCAACTTCCTATTCGGCGACTGACACCTCCCGGAATTTTATTCTCGTTCTACTATCGGCCCTCTCGCTCTCGTTGCCGCTGCTATTTTCCAACTCCCTGTGTTAGAAAGTCCACTTACTAATTGTCTCCAAAATTTGAAAAAAATAAATGAAACACTTTGGCTTCTTGTTTTGTTAAAATGTAGTCATGAAATAAATTAGGGGAGTTCTTGAGAGTATTCTTAAAATGTTTCTTGAATAAAAACTTACCTTATGTGAAGTGGTACGAATTTGAATACTTTTCTACGCTCATTAGTAAAATTGTCAAAACATTACTTCTTATTTTGTGTAAAAACCTGACGTGATAGAAAAAAACCGGTTATTTCTGGAATCAGCATAAAAACGTGATTCAAGAACACCTACATTTAAGAAATTATCTGACAAAAAGTTTGAAAATGCAGACTAAAATAATTATTAATAGCGCAAACTGAAACGGTTGAAAGTAAACGATAATAGAATCAAAAAATTTCCAGTAAACATGGGTCTACAGGATTTATTATTGAGAATATGTGGTTATGGGCCGCCACAGACGTGAATTGCTTGAAGATGTTCCCCTTGAGAAACGTCGGAGTATGTGGTACATGCATGATGGAGCAAGGAGGTCAAGGAGGACGTATACCTGATCCCAATCCTTTGGATTTTTCTGTTTAAGTTCCGTTAAAGTACTGGAGTAGAAATGATCCGGGTGTGCTTGAAAGAATTAGAAATTCACTGCAGAGACAAGTCTACTTTTCAAATTCATTTGTATTTTATCGTATGCTTTAAACCGTTTCAGTTTGTGCTATTATGATACACCCTGTATATAGAATAAAGATGTCATAAATTTAATATTTGGCTATGAAGAGTCTAATATTAATATTTCCGGTTAACTTACGAGTGCACGGAGGTTAATAATTGTTTTGTCCCATGAAAACGCATATTTTCATAACCAGAGAGTATTAGAGAATATAAACGAATCCATAAAGTCTATTGAACTGCTTCCGAAAGCACCGAATATTGCATTGCTTGTACTAAAAGGTTGTTTACGAGAGAAAGAGAAAGAAACTGAGGGGGAGAGAGATTTTCTTCTTTGATTACTGTCTTCCTTCAGCATTTCTACGTCGTTTTTCTTCGCTTTATACGCCAGGGTGAACCTCGCGCCTTTCTGAATTTCAAATGCACTCTTCGAGAAGGAATAAAACCAGTGTAAGAGATCCAGGGAGCTTATAGCACCGCGTTAAACCTCTAAAAGGGCTCGGCAATGATGCGAAACCGTCGCTTCTACAAAGTTTACAATTTGTCTCTTCCGCAGGGCAAATAGTAAGCTTTCTTCATATGCATAATTTATACCAATTCCTTTTAGTTTTGTTTTCTGATTCCTACGGATTCTAGGCGTTATACAAACATTTGTCCCAGTTGCTATTCAGGAGTAAGAGAAAACTTCTAGGTGGGCGTTCTGGAAGGTATAGGAGATTTACCCTTTAAAATAATGGACTTTAAACTGAACGCAGTTGCGAATAAGATTAATTTATGCAACAAGTGGATAATGTTGGTTATGACATTGCTTTCATATTAAAACTGTCTACGAGTTGAATACATTTATGTAATATTAGCATTAGAAAGTGTAAGAAATGAATAAGGAAATAATTCGGCATGCATAGCTGAGCCTCTCATATGTTTCTGAATGAGCTGTTAGCTTCTCTGCCTCAATTTAATTTATTACCTGGCGTCTTGAACCGATATGACAAACTTTTGCATATATTTCTCTCCTAGGAGAGAAGTAAGCAAGTGTATTTTTACTTTCTCTACTACGTAGGGTAAGTATGCTATTCCACCCTAAAATTCGATGTCCAGATTTCATCGGAAATATATTTTTGAAACCCCCTGAATAAAAAAAATATTTTAGGGAAAGGTCGTGTGTTTCTGCTTCTGTCTGTCTGTGAATGTATTAAGTTAAAAATGAAAATTTGGTTAAAAAGCAATTTTGATACTTAATTTCAGTATTCCAAAAATGCGGCACGAAAACTAACCTTTAGGTTTTTATTAATGTTTTATTTTCTAAAAGATGGCTAGAGATTTTAATTAAAATATAATATATTAAAGCTATTTACATGGCAAACAGAATTCATATATTGAATTTTCTGGGAATAGCCTTTGAAGTCCTCTCCATTCGAAAGAAGGTTTGTAGAATCTTGTATAACTGGTAAACCTAAACGATAGGTTTTTTGTGTGTGTGTGTGTGTGTGTGGCATAAGCCGTTTCGGATACATCCGTTTTTATTGGTTCCAATGTTTACTTTCTCTACTAAGTATAATAAGTAGGGAAAGTATTGCATTCCACCCAAAAATTCGATACCGAGATTTCACCGGAAATATATGTTTTGAGACCCCTTGAATCCAGACAAAGCATTGTTGGAAACGTGTCCGTGTGTGTGTCTGTGTCTGTCTGTGAACAGCATAACTCAGAAACGAACAGTCAGATAAACACCAAACTTGGTATTTAGGTTCAGTATCTTCCAGAGATACGACACGAAGAGTTTAAAGAAAATCCCCCCACCCCAGATTACCCTTCACGTGGAACATTTTTCGAAAATTTTAATTTTCTCAAAAATGGCTCTAACCATGTAGATTAAAGTATCATATGCTTAAGATATTTTCATGACAAATGAAATGTATATCTCGAATCTTCTGGGAAAGTCTCCAAAAGTATTCTTCATTGTGAACGACTTTTGCATAACTGGTAAACCAAAAGAGATAGACAAAATTTTACTACACAAAAAAATGTAGATTGCGTTAAAATGCACAATTTATGTCATACACATTTTTGTTGTTTTTGAGTGAACCATTTTCGAGATATTGTTAGTTATTCCCTTAAATTTTCCAATACTTATACTTTTTCTCAAATTCGTTATTTATTTTTTTTGTCCCGGTAATACAAAGAGAATGGAATACCCCACATAGCAACCAGCTCATAAAATATTTGACTATCGCTTAAAGCCTAGCACGTACCCTTGCGTCTACAAGAAAATTAGCAATAACATTAACATCTCGATTAACATGAAACTTATGGAGAATAAGCGTTAGGAAAAATAGTTTGTACAAGAGTAGAGAAATTCATGTGAGTGTAACACATCAGATTTTTCATTTCTTGGTCATTCTCTTAAAGTCTTGTTAACATTCAGTTGTTTCTCGCGATGTCATGGTAGCTGTATGAAATTTTAAGGCTAGCATATAGCGTTCATTTGACTATCGTTGTTTCCTTTGTATCTATAACGAAATGTGTCATGTGGCTATTTCTGCAAAGGTTTATTTGTCTTAAATTGTAGTAGATAGAAACATTAGCTTTAGTAAGAATACTTATATACCCACTAATAAAGATAGAGGGTAGAGCTGGAAATGGGTATGTATCACAGAATTTTGTTTTTTTCTTTTTCTTTTCTGTTTGTTTGTTTGTCTGTCTGTCTGTCTGTCTGTCTGAATGCTTCAGCCGCCAAGGTAAATATCGGATTGAATATTTAATACCACTACATAAAGTTTCACCTTACTTGTAATACAAAATAAAAAAATCTGATGTGTTACACTCACATGACTTTCTTTACTCTTGCACAAACTATTTTTACAAACGCTTATTCTCCACCTACTTCATGTTAACCGAGATAAACATTTGCAGACTATCTTATTGCTAATTTTCTAGTAGATGTAAGGGGGAAATATATTTACAAGGGCAATATAGAAAATCAGTAGCCTTTAAGCACATACATATCTCTTAATAGCTGATTGTTAGGTGCAGCACCTTTCCTTTTGCCACAGATTATAACTCTTTGCATATCCAAGACAAAAAAATGAATAACGAATTCCCATTTGAGAAAACAAGTATTGAAAAATTTAAGGGAATAACAAGCAATATCTCTAAAATGGTTCACTGAACAAAAACAATGTAAATGACATAAATTGTGTATTTAAACGCGATCTACATTTTGTGTGTAGTAACATTTTGTCTATCTCTTATGGTTTACCAGTTATGCAAAAGTCGTTCACAATGAAGAATACTTTTGGAGACATTCCCAGAAAATTCAAGATATACGTTTTATTTGCCATGAAAACATCTTAAACATGTGATATTTTAATCAAAATCGTTAGAGCCATTTTTGAGGAAATTAAAATTTTCAAAAAAATGTTCTATGTAAAGGGTAATATGGGTTGGGGGGATTTTCTTGAAAACTTTTGTGTCGCATCTCTGGAAGATACTGAACCTAAATACCAAGTTTGGTGTTTATCTGACTGTTCGTTTCCGAGTCATGCTGTTCACAGACAGACACACACACGGACATGTTTCCAAAAATGCTTTTTTTTGATTCAGGGGTTCTCAAAACATATATTTCCGGTGAAATCTCGGTATCGAATTTTTGGGTGGAATACAATACTTCCCCTACTTACTATACGTAGTAGAGAAAGTAAATATAACAGACAATGTATGGGCAATGTAGTGCCTAGCACTAAGGCCCATGTAGACACGTGTCGAAGCTTCCATCTGCCCGTCGCGTATAGAAGCAGTGGTACTGTTGCCTAGCATTAAGGCATCTTTGGACACTGAAGAAGCAAGATGCTATGGTGTAGAGATGAGACCTATAAGGCTAACTGTACCCAGCAGGAGGTATCTCCTAACAGATACTCAATATGACCGCCAACTTAAAGCAAAGCGAAGTAAAATAATGGATTGTATGTCCTTTACTTTAGTCGGTTTAAATAAGTAACAACATTAGTAGTTCTGTGAGTCCCTTACCTCAAACGGGAGGTGTAGTATTGAACCTCGGACTGCATACTGACTTCGTAAACAGGATGAATGTACTGCGGCGGTGCAGAACTGCTTTTCACTACATCACTTTGGGCGTTCTTTGCACGCGAGATGGATCTGACCATATATGATAGAATTTACTGGTTGATGCTAAGCGAGACATACTACGTTACAAAAACCATACGGTTATTTGAGTTACATCACCATAAATACTGAGATTGTGGGTTTACGAGACCAAGCAAAAGAAGTTCCAAACGTAAATACTGGAAAGGTGCGATATAAGTCCCATTTCAGAAAGGTGACCTCGAAACTATTGGCATTCCACTTCTATACTGGAAGGCATTGGTGATAAACTCGCTTCAGGGTACTGACGTCATGTGCAGAGAACCGACAAGCGGTAACGGTCGAATAAATCTGAAGACCTCGTGTGTATCTATAATGTATATATAATCAAGTGGCCCCCGCAAGCCGTCCTTAATTGAACTTAGTTTATAACGGATAGTGCGGTTCCAAAAGTTTTGCCTAGGCCAAAATGCAAAGGGGATTCCATACCTACAGAGAGGAGACCACTAAATGAAACACCAATGCTTGAAACCGAACACTTTAACTGCTAATGGTGGTCCCACAGCTCATTTGGTAGAGAAACTGCCTGCTATATGAGGTGTTCTGGGTTCGATTACCAGCTGGGCTCCAGAAAGTTGTATGTACACAAAAACATTTCATTCTATGCCCAAAGTCTGGTGTTTGAACGTGAGAGTACTTGTGTGTGTTTAGGGGGGAGGGGTGTTATCGGTTATTTAATAAGCAATTCGCTCCTCGGCCGGAATTCAGGATTGCCCATGACGCTAACCTGAACATACCCTACGTGATCAAAAGTATCCTGGCTAAAAATGACGCACAAGTTCGTGCAGCCCTCCATCGGTGATGCTGGAAGTCAATATGGTGTTGGCCCATCCTTAGCCTTGCTGACAGCGTTCACTCTCGCACGCATACTTTGAATCAGGTGCTGGAAGGTTTCTTGGGGAATGGCAGCCCATTCTTCAAGGAGTCCGGAACTGAGGAGAGATATCGATGTAGGTCGGTGAGGCCTGGCACGAAGTCGGCGTTCCAAAACATCCCAAAGTGTTCTGTAGGATTCAAGTCAGGACTCTGTGCAGGCCAGTCCATTACAGGGATGTTATTGTCGTGTAACCACTCCGCCACATCCCGTGCTGTACGATCAGGTGCTCCATCGTGTTGAAAGGTGCAATCGGCATCCCCGAATTGCTCTTCAACAGTGGGAAGCAAGAAGGTGCTTAAAATATCAATGTAGGTCTGCGTGTGTTCATGCCACGCAAAACAACAAGGGGTGCAAACCCCCTCCAGGAAAAACACGACCACACCATAACACCACCACCTCCGAATTTCACTATAGGCACTACACAAGCTGACAGATGACGTTCACCGGGCATTTGCCATACCCACACCCTGCCATCGGATCGCCACATTGTGTACCGTGATTCGTCACTCCACACAACGTTTGCCACTGTTCAATCGTGTAATATTGACGCTCGTTACACCAAGAGAGGCGTTGTTTGGCATTTTCCTGCATGATGTGTGGCTTATAAGCAGCCGCTCGACCATGGAATCCAAGGTTTCTCACCTCACGCCTAACTGTCATAGTACTTGGAGTGGATCTTATGCAGTTTGGAATTCCTGTGTGATGGTCTCTATAGTTTCTGCCTATTACTCTTTACGACCCTCTTCAAATGTCGGCGGTCTCTTCAGTCAACAGACGAGGTCGGCCTTTACGCTTTTGTGCTATACATGTCCCTTCACGTTTCCACATCAGAAACAGTGGACCTAGGGATGTTTAGGAGTGTGGAAATCTCGCGTACAGACCTCTGACACCCAATCACCTGACCACGTTGTAAGTCCGTGAGTTTCACGATGTCTAACTTCTACTGAGGTCGCGGATAATGAGTACCAGACAGTAGGTGGCAGCACAATGCACCTAATATGATAAACGTGTGTTTGTGGGGTGTCCGGATACTTTTGATCACATAGTGTACGTGTCAAGTCACTTAGTTCCATGACAGTTAATCTAAAATCAGTACAACAATATGCTCCAATTGATTCACAAATTTAACACATTAAACAAAATCTACTTTTGTAATACTTATGCACCCTTGAATATGTGTTAGAATTAAATTGTTTTGTATTGGTGCATTATTAACACTAAGTATGTGCAAAACCATGCCCGCCTTATTGAACGAATTTATATAAGGGCACTAAGGCCCACGTTCTACCAGGAATGAACTCATCATTTCTTAATATTATTTCTCTGCATAAAAGGAAACGTGCTCAGGAGACAGTTGCGGCGTAAGAAAATGTTCAGAACACAGCCTTCGAGCCTCAGCTGCATTTTGGTGCGTCTCCGCACAGATCGTAACCATATCTGTGTGTTCGCTATTAGTGAACGTTACCTTTATATATGAAATCTGGCTCGAACTGCAAGACGACCACGCGAGGCTTATCAGTACTGAACTACCTGTAAACACGTGCAGACAGCAACACAACTTCAGTCACCTTTCGCTTTGTACCTGCACTGACCATTTGAATAACAGTGATGCGGCAACCTCTATTGCACCTATGTTTGCCACATATATACAGAATGTCCACAAACTTTAGGTTTAAAAATTATGCAGATGATAGATACTTCTAAACTTAACATTTTGACACAAGGAACCTCTGGTCGGAAATGAATATTTTGAATGCCACACGATCTTGAAAATCAATTTTGCAAGCTGCTCTAATTTTGACACTCATATCCAATCTAGAGCTCACAGCAGGTGTTCAAAGTGGCGATAACTTGCCTCAATACAGGCATTGCAACGACGCATGACATTTTGTCTCAATATCTCCAAAATTCCCTAGCAAGCATTTCCCATTCAGTTTCTTTTGAATTTTCATATACCAACGTCTGCATGAGACGTTGTAAGAAAAAGTCCAGAGAATTGAGATCCGGCGATTGCGCTGGCCCCGTTACAGGACCTCGCCTTCCAATACACCGATTTTGAAAGTATTGTTCCGGGGAGTGCGGATGCCATGTTTGAAGTGAACCGAAGTCCCGTCGTGTTGGACCCACGTCCTCCAGCGGACAAAAAGTGGTACGATGTCCAACATCTCTGGCATCCCATCTCGTAGAAGCATAAAATAGCGTTCACAATTCAAACGGGGCGGCATTAAAATATTTTTTTTAAATGGGAACCCACAATTAGGGTCAATTTAAATTGACCCTAAAATGACCATAACGACATCCTCCAAATAAAACACGACTAATGGCATTTAATTTCCCCCATGATATGAAGCAACTTTTATTCAGGACATTTCTGTCTACAAGGCTTAGTTTTGGAGATATTGTACAGTCTCAACTTAAATGGTCCACTCTGTGTGTGTGTGTGTGTGTGTGTGTGTGTACGATGACGGACTGATAAATCTTTTATTTCTTTTAAAAAACATAACTTTCTTTCCAAAAAAAATTTCCTTTCAATTCAATACACGTTGTTCCACGTTTCTCCAATTCTTTAACCCTTCCAAAAATATGATTACTCCAAGTCTGCAAAGTGTGAGGTTGTTTCCGCCATGATGTGTTCACTGGTGTGAATTTATTTCCAGCGAGCCAACGTTTTAGATTTGCGAATAGGAAGAAGTCGCTCGGGGCCAAATCTGGAGAGTATGGTGGTTGAGGTTGCAGTTCGTCGCTCAAATCCATAAATATTGAGATGGCAATGGATGCTTGTGTGCGGATGCTTTATCCTGGTGAAAGAGAACTCTCTTCTTTACGAAATGGGATCGTTTCTTTAACGGTTCCTTGTGAAACTGATCCAGCATTGCGGCATAATATGAACCTGTGATCGTAGTGGATGTCTATCATCCCTTGTGAATCCCAAAAGATGCCATAATTTTTCCTGCCGACGGAATGATTTTCGCTTTCTTTGGAGTAGGTTCTCCGAAGGAAATCCACTGCTTTGATTGTTGTTTGGGTTCAGATTGATAGTAATGGATTCAAGTGTCATCAACCATAATATAACGCCGCAAAAACTCATTTGGGTTGCACTGGAACATCTTCAAACATCCCTGCGAAATTGTCACACGATTCCGCTTGTTCTCAACTGTGAGCAATCGCGACACCCATCTTGCTGACAGCTTTCTCATACGCAAAAATTCGTGCAGAATGTTATACACCCATTCATTTGAGATGTTTACGGTCTTGGCTATCTCACGGATTTTCACTCGGCGGTCTTCCAACACAACATATGAACTTTGTTCACCATTTCTTCTATTGTGACCACAACCGTCCGTCCTGTGCGCGCCGCATCTCTTGTGCTCGAACGGCCACATCGAAATTCTGTGAAGTATGCCATGTGATGGAGCAGAGTCCCTATAATAACTGTTCAGATTTTCTTCCGTTTCCTTCACGGTTATACCAATCAAAATGTAGTGCTTTATCAGAACATAAATTCACTTTTCTCCAATTTCTAGGAAGCAGCACACATCTGCTTATTTTAGACGCTCTCAACAATGTTCTAAGAAACAAATGACGACGCATTTCTGCAATTATACCCAGAATAGATGTAAGACTTGGGCGCAAACAAGAAAACCTGTGATTAGAACGACATCTCTCGTCAAAGTCGTGGACTTAACAAACCACTCTCGTGGGGAGAGAGGGAGAGAGAGAGAGAGACTATTTTGTACTTCGTTGCATTCTCAACTAAATCAGAGCTTTCTTCGCAAGTATATTCTATTCTAATTCCAATATTTTCGTAATCAAGTATAAGGGTTTTCTAAATTCTTTTTAATATTTTAGTAATTTACGAAATGAAATTAGAAGGTGTATCTGGACCATGTCTATTAGACTTAATTCAGGTTTTCAACGGTGAAAGAATTATCAAAATCCGTTCAGTGGTTTTTGAGATTACCCTGCACACACATACAGATTTTCTCTCTTTATAATATTAATATGGGTTACAAACACAGTAGTGTAACCTGCTTTGGAAGCTTGGAGCCCTCTTGTTCTACAACGCCATCCATTAAAAATTCCTTTTTACGAAGCTCTAAGTGAATTAAAGCAGAAATCTCGCTACATTTTAACGTAGCGCTAACGGCCTTCCAGGTTCTGATGAGTTTTATTTTTAACATCGAGAAAAGAAGGGTCTTTCTGAACGTTAATATTGCTTCCAGGAAATTATCTAATACCCTTCTTCCTTATTTGCTGGCATTAATCCTCGGTATGTAATTGGAAACAATGTTCTCTAAAGTTTCATCTTTGCACTCAAATCCCGTGGGGGTGGGTTACACGGAATGAAAGGGGCAGGCTATTAGTTTCAGCTCTCAACAGGAATAAAGAACTTCTTCCATAATGATTTTAAAATAGCCATTTTGGGAGATTAAAAACATTCTCAGTATTACTGCTTCTCCTGTTTTTCCCCGAGCAGACATTATGTCCAGGCAAATAAGGTAATTGAACAAGCATCTGGTCTCATGGGCTGTTCACAGCTAATCGTCTCGTCAGACACAAAAACAATGTGTACAGTCTGTTCTCGCTTCCAGAGATAACAATATCGACACGTAGAGTAAGTAGGGGAATTATTTTCTTCCACCCAAATATACGTTACCGAGATTTCGCAGGAAACACATGTTTTGAAGTAGCCTAAATCTAAATAAAGCATTTTTGGAAACATGTCTGTGTGTCTATGAATAGCATAACTCAAAAACTAAAGGTCTGATGAATACCAAACTTGGTATTTATGTTCAGTATCCTCCAAGAATGTGACAATGAATATCCTGTCGTCCTCCATGGTGTAGTGGTTACTATGCTAGCCTCTAGTTTCCGAGGTCGCGGGTTCAATCCCGGCAGAGAGAGCGATGGATTTTCTCGGGCGTAAAAATTCTTAGCATGGCTTCCTTCGGAATGGAAGTAAATGAAGTAAAAGATTTACGACACGTAAAAGAACCTCAAGCCTGATAAAAAGACGTCCGAGCAAAATTATCGGTTTTTCACGTCCAATCCAGAATACGACGCTAAGTACACTATAGAGCGTCCATAAATAAATAAAAAAAGAGAATGCCCTACTGCAGACTGCGCTTTACATAGAACATTTTTCAAAGATTTCAATTTTCTCAAAAATGACTAATGATTTTGATTAAAACATCATATGTTTAAGATATTTTCATGGCAGCTGAAATGTATATCTTGAATTTTCTGGAAAAGTCGTCTTCATTCTTAATAACTTTTGTATATCTGGTAAACCATAAGAGATTGGCAAAATGTCATTACACTAAATGTTTGATCTCGTTAAAACACACAATTTATGTCATGTACATTTTGGTTGTGAATGTAACAATTTCCGGGATATTCCTTATTTGTTTTGTTTGAATTTTATAATGGGAATTCGTTATTGTTTTTGGTTTTTATGTCCTGGACATGCTAAGAGAATGGAATGCGCCACATAGCAACCATCTCTTAAAAGATTTGACTCGCTTAAAGCCTACCATATTCCCCTTGCACCTACAAGAAAATTATCAATTATTAGTTCCTGCAAGAGTAGAGAAGCTCATGTGAGTGCAACACATCAGATTTTTTTGTTTTGTTATGACTAGGCCGAGGCGTTTCAGTACCTTCCTCTTCAAGTTTAGTGTACACGGACTGTAGCCCACGAAATGTCGGGCAGCTACAACGTAAATATGGCTGTCTCTTATGTGCACTCAATCAAATGACATACATGTATAAACTAAATGTGTATCTGCAGATAAACAGCTAATTTGAAATGATATGCAGGTCTACAGTAAGATAAAAGGCAGTCATAAAATTGCACATTGAGGTATGTAAAAGGGGCAGTACAATAACAACTTAAAATATATGTGACACATTGGGTTATTTATACCATTCATAAATTTATACAGAAATATTATTTCCGTGACCTGTTGCAATGTATGGCCGTATACATTTTCAGTGTCTCAAAAACATCTTCGGTTAGGGGTGCAAAACCCAATTTATACTCCGAAGATGTTCTCTCCATGGCACAAGGCATGGTGAATGCAGACTTAAAATTTAGGAGGTCACCTCTATGTAACTGTTTGCGCTCTACATTTTGTAGAAAACGTTTTTAAAATGTTTTTCCTTCCGCTTATCGTTGTGTGACAACCCTTACCTGTAACGCTTTCTCCATCTGCAGTATTTATTGCAATTGCACAATTATAGTTCGGCAGCTTATAAAAAGCCCTTGGGAGGGGTACCTCACCTGGCCATGTATTCCCCTTCTCTGTCTTCGGTGGCCATGTTTCTGAGTCGCTGCTTAAGCACCACATGCCATAATTTCGCCTTGCCCGTGTTTTATTTTGTTCTCACAAAATCGTTTGTCACACCACTGTTGTAACTATCCAACTGTAGAGGCAGGACTAAAGCCACAAGAACATTGCAACAAAAATGCTGTGTTTGTAGACTGCTGTGGCAGGCCACGCAAGGAGCAAGGTGGAAAGGGTGTGAAAACAAATGTTTGCATATAACTAGCGATAGCATTTCATATACATACGGTATTATCATGGGATATCTTCGAAAAGTTAATTCACACTGTTTAGAGTATTTTATATACTTTACTTCCCGTCTATGTCTTCGAGGAAAAAACACTCCTCGCTGATTGGTTTTCATAATACAAATTATTTCATTCGAAATTATACAAGGAAAACTAGCGACTTTTATTGTTTTACAGGGAGACCAAGCACACTCATTTCGTAACTGTGCTCTTTAACATACCCCTTACAGAACTGGAATAGGGATTTTAGTTTTACTTTCTCTACTATGTATAGTAAGTAGGGAAAGTATTGTATTGCACCCAAAAATTCGGTACCGAGATTTCACCGGAATTACATGTTTTGAGACCCCTGAATCCAAAAAAGCATTTTTGGAAACATGTCTGTGTGTGTGTGTGTGTCTGTCTGTGAGTCTGTGAACAGCATAACTCGGAAACGAACAGTCGGATAAACAGCAAACTTGGTATTTAGGTTCAGTATCTTCCAAAGAGGCGGCGCCGTGGCCGAGTGGTTAGACCGCTCGCCTCCCACCGAGGCGGACCGGGTTCAATCCCAGGGACCTGCATGTGGGATTTGTGGTGGACGAAGCGGCGTCTGGGCGGGTTTTCTCCGGGTTCTCCGGTTTCCCCCGCCATTCATTCCACCAACTGCTCCATCATCACCTTTCCTTTCATCCTTTTCACCTACATTTCGCTTCATCTACTTCCTTCATCCCATCCTGGATGTTCTGTCTGATCCATGAGTGTCTGCTCCTCGACGGGCCTCTGACCCCAGGCACCCGCCTGTAAGTCCTGGGGGGTGTAAGTCCTACATAAGAGGAGGGTAAACAGATAATGAATGAATGAATCTTCCAAAGATGCGACACGAATCTATTCAAGAAAATAGTTTGTACAAGAGTAGAAAAAGTCATGTGAGTGTGACACATCAGATATTTTTGAGTTTCACGATATAATCAAGACCCTATTAAATGTTTCTAAACTATAAAATTGCTGTGTCCACAACAGTGATTTGACACTTGGTCCCCATGTATTAGCCCACTTCCTCTTTAAGACACCTCATTGTATACTCGGTTACTCCGTGGACAAGGGGTGTTACTAAGCTGTTGTACTATAATTCAGAGGTAGGTTCCCTACTCGCAATTAATGTACTGTAATGTGCATTCTGGAGCGTCTGTGATTAACACAGAGATTGTCTGACCTTATACTGATGTCCGCTCTTTTCGGACCGGAAAGGTATTGAAATGCCTCGCCCTAATTATGACATTTCTCATCCTCCCAAGATTCTGTGAAACTTTAAATAGGATGGTGGCATCAAGGATGTTTAAAAATGCGTTACATTCACACGATTTTGTGTATCCATGATCGTTTATTTTTACCAAGGTTTTTAAAAACCATTCTCATAAAAGAATGTTACTTTCTGTGCCACTAACCTATACAGCAAGTAATACATTCCACCAAGAAATTTAATGACCAGTTTTCACCGGAAATACAAAATTTGAGGCCTCCTAAGCCCCGTCAAAAGCAGATGGTTTTGAATTATGGTTCAGATGGTTCTTGTGTGTGTCTTTGTGTATCTGACAGCATAAATTAAAAACGAAAAATCCAATAAACGCCAGACTTAGTACTTAAATTCAGTATCTTCCCAAGATGGAACACGAAGATTTTCAAGAAAACTTCTCACCCTAAACTACAATTTACATGGAAACTGTTTCGAAATTTTCATTTTCTCAAAAATGCCTGTAACTATTTGGATTAAAACACAATATATTTAAAGTATTTACATGACAAATAAAATGTATGTATTTAGTTTACTTGAAATATCCCAAGAAGTCCTCTTCATTCTGAAACCTCGTTTCGACACTTTCTGCCTGGTTACCTCATCTGATGTAATCCTCGGCGCTCAACCTGGTCCGCTACAATATGCGTATCGGCCGAGACGGCAGTGGCCTTGGTATTACGCCACGGCGCAGAAGCGGCACAGGACATGTCAAGGGTACCTTTATCATATTGAGCTGTCAGTCGTTGCTTTGTTTTCGTGTTGCGAAGTGTTTGAACAATACATGTGTTGTGTGTCATTTCCTTACAATGTTATTCTCTTATTAATCCACGTAAATGCCTGCCAACAAATTCACGTTTGAACAGCGTATTCTTATGTGCGATACATACGTGAGAACTGAATCATGTAGACAGGTTTGTAGACAATTTAAGCAGCAATTTTCTGGTTAGTCAGTTCCGGGTAGAGAGACAGATGTTTGGTCAATAAATTTAGAACAACGTGGTCGCTAAACGCTAAAGAATAGTTTTTTACAAAAATCCCCTCATTAAAGATGACTTTAAGAACAATATAAAACCAGAAATTATGAGCATTACGCAAGAATACGTGTTCATCCGACGATGTCAAGAATGTCTTCGCCCACTTTCAACATCACTTATAACAAGGTTAGGACTATTACACATATGTTACTAACACTCGTGAGTAAGTAACGCGGGAATTACGGAACGGAAAACTCCGCAGAGTAGTAGACTGCCCGCATTCGAACAATCCGCGGCCTTGGCATAAAACGAAGGCACTGTAGATAACACGCACTACACCAAAAACCTAGACCGCACAGCTTATTTAAAATAGCTTCTTCTGTGTCATCTGCCATTCCCGAGATATCCCTTATCTTAATATGAATTTTTCAACACCTTGTCATTTTCTTAAAGTACTGTCGCTATTCAGTTTGTTTCTCGGAATGTAATGGAATGAGCATGAATTTGAACGTCAGCAAATACCGACTTGCTTTTAAACATCTGACTATCGATTCAGTTTCCCTTGTACCTACAACGAAGCGTGTAATGACTCTATTGCAAGGAAGATGATGCCCTCGGTGAGAAGTTCTGGCCATTTTCTCCTGACTGCTTCGCGTAATCGTGTCAAGGTTCACAGTATTGGTCCACGAGTATGACACTCACGCTGTCCGAAAACACTGTGGCCATCACCTTCCCGGCAGATGACGTCATCTTAAACTTCTTTGTCATTGGAGGAAAGGGGTGTTTCCACTCCATTGACGACTGCTTACTGTTTGGTGGTGGAGCCATGTTTCGTCACCCGTGACAATGTGCAGAAGAAAACGGTTCCCTTCTTGGAGGACTGTTGCAAAAGTGGCAGACTTGCTCCCGAGCACCTCTCCGTCTGTTGGTTGGACAGATTTCCTGGAACATATCGGGAACAAACATTCCGATACTGCAGAATATCGTGAATAATGTAACGAACACTTTCGAACGACATTCCCAATTCTAAGGTCATATGCCGCAACGAGATCCTCCTGTTATCCTGAAACAGCTCCTACACGCGAGCTGTGCCGTATCCCGCTGGATCGGCCACTGCGATCCTCGTCGCTGACGTTTTCTCTACCAGCCAAAAACTCTTATACACATTCTGATCCATGCTGACGAGACATTACAGTCTTTCCATGAACCTCTACGAGCTGCGTGTGATTTTCAATCGTGGTTACATATTTCGTCCACAGAAGTGAATAACGGAGCGGATTTCTTCACGAGACCGTATTTCCAAGAGTCACCATTTATGTTCACCTACAACTAGCGCTGTGGGTGGCTGAAACTCTCCACAGTTGCCATCCGCATGTTCTTGAGTTACCGCATACTATTAATTTCTCCATAACGGACCAAGCTCCATAGATTCCAGCTTTGCAACCATAGATTCCGATCACCCCTCGGATATACCAGAAGCTATTCTCTACTTCGAAACCGTGACTTTGCCATTCAAAGAGGCTATGGGTATTATTGACATTGTTTCCACCTTGATTAGTAGGAACTGCATGCTCTCGAAGGTGCGGAGAATTATTAAACGCAATCCTGGCTTTGAAGACATGAAGCTGATTTGTTCAGTACTGGAGGGAGAAAATTAATAGAAAAATCTTATGTGTTACACTCACATGACTTTCTCTACTCTTGTAAAAACTATTTTTATAATCGCTTATTCTGCATATGCTTCATGTTAATCGAGATGTTAATCTTATTGCTAATTTTCTTGTAGATGCAAGGGAAATTGGTAGGCTTTGTGCGATAGTCAAATGTTTTAAGAGCTGGTTGCTATGTGGAGTATTCTATTCTCTTTGAATTACCAGGACAAAAAAATGAAAACAAACTTAAGAAAAAGTATAAGTATTGGAAAATTTAAGGGAGTAACAAGCAATTTCTCGAAAATGGTTCACTCACGAAAAAAAATGTATATGACATAAATTGTGTATTTTAACGCAATCTACATTTTTTGTGTAGTAAAATTTTATCTATCTCTTATGGTTTACCAGTTAAGCAAAAGTCGTTCACAATGAAGAATACTTTTGGAGACATTCCCAGAAAATTCGAGATACACGTTTTATTTGTCATGAAAATTTCTTAAACATGTGATATTTTAATCAAAATCGCTAGAGCCATTTTTGAAAAAATTAAAATTTTCGAAAAATGTTCCATGTAAAGGGTAATCTGGGGTGAGGGGATTTTTCTTGAAAACCTTCGTGTCTCATCTCTGGAAGATACTGAACCTAAATACCAAGTTTGGTGTTTATCCGACTGTTCGTTTCTGAGTTATGCTGTTCACAGGCACACACACAGACATGTTTCAAAAAATGCTTTTTTGGATTCAGGGGTCTCAAAACATATATTTCGGGTGAAATTTCCGTATCAAATTTTTGGGTGGAATACAATACTTCCCCTACTTACTATACGTAGTAGAGAAAGTAAAAATTAGCTCTAGAACTGCAGCATTAGCAACTATACCCTACGCTCCATGTTGTATTTTGTGGAGAGAACCTTTGCTTAAACATACGAATTAGAATGTGCTGTGTGTTAATAGGAAATCGTGCACGGAGGAAAATTATTTGCATTTAGTTATCTAAAACAACATTGTTATCAAACACAAACAAAAGACATAGTAAAATATATTCTCTTTTATAATGGTTATTGGCATTGTGTACTTTGTGAAATAAGATTATAAATAAAGCTTACTTAAATAACACAATTACAAAAATCTAATGTGTTACATTCACATAACTTTCTCTACAATCTATCGCTTTAGTGTAATCGAGATAAACCTTCCCGGAAATAGCCGCATTACACGTTTCGTTACAAATACAAGGAATAGTGATAGTCAGGTGTTTCAGAACTGGACGCTATACTCTGGCCTTAAAATTCTACACTCTTTCCATGAGAAAGAATTAAAAATCGATAGTATACAAATCCAACCACTAATTAGGATACCCTAGGAATGACTGATACCACCAAAATAGTTAATGGAAATAAATTGTGTGTTTTAAAGAGATATACATTTATTGTGTAGTATGTTTTCGTCTATCGTTTTACGTTTACTAGTTATTCAAGATTATACGAGCCTAAGTCAATAAGTATGCGCACATTATTTTTAATTATCTGTAGGTTGGCTGTATCGGTTCGGATACGTCCACATCAACATGTTGTTCCTTTGTCTCTCCGCTTGTGGAATGTTTGACAGTTATCACTCCGGTGAGTGTTGCAAAATAAACATGGTTGCACCCCTCACCGTCTGTACCAAAGAAGAACAGCGTGTGGTTATCCGTTTTTCGTCGTCTGAAGGTGTAACAGGAGACGAAATCCACCGAAGATTTTTCGCACAATGTGGGGCAATGTTTACACCGGCGAAATGTGTACGAATGAATTGAAAAGTTCAAAATTGGTTGGACAACTGTGAAGGACGAGGAAAGGGCAGGACACCCATCCATATCCACTAGTGACGCCAACAATGAGCAAGTCCTGATACAGAAAACCGAAGATTGAGTGTCGATGAAGTGGCAAACCATATACTTTTGGTCCGCTTAAAAATGCCTTAAGGAGCCGTCGATTCACCACAGACCAAGAAGTGAAGGAAGCGGTGCATACATGGCTTGCCGCTCAGCCGAAAATCTTTTTTTTCTGAGGGCATCAGAAAACTTGTGCAACGACGAACCATGTGCATTGAGAAGCAAGGGACTACATTAAAATGAAGTAATTGTAAGTTTCTATTATTGTTGTATTAAATGTAAAAAACTACGTACGAACACTTATTGACCTGCCCACATACAAAATTAGTTCCAAATGAACAGGCACTCAAGGGCTACTGTCAGAAAATTCAAGATACGTATTTTGTCATGTAGATATCTTTAATACAGGATGTTTCAGATATACTTTTACAAACTTCGGGTATGGGTTCCTTACACCACAAGAAGGAAATATGTTCATATGAACATATGTCTCATAACCCTTTGTTTTCTCGTTAGGAGGTGTTCAACGCAGTGGTACACTTATAACACACAAAACTGATAATAAATGCTCGAAATGCCCTCCCCTTGCTTCTATGCATGCCTGTACTCGTCAAAACATGGAATGTCGCACCCTGTCAAAAACTCCGCGATGGTGTCGAATGGTTTCGCAGGCTTCCATGACACGTCGAAGAAGCGTTTCTGCATCCGGGATGGCTGCTCCATAAACCAATGATTTAAGATGCCCCCAGAGGTAAAAGTCTACAGGATTGAGGTCGGGAGACGGTGCAGGCCATGGAACTGGTCATCCTCTGCCTATCCCTGCAAGCTGTTACGTGTGATGTACCAGATGCCACAGCCAAATGCCTTGTACTGATACCTGGATCGCCTTCGACACACTTTAGCATCTGTTCTTCGCGTTCCGGCCTACGGACAACTCTTGGTGTTCCTCGATCAATAGTCCGTGGTGCAACGGGTCCTGTCTCAGCAAGGCGACGATAAACAGCGACAAAGGTTGGATGACTCGGTTGTCTTCGGTTTGAAAACTCCATCTGATAGAGCCGTGCAGCCTCGCGTCCATTACCATTCGCGCGACCATACATAAAAGTCATGTCTGCCTGTTCACGAAATGAATATCCAGCCATGGTGGAACGAAACACGTGCAGTTAACTCACTACATGTACACAATTTTGAAGACAGACTAATGACAAATGACAAACGTAAACAAGTCTCCATGGCAACACTTCGCCATCTACCGTATGTAGTACAGTGGGTCAACGCCTTCTTGAATGCTTAGAGAAATGAAGTTTTGAAGTTGGACCCCGAAGGTCGTTGAACTCACACTTTCATTGTGAGAGAAATAACGCGAAAACAAAGGATTATGGGACATATGCTCATATGAACGTTTTTGCTTCTTCTGGTGTGAGGAACCCATACCCGAAGTTTGTAAACGTATTTCTGAAACACCCGGTATATGATATTTTTATCAAAATCAGTAGAACCATGTCTTAGAAAATCTAAAATTCGAAATACATTGCATTAAAGGGTAGTTTTGGTTCTGCGATTTTCTTGAAAATCTTCCTATCACTTCGTAAAGGAAGTATTACATTACATCCAAAAATTCGATACCGAGATTTCACTGGAAATACATGCTTTGAGGCCCCTGAATCCAAAAAAAGAATTTTTAGAAAAAGATCCCTATGTGTGTGTAGTGTCTGTATGGATCTATGAACAGCCTAACTAAAAAACGAGAAGTCGGATAAATACGAAACTTGGTATTTAGGTTCAGTATATTTTAAACATGCGACAAGAATACTTTCAGGAAATTCTCCCACTCCAGACTTCCATTTACATGGAAAGTTATTCAAAATTTTGATTGTCCTTGAAATGGCTCTAACGATTTTGATTAAAATATCACATATTTAAGATATTTATGACAAATTAAACGTATATCTTGAATTTCCCAAGAATGTACTCTAAAGGCATCTTCATTCCAAATAAATGTTACATAACTGGCAAACCGTAAGAGATATACAAACTTTTACTACACAAAAACTGTAGATCTCGCAGAAACACTCAACTTATGTCGTATACTTTTTTTTGTGGAGTGAACCATTTCCGAGATTTTCCTTGTTATGTATTTGAATTTTTCAACATTTATACTTTTTCTCGAATGGGAATTCGTTATTCGGTTGTTTGTGTTCTGGTAATGCAAAGAAATGCTCCACATAGCAACCAGCTCTTAAAACATTTGACTATCGCGAAAAAGTCAGGTGAGTGAAACACATTTGATTTTTTTGAGTTTTGCTGCTCACAGACACACACACACACACACAAACGGACCTTTCCTAAAACTTTTTATGGGTCCTCAAAACATATATTTCCAGTGAAATATCTACTTAGAATTTTTTGTTGGAATGCAATACTTCTCCTACTTATTTCACGTAGTAGAGAAAATAAAAAAAACAATAGGGAGTAGAGAATGTTATGTGATTGTAACCCATCAGATTTTATATGTTACGGAAAAAACCTAAAATACAGCCTATTTAGGTGTACAGAAAATCTAAAAGAAAGGCTAACAACACCTGACACCCCGGGCCTAGAAACAAGAATTGGCACTGCCAAAATTTCTTTTCTTCCTGCTTCTCTCACATGAGTTCTTTTACCTTGAGGGTATGCACAAGTAATTTTTTTAAAGTGTGGGTGAGGTGTCCTAGGGCATTTTCTCAATCCATTAGCCGCTAATGGAATGCGGTAGAAATTAGAGCACAGGGCGTTCTCACGGAACACCTTAGGGACGAAACGTGGACACGAAAAACCTGCACTCTGGAGCATGTCTGTTATCGCATATACAGGTTACTAGAATGGTTTCTCTGTAAACACCTTTCGCATTTGGCTACACTGTTTTACTTTAGCATCATATTTCGTCCAAGTTATAACTAGTGACGTATGTTTTAGCTGAACTGAGCTTTAACTATTGGCCAATGAAAGCCTTTTTGGTCGACCACAATATAACAGGCTGACTACATGTGACGTAACTGTATTGTTATGGCATCCGTTATACTTAAGCGACTCATGATGTTCTTACTTGGCGGCGCGCGCAGCTCCCCTATCGCTCATACCTTTTAACACGTTCAAACCAGCCGTTCACTGGGATCCATGTCCCAGATCAACAATGAAATATGTTTTATTTTTTAAAGTAAAGAGAGATGAAGGTTGTTAAACTACATTACTAAAATGTTCATACTTGAACGCGTTTCGGGAGAAGGTTTGCTCCCAACGTCAGCATGTTTTCAACGGAGTTTGCCGGTTATTCTATGGGGAATGTGTGTGGCTAGTGGTGTTCTCTGCTGTTGGGCTGATGAACCACCAAAGGCTGCTGGGTGGCGGCAGTTCGAAATTCATTAGATCTGTTTGACGATATGTATTTCTTCCCAGATGTCCAATTCATTGCTGCTGTTGATAGGTTTTATGAGTTTTATGTTTGGAGTGATATCATGGTTTGAAGACCAGAAATGATGTGCTACTGCTGATTTATCTGGCTGTTTTTGGTAAATGCATCTATATGCTCTTTAAGTCTTATTTTAAGATTTCTTTTGGTTCTTCCTATGTATACCAGGTTACAGTCATTACAAACAATTTGATATATACCAGCTGATTTATCGTTGGGGATAGGATCTCTTGTTCTGTTGCATAGTAGTTTCTGTATATTGTGGTTATTCTGTGGAGACAGGGTGATGTTGTATTTCTTGAAAATCCTTTGAAATTTATGATGTGTCCAAGGGTGGTAAGTGAATTTCCTATATGCTTGTGGTTTTTGTTGTCTGAGCAAAGTAGTTTAAATTAATTAATGAAATATGTGTATTTAAAATAAAATAAACTGTGTTCATTGTAATTTTAATATTCTGATAAATTGAGTTCATTTTCTTTCCTTCAATATGTGTTGCTGTGAGCATATTTACATATATAGGGTAGTTAAATTATATTGGAAGCCACTCGCGGCTTCTCTCTACTGTGCGAGACAGCCGGCAGAGGCGGGCTAAAATCCTTACCTTATAATAGATGCTGTAAATGTTGACCTTCTGCTCTCAAACAGGCAGCATATCTCATGTAAATATTCTCGCTCACTCTCCGTAGCTCAGCAGCAGGAATTCTTGTGATGACACGCCTCATTATGATAAGAAAATTGCACTGTGGTATGCGATAAGTGCTAGAAGAATAATAGGGTCCATATTCTTTGATGAAACAATAAATGCAGAGTGATATCAGAGATTAATTCTGAGGTCATTTTGCAATCGATTGACAGAAGAGAAATCGTATGGTTGGTTCCAGCTAGATTCTGCAACAGCACATACGACTGCCGAATCATGGCATGCAATTAGAGAGCTGTTTAATGACAGAATAATTAGTGTCAATTTGTGTCCCCCTCGTTCTCCTGACCTAACGAGTTGTGATTTTTATTTATGGGGTTCTTTAAAAGACAAAGTGTATCGTCCAATCCTCGCACACTACAGGAACTTAGAAATCACAAGAATTCCTACTGCTGAGCTTCGAAGAGTGAGCGAGAATATTTACACAAGATATGCTGCCTGTTTTAGAACAGAACATTTCCAGCATCTATTATAAGGTAAGAATCTTAGTCCGACTCTGCCGGCGTAATTTCCCCGGCGACTGCTGGCTGTCTCGCGTAGTAGAGAGAGGCCGCGAGCGGGTTCGAATATAATTTAACTACCGTATATTACATGGCAAATAAAATGCATATCTTGAATTCTATGAGGATAGACTGTGAAGTCCTCTCCGTTGGGAAGGAATTTTACACAATCTTGTATAACCGGAAAACGTTAAGTAATAGACGCAAACGTACCACACAAAAAATTTAGATTCCTTCAAATACTCCATTTATTCTAAATAAATTTTTCTGTGACACATGCCATTCCCGAGATATCCGTTATCAACGGTTCGAACTGTTCAATAATTTGTCATTCTATAAATGTCCTTTCAACATCAGTTGTTTCTCGTGATGTCATGGAAACAGTATGGAATTTTAAGTCCAGCATATAGCGTCCAGTTGTTAAACATTTGACTAACGTTGTTCTCTTTGTATATATAACGAAATGTGTATTTCTGCAAAGGCTTATCTCGATTGTAATGTGTTAGATAGAAAAATAAGCTTTAGCAGGGATAATTTGCATACCCACAATAAACTATAGAGGGTAAAGATAGTCATTTGAATGTTTTACTTAAGATTTTTTTACTGCCTCTAGCACGTACCCAGTAGGTAGAGAAGATATTCTAATCCACCTAAAGACTCGATATCGAGATTTAATTTAAAATACATGTTTTGAGGTCCCTGAATCCAAATAAAACACCTTTGAAAACATTCGCGCGCGCGTGTGCGTATACATGAACAGCATAACTCAAAAAGTCATAAAATACCAAATTTGATCATTTGTTTCAATGTCTTCCAAAGATGTGACACAAAGATTTTCAACAATTTCCCCCCACTACACTCTACCCTGTGCATGGAAAACTTTTTTGAAATTTATTTTCTAAAACTTGGCTCTAATAGTTTGGATTAAAATTACATAAATTAAAGATAAAGAAACCTTATCTGGGTAGCTCATCGTAACCGAGATTCGAACTCGGGATGTCTGAGTTCGAGGCACACGCGCTACCCCGACACCGCAAAGGCGAACTCGGCAACGATGTATGAATGAAATGTGTGGGATGATGCTCATATGAATTTTGGGATCTGAAGAACTTAGTCTTCTAGAACAAGGAAAAACCCCGGAAAAAACCTTACCCGGGTGACATAGAAACCGAGCTTCGAACTCGAGACGTCTTGACTTCGAAGCACACTCGCTAGCCCAACACCACAAAGGCAAAATCGGTTACATGTTCACTCGTTTACTATTGTGTTAATCTTTGAAGTTCTCTATTTAAACATGCACGCTCACTCACACTTCCATATTCTAAGGAGGATGGATGATAACTCTGGCTAAAGAAAAATTCCCATCCTCCAGCCGGAAATAGAACCCGGGACCCTGAGTTTGGAAGCTAGCTTGCTAACTGACAGACCACAGAGGCAGGATTTACGGTTTTGTTATTACTTGGAATTGTAAAATTTTTAACTGATAAATTTGTCGCTTGCCCTATGTAATAACCCTCTTAATGAATGTTGATTTATGTGTTTTAGTTACAGTAGTGGAACTTAATATAAAGACATAGATATTGAGGCAGTATTTTTATGGCTTAAAATATCAGTCTAATTATATAATATTGAAAAAATAACCTAAAATCACTAAAGCAATAGGCGTATGTTATAATATATAAAATGTATATTAGTCATATTATTATGTATATGTCTAATAATGTTATGTGAATATATTACGTAGTTTAACAATGTAGGAGCTGTGAAAATAAAAGCAAGCTGCCTTATGTAGCAAACAGAATTACAAAGTGGAAGACGAAAATTTCTAACAATAAGGTAACCTTGAGGCAACAATAAATTAGAAAGTTAAAAAAGACCACTAATAGTTCTTGTAACAACACTAATGTAACATATAAAACAGTTTATAAATGGTCACGTGGTTGCGGAAAGAAAAGCCAAGGTAAAAATAAAGTATTTTATTGGGGTAGGCTTAGCCAATCAGAAACTGGAAATAGAGAAATGTAAAAATTCAAGCGGTAGACGCTACAAGATAGCGTACCCAAGCAGTTAGGTTCGGTACGGGTTCAGTGATTGTATGTGAGACATGAAAATTCATTGCCGTGAGGATAGTTTACCTGCTCAAAGCGTAAGTAAAAATCGGTGTGTACAAGAAAATGGGACTGTTTAGTCGTCCGATGTCGAAAGATTGAACACTTGTTACATTGGATGCACAACATGGAAAAACTTAAGCTATGTGCAAAGTAGAAAAGTATCTGAGACAAAACACGGGACCGGGCCCTCGCAATCCGGGAAACAAGTTTTTGGGATTCTTTCCATTAGGGACAGCGCCTATTTTATATAATGTCCCCCCTGCGCGGTCGAGGTTAAAGTTAGGACACCGTCCTTTCCTCATCTCTTCCAGACAGGGACGGAAGTGGATATACCACTTACGCGCGTCAGGCCAATAGGGAAAACCCTATTGTGGGAGACTACCAAATAACCTCGGTGGGGTCATCAGTGTATTTAGGTACCGTCTATCAGCTTTCTCTCTCTCATGGTTGGTGCCGGAAAACATCGGGGCGTCTCACAACTCCGCCTGGGCGGATAAACCACTCAGGAGTACCCAATCTCTCATGGAGATCGGGAACCACTGCCCTGCCGAGTCCAACCCAATCCGAACAGCTCCCTTTCGGGAGAGGCTCGAATGTTCAGCCCGGCGTACTTCCAATAACGTAAGAAGCACCACGAGTGCAAAGCATCTGAGGAATCTAAACACATACTCTTGAAGAAAGGAGGTCCCAAATTGTTAATTCTTCCCAACTGTTGCTGATTTACAATTACCAGTAATCGCCAGATGTATAAGACAAATTTTGTCAAATGAGAAACCTCTTCATTTCAAGAAACAGCTGCATAATCCAGCTCTAACACTCGCTCAAGAAGGCTTGATTGGATTTTGCGAAAATGTATGTCACGGACTTCAGAATGAGAGAAAGTGATCTGCAGGGAAGAGAGTGTCATTTAGATGGGCCTAATATATCTCAATACTATCAGCACGATCTTAAAACAGAGCAGCCAATAAGAATAAGGAGAAATTTTGGTGGCAGAGGTGTTATGGTTTGGGAATCGCTCTGCGGTAGAGTTAAATCATGCATTGCTTGACTGAACACCAGAATGAACTAACATGTACTGAAAGATGCTAGAGACAGAATTGATTCAAACGCCTGAGGATCTAGAGAAAGAAAGTCTAAGTTTCAACAAGATAATGCATCTGTGCATTCTTCTGTTACATCCAAACTGTGGCTTTGACGACACAGATGTTGTCTTACCCTGGCCAGCAAGTGGCCCAATTTTGAATCCCATGGAAAACCTTTGGAGAATACTTCAATGCATCTTTTTTTAATGGAAGGCAACTTCAGACATATCTGAGTTGAAATGAGCAATACCAGAAGTGTGGGCCAAAATGTCAATGCAAGAAATAACCCCCCCCCAAAATGCCTAACATACTTCTTAAAATATACAGAATGAAACACCTAAAACAATGCTATTGATGTGCAGTTTTCACAGCATTGATTGGTAGTCAGGGGATCGTACATTTAGTCTATAAACAGATTTTAATAATACTGCGAAAGTGTATTTGTTGAGCAAACATACAATTTTTAACGCAACAATGCCTAGTTACATCAACAGAATAAAGGTCGGTAAATTAGAATGTCAGTGGCGTTTGTTGCTAGGTTCTAATACAAATGGTTTACGAGAAATCTTATTTTGAAGCTTTACACACCGACAGTTGTACAACATGAGGTAGCACAAACTAAAGAAAAACAAAAGGGAATTACAAAACTTCTGTGGATTCTTACAAGTACAGAGAACATAGCCCTTCAAAGATTGTGTTCAAAATGACCACCGGCAGCTTCAATACAAGCTTCCAGTCTGCTATGGAAAGACTGCTGCATACGTTCTAGCATTTCAGCGGAAATTTCAGAGCAGGCAGCAGTATACATCGTTTCATATCGTCTGGTGTAGTTGGTACATCCTTGTATACAGTGTCTTTCAGCCTTTCCCACAGAAAAAGGTCTAAAGAGGTCACAATCGGTGAACGGGCCGGCCAAAGTACATGTCCTCTTCGTCCAATCTAATGTTTTGGAAACAATCCGTTAAGACAAGCTGTAGTACTTCGTGCACTATGGGCTGGACACCCATCATGTTGGTACCAAAGGTTCCTCCTAGTCTGCAAAGGAACGTCTGTGGCAGATGGTCTGTCAGGAGGCTGCGATGCTTGTGCGAGTTCATTGTTCCTTCTATGAACAAAGGCCTATGAGCTGATGGTTCACTATCCCACACCACACGTTTAAACTCCATGGACGCTGACGTTCCACCTGTCGAAGCCAACGGGGATTGTCAACAGACCAATAGTGCATGTTTCTGCGGTTTACCTGGCCATGACTAGTAAATGTTGCCTCATCACTAAACAAGATACATGATGAATATGGAGTATCATGTCTTAATACCCATGTGCAAAAGTTAACATGATTTTTAAAATCGTTTCCATGATGGAGAGAGATATGATAGGGATAGAACCTATGTCGATGGAGAATGCGCAGTACACTTGTCTGACTTATGCCACTTCCACGTGCGATTGTGCGGGAACTAATTTGTGGATCTACTGCAACGGCAGCCAAAGCATTAATTTCTGCCTCTTCCTCAGTCACAAGTTTGTTTTCTAGGTGTTACAGTACCACTTTCACGTAAATGGTTGATAAATAATTGCCGAGATGGTTGACGTTTATTGGGATACGTTTCCGCATACACCGTACAGCAACGAACTGCATTCTTCCTACACTCTCCATACAGCATGAGCATGTCGGCTTTTTCTGCATTAGTAAACCCCATCTTCCACTCACGACTTTTCGAAATACGATTTATTGTAAACCACTTGCCCTAGAATCTTGCAACAAACGCCACTGACATTCTAGTTTATCCTAACTTTATTCTGTTGATGTAACTAGACATTATTCTATTTAAAATTTTGTATGTTTGCTAAAAAAATACACTTTCTCAGTGTTATTAAAATCTGTTTATAGGCTAAATGTACGAGCTCCCGACTACCAATCAAAAATGTGATAACTGTACATCAATAGCACTTTCCAGTTCCGAAATATTTGCTGTGCAAGCTATAGGTGATTCACCCTGTATAAGAATAAATGATGTGGTTCGACATATTACTAACAATGCTATAACAAGTAGGACAGAAGGTGCCTTTATACCAATTTCCATCCAAGAAATGCAAATGTCTTAGTTTGTTGCTCGTTGTATGATAGAAACTATTTCTTTCATGACTTTTATACTGCTGACATCTACCATTTTCATAATAAAATTAGCTACCATGGTTAAGAAATTGTATCCACTACCTTTCAGTAGGAAACGCAGTACCTTTATACTGATTTCCACTGCTGTGTGTGCATTTCTTCATATTTGTTCCAAACCGTCTGCAATCCTTAGTGAAAGGAGATTGTTTTCTCTATTAATTCAGACAAAACGTATTTGTCAGGTCTAGCATCAGACTAGTAATGTTTGAATACTTGTGTTGGACAACTAGGTCATCATTTAAGGTGTTTGAGAGATAGCAAAGGGTTAGAATGTGCAGCAAAACCTCTATATGCTAAAACCAATAATCAGGGAGTGTTCATTTATCATAGTCTCTAAGTATTCAGCGAAGTAAACACAGCAAGAAAGCAAACATACTTGATGAAGTGCATTCAGTGCAATCTTGTGAACGGTTGGATACATTTATAGGTTACGTAAATAAACCTAGCATTGCACCCGGAGGCAGCAGTATTGGCAGAAACAAACGCGTTTGTTATATCATACAAATTCGTACAATAGCGACTGAAACTATACAAAGTGAGAATCCAATAACTCGTTTATTTTATGAGACAACCTTTAGAAAATAGAGAGGACAGAGGGCGGATAGAAAAGTAACGCATAATATTACTTTCTCTACTACTATAGTAAGTAGGGGAAGTATTGTATTCCACCCAAAAATTCGATACCGAGATTTCATCGGAAATACATGTTTTGAGACCCCCTGAATCCAAGAAAAGCATTTTTGGAAACATGTCCGTGTGCGTGTCTGTGTGTCTGTCTGTGAACAGCATAACTCAAAAACGAACAGTTGGATAAACACCAAACTTGCTATTTAGGTTCAGTATCTTCCAGAGATGCGACACGAAGGTTTTCAAGAAAATCCCCCCACTCCAGATTACCCTTTACATGGAACATTTTTCGAAAATTTTAATTTTCTCAAAAATGACTAACGAATTTGATTAAAATATCATAGGTTTAAGATATTTTCATGACAAATAAAATGTATATCTTGAATTTTCTGGGAATGTCTCCAAAAGTATTCTCCATTGTGAACGACTTTTGCATAACTGGTAAACCATAAGAGATAGACAAAATTTACTACACCAAAATGTAGATGGCGTTAAAATACACAATTTATGTCGTATACGTTTTTTTTGTTGTTGAGTGAACCATTTTCGAGATATTGCTTGTTATTCCCTTAAATATTTCAATACTTATTTTCTAAAATGGGAATTCGTTATTCATTTTTTTGTCTTGGATATGCAAAGAGTAGTAATCTGTGGCAAAGAGAATGGTGCTGCACCTAGCAACCAGCTATTAAGAGATATGTATGTGCTTAAAGGCTACTGTATTTCTATATTGCCCTTGTAAATATACATTCCCCTTACATCTACAAGAAAGTTAGCAATAAGATAAGTCTGCAAATGTTTATCTCGATTAACATGAAGTAGATGGAGAATAAGCGTTTGTAAAAATAGTTTGTACAAGAGTAGTGAAAGTCATGTGAGTGTAACACAGATTTTTTTTCTCTTGGTATGGCAGCTGGAATATTGCAATTTCACACAGATATAATTTGAAGTTTTCATTAAAGAGGGTACTTATTGTTTTATGTGCAGCTTTAGCGAGAAGAGAGAAGCGTAAACTACGCAAACAAGATGACGCGCATGTTACTGTCGTCCACATGTGTGGCAGAGAGGTGTGGTTCGATGTTTGTGGGCCAAAAAGCATAAACCGAGTTATATTCACACGGACATACGTGGCGTGTATGGGGATGATTATATGGACCGTAGCAATGTCTCCAGGTGGTGTGCATTCTTCCTAGAGGGCCGTGTGAACCTTAGTGATTCGCCACGCCCCGGGAGGCCGGTAAAATCTGCAACCCCGCAGAATGTCAGCGGCATTGAGACTGCAATTTTAAACGACCGGCGTGTGCAATTGCGAAACTTATAGCAACAGTTCAACATTTCCTATGGTGCAGTGTACGATATTGTTCATGATATGTTGAAATTTTGTAAAGTGAATGCTCGCTCGGTGCCTAAGAACCTGACAGACAGGGCCAGCGAATGATGACGAGCTTGGATCCCTAACGTGGTACACCGCAGAAGGGCATAACTTTCTAAAAGGAATCATCACTTGTAATGAGTCGTGGGCATACCACTACACGCCCGAAACCAAGCAGGCAAGTATGGAGTGGAAACAGGCTGGTTCCCCAGTGAAGAATAAACTCAGTTACTCAATTTGCTAGGAAAGTGCTTGTAGCGGTGTTCTGGGATATGGTGTTGTATTGGTGGACTTTGTTGAACACGGGGCCATTGTGATATGCTACAGCTTACATTAAAACTTTGGTGAAGTTGCGTCGTGCCCTTCGTGACAAACGCCACAACATGAATGCTGACGTTGTCAAAACTCTTCATGACAATGCTCGCCACCATGTAGCTGCTGCTGTTCGTCAGAAAATCATCAAATTCGGTTGTGAGGTCTCCAGCATCCACCATAGAGTCCGGACCTTGCACCGTCGGACTTTCATCTGTTCGGTCCCATGAAGAAATTCCTGGTCGGCCAACGCTTTGCGATAGATGCGGAAGTGAAAGCAGACTGCAGATGGCTATACTCCAAGGAAACGGACTTCTACGAACAGGGCATATTGAAACTGGTATCACGATGGGAGAAATGTGTTGAGAAACTTGGTGACTATGTCAAAAAGTAGGTAATACGTGTACGTTCATTTGTGATTTTGTTGTTGTTTTAACTATTAGACTTTTTTGTAAAAAAATACTGTGGGTTACTTTTTGATCCCACCTCGTATAAAGCCCTCATCATAGTAGTCTAGAACCCGAATCTGTATTCCTTGCAGTCATACTTCTACAGCAGTAAAGTTTGATAGGAGTGTATAATATATATTCAGCGTGTTAAAGAAATACACCGAAATATTTTTAGAGAATGTGGTGGTCTTAATCTAGTATGTGACTTCAATACTCTATATGCTGGGTGGTATGGAAGTATTCCTAATATTTTGAGATAAACCTTTGATACTTATAAATGTTTAGGTTTTGCATTATTTAAGGTTTCTGCGTTTAACTTTAAGGAATTAAAGGAGTTCAGTCTTCACGTTAATGCTTCGAATATGTCCCCAAGACTATAGCTGTTTATAGACCTTGATTGTGTTTCCTTTAGGTGAATCAATGCAACATGCCATACACTCTTGTGTTTAAATAAAAACGTTCAAAACTATGGTGGAAGGAGTACAAGTACCCTTGTAAAATGCAGCGTTAACTGAGTTTTAAATCAAGCTCATTTAGCTGACGCACTAAATCACGTTTCTGCAATAGCCTGGCTTGGTGACTCAATCTCAGCCATTACATTTACCTACTCCGGAGACCAAAATCTTTAAATCCAGCAGAAACAGTTCAGAACTTATGACGTGAGGTAATACAGCACATACTAGTCAAACCTTTGTAATAAACATATACACTACGTCATCAAAAGTATCCGGACACCTGGCTGAAAATGATGTACAAGTTCGTGGCGCCCTTCGTAGGTAATGCTGGAAGTCAATATGGTGTTCGCCCCCCTTAGCCATAATGACAGCTTTCACTCTCGCAGGAATACTTTTCAATCAGGTGCTGGAAGGTTTCTTGGAGAATGGCAGTCCATTCTTCACGGAGTGTGGGACTGAGGAGAGGTATCGATGTAGGTCGGTGAGGCCTGGCACGGAGTCAGCATTCCAAAACATCCCAAAGGTGTTCTATAGGATTCAAGTCAGGACTCTGTGCAGGCCAGCCTATTACAGGGATGTTATTGTCGTGTAACCACTCCGCCAAGCCCGTGCAGTAGGAACAGGTGCTCGATCGTGTTGAAAGATGCAGTAGCCATCCCCGAATTGCTCTTCAACAGTGGGAAGCAAGAAGGTGCTTAAAATATCAATGTAGGTCTCCGCTGATCGTGGCACGCAGAACAAGGGATGCAAGCCCCCTCCAGGAAAAACACGACCACACCATAGCACCATCACCTCCGAATTTCACTGTTGGCACTATACAAGCTGACAGATGACGTTCACCGGGCATTCGCCATACCCACACCCTGCCATCGGATCGTCACATTGTGTACTATGATTCGTCACTCCACACAACGTTCTGCCACTATTTAATCGTGTAATGTTGACGCTCCTTACACCAAACGAGGCGTAGTTTGGCATTTTGCTGCGTGATGTGTGGCTTATGAGCAGCCGTTTGACCATGGAATCCAAGGTTTCTCACCTCACGGCTAACTGTCATAATACTTGGAGTGGATCCTGATGCAGTTTGGAATTCCTGTGTGATGGTCTGGATAGATGTCTGCCTATTACTCTTTACGACCCTCTTCAAATGTCACTCAACAGACGAGGTCGGCCTATACACTTTTGTACTGTACATGTCCCTTCACGTTTCCACTTCACTATCACATCAGAAACAGTGGACCTAGGGATGTTTAGGAGAGTGGAAATCTCGCGTATAGACTTCTGACACAAGTGACACCCAATCACCTGACCACGTTCGAAGTCCGTGAGTTCCACTGAGCGTCGCGTTCTGCTGTTTCACGATGTCTAATGACTACTGATGTCGTGGATAATGAGTACCAGGCAGTAGGTGGCAGCACAATTCACGTATGTTTGTTGGGGTGTCCGGATACTTTTGATCACATACTGTATGATGCTGGGTAGTAGAGAGGCTTAATCCACAAACTTACTGTTTCCGAGTGTTAAGTGGTTAATTTCTACTTTATGATAAAATATATACGTTACGGGTTAGTTGTGAGTATTTAGAATGCTGTAACACACACACACACACACACACTATTTATAGTTCTTTTAGTTTCATGTAAAATACATATTTGATTATATTTTCAGGAATGCTGAATAAAGAAAATTGCTAGTATTGCTATCTCTATTGATTTTCAAACGGAGTTTTTAGCCAGAAATATAGTTACATAAAAAGTAAAGAAAGAAATAATATTATTATTGTTATTGTTGTTAGCCTTAGTTAACATTATTGTGTTTTTGTCTGGTTTATTTTACCGCGTTATACCCCAATTACTCTTAAATGTAACTCGTACATAAACGCAAACACCCACGCCCATGTTGAGGCTCAAATCCGTGACCTCCAGCTTGGCGGAGCGCCGAAGCATCCTTGACTAACAATATAACCTGTGGCATTATCAACATAAAACATTTCTGCCTATTGGAGAATATCAAACATGAATGATGAGTCAGTGCGTTCTGCGTAGCTAAATATAAAATGATAACCCTAGGGAAACTAAATATTAATAACAGTAGGAATCGTATTATTAAATAAGACTGGGAAGCAACAATTACATGTAAAGGTGAATATGGGTTGAAAACGGTGTCAGCAGCAGGCAGGAAACGGGGTTGCTTTCCCCCTCAATTGTAGCCAAGTGAGAGCAAAATACGCTTTGTTAGTGTACCGTTTACTTCGCCCGAAAATCAGATGTGTAGAAGGGTTCAGTACTCTCATACCCCAGGCATCCAATAAGAAAGAATATAGAAATCATGTGATAGTGAAATGAGGAGTTAGGAAAATGGAAATAAAGAAATTGGAGGGGTTAGAAAACACCTGTTATATTTTCTTGCAGGTGGTTCGGAAAATAAATTGTGTGTGTGTGTGTGTGTTGCGAGGTAATATCAGAAGTAGGATTTTAAAAAGGTGACGAGAAATAAATGGGCAGGAAAATGAACCACCAACCGTATTAACCACCAACCCTAGATCCAAGATTCATGCGAGTCCCTGAGCTAGCATCGAACCCGGGACCATTCCTGCAAATCCCCAAATTGCCACACAGCACCTCCCATGATACCGCCGCAATGTACATGTGTTTATACACAGAAAACTACTAATAAGAACGTAATTCAGTGAACAAGCAATAGCCTTTGCAGTTTTTATAAAATAAATACAATTGAAGGGCTGGACTGACTACTCAGCCCGTTAATCTCTGTGTCCCAGGTCGAGCCGTGGCCAGTACATATTTTATACTTCGACCTCCCTGCTTTGCCACGCAGGATCAAGACACCTACCTCCTCTCGCTCGCTCCACAGAGTGGTAGTGGATACACACCTACGCGCGTCAGCCCTATTAGGGAAAACTCTGTAGGGAAAGACTACCGAAGAACTCAGTGGGGGCGATAGTGTCTAGCTCCTGCCTAGCAGCTCTCACTCATGGTTTGTGTCGGAGAACATCTGGACGTCTCAACCCCGCCTGAGCGGTAAACCAGCCAGGCGTACCCAATCTCCTATGCGTTTCGGGAACCATTGCCCCGACGAGTCCAACCCAATCCCTTCCGGGAGGAGCTCGCATATTCGGCCCGCATACTCCTAGTAACGTCAGAAGCACCACGAGTGCTAAGGGCTCGCAGCGTCCACACCTTGGCAGCTGAAGTGGTCGGAACCCCCGTTAGGGAGAGTTTGTAAAGTGAGTATCGTGCATTGAGTATCGAGAAATAGTGGCATCGTCCCATCACTATCTTAAACAAGTAATTTGAGATAGAAGACGTATGACGCGTCTGTTTAGATTTCGAAGTTACGATTATAAGTTTCTAAAGTGTCAGTACGCCACTGGCCAATGATAGCATTCGAGAGCCCAACACAAAAACGAAGGGACGTTTCAGAGTGTATCTCTCTGGTGTAATGGTAGAGACTAGAGTCCCGTAAGTTCAGGCATTTATTTTGGTTAAAATACCGAAAATTGGCATTTATTAAAAACGAAAACAGACATTAATGCCACTCTTTATTAATGAAAATAGCTATCTAAGATACTTAATAAATTATTATTTTGTCTACTACGTATGGTAAGTAGGAGAAGTATTGCATTCCAATCAAAAATTTGATATCGAGATTTTACCGAAAATACATGTTTTGAGGCCACTGAAATAAAATAAGCCTTTTTGAAAACATGTTGGTGTGTGTGTGTGTGTGTGTGTGTGTGTGCAGAATAACTCTAAAACGAAGAATTACATAAATACCAAACTTGGTACTTTGTTTCAATATCTTCCATAGATGTGAGAAGATCTTCAACAAATTCCCTCACCCCAAACTTACCTTTACATGGAACATTTTTCGAAGCTTATTTTCTGTAAAAAGACTGTAACCAATTTGATTAAAATACCATAAATGAAAGATATTTATATGAAAAATAAAATGTTTATCTCGAATTTTCGTGGGACAGCCTATGAAGTCATCTTCCGTCGGAGGGAGTTTTCTATAACCTTGTATAACTGGTAAACGTTAAGGGATAGACGAAAACGCAATACACACAAAATGTTGATCTCTTTAAAGCTCATCATTTATTTGAAATAAGGTTTTTTTTCTTGAGGCATAAGCCGTTTCTGATATATCGGCTATTAAAAATTGGATCTGTTCATTTCTCAGTCATTCTCGTAAGTCCTTTTCAGCATTCAGTTGTTTCTCGCGATGCCATGGAAACAGTATAGAATTTTAAGGCCAGCACATAGCGTCCAGTTGTTATACATTTTTACTTTCTCTACTACGTATAGTAAGTAGGGGAAGTATTGTATTCCACCCAAAATTTCGATACCGAGATTTCACCGGAAATACATGTTTTGAGACCCCCTGAATCCAAAAAAAGCATTTTTGGAAACATATCCGTGTGTGTGTCTGTGTGTCTGTCTGTGTGTCTGTGTGTCTGTGTGTCTGTGTGTCTGTGTGTGTGTCTATGAACAGCATAACTCAGAAACGAACAGTCGGTCGGATAAACACCAAACTTGGTATTTGGGTTCAGTATCTTTCAAGGATGCGACACGAAGGTTTTCAAGAAAATCCCCCCACCCCAGAGTACCCTTTACATGGAAGATTTTTCGAAAATTTTAATTTTCTCAAAAATGGCTCTAACGATTTTTATTAAAATATCATGTTTAAGATATTTTCATGACAAATAAAATGTATATCTTAAATTTCCTGGGAATGTCTCCAAAAGTATTCTATATTGTGAACGACTTTTGCATAACTCGTAAACCATAAGAGATAGACAAAATGTTACTACACAAAAATGTAGATCGCGTTAAAATACACAATTTATGTCATATACATTTTTTTGTTGAGTGAACCATTTTTGAGATATTGCTTGTTATTCCCTTAAATTTTTCAATACTTATTTTCTCAAATGAGAATTCGTTATTCATTTTTTTTCTTGGATATGCAAAGAGTATAATCTGTGGGAAAGGGCATGGTGCTGTACTTAGCAACCAGCTATTAAGTGATATGTATGTGCTTAAAGGCTACTGTATTTCCAAATTGCCCTTGTAAATATATATTCCCCTTACATCTACAAGAAAATTAGCAATAAGATAGAGTCTGCAAACGTTTATTTCGATTAACATGAAGTAGATGGAGAATAAGCGTTTGTAAAAATTGTTTGTACGAGAGCAGAGAAAGTCATGTGAGTGTAACACATCAGATTTTTAGTTAATCTTATACGTATAGTTAGTAGGGGAAGTATTGTATTCCACCCAAAACTTCGATACCGAGATTTCATCAGAAATACATGTTTTGAGGCCCCTGAATCCAAAAAAAGCATTTTTGGAAATCTGTCCATGTGTGAGGCTGTGAACAGCATAACTCAGAAACGAACCGTCGGATAAACACTAAACTTGGTATTTAGGTTCAGTATCTTCCAGAGATGCGACCCGAAGGTTTTCAACAAAATCCCCCCACCCCAGATTACCCTTTACATGGAACATTTTTCGAACATTTTAATATTCTCAAAAATGGCTCTAACGATTTTGATAAAAAATTTCATTTGGTTAAGATATTTTATGACAAATGAAACGTATATCTCGAATTTTCTGGGAATGTCTTAAAAAGTATTCTTCATTGTAAACGAATTTTGCATAACTGGTAAACCATAAGAGATCGATAATTTTACTACACCAAAAATGTAGATAGCGTTAAAATAAACAATTCGGCATATACATTTTTTTTGGGTGTACCGTTTTTGAGATATTGCTTGTTATTTCCTTAAATTTTCCAATACTCACACTTTTTCTCAAATTAGTTATTCATTTTTTTTTGTCCTGGTGATGCCAAGAGAATGGAATTCTGCACATAGCAACCACCTCTTAAAACATTTGACTATCGCTTAAAGCCTAGCAATTCCCCCTTGCATCTACACGAAAATTAGCAATAAGTTTAACATCTCGATTAACATGAAGTAGATGTAGAATAAGCGTTTGTAAAAATAGTTTGTACAAGAGTCGAGAAAGTCATGTGAGTGTAACACATCATATTTTTATATGTCCTGGACATACAAAGAGAATGGAATGCTCCACATAGCAACCAGCTCTTAACAGTTTTGACTATCACTTAAAACCTACCATATTCCCCTTGTACCTACCAGAAAATTACCAATAAGTTGGCTTCTGCAAATGTTTATCTCGATTAACATGAAACAGATGGAGAATAGGCGTTTGTAAAAATATTTTGTAGAAGAGTAGAGCAAGTCATGTGAGTGCAACACATCAAGAGTTTTTTCAAGGTGTTGAGTGTCATAATTAGCTGCCTGTCAGAGAGAACGTGCATCATCTTGGAAAAAGAAGGTTCTACTTCTCTTAAGTGACTGAAGCATATTCAAAGCAAGCTATTTCGGAAGGACTCATACCAGTTACAACAGAACTGGCATCTTTCAGGATATTACAAGTATTCTCAAGTTTTCTGGGTCCACATTAGCACTCAACACGTTTACACTTTTCACCAACAATTTTTCCTTTCTCTCCTTATACTTGTAGTAGTTTATTTATTGCATCTTCAAAGATCGCCATGAGTACTTTTTTACTTTCTCTACTACGTATAGTAAGTAGGGGAAGTATTGTATTCCACCCAAAATTTCGATACCGAGATTTCACCGGAAATACATGTTTTGAGACCCCCTGAATCCAAAAAAAGCATTTTTGGAAACATGTCCGTGTGTGTCTGTGTGTCTGTGAACAGCATAACTCAGAAACGAACAGTCGGATAAACACCAAACTTGGTATTTAGGTTCAGTATCTTCCAAGGATGCGACACGAAGGTTTTCAAGAAAATCCCCTCACGCCAGACTACCCTTTACATGGAAGATTTTTCGAAAAGTTTAATTTTCTCAAAAATGGCTCTAACGATGTTGATTAAAATATCATATGTTTAAGATATTTATATGACAAATAAAATTTATATCTTAAATTTCCTAGGAATGTCTCCAAAAGTATTCTTTATTGTGAACGACTTTTGCATAACTGGTAAACCATAAGAGATAGACAAAATTTTACTACACAAAAAATGTAGATCGCGTTAAAATACACAATTTATGTCATATACATTTTTTTAGTTGAGTGAACCATTTTCGAGATAATGCTTGTTATTTCCTTAAATTTTCCAATACTTATTTTTTCAAATGGGAATTCGTTATTCATTTTTTTGTCTTGGATATACAAAGAGTTATAATCTGTGGCAAAGGGAATGGTGCTGCACCTAGCAACCAGCTATTAAGAGATGTGTATGTGCTTAAAGGCTACTGTTTTTCTATATTGTCCTTGCAAATATATTTTCCCCTTACATCTACAAGAAAATTAGCAATAAGATAGAGTCTGCAAATGTTTATCTCGATTAACCTGAAGTAGATGGAGAATAAGCGTTTGTAAAAATACTTTGTACAAGAGTAGAGAAAGTCATGTGAGTGTAAAACATCAGATTTGTTTTTCTCCAACTTCAAGATTACTTCCGGTAGCACACTATAATGTCTGCTATAAATGCCAGACCATTTGCTGAGTTCCTGATTGTATAGCTTTTTTACCACACAAATTGAAGCAGCTTCGTCTTGTGACAGAGCATCAAATACCTTACATATGTTGTCTAAATTGTTGCTGTAATATATGGCTGCAGAGATTTGGCTTTGGAGGTAAAGTGAGCTCTGGTGCCACGTCCTTCTATATCTGCATTCTGGAGGAAGATTTCAGGAAAGTCTTCTTGGTGTTGGAAACCAATTTATTCGCAAGAGAATACTAACATCTTCAACGATTCTATGCAACCCGAAGCCTAAAAATGTGAGATAGAGCATTTCGCGAAGAGAACTTTCAAAGCGTTAACTGCCTTTTTACTTTCTCCACTACATATAGTAAGTAGAGGAGGTATTGTATTCCACCCAAAACTCGATACGAGATTTCACCGGAAATACATGTTTTGAGACCCCCTGAATCCAATAAAAGCATTTTTGGAAACATATCCGCGTGTGTGTCTGTGAACAGCATAACTCAGAAACGAACCGTCGGATAAACACCAAACTTGGTATTTAGGTTCAGTATCTTCCAGAGATGCGACACGAAGGTTTTCAAGAAAATCCCCCCACCCCATATTACCATTTACATGGAACATTTTTCAAAAATTTTAATTTTCTCAAAAAATGGCTCTAACGATTTTGATTATAATATCACATGTTTAAGATATGTTTATGACAAATGAAATGTATATCTCGAGTTTTCTGGGAATGTGTCCAAAAGTATTCTTCATTGTGAACGACTTTTGCATAACTGTTAAACCATAAGAGATAGACAAAATTTTACTACACAAAATTTAAACCGCGTTAAAATACACAATTTATGTCATATATTTTGTTGTTGTTGAGTGAACCATTATCGAGATATTGCTTGTTATTCCCTTAAATTTTCCAATACTTATGTATTTTCTCAAATGGGAAGCCTACCAATTCCCCTTGCATCTACAAGAAAATTAGCAATAGGATTAACATCTCAATTAACATGAAGCATATTATGGAGAATAAGAGTTTGTAAAAATAGTTTGTACAAAAGTAGAGAAAGCCATGTGAATGTAACACATCAGAATTTTTTATGTAAGGCGCCTGCATTCACTTCATAGGTTCTGCTGTTTAAACAGCTTAATTGAAATTCTCTATGTGGTTTTTAAAATGTGTAAATAATCACAGAAAAAATCTTTAAGTATCCAAAACAGGCAAAAAAGGCTCTAAATCTTAAAATAGGCACCAGAAACCAAATAAGGCAAAAAAATACAAAATTAAACTGGCGCTACCGTCCCTAAATTTTCGGAAACGTGTTTATATCTATTTAGCTTGTTTATTACATACATCCAAATATAAAAGGCATTTTTCATATCATAAAATCTATTATAAATTTAAGATGAACTCCACAACTCTCAGAGAGATAGAAAAGGTTATTAACTCGTTGAGAAGCAAAGCCTCTTATGGATGGAATGAGATAAGTACCAAATTATTAAAATGATGTCTACCAGAGTCGAGGAAGCCTCTTAGTCATGTATGCAAACATTCCCTTTTGTTAGGGATATTTCTGGAAAAAATGAAATGCACAATTGTTAAGCCTCTGTATAAGAAAGGAGAGAAAATCCTGACTTCCGATTATAGACCCATCTCTCTTTTGACAGCCTTTTCTAAAGTAATGATAAAGCTGTATATAATCGGGTTATAAAATACATGGAGTTAAACAACATTCTCTCAGCATCCCAGCTTGGAATTAGGAAGAAAATAGCAATAGTAAAGGTAACATAATGCTCACTTCTGAAGTATTAAGTGTTTTGCCGTTATGGATATTTTATGACTAGGCTAAAGCATTTGACAGTGTAGATCACAATTTCTTTTCTGCATAATTTAAAAGTCTATCGATTCATTGATATTTGTATAAATTGGTTTAGAACTTACCTAACAAATCTGATGTGTTACACACATATTACTTTCTCTACTCTTGTACAAACTATTTTTTACAAACGCTTATTCTCCACATGCTTAATTTTAATCCAGATATCGAGATGTTAATTTTATTGCTAATTTTCTTGTAGATGCAAGTGAATTGGTAGGCTTTAAGCGATAGTCAAATATTTTAAGATCTGGTTGCTATGTGGAGTATTCCATTATCTTTGCATTACCAGGACAAAAAAAATGAATAACGAATGTGAGAAAAAGTATAAGTATTGGAAAATTTAAGGGAATAACATGCAATATCTCGAAAATGGTTCACTCAACAAAAAAATGTATATAACATAAATTGTGTATTTTAACGCGATGTACATTGTTTGTGATGTAAAAGTTTGTCTATCTCTTATGGTTTACCAGTTATGCAAAAGTCGTTCACAATGAAGAATACTTTTGGAAACATTCTCAGAAAATTCAAGATATACATTTTATTGTTAATGAAAATATCTTAAACATATGATATTTTAATCAAAATCGTTAGAGCCATTTTTGAGAAAATTAAAATTTTCGAAAAGTGTTCCATGTAAAGGGTAATCTGGGTGGGGGGATTTTCTTGAAAACCTTCGTGTCGCATCTCTGGAAGACTCTGAACCTAAATACCAAGTTTGGTGTTTATGCGACTGCTCGTTTCTGAGTTATGTTGTTCACAGACAGACACAGAGACATCTTTCCAAAAATGCTTTTTTGGATTCAGGGGGTCTCGAAACGTATATTTCCGGTGAAATCTCGGTATCGAATTTTTGGGTGGAATACAATACTTCCCCTACTTACTATACGTAGTAGAGAAAGTAATAATGGAATCCAGAAAACCATATTCAATAGTTGTGATTTGGAACCAGGTGTTGTTACTTAATGTGTCCCACAAGGTTCATTACTTGGTCCTTTAGTATTTTAATATTTATAAGTAACCATGTTAGCCTACCCAAGATTCAATAGCTGCTTTATTTTTGCAGATGATACCCGGGTACTTATATCTGAAAGGTTACATTTTCAATGAAGTAATTCTGTCAGTATAGTGTTCGAACAACTCAACACTTGGTTTGAAGTTAATAAGCTTTCATTAAACTATGACAAAACAAATTTTATTCAGATTCAAATGAAACATAACTAAGTGAATGAATTACGAACCAGGTACAATAGTTACACCACAAAGGGTATCTGATAAACATTTTCTTGGGCTTCAAGTAGATGGAGAGCGCAGCTGGAGAAAACAGATAAAAATCATGCTACAAAACCTCGGTCCAGCTTGCTTTGTCTTAAGAAACTCTGCTGACGCAAAATGCCTTGAACAGTATAATTTGCCTGCTTTTACTCCCTGTTGCGATATGCAATAATCTTCTGGGATAATACAGCACACAGCAAGCAAGTATTCATATTACAAAGCAAGGGCCATACGCATTATTTGTGGTGTTGGGCCCCAGTCCTGTAGGCCTTTAATCAAAACTGAAACAATGTTTACTGATGCTGGTGAAAACATACCAGGTGGACCAACCGCGCCGAATTTGGCGTGTGCAGATAACCCTTCGCGGTTAAGCGTTGCAGAACTCAGCGGGGCAATTTCAGGTAAACAGGTCAGTGGGGAACCGGCACATTAGAGCCCTAAAACTCCACTACAACAACTACACTAGAGGTTCTCAGAAACGTCCATATGGGTAGACGGAGATGGTTGCAACATACTATCAATTAGCAGGGGAAAATTTCGAACACGTTTTCATGAGCAAAGTCAACATAACAATGCCGATAGATGATGATAATTATAATAATAATAACAATAACAACATTTATAATAGCATATGGTAGTTAAATACTACGTGATCTCAGGTTTATTGCTTAAAGTCCGTAATGTTAGACAAGAACAGCGTAAACACAATTAAAAATAGCTATAGGCGGATACAAATAGGTCAAATAAAAGAATTTTAATTATTCGCGAGTTTAAAATGTGACTATATTCCCCGGAAAATAAAGCCTGTGTAACTTAATTGCAAAATATTCGAATAACTTTTCGATCCATTTTTTGTCTATCACCTGTCGCAGTTCTCATGGCTCGTGTTATCTTATTTACTGGGCGCCTCTTGTTTTATTATTTTAAATTTGGATTCATTGTCCTCCGGCTAGCTATTATAACTCGGTAGAGCAAGTATCTCTAAGCAGGACGTGTAAACGGAAAGTAGTTGTTGCTAAAAGATAACACTGATAAAAAAATTGTTTCTATACTTTTATTGCCGTCACACTTAGTTAATAATTCACTATTTAATCTTTATACACGCCTGAGTGAAATTGTGATATTTACGAATGTAACTACAGTTGTTTTAGTTGCCGCGCACCAATTACTTCGTGTACTTTGCATTTTTGTAAATAACTCTGCGACGTGCACCTCGTGAAAGATTCCTTAGAACTGCGCGAAGCTTGCTTATGGCTCGAGAATATATACTTCTTCACCTCGAATTGCCTAAACATTATAATAGAGCTGCTATTGGTTACCAAATCGCGTCTGTTTTGTCAGCCAATCACTACTACTAACATATATACTCTAGAGAAGATATTCCCTCCATTTCTAAAAAAGGCACGCTAACCTGACGTCATTTGTTTATCTCTTCTTAGTGATAAACAACTCACCCCCCTCGGTTTATTGTTACCCACTTCTATTGTCAGTTTCAGTGAGGCCGTGTAAACTTATTTCCTAACAATACTTATGGCTAACAAACATCTAAAATCCTATAATACAATAATATTAATTTACACTACAATCACTTTGGCATTCACAGCATGTTATGATATACAATATTGCCTCACATCACCGACTACACTAGTGCAAGCCTGGGAAATGCCTCTCAATGAGCGCGATCTGCTCATCGTCTTTGCGGATAAGCAAGAGTAGATCAAAGCTCGGCTGGCCCCGTAGCTCAATCAGTACAGCACATGCCTGCTGTGCGAGGGGTCTCTGGTACGATTCCGGGTTGGTGTTGGGAATTTTTCTCTAACCAAGATTATTCTCTGGCCTCCCCATAAAATTGGAAGTATGAATGAGAGTGTGAATATGTGTGATCTAATTATTAAAGCCCGAAGTTTACCAGAAACCCAAAGACAAGCGAATACAAGTTAACACCATGTATAAATGGAACTAAAAAAGATATCTACACTCTTGAAGTACGGCGCGGTTGGGACACTTGGTATCCTCTTAAGCTGCCTAACACATGGGTATGATAACTTCACAACAAACCTTGCTGTGAATGACCGTAATACGCGCATGCAGGCGATTTCCATAGAGCAGCAAATAGGATAAGAGTGTTCGAAAAAGGATGTTACTATTATACAGTATAACAATTTATAATAACCTTCCATTTTACCTACAATTTTAGGCAATCCTAATCAACGTAAAATCTTCAAGAAAGACTTATATACTCACTCCCCATCTACTATAGAGGAATTTTTTAATATGTAGTACAACACGTGAATATTCAATACATAGGGTAAATTGTTGTGGTGCTGATTTACGCTTATTTGTCATTGCTGTCCTGCATATTAAGTTAACTCTTGAAATAGTGAGGGTTTACAAATTTTTATCTCTTACATGATGCTCGATGGGGAAAATGTTCTTCTTGGTAATGCGTATGTAATATATTCACATCACCACTTTTACACTCTATAGTTTATTACTAGTATACAAATCATTCTTACTCAAACTTATGTTTATATCTACTAAGTTCTAATCCAAATAAACCTTTGCAGAAACAGCTACATTACACATTTCGTTATAGATACAAAGGGAACAGCGATAGTCAAATGTTTAACAACTGGACGCTATATGCTGCCTTAAAATTCTATACTGTTTCCATGACATCGCGAGAAACAACCGAATGTTCAAGGAACTTCAAGAGGACCAAGAAATAAGCAATTCTAACCTTTAATATCGGATATCTCAGAAACAGCTTAGGCTACAAAAACGTTATTCGAATAAATTGTGTGTTTTAAAGATATATACATTTTTACTTTCTCTACTACGTATAGTAAGTAGGGGAAGTGTTGCATTCCACCCAAAAATTCGATACCAGATTTCATCGGAAATGCATGTTTTGAGACCCCCTGAATCCAAAAAGAGCATTTATGGAAACATGTCCTGTGTGTCTGTGATCAGCATAACTCAGAAACGAACTTGGTATTTAGGTTCAGTATCTTCCACAAATGCGACACGAAGGTTTTCAAGAAAATCCCAACACCCCAGATTACCCTTTACCTGGAACATTTTACGAAAATTTTAATTTTCTCAAAAATGGCTTTAACGATTTTGAATAAATTATCATATGTTTAAGATAATTTCATGACAAATGAAATGTATATCTCGAATTTTCTGGGAATGTCTCCAAAAGTATTCTTCATTGTGAACGACTTTTGCATAACTGGTAAAGCATAAAAGAGACAAACTTTTATTACACAAAAATGTAGATGGGGTTAAAATACACAATTTATGTCATATACATTTTGTTTGTTGAGTGAACCATTTTCGATATATTGCTTGTTATTCCCTTAAATTTTCCAATACTTATACTTTTTCTCAAATGGAAATTCGTTATTCATTTTTTTGTCCTGGTAATGAAAAGAGAATGGAATGCTCCACATAGCAACCAGCTCTTAAAAGATTTGACTATCGCTTAAAGCTTACCAATTTCCCGTTTGTAAAAATAGTTTCTACAAGAGTGGAGAACGTCATGTGAGTGTAACACATCAGAGTTTTTAGTTATGTGTTCACACACAGATACACACACACACATACACACCTCAAACGTCTTTCTAAAAATGTAGTTTTTTATTGAAAACATGCATTTCGGGTGAAATCTCGGTATGGAATTTTTGGGTGGAATGCAATACTTCATCTACTATATATATATATATATATATATATATATATGGTAGAGAAATTAAAAGGTACTTGGTTTTGGGTATGTTATGCTACATATTTCATAACTGTATGACGTGTTCAGTGTCCCTGAGGTTGTTCACAGTGGGGCCAAATGAACAGCCTATGCGCTGCAGCACAACGTTAGCGGTCTTAAGAATTATTTAAAACACCTGTGTATAGCAGCTTGAAATTTCAGTTTCCAAACAAAATATTTCATCACATTCCAGTTTGTGCTTGTCTCCTAAACTATCACATTCTCTTAGGCGTTTTATGGAAACCTCGTGTAACGCTGAGAGGATCTACCGGTCCACAATTAGCGTGCGGGAATGGGTATTCTAAACATCTTTTTGTGCTATTAACATGCAGTGGAAATATGGCGCGAAACGATTATCGACTTGTCGCCTCCATGATAGCTTATAGCAGGCTTAAATGGCTGTCTGCTGCATCAATCAGTATTTCAAAAAATAATTATAATTAATCTGCACATAATTAGTTCAGAACGATTACATGGATATGCAGGCGAGATTAAAAGACAGTGCAGTGACCCAAGATTCAGAATTAGTTATGCAGCTTGCAGCTAAGAAATAATTCAACACTGCTTCTCAGTGCATTAAACGGTTCAGTGTGCTTTTTCGAAATGAAAACACCCATAAAACATGTAAAAACATTATACATTTTATTACGTTACAAAAAGAACAGTGATAGTCAAATGTTTAACAACTAGACGCTATATGCTGGCCTTAAAATTCCATACTGTTTCCATGATATCGCAAGAAACAACTGCAAATCAAGAGCACTTGAAAAGAATGTTTAAATATTCAACAATGCGAACGGTTATGTAGGAAATGGCTGATAAAACAAAAAATCTGATGTTACACTCGCATGACTTTGATGAAGGTAGTTTCTGCCCCACGTATGGAAGCCAATTTGAAGAAGGAGAATTTTAAGAGTTGTATTGTATTTCGACTGTTGGGGAGCCGAACTTGAAGTAGTTGCAACCGCACGTATGGTAAAATGTTTCCGGTAATCTTCACCCGAAATATTTAAAAAAATATTAAGTTTGTAATTTTGATTGTTTCTTTAAATATTATATTTTTATGTTTGCCTCGGCTCTGTCACCATTATTGTTAGAGATATGAATGTCTTAGCAGGGACTGGTGCGGTTGAAGAATGTAGGCTTACAGTGATTAATTCATTCCTTTTAGTAATGCTTGACACGATTTAAATAACACTTCACTGATATAGAGAGAACTGTGAGATTTTCTTTTATTAATTACTTGCACTTTTTAACACGCAAACTGTTTTTGTCTCGCACAAAATACGAATTAAATTTCTCGAGGACGCATCTCGCGTCGGTTAGATACACTGTCTACAAGCAACTGACTTCTGAATTTGTACAATTTGCCCTAATTCATTTTCTGATTGGCTAATCCTAGTCCAATAGAATACCTTCATTTGACTAAAGCTTTTCCTCGTTGTTGATTGGCTATTTTATAAACTGTGACAGAAATTACATTATTGCTTCCAAGAATAACAAGTAGCTATTAAACTTTCAAATTCATTATTGCCTCAAGGTTACCTCATTGTCAGCAACTTTAAACCTATTATTCTCACAGCTCCTATATTATTAAATTACGTAATATATTCACATAACATTATTACACATGTATACAATAATATAAACATATTCAATGACTGTTACACACACACCTTTTATATATTGTTACATACACATATTGCTTTAAGGCGCGCTGTTATTGAATTTATATATTATATAATTAGACTGAAATCATTTAAGTGTTAAAAATACTGCCTCAACTTTCCCTACTGTTACACAAACTAATTTTACAAACGTTTATTCTCCATATATTTCACTTCATGTTAATGGATATAAACATTTATAGAAACTATAATTATTGCTAATTTTCTTGTAGATGCAAGGGGAATTGGTAGACTTTAAGCGATAGTCAAATATTTTAAGAGCTGGTTGCTATGTGGAGCATTCCATTCTCTTTGTATGTCCAGGACAAAAAAGAATAACGAAGTTATTGGAAAATTGAAGAATAACAAGGAATATCTTGGAAATGGTTCACTCGACAAAAACAAAGTATGGGACATAAATTGTGTGTTTTAAGGAGTTCTACATTTTTGTGTAATATAGTCTGTCTATCTCTTGCGGTTTTCCAGTTATGCAACAGCCATTCAGAATGAAAAGGACTTTTAAGCACATTCTCATAAAATTCATGATATACATTTCATTTGCCATGAAAATATCTTAAACATATGGCATTCTAATAAAAAAGTCATCCATTCTTGAGAAAATAGAAAATTTTGAAAAATGTTTCATGTAACAGTTAGTCTGGAGTGGGGGAATTTCTTGAAAATCTCCGTGTCTCTTTGAAAGATACTGAACCTAAATACATAGTTTGGTATTTATCCGACTTTTCTTTTTGAGTTATGCTGTTCAAGGTCACATATGCAGACCTTTTTCTAATAATGCTGTTTTTTGTATTCAGGGGGCCTCAAAACATGTATTTCCTGTGAAATGTCGATATCGAATTTTTGTTACATTACAATACTTCCCCCACTTACTATCGTAATAGAGAAAGTAAAAAAAATAGCTTGAAATAAATTGTGTGTTTTAAAGCGATCTAATTTTTTGTGTAGTACATTTGCGCCTATCCTTACGTTTACCGGTTATACAGGAACAGGAGGACTTCAAAGGCTATTCCCAGAAAATTCAAAATATGCGTTTTATATGCCATGTGAATATCTTTAATAAATGTTTTTTTAAGAAAAATTTTAGCTATTTTTCAGAAAATCAAAAATTTCAAAAAAAATCTTCCATCAAAAGGCTGAACTTCAACAGGAAGTGTGGTATTTATCCGACTTATCTTTTTTGAGTTACGCAATTTACAGGCTCACACATACATGGACGTCTCTAAAAATGCTTATTTTGAATTCGGAGGGCATCAAAATTTGTATTTCCTCTGAAATCTGTATATTTAATTATTGGGTGGAATGCAATACTTTTTCTCCTCTGTACGTGGTAGAAAAAAGTAATAAATACGAGGGCGGATTGATAAGTCGGTGAGTTTTAAAAGAAAATAATTTTTTTTTCAAAAAAACATTTTATTTCTCCACATAGTCTCCTTTCAATAAAAGATTCTTCAATTTTTTTAAGCCTTCCAAAAAGTATGATTTTTCGAAGTCTGCAAAATATGAGGTTTCTGCCATGATGGGTTCACTGGCCGTGAATTTCTTCCCAGTGAGCCAATTTTTCAGGTTTGCGAAGAGGAAGAAGTCGCTCGGACCCAAATCTGGACAATATGATGGGTGAGGTAGCAGTTCCTAGACCAATTCCACAAATTTTGCGATGGCAATGGCGACTTGTGTGCGGGTACATTATCGTGGTGAAAGAACATTTCTCATACGCAAAGAATCGTGCAGGATGTTATATACCCGTTCACTCGAGATATTTACGGTCTTATCTATCTCACGGATTTTCGGCAGTCTTCCAAGATAATATCGTGAACTTTGTTCACATTTCTTCTGTTGCGACCTCAACCGGCCGCCCTGTACGCACGGCATCTCTTGTGCTCGAACGACCACATCGAAATTTTGTGAACCATGCCATGTGACGGAGCAGAGTCCCCATAATACTTATTCCGTTTTTTTCACCGTCTTACCACTCAAAAAGTAGTGCTTTATCAGAACACGAAATACGCTTTTCTCCATTTTCTACGAAGCAACACACATCTGCTTATTTTAGAAGCTCTCAGCAACGTTCTAAGAAACAAATGACGACGAATTTCTACTATTATACCTAGAATAGATGTAAGACTTGGGCGGAAACAAGAAACCTGTGATTAGAACGCTATCTCTCGTAAAAGTCATGGACTTATCAATCCGCCCTCGTATAGTAGCTATTAAGCATTTGAGCATTTCATCCAATAATAAAGAATTTCTCGGAAATGATTAAAGCTACAAAAAAGTACTTGACATAAATTATGTGCATACTTTGTAGTAAGTATTTATCTAACTCTGTTGGATTTACCAGTTACACAAAAAGTCATTTTGAATGAAGGGGATTATAGGTATATATTTAATTTTTACGCAAATTTCTTACTAATGTGGTATTTTAATCACTTTAATTTATTTCAAGTAGCAAGAAAGTAAATATAAATGAATGCGTCTACACACACGCACCCATTAACCAATAAAATTACAGTATTACAGTTCGTGGCAAGTTTTTCAATATATACGAGACCAAATATGTTCTTGAATCACCCTGTATATATTAATCTTGTAAACTGAAATGTAAAATCTCTTTATTAAGGGACGCTATATCTCAGATAAAGCATTATTCACTTTTAAGATTGAAACTTGAGAGTCAATGCTCTTCTGTGTCTGGTAGGAATTCAATACTCCTAGCTTCATGACCCGTGACAGCACATGAAATGCTGCCTGTGCATCTGGAAATTGATACACTTACTCAACATGCTTCAGTGCATCCTTTGCACTTCTTGAATTGCTTTCCCCAAAAAGAAAGTCTTAAATCTTCGGTAATACGTCTCACGTTTATGTAGAAGACTCGTGATATTTCTCCACCCAATCTTCTAAAGGAATAAAAACTCTGGGCATAAATCCAACATACTTCGATAAAAGTGAACCAAGCAAAATGAATATGTATGAAGGTCTGCTTCTATAAATTTTGTATTTGTAATGGTATGTAAATGAAGTCCTCTTTCTTTTAAGTATTCTTATTTCTTTCTCACTCCCCGCCCCTACTGGCATCAGCACTTCAGAATTACACGCCTATTATCTTAAATGACTTCGTTTTCACAGTTTCAGGCATGTTGCTTTAAACCAGAATGACAATTTAATTAATTTCACTAACCTCCACTTCTTTATGAAATTATTTTACAATCCACTATGTGTTCAAAAGTATCCGGACACTTACACAAACATACGTTTTTCATCTGAGGTGCATTGTGCTGCCACCTGCGGCTTGTTACTCATTATCCGCGACCTCAGTAGTCATTAGACATCGTGAAACAACAGAATGGGTCGCTCCGTGGAACTCACGGACTTCGAAGGTGGTCAGGTGATTGGGTGTCACTTGTGTCTGAAGTCTGTACGCGAGATTTCCACACACCTAAACATCCCTAGGTCCACTGTTTTTGATGTGAAAGTGAAGTGGAAATGTGAAGGGACACGTACAGCACAAAAACGTACAGGCCGACCTCGTCTGTTGACTGACAGAGACCGCCGACATGTGAAGAGGGTCGTAAAGAGTAATAGGCAGACATCTATCCAGACCATCACACAGGAATTCCAAACTGCATCAGGATCCACTCCAAGTACTACGACAGTTAGGCGTGAGGTGAGAATCTTGGATTCCATGGTCGAGCGGCTGCTCATAAGCCACACGTCACGCAGGAAAATGCCAAACGAACCCTCGCTTGGCGTAAGGAGCGTAAAAATTACCCGATTGAACAGTGGAAAAACGTTGTGTGGAATGACGAATCACGGTACACAATGTGGCGATCCCATGGCAGTGTGTGGATATGGCGAATGCCCGGTGAACTTCATCTGCCAGCTTATGTAGTGCCAACAGTGAAATTCGGAGGTGGTGGTTTATGGTGTGGTCGTGTTTTTCCTGGAGGGGGCTTACATCCCTTGTTGATTTGCCTGGCACGATCACAGCGCAGACCTAAATTGATATTTTATGCACCTTCTTGTTTCCCACTGTTGAAGAGCAATTCGGGGATGGCGATTGCATCTTTCAACACCATCGAGCACCTGTTCGTACTGCACGGGCTGTGGCGGAGTGGTTACACGACAATAACATCCCTGCAATAGACTGGCCTACACAGAGTCCTGACCTGAATCCTATAGAACACCTTTGGGATGTTTTGGAACGCCGACTTCATGCCCGCCCTCACCGCCCTACATCGATACCTCTCCTCAGTTCCACACTCCGTGAAGAATGGGCTGCCATTCCCCAAGAAATTTTCCAACACCTCATTGGATGTACGCCTGTGAGAGTGAACGCTGTCATCAAGGCCAAGGGTGGGCCAACACTATATTGACTTCCAGCATTACCGATGGAGGGCCACGAACTTGTGCGTCATTTTCAGCCAGGTGTCCGAATACTTTTGATCAATAGTGTAGGTATATAGAAAATTCTAGTGATGTATCCTTCCTTTTAACCTTAATTATTATAATTTATTACGGCCCTAACGTTTCTTAATGACAAATAAAATAATCGCAAAAAACTTATAAAACATTGGCGGGACGTCTGACTTCCTTACCCTCCCACCGACAGTTTTCCAAGTTCTGAAAATACTGTATAGCCTATAAGTGCCCCTTTAGCATTGGAAAAATTATCGGTAGTGCTAATTTTTATTTTCTTTATCGCGTACACTGTCGTGCGTAAAAAGGTGCCAGTTCCCAGGTTGCCATAGTGTTTTTCTCTTCTTAAAGCTTCCACCTTTAGATAACCAACTATTTACTCCGCCCGGCCGGTTTCAGTGCTCTATATGGCTGGCCTGAAAAACAATTCTGTGGCTTTAAAACTAACCAATGAACAATGTTTATAATCTATGTGAAATGTAGGGGTGTTTCAGATACCCCTATGCGAAAGCGTTTCGCTATGATTGGCACACAAGGAAACGCTAAACCTTCTTTTTGTTTCTCTATTTAACCTCCTCGTATGTAGAACTTACACCGCCAAGGAGTTACAGGCGGGTGCCTGGGGTCAGAGGCCCGTCGACGAGCAGACACTCATGTATCAGACAGAATATACAGGATGGGTGATGCCTAGTATGGGAGGAAGGAAGTAGATGAAACGAAATGATGCTGAAATGGATGAAAGGAAAGGCGATGATGGAGCATGTGATGGAATGAATGGCGGGTGAAACCGGAGAACCTGGCGAAAACCCGCTCAGACGCCGCTTTGTCCACCACAAATCCCACATGCAGGTCCTGGGATTGAACCCGGGTCCCCTCGGTGAGGAGAACGGTCTAACCACTCGGCCACGGCGCCCTTAAAGGCTAAGCCAATCGCAAATAATTCAGTTTTCTAGAGAAAGGGGGTGAAGAATTATGTATATGTGTGGTTAAACTGAACGATAGCTAAGGCATATATATAACAGCTTTCATCAGCAACATGGAGGCGAAGGTTAAGTTATATGCCGCTACTAAACGGCAGTAAGAAATTGGTAGTGTCGCATGAAAACAACATACCGTTTAAGTTGTAATGTTACCCTTCAGCAGTTTAGCCATACCTACCTTTCGGGAGGTAAGGTACCTCTTACCCATTCATCAGCTAGAACTATTCTCGAAAAACAGAGGTGGTCACGCTGGTAGGTGGTGTGGCTAGATCTGCCAGTACACATAAACAGTTTCGTACATTATAGACCACATTTTATGCAGGCGAGTGTACATTCTAGATAGAGAAGGTATTGCATTCCATCTAAAAATTTGATATTAAGCTTTAACCGGAAATAAAGTTCCGTGTATAAAAAAAATAATTTTAAAGTAAAGATTCATGTGTATCTGTGTGTATGTCTATAAATAGCATAACTCAAAAACAAAAATTCAGATAAATACCAAACTTAGTATTTAACTTCAGTATATTCCAAATATATGACATGAAGATTTTCAAGAAAATTAGCCTACCGCCAACTACCCTTTATATTAGAATACTCTTTGAAATCTTAGATTTTTAAATTTTTTGTAGCATAAACCATTTCCAAGATATTTCTTGTTAATGATTCCAATTGTTCAACATTTAGTCATTATTTTAAACTACTATCGATTTTCAATTGTTTCTCGCGATGTCATGGAAACAATATGGAATTTTATGGCCAGCATATAGCGTCCAGTACTTAAACATTTGACTATCGCTGTTCTCTTTGTATCTATAACGAAATGTGTAATGCAGGTATTTCTCCAAAGGTTTATTTAGATTAAAATGAAGTAGATACAGAAATAAGCCTTAGTAATAATAGATTGAATACCTACTAATAAACGATAGAGCATAGAGAAACTTATGTGAATGAATCACATCAGATTTTTTACTTTTTCTACCACGTAAATATAGGTAGAGAAAGTATTACATTCCACCTAAAAATTGCACAGAGATTTAACCGGCCCACTGAATCCAAAAAAGCATTTTTAAATAAAGGTCCGCGTGTGTGAACAGCATAACTTAAAAACTAAAAGTGATGGATAGGAAATCTGGCATTTGTGTTAAGTACCTTCCAAAGATGCAGCACGAAGATCTTTAAGAAAATTCCCTTAACTCAAACTATCCTTAACTTAAACGTTTTTTTATAAAACTTTGTTTCTTTTAAAGAATGCCTCTAACAATTGTGATTAAAATACCATAGGTGTATTAAAGATATTTACATGAGAAATAAAACGTATATTTTGATTTTTTTTGGAATAGCCACTGAAGTCCTCTTCATTCGGAAGAAATTTTGTATAATCTTGTATAATTGATAAACTTTAAGGGATAGACGAAAACGTACTACACAAAAATGTAGATCTGTTTAAAACACAAATTATTTCAAATAGCATTTTTGTGCATCAGCAATTTCCAGGTTATTAATGATTCGAAATGTTCAAAAGTTTGTGATTCTTTTTAAGTCCTGTTGATTTTCAGCTGTTTCTCGCGATGTCATGGAAACAATATGGAATTCTAAGGCCAGCATGTAGCGCTTATTAGACTATCGCTGTACCTATAATGAAATGTAATGTAACTATTTCTGCAAATGTTTATTTGGACAAAATGAAGTGGATAGAAAAGTATGCTATAGTAAGAATGGTAGAAGATGACATGCGAATGTAACACATCAGGCTTTTTAGTAGTATTTTAACGCCCGTTATAATCCTATATACACCAAAGGCGGAGAACAGCTTGGGTAGGAAAGTTCCAGATGTTAGGGTACTTTCCTGGCATTTACCAGCTATGAGTACAGAGGGAAACTGAAAAAGGAAACGTCAGCAAGGGCTGTCCTTGTGGGATTTGAACCGCAGATCTCTCGTTCATGAGTTCTTGTCTTAACGATCGCGACTACGTTGTGTGTCACCTTAAAATTCCTTTTAATCGTCATACTACTTTTATAAAGCTTTTGAACTCATTAGTGTGTTCTGCTAGACAACTAAAATCCTTGTTGTTGGAGTGTGGTACTCTTGGCTGTCCAAACTCGCCAACTTGACCATAGCAGATAGCATTTCTCAACCGTTTTTGTGCTGTACTTTGACAAATTTATCTCTGGAGAATCAGCAACCTTCCTACATCATCTGTTTGGAATAAGGAAGTGTTTGAAAGCGCTAAATCTTTTGTAAATCTGTTTATCAGTTAATCTTTGCTCTGACTTTCTTAGTATGAGTTTGTTTCCAGAACAGAAATGGAGATGACGTTAGACTTTGGGCATTTTATAGTGGGAAGTTACAGGCAGTTTCCAAGCAGTGTATTCTGAAATAGTTTGCTTACATACAGCGCTCATCCTCCTTGGTTCCCGAGGTCGCGTGTTCAAACCCGGAGGAGGTCAATGGATTTTTTCGGGCGTAAAAATCCTTAGCATGGTCTCCTTTGGTAGGGAAGTAAAGCCTGTGGTCGCGTGTTGTAGATTTACGGCACGTAAAAGAACCTCAAGCCTGATAAAGAGACCTCTGAGCAAAGTTGCCGGTCTTCCCAATATAGAATGTGACGCGTAAGAAACATAGTAGTTAAAGAGGGTCCTTAAATAAAAAAAGTCTGATGTGTTAATACTCACATTACTTTCTCTACTCTTGTACAAACTATTTTTACAAACGCTTATTCTCCATATGCTTCATGTTAATCGAGATGTTAATCTTATTGCTAATTTTCTTGTAGGTGCAAGGGGAATATGGTAGGCTTTAAGAGATAGTCAAATGTTTTAAGAGCTGGTTGCTATGTGGAGTATTCCATTCTCTTTGCGTTACCAGGACAAAAAAATGAATAACGAATTTGAGAAAAAGTATAAGTATTGGAAAATTTAAGGGAATAACAAGGAATATCTCGAAAATGGTTCACTCAAAAAAAAGTATATGACATAAATTGTGTAATTTAACGCGATCTACATTTTTGTTAAGTAAAATTTTATCTATCTCTTATGGTTTACCAGTTATGCAAAAGTCGTTCACAATGAAGAATACTTTTGGAGACATTCCCAGAAAAATCGAGATATACATTTCATTTGTCATACAAATATCTTGAATATGTGATATTTTAATCAAAATCGTTTGAGCCATTGTTGAGAAAATTAAAATTTTCGAAAAATGTTCCATGTAAAGGGTAGTCTTGGATGGAGGGATTTTTTTGGAAACCTTCGTGTCGCATCTCTGGAACGTACTGAACCTAAATACCAAGTTTGGTGTTTATCCGACTGTTCGTTTCTGAGTTATGCTGTTCATAGGCACAAGGACACGTTTCCAAAAATGCTTTTTTTGGATTCAGAGGATCTCAAAACATTTATTTCCGGTGAAATCTCGATATAGAATTTTGGGTGGAATACAATACTTCCCCTACTTGCTATACGTAGTAGAGAAAGTAAAAGAAAGCTCATCAAAACCTTCAGAGAAAATGATGAGGGGAGGGAATCATAGCAGGCTACAGGCCGTAGGCAGTGACGCACAGAAATCCCCAGCATTTCCAAGCTCGCAGACCCGTCCCACTGCTGGGCGATGTGCCCAGTCAAGCAGCCCTCTGGTGTCACGATGAATCTTTTTTTCATTGAGCATGCATCCGCGCTCTCTATCTGCACCGTCACACAGCAAGAAACCTATAAGCACACGTGAAAAATGAGAAAAACAAAACCGAATGGAAAGAATATCGTGATAGAGAAGAAACTAGCCACTGTTCTCTCTCTAACCCCGTGGAATCCATGAAAAATCCATGGGTTAGAGTGGGCGTTACTGGCATCGAACCCGGAACCTTCCGAATGTCGAGTTTTATACGTTACCGTGGTGCCACACCCCTCGGTTCCTTATAGCATGCCGGAAAATAATGCAGTACAACTAAACAACCAACACAGACAGAGTTGAAACTTACTGGCAGAGTAGTGGGGGACCGGGCGAGAGTACCTGAATTTGAATCGCCGTTATCCGAGACCCTGCTCGAACATAAGCGCAGTCATTTCTTGCTTTAAAAGTTCTGATATGTTACATATGAGAAAACACCGTGGACCCATGAAAAATCTACGGGTTAGAGTGGGCGTCACTGGGGATCGAACCCGGAACCTCCCGAAAGTCGAGTTTCATACGTTACCGTGGTGCCACACCCCTCGGTTGTTTATAGCATAAGTTGCAGTAGGGCGGAAGTTAAACAATAGATATAGTGAAATTCTTTTAGATTTCTATCTACTTCATTATAATCAACACAAACCTTAGCAAAAATAGCTACATTACATAGCGATAGTCAAATGCTGGCCTTAAAATCCCATACTGTTTCCATGTCATCGCGAGAAACAACCAGAATTCGATGAGACTTGAAAAAATTAGAAGTATTGAGCAATTCGAACCATTAATAACGGATACTTCGGAAATGGCTAACGCTACAAAAAGTTATCTTGAATAAATTGTGTGTTTTAAAGTGCTCTACACTTTTTCCTAGTACGAGGGTCTTTTTAAACTTAAGAAGCACAGAAATTATGAACATCAGTTTTGAGGCAGTATTTTTACTTAAATGATTTCAGTCAAATTATATAATATATAAATTCAATAACAACCCGCCTTAAAGCAATATGTGTATGTAACAAGATATAAAAAGTGTATATTACAGTCATTGTATATGTTTATATTATTGTATACATGTGTAATAATGTTAGGTGAATGTATTACATAATTTAACAATGTAGGAGTTGTGAGGATAATAGGTTAAAAGTTGCTATCAATGAGGTAACCTTGAGGCAATAATGAGTAAGAAAGTGTAATAATGCTACTAGTCATTCTTGGAGCAACAATAATTTAAATTTTGAGACAGTTTATATAATAGCCAATCAACAACCGGAAAAAAGCTTAAGTTAAATAAAAGTATTCTATTGGATTAGGAATAGCCAATCAGTGATTTGAAATACAGAAATTTACAAATTTAGGTGGTAGAAATCAAGTCAGTTGGTTGTAGACAGTTTTCCTAACTGGACGTGAGATGCGTCCTCGAGAAATTTAATACGTATTCGTGTGAGACGAAAATAGTTTACGTGTTAAAAGGTGCAAGTAATTAATAAAAGAATCTCACAGCTCTCAATATCAGTGAAGTGTTGTTTAAATTGTGTCAAGGATTAATGAATGTAGTCAAGTACAAAAATTATAATCTGTGTAAGCCTACATTCTTCAGCCGCAGCACGCCTTGCAAAGAAATCCATGTCTCTAACAATAATGCTGACGCAGCCGAGGCAAGTATAAACATATAATATTTAAAGAAACAGTCAAAATTTACAAAGTTAATATTTTTTAAAAAAAAATTAGGGCAAAAGACACCGGAAAGTACATTTTTGGGGCGAAGGCTACCGGAAACTTTTTACCATACGTGCGGTTGCAACTACTTCAAGTTCGGCTCCCCAACATTTGAACTACAATACAACTCCTACTTCAAATTGGCTTTCCGTACGTGAAGCTAAACTTCAGTTTTATAGGAATTGAAAATAAGAACATTATTTTATTTTTCTACATAGTCACCATTAATGTCTAAACACTTGTTCAGTCTTGCACTAGCTTTTGGATGCCGTCAACACAGAACGTCAACAGTTGCATAAATTACTGACCTTGAAGCTGGAAGGAAATGTTGATGAAGCCTGTCAATAGTGAAGCAATTTTCACAAATCGATCCTCATCATGGACGTTCGTCCTTCCTTCATCGAACAATCTGCACCACTTACACACATTTCCATCATTCATCACACCTTTCCCATACACTCAACACTTCGTCGAAGAATTTTAGCAGAATGGACCTTTTTGCGCTTAAAAACCGAATGATAGAACACACCTCATAGTCGCCGGGATTATTAATTGGCATGCCGACAAATAATGCAGTACAAGTAAACAACCAACACAGAGAGAAATGAAACTTACTGGCAGAGTAGTGGGGGACCGGGCGAGAGTGCCTGAATTTGAATCGCCGTTATCCGAGACCCTGCGCGAACATAAGCGCAGTCGGTTCTTGCTTTAAAAGTTCCGATATGTTACACTCACATGACTTTCTTAACTCTTGCACAGCTATTTTTACAGACGTTTATTCTCCATCTACTTCATGTTATTCAAGATAAACATTTGTAGAAAGTGCCTTATTGCTAATTATCTTGTAGGTGCAAGGGGAATATGGTAGGCTTTAAGCGATAGTAAAATCCTTTAAGAGCTGTTTGCTATGTGGAGCATTCTATTCTCTTGTCCTCCATGGACTAGTGGTATCATGCTAGCCTCTAGTTCCGAAGTTCGTGGATTCAAACACGGTGTAGGGCGATGGATTTTTTCGGGCGTAAAAATTCTTGGCGCGGCTTCCTTCGGAGGGGAAGTAAAGCCGGTGGTCCCGTGTCGTAGAATGGGAGGCTAAGGACTATAGTAGTTAAAGAGCGTCCATAAATAAAACTGAATTTAATTTATTTTTCCATTCCCTTTGCATGCACAGAACATAAAAAAGAAAACCATAACAAATTTCCAATTGAGAAAAAGTGTAAGTAATGGAAAATTCAAGCAAATAGCAAGAAATATCTTGTAAATGTTTCAATTTTTTGCGCAGTAAAATTTTGCCTATCTCTTAGGTTAACCAGTTATACAAAAGTCATTCAGAATGAAGAGGACTTTTTGGGGCATTCCCAGAAAATTCAAGATATACATTTCATTTGTCATAAAAAAGTTTAAATGTATAATTTTGTAATCAAAATCGTTTGAGACATTTTTGAGAAAATCAAAATTTCCGAAAAGTGTTCCACTAAAACGTAGTCTGTGTTGGGGGATTTTCTTAAAAATCTTTGTGAAGCATTTTTGAGAGATACTGAACCTAAATACCAAGTTTGGTATTTATCCGACTTTTCGTTTTTGAGTTATGCTGCTCACACATATTTTTCTAAAAATGCAAATTTTTGGGTTCAGTGGGCCTCAAAAATATATTTCCGGTAAACTCTCGACACCGAATTTTGGAATGTCATATTTTCCCTACGTAGTAGAGAAAGTAAAAATACCAGAAAGTATTTACAGATACCTATTATGAACGTCTTCTCTGGCAGCGGCAAAGTCGAAGCGTTAATCATTAGAATCCGGAGTACACCTTGTTAAAATGAAATGAGAAAAGCGGCTGTGTAATTAAAGGTAATCGTTTGTGGGATGCTTTTATAGTTCCTTTTCGCTAATTGGTGTGTATTGTGTGTGAGAGGGGGAGAGAGAGACAGAGAGAAGTGCCTATTCATATATTCTGGCTAATTTCTGTGGAATGTGCTGAACCATCAACGTCATGATTACTAATTAGCTGATGAAAGTTGAACAACAATTAGAAGTCATGGTACAGAAAGAGATGCCAGACAGGTTATCACGTTACAGCATATTCCGAAATAGCTGTATTTTGACTTCTCTGATGGTGATATTCTAATACGCATTATTCCTAAACAACTATGTGATACATTCACATGACTTTCTCTACCCTCTTTCGTTTATTAGTGGGTATACAAATTATTCTTGCTCAAACTTATTACCTTTTCTACTACGCATAGTAAATAGGGGAAGTATTGTATTCCACCCAAAAATTCGATACCGAGATTTCACCGGAAATACAAGTTTTGAGACACTCTGAATCCATAAAAAGCATTTTTGGAAACATGTCCGTGTTTGTGAACAACAATACTCAAACGAACAGTCGGTTAAACACCAAACTTGGTATTTAGGTATAGTATCTTCCAGAGATGCGACACAAAGGTTTTCAAGAAAATCTCCCTACCCCAGATTACCCTTTACATGGTACATTTTTCTAAAATTTTAATTTTCTCAAAAAAGGCTATAATGATTTTGATTAAAATATCATATGCTGAACATATTTTTATAACAAATGAAATGTATATCTCGAATTTTCTGGGAATGTCTCCAAAAGTATTCTTCATTGTGAACGACTTTTGCATAACTGGTAAACCATAAGGGATAGACAAAATGTTACAACACAAAAAATGTAGATCGCGTTAAAATACACAATTTATGTCATATACATTTTTTTGTTGAGTGAACCATTTTCGGGATATTGCTTATATTCCCTTAAATTTTTCAATACTTATACTTTTACTCAAATTCGTTATTGATTTTTTTTGTCATGATATTGCAAAGAGAATGAAATAATCCACATAGCAACCAGCTCTTAAAATATCTGACTATCGCTTAAAGTCTACAATATTCCACTTGCACCTACAAGAAAATTAGCACTAAGATTAACATCTAGATTAAGATGAAGCATATGGAGAATAAGCGTTTGTAAAAATAGTTTTACAAGAGTAGAGAAATAGCTACATTATGCATATAAGGATAACAGCGATAATCTAATGTTTAACAACTGGACGCTATATGCTGGCCTTAAAATTCCATACTGTTTCCATGACATCGCGAGAAACAACTGAATGTTCACAGGACTTTACGAGAATGAACAAGAAATCAACAACTCGAAACTTTATAACGAATATCTCAGAAACGGCTTATGCCACAAAAAAACTTATTTGAAATAAATTGTGTGTTTTAAAGAGATACACAGTTTTAGTGTGACACCTTTTCGTCTATCGCTTAACGTTTACCAGTTATATAAGATTATACAAAATTCCTTCCGAATGAAGGCTTCATAGACTACTCGCAGAAAATTCAAGATATACATTTCATTTGTCATATAAATGCAGGGTTATTTAAAAAGAAGGAACAGATATTAAATATTTATTTCTAATGAACGACAATAGATATCAACACATGCGGTACATCACTGAATAGAGAAAAGTTCAAAATGTTATTTTATGTGTTCAAAATGAACACCATTTGTTATGCGAGGACGACCAGTGCTTTTCCGTTTGCATACACAACCATCTTCTACGAATGTATTGTATCAATTGTAAATGCTTTATGACAAGACGGCTCTTTGTTGAACAATACATTCATTATTTGCATACTGCAACACACAAAACGAGTTTTCCTGTGGCATCGCCATTTTCTCGTAAAAAAACTCAGCGCCGCTGTAGGCACTGAATGGAACTAATAGTGGGGGCTTAAAGCTTTGAACTTTTCTCTATTCAATGATGTGTCCTATGGGTTGCTATCTGTTATCGTTCATTTAAAATGAATATTTAAAATATGTTCCTTCTTTTTGAATAACCCTATATGTTTAATGTATGGTTAACCAAATCGTTAGAGCCAATTTTTTTATAAAATACAAAATCTCTAAAATTATTACATGTAAAGTTACTTTGGGGTGAGAGTATTTTGTTGAAAATCTTAGAATCGCTTCTTCGGAAGATCTTGAACATAAACACTAAGTTTGGTATTTATCCAACTTTTCATTTTTGAGTTATACTGTTCATAGACAGAGAGACACATACGGACTTGTTTCCAAAAATGCTTTATTTTAATTCAGGACGCCTCAAAACATGTATTTCCGGTGAAATCTCTGTGTCGAATTTTTGGGTGGAACGTAATACTTTTTCTACTTAATATACGTAGTAGAGAAAGTTAAAAATCATCAATTTAACGTCGGACATTAAAGGCGTCATATAGATAGAGCATTATAAAACAACTAATGTTTTTGCAGCAGTATATGTATTTAGAACCTTTCCTATTCCATTTTAATTTCTCTACTACGTTCTTATAATAAATAGAGGAATATTGTATTCCGCCCAAAAATTCGACACCAAGATTTCATTGGAATGCCCTTTTGATGACCACTGAAATCCCCCCCCAACCAAAAAAAAACACATTATAAAAAGCTCCGTGTGTGTTTGTATTACTTTTGGTGACTGCATTCAATTTACACACGCGTTCACTCTGTCATTCATACTTCCAGACTATAGAGAGAATGAGGTAATAATCTTGATAAAGAAAAACTCCCATATACAGCTGGGAATCGAACTCAGGATTCCTTTAGGAGATTAGTAAGCTAACCACTAGACCACAAATGCAGTCAAAAACATTAGTTATTCCGACGATTTCATGAGAAATCACATGCCGTCAGGAAAAATGATATTCAAATGAACATCATAGAGAGAACCGTTCATATACCAAACGCAACGTAATGGAGCGTGAAGTGATTTTGCATTTATCACTTTCCCTACTACGTATAGTAAGTAGGGGAAGTATTTCACTCCACCCAAAAATTCCATACCGAGATTTCATCAAAAATACATGTTTTGAGACTCCTGAATCCAAAAAAAAAAAATCATTTTTGGAAACATGTCCGTGTGTGTGTCTGTGTGTCTGTCTTGTGAACTGCATAACTCAGAAACGAACAGTCGGATAAACACCAAACTTGGTATTTAAGTTCAGTATCTTCCAGAGATGTGACACGAAGGTTTTCAATTAAATATCCCCTCCCCAGGTTACCCTTTACATGGAACATTTTTCGAAAATTGCAATTTTCTCAGAAATGCCTCTAACGATTTTCATTAAAATATAATATATAATATATTTTCATCACAAATAAAATGTATATCTTGAATTCTCTGGGAATTTCTACAAAAGTATTCTTCATTGTGAACGACGTTTGCATAACTGGTAAACCATAAGAGATAGACAAAATGTTACTACACAAAAAATGTAGATCGCGTTAAAATACATGTCATATATATTTTTTTTGTTGAGTGAACCATTTTCGAGATATTTCTTGTTATTCCCTTAAATTTTCCAATACTTATTATATTGTTTCTCAAATGGGAACACGTTATTCATTTTTTTGTCCTGGTAATGCAAAGAGAATGGAATACTCCACATAGCAACCACCTCTTGAAATATTTGACTATCGCTTAAAGTCTACCAATTCCCCTTGCACCTACAAGAAAATTAGCAATAAGATTAACATCTCGATTAACATGAAGCATATGGGGAATAAGCGTTTGTAAAAATAGTTTGTACAAGAGTAGAGAAAGTCATGTGATGTAACACATTACATTTTTTTTATTTGTTTTCACCGGAAATACTGAACATAAGTTTACGCGATCTATAAATGACAAAGTTTCTTGGTAGCCATTAGCTTACTCGAGGTTCAGAACCTTTGTATTTGTGACACTTGATTTACTACCTAATTCAGATTCCTAGAATCTGTCAAGAAGGTTGTGATCACAGGAACGTATTGATTTCGACTGAATCTGGAAGGATTTCCTGTCTAGACGCTACTATGACACATTATTTTATCTTCTTCTTAGACAGCATCGATTTTGATACACTCACATGTCTTTCTCTACCCTCTACTGGTGGTTATACAAACTATTCATACTAAAGCTTATTTCTCTGCCTGAATGGACCTTCGCCTTCGAATCTTCCTAATAACTTTCCACATGTCACCAATTTCACCATTTTCGACTACTTGACGCACCTCTTCTACCTTTGCGTCCTGCCAGGCTGTTTTGCTCTGCTTTAAGACTTCCCTATATGACTTCCTTAGGTTTGTAAAAGAAATTATATGTTATTCATCCTCCATCTCTCATCTGTATTTGGCAAATGCATTTTCCGCTGCTTTCTTCGCCGTTTACACTGACCGTTACACCAACTATTTGATGTTAAGTGGTTTGATGATGGCAAGAGGATTTTGGTAGTATGCGTGCGGACGGTGGGTGTTAGGAAAATATTATTACGGGAAGTATTTTTGGCTTCCAACAGACGGAGGACAGCATGCTGGGACTTGATGCTAAACAGCGTTTACTGGCCAAGCTTGGGCACATACTTAATGGAAGTACGCGTACTAAGAGATAAGGTGTTCATGTAAATTTTCCTTAAATATACGTGGTGCTTGAGTACTTGTGCGCGCGCCCGCGTGCGTGTGTGTTTGTATGCGCGATTAAGAGTATTTTTCAATTTTATATGTATGTATATAGTGTGGTGATTAAAAATAGTTGTTTCTGGTCGATTCAGCAAGTCACGTAACGTATACAGACCAGGTATTTTTCTAGAGAGCATGTACGGTCTTATGGCCCATGCGACTGTATTATGCAATTAATGTAATACTAAGTTATTAATAAATACCAGTACTATTGCTTATTTCTGTGCCTACTACATATAAGTTCAAATAAACCTTTATTGAAATAGTTACATTACACATTTCGTTATAGATACAAAGGGAACAGTGATAGTCAAATGTTTAACAACTGGACGCTATCTACTGGCCTTAAAATTCCATGCTCTTTCCATGACATAACGAGAAACAACTGAATGTTGATACGACTTCAACAGAATGATCAAGTGTTTAACATTTCCAACTATTAATAACGGATATTTCAGAAACAGCTAATGCCACAAAAAACTTACTGGAAATAAGTGGTGTTTAAAAGAGAATTACAATTTTGGTGCAGTAATTTTTATCTATGTTTAACGTTTACCATCTCTACAAGATTATAAAAAATCCTTGCCAGTGAAGAGGACTTCATAGGCTATTCCCAGAAAATTCAGGACATACATTTTATTTGTCATGTAAATATCTTTAATGAATGGTATCTTAATCTACATCCTTAAGAGCCATTTTTAGAAATAAAAAATTTCCAAAAATGATGCATGTAATGCTGGTTTGGGTGGGGGGATTCTCTTGAAAATTCTGTGGTATATTTGAAAGGCACTGAACCTAAATATTAAGTCTGGTATTTATCCAAATTATCGTTTTTAAGTTATGCTGTTTACAGTCTTACACACATAACTTTGCTTTTCTGGATTCAAGGGCCTCAAAACATGCATTTCCGGTGAAATTGCTGTATCGAATTTTTGGATAGCATTAATACCTACTATGTACGTGACAGAGAAGGTAATAAGATTTAAAGTGGTTGTAGGAGGATTGAATGCCATGTGAGGTTTGTTAGCTTTACGTGCACTTGGTCAATTTAAAACTGGACGGAAACTTCCTTTAGCACTCGGGACAGCCAGGCTTTGTTCACAAGACTGCCTACATTCTTGTAGTAGTTATAATGGGGAACATAACTATAATCAAAGGCGTATTTGGAGAAAATAATTTATATATGGGATTTCAAGCAGGCAAGTGTTTGTGTTTCAATGCAGAATATTTGTAACCAAAACACACTTTATTTATCTATGGTTCTCAAGTGAAGTATGACTAAATTCGTTACAATGACACGCTTATTGCAGAACGCTTAGCTCAGTGGTAGGGAGTTTACTTATTGTTCCTGGGTTTAAGTTCAAATGTCGGTAGAATTACTAAAGTTGTTTCTGTTTTTACCTTTTCTACTATGCATAGTAAGTAGTGGAAGTATTGCATCCAACTCAAAAGCTTTATAAAAAGATTTCACTGGAATTGCATATTTTGAGGCCACGGGAATCGCAAAGAAAGCATTTTTATAAAAAGGTCCTATGTGTGCGTGTCTCTTCTGTGTGTCTGTGAACATCATAACTTGAATTTAGGTTCAGTATATTTCAAAGATGTGACACGAAGATTTTCAAGAAAAAATCCCCACCTCAGACTATCCTTAACATGGATCATTTTTTGAAAATTTTGATTTTCTTCTTAAAATGGCTATAACGATTTTGTTTAAAATATGGTATGCTTAAGATAATTTCATGGCAAATGAAATGTATATCATACATTTTCTGACAATGCCCCCAATAGTCCTCTTCATTCTAAATGACTTTTGCATAACTGCTAAACCGTAAGAAATAGACAAAAGTTTACTACACAAGAAATATAGATCTCGTTAAGTATATGACACACTTTATGTCCTATTGTAACGTATGTGTATGCTATGTAGCGTCGGATACATTATTGCTGTTTAGAATGACATTGTTGAAGTAATTACTTCGTTTGTGAGTTGAATTCTTGTCCGGCGCGGCATTTCCCACTAACTTCTTACTCAGAGGGGATGAAGGCAAGTTGAGGGACGAGCCTCTTTGGGAGCGTGGCGTCACCACTAGTCAGTCGAGTGGATATCTTAAGAGAGTGTGGTTGTAGGCAGCGTGCGTGGTCCGTGTAAGTGTGTCTGTAACCTTTTGGAAATTATATAGCCCAAATAACTTTATAATAAACCAGAGTTAAAAGTGAATTTATATGTATTATTTATAAGTATTCCACGCCTGCTTTAGCTTTGTGCAGGAAGTTCCTGGTATCTGTTGTTTGCCTCTGTAGCCACGACCCCCTAATGTTTATGCCGGGGTAACTAAATTTAATATTTTAGCTGCAAAACTTTTCGGTCTCACCCCGGTGTCAAACAATATACTTTTTTCCAGTGAACCATTTCCGAGATATTTTCTTGTTGGAAAGGTAGAATCAGACGACTGAAAAATTCAATGCCAGAGTCGGGTTTTCAACCATAGATCTCCCTTTCTCCGTCAGGTTGCTCTAACCACTGAGCTACCATGGCAATAGACAGCATGAGATGACATACCCCAATGGTGACTTACAATGCTGTAAGTACTTAAGTATCAAGCTTCGTAGCTTCGACCACTATCTCAATACAGTTTGAGATGTCCTTGTGGTTTACCAGGAAACATGCGAATCAGTTGGGGAATTTAATGTCATACCGGGATGTTGCCATGGTAGTTCATTGCTTAGAGCAACAGGATGGAGAACGGGAGATCCGTGGTTCAAATCCCGGCTATGGAATTGAAGTTTTCAGTTGTTTGATTCTACTTTTCCAACCTTGTACAACACACGGCTTGTGTGAAAGAATAATTAATTCCGTATTCCTTGATATTTATTTGAATTTTCCAATACTTATACTTTTTCTCAAATGGAAATTCGTTATTTGTTTTTTTTTTATATCCTGGACATACAAAGAGAATGGAATGCTCCACATAGCAACCAGCAATTAAAAAATCTGATGTGTTACACTCACATGACATTCTCTACTCTTGTACAAACTATTTTTATAAATGTTTATTCTCCATATGCTTCATGTTAATCGAGATGTTAACCTTATTGCTAATTTTCTTGTAGATGCAAGGGGAATATGGTAAGCTTTAAGCGATAGTCTAATATTTTAAGAGGTGCCTGCTATGTGGAGCATTTCATTCTCTTTGTATGTCCAGGACATAAAAAAAATGAATAACGAATTTGAGAAAAAGCATAAGTATTGGAAAATTTAAAGGAATAACAAGCACTATCTCGAAAACGGTTCACTCAACAAAAGAAATGTATATGACATAAATTGTGTATTTTAACGCGATCTACATTTTTTTGTGTAGTAAAATTTTGTCTATCTCTTATGGTTTACCAGTTATGCAAAAGTCGTTCACAATGAAGAATACTTTTGGAGACATTCACAGAAAATTCGAGATATAAATTTCATTTCTCATGACAACATCTTAAACATATGATATTTTAATCAAAATCGTTAGAGCCATTTTTGAGAAAATTAAACTTTTCGAAAAATGTTCCATGTAAAGGGTAGTCTAGGGTGGGGGGATTTTCTTGAAAACCTTCGTGTCGCATCCTTGGAAGATACTGAATCTAAATACCAAGTTTGGTGTTTATCCGACTGTTCGTTTCTGAGTTATGCTGTTCACAGACAGACAGACAGACACACACACACACACACACACACACACACACACACGGACATGTTTCCAAAAATGCTTTTTTTGGATTCTGGGGGTCTCAGAGCATGTATTTCCGGTGAAATCTCGGGATCGAATTTTTGGGTGGAATACAATACTTCCCCTACTTACTATACGTAGCAGTGAAAGTAAAAAATTGACTATCACTTAAAGCGTACCATATTCCCGTTGCACCTACAAGAAAATTAGCAATAAGATAGTTTCAGCAAATGTTTATTTGGATTAACATGAAGTAGATGGAGAATACGCATTTGTAAAAATAGTTTGTACAAGAGTAGAGAATAACATGTGAATGCAACACGCTATATGTTATTAGTTGAACTAATATTGTGTTATTAATATTTTGGATCCTAGAGGCCACTTTCCTTGGAAGCTGATTACTTTTGTTTTATTAATTGATTTTTGGAGACCACATTTTGCCAGCACATTTCCTATTTAAAAGCATTTGGATAGTATTAATACGTTTGTGTCTCTAAGGGATGAAATATACATTAAAACATTGCGGGGAGAAACTGCTCCCTTATCTTGAACCACCATTAACTTCCATTTCCTCTGGAAATCGTCCATTTTCTAATCAAATCCTTGTTTTAGTTGCTGGTATTTAAAAAGCTTTTCCAAGAGAAATTTATTTCTGCAGTTAGTTACCAGTTTGATTGGTCTCCCTGTTGTTGGTAGACGTGACTCGGGTTTCTACTGTCTCGGTGGAAATCTCGACTGCTGAGGCTATTCCCAAGAGAAGGTTCCTAACTCGCGAGTTCTTTAAGCAGAGGTATTTAATTAACCTTAACATTACGAGTTTTAATGGAAAGCTGTTCTTTCACAAACGTGGACTGTGGGCGTCTAAGTGGCTAGACCTCGACGCCAAACATCAGGGAAGGGATACTACCCTTTAGAAATGCTCTACTCGAAACTGCAGGGAACAATAAATGAATATTTCATGACTTAGTGTTTTCAACATATGACTCTCAAAGACAAATGTAACGTTCTAAACAACTGAAAGGATTGGTAATGTACAGGCTTATTGATGATTTACGTAATATTTTTTCTGAGCGGTAAATAGAAATGCGGAAGGTAATCTATACTAATGTTATAAAGTGATGTGTTACATTGACTTGACTTTCTCTACCGCCTATTGCTTATTAGTGTGAATACAAATTATTCCTACGAAAGCTTATTTTACCATATACTCCATTTTAATCAAGAAAACCCTTTCGTAAATAACTACATTACACATTTCGTTATAGAAACAAAGAGAACAGCGATAGTCAAATGTTTAAGAACTGACGCATTAAAATTCCATACTGTTTCCTTGACATCAAGAGAAACAACTGAATGCTGAAAGGACTTCAAAGAATGACCAAGAACTGATATCTCAAAAATTGCTGGTGCCACAGAAAAAGGTTTTGGATATAAATTGTGAAGTAGGTGTTTTGTTGTATTTTAGAAGGAGTTGTATCGTATTTCAACTGTTGGGGAGCCGCACTTGTAGTTGCACCCGCGCGTATAGTAAACAGTTTCCGGTAGTCTTCGCCCCAATTTAAAAAAATATTAACCCTGTAATTTGACTGTTTCTTTAAATATTATTTTATGTTTGCCTCGGCTGCGTCAGTATTATTGTTAGATGCACGTTTCTCTCAGCAGGGTTGTGATGCGAAAAGAATGTAGACTTAAACAGATTTTAATTTTACTTCACTGCTTTTATTAATGATTGACACGATTTAAACAACACTTCACTGATACAGAGAGCTGTGAGATTCTTTTTTTTAATAATTAATTAGACTTTTTAACACGTAAAGTTATTTTTCGTCTCACACGAATACATATTATATTTCTTGAGGACACTTTTTGCGTCTGGTTAGTAACGCTGTCTGCAGGCAACTGAACTCTAAATTTGTAAACTTTTCTCCTTTTCAGTTTCTGATTGGCTAATCCTACTCCAATAGAATACTTTCATTTAACTAAAGCTTCTTCTGGTTGTTGATTGCTTATTTTATAAACTGTCACTAAAATTACATTATTGCTTCCAAGAATCAGACGTAGTATTGTTAATATCTCAAACTCATTATTGGTTCCAGGTTACCTCATTCTTAGGAACTTTTAACCTATTATTCTCACAGCTCCTACATTATTAAATTACGTATTACATTCACATAACATTATTACACATGGATACAATAATGCAAACATATACAATGACTGTTATATATACTTTTTATATATTGTTCCATACATATATTGCTTTAAGATGGACTGTTATTAAATTTATGTATTATATAATTTGACTGAAATCATTTGTGTTAAAAATACTGCCTCAATAGTGTGTTTTAAACAGATCTACATTTTTGTGTAGTACGTTTTCATCTTTCCCTTAACCTTTACTAGTTACGCAACATTATAGAAATTTTCTTTCGAATGAAGAGGAATTCACAGGTTCTTCCCAGAAATTTCAAGATATTCATTTTATTTTTCATGTAAATATATTTAATACATAGTATTCTAATCAAAATCATTAGTGTCATTCTTAAGAAAATACAAATGTTCGAACAATGTTACATGTAAAGGATATCCAGGGATGGGGTAATTTCTTGAAAACCTTCGTGCGATTTTCTTGGAAGATGTTAAACATACCCTATGTGATGAAAAGTATCCGGACACCACACAAACATAAGTTTTTCATCTTAGGTGCATTTTGCTGCCACCTATTGCCTGGTACTCGTTATCCGCGACCTCGGTAGTCATTAAACATCGTGAAACAGCAGACTGGGACGCTCCGTGGAACTAACGGACTTCCAACGTGGTTAGACGATTGGGTGTCACTTATGTCAGGTTTCCACACTCCTAAACATCCCTAGGTCCACTGTTTCTGATGTGATAGTGAAGTGGAAACGTGAAGGGACATGTACAGCAGAAAAGCGTACAGGCCGACCTGGTCTGTTGACTGACCGAGACCGCAGACATTTGAAGAGGGTCGTAAAGAGTAATAGGCAGACATCTATCCAGACCATCAAACAGGAATTCCAAACTGCATCAGGATCCACTCCAAGTACTATGACAGTTAGGCATGAAGTGAGAAACCTTGGATTCCTTGGTCGAGCGGCTGCTCATAAGCCACACATCACGAAGGAATATGCCAAACGACGCCTCGCTTGGTGTAAGGAGCGTCAACACTACACGATTGAACAGTGCCAAAACGTTGTCTGGAGTGACGAATCACGGTACACAATGTGGCGAGCCGATGGCAGGGTGTGGGTATGGAAAATGCCCGGTGAACGTGTGTAGTGCCAACAGTGAAATTCGGAGGTGGTGGTGTTATGGTGTGGTCGTGTTTTTCCTGGAGGGGGCTTGCACCCCTTGTTGTTTTGCGTGACACGATCACAGCGCAGATCTACATTGATATTTTAACCACCTTCTTGCTTCCCACTGTTGAAGAGCAATTTGGGGTTGGCGATTGCATCTTTCAACACGATCGAGCACCTGTCCATACTGCAAGGGCTGTGGCGGAGTGGTTACACGACAATAATATCACTGTAATGGACTGGCCTGCACAGTCCTGACTTGAATCCTATAGAACACCTTTGAGATGTTATGGAACGCCGACTTCGTGCCAGTGTTCACCGACCTATATCGATACCTCTCCTCAGTACCGCACTCCGTGAAGAATGGGTTGCCATTCCCCAAGAAACCTTCCAGCACCTGATTGAAAGTATGCCTGCGAGATTAAACGCTATCATCAAGGCTAAGGGTGGGTCAAAATCATATTGACTTCCAGCATTACCGATGGAGGGTGCCACTAACTTGTACGTCATTTTCAGCCAGGTGTCGGAATACTTTTGATCACGTAGTGTACATATGAAGTCTGGTTTTTATACGACTTTACGTTTATGGGTTATGCTGTTGGCAGACACACAAAGGGTATGAAAATGGTAATTAAGACACACGGGGGCACCGTAAATACAAAAATCCGTTTTAGTAACAGTAATGAGATTTTATGAAACAATGTTACAGAATAGAATTATATGCATATACACATTAATTACCACAGTTGCTTTCTGACTTACTATTGTTACTTACTATCTTACTTTCTCTACCACGTAGCTAGAGAAGGAATTACGTTCCACCCAAAAATTCGATGCCGAGATTTCACCGTAAATACTATGTCTTGAGGCTCTCCTGAATCAAAAAATAAATAAATAAATAAATAAATAAAAAACAGTGTATGTGTGCGTGTGTGTGCGCGTGCATCTGTAAACAGCATAACCCAAAAATGAAATGCTAGATTTAGATTCAGTGCCTTCCAAAAATGCGACAAGAAGATGTTCAAGAAACGTCCCTCGCCCCCCAACTACAGTTTACATTTTTATTTTCTAAAAGATGGCTCTTAACAATTTTAGTTAAAGTAGCATATATTAAGGATATTTAGTGACAAATAAAGTGTGTTTTGAATTTTCTGGAAGTATCCTGTGAAGTCCTTTTTATTGAGAAGGGAGTTTATATAATCTTGTATAACTTGTAAACGTTAAACGATAGACGAAAACATACTAAACAAAAAGTGTAGATCTCTTTAAAACACACAATTTAGCTCAGCTATTTTTTTGTGACATCAGCCATTTCTGAGATATCCTTGGTTAAATGTTGGATTTGTTGAATACTTTGTCATTCTTAAGTCACATCGATTTTCAGTTGTTTTTGCCGATTATTTTATTTTATACTTTTATTAATAATGTATTTATTTTTTGTTCTTTGGTTTATATCACTATTATTTTCACATTTGTATATAATTTTTTAGTATTTTTGTTAAATTAATTATGGTTTATTTTGTTTTATGCATTTGTACGTAAGTTTTTTGCTTATTTACCTTAGCTAATTAATTTAGAATTGGTTATTAGTTTTATATATGTAAAAGTGAATAAATTATAAAGATCTGGAATATAGGCCCTATTTTAAGGATAAGTTAACATGGTTAAGTACTACAGACTTTTATTTATGTTTCTGCCGATTCACCGTAAGTGGGGGTGGCTTCTGACCCCTTCAGCTGCTATGGTGAGGGCGCTGAGGACCCTGAGCATTCGTGGTACTTCTGACATTACTAAAAGTACGCTGAGCCAAACATCCGAGCCCCATCCGTTAGGGCGCTCTTTGGATTGGGTTGCACTCGGCGGGGCAGTGGTTCCCAATACATATGGGTTTGGATACGTCTAGGCGGTTTTCCGTTCAGGTGGGGTTGTAAGACACCTTAAGATTCACAGGTACCACCTTTAGCCGGTAGGAGGCTCGCTAGTGGGCTGACGGCCTCACCGCAGTTCTTCGCTAGCTAGCCTTACCTCTTAGGTTTTGACGCGCGTAAGTGGCATGTGTCGGCTTACTGAAAAGGCTTTCCGGAGTGGAACAGCCACTCAGATTGTCGCCCTAGTTGAGCTATTTATATTCTAACCTTGTTTTAATTCATTTCTGAACGTTCATCCTTAGGCATATCGCTTCTGAGAGTGTCTTCGTTTGCATAAGCCAATCTAATTCCAGGGTCGATATAACAGGTTTGGTGCAATATTTACAATCATTATGGTATACACTGCCGTCTAATAATATACAGCATGATTTGCTCGGTGACTAATTAATCGCCTCCTTTGATGCATCAAGCCTTATAACCTCTAACCCTCTTGGCAGGCACACAGACCTGCCATTTTCACAACCACGTGTCTCAAGCTCTGATCAATAGAATCTTATGTATACGCAGCGTCCTATCAGTAGATACTGGAGGACAGATTATGATTTGCATAATGAAATTTCACTGTTGTGTCTCCATTATGTTAGCATCTACTTTAATAATTCAAGCAAAGCATGCAGTCTTATATGCTAAAGTATTGGAAACCAGCTGCGTAATTCTGCCGGAACGAAAATCATAAGCTTGGCACAAGAAACGCTATGCAATATTTTCCTATAATACGTTATACAAGATACAAGAGCAAGCATTTTGTAGATTAATTTTACCCTTTTGTGCGCTTACTTTGTCTGCCGCGCACATAGTAAGTAGAGAAGGGGTGCATTCCACCCAAGAATTCTTTACCGAGGCTGTGAACAGCATAAATGGAAAACGAGAAGTGGAATAAATCCTAAACCTGGCATTTATGTTCAGTACATTCCAAAGATGTAACATGAACGTTTTCAAGAAAATCCCACTACCCCAAACTTATTTATAAGGCACATTTTTCGAATTTTTTTATTTTCTAAAAACTGTCCCTAACAAATTCTATTAAAATAAAATTAAAGACGGAATTATAAAGGCAATAATTATCATAATAATCTGAGAAGGATATTGATATAAAATAAGTAATAATATATTTAAAATCAGTGTATGTATAAAAAGGAGAAGTATTGTGAAAATTGTTGACTGTAAAAGCGACAGAAAGACAAGACAGGCACAGTTTTGTTAATTAGGGACCAGCCTCAGGTAGAAAGGGTAAATACCATTGAAGCAAATTTTTCCTGGTAACAGCCGAGTACAGCTGCTCGTAGCCTGGTGAAGGCCACCCGTGGCTTCATGACGCCAAGTTTGAGGAAAGCGTTTGAGGGGAGAGAGGGGAAGTTTAGGCGTTGCTTTTCCTTGTGCAGCATGGGTATATCAGTCTGCCTGAGAGCCTGGTGAGTGCAGGACGACTTTCTCGTTGTGTGGAGAAGATTGGCGGCGAACTTGCTAGAGGGTAGAACGCTTAGCCTAGTTAGTATTCTTCGGTGTTGGTAAAGACAAAGTAACTTCGTATGCATTTAATAGTGATCGGCAAACCGCAGTATTATTTTAAATAGTGAGTAAAAGTGTTCCAAGACAGCGTTTGTGTGGTCCTCTGTACACACCCACGCATACCCTGAGGTTAAGGTTTCATGCTGGAGCAGCCGTGGCAAAAGAAGAACCAACTGGGAGGAGACAAGCAGCAACCGTGAGGTAAAGGTATTGCTTCACTGTTGGAGGACGGAGCGTGGCTGCGTCATATTGCGCCTAAACGTGGGCAGAAAGAATTACCTGAATCAAAATATATTAAAGATATTCATCACAAGTAAAATGTATGTCTTAAATTTTGTGAGTATAACCTGCGAAGTCCTTTTCGTATTGATATGCACTTTGTATAATCTTATATAACTGGTAAACATTAAGCTATAGACGAGGAAGTAAAACACAAGAGATGTAGATCTCTTTAAAATACACAATTTATTTGAAATAACTTTCTTGTGGCACCAGCCAATTCCGAGATATCGGTTACTAATGGTTTGAATTATTCAATACTTACAATTATCAATTCTTTTAAAGTCCCGTTTAACATTTCAGTTGTTTCTCGCGATGTCATGGAAACAGTATGGAATTTTAAGGCCAGCATATAGCGTTCAGTTGTTAAACATTTGACTATCGCTGTTCTCTTTGTGTCTAAAACGAAATGTGTAATGTAGCTGTTTCTGTAAAAGTTTATGTGAATTAAAATGAAGAAGATATAAAACTAAGCTTTGGTAAGACTAGTATGTGTACTTGCTAATAAACGAAAGAAGATAGACAAAGTTATTTGATGTGACACCTCAGATGTTTACTTCCTCTGCTACTTAGAGTAATTAGGGGAAGTATTGTATTCCACCCAAAAATACGAAGCAGAGATTTGCCGAAATAAATGTTTTGAAATACTCTTCAATCCAAATAAACCAGTTTTGGAAACATGTCCCTGTTTGTGTCTGTTCTGTCTGTGAGCAGCATAACTCAAAAACGAAAAGTCGGATGAATACCAAACTTGGTATTTGAGTTTAGTATCTTTCAAAAATGTGACACAAAGATCATAAAGAAAATCCTCCCACCCAGACAACCCATTAAATGGAAGATTTTTCGAAAATTTTGATTTGCTCAAAAATGGCTCTGACGAAGTTGATTAAAATATCATATGTTTAAGATATTTTCGTGGCAAATGAAATGCATATCTTGAATTTTATGGGAGTGTCACGGTATGTCATCTTCATTCTGAAATAATTAGCAAAATAAGATAGACAATATCTTATTACACAGAAAATGTAGATCTCACTGAAGCCCACAATTCAAGAGAATGAATATTTTATAACATTCAGCATTTCCTAGATATTCTTTATGTGTTTGAGTTGTCGAATACTTTACACTTCATTAGACTACTAAGTTTGTACTCGTTTTTGCTTTCTCTATCACATACCTAGTAGACAGAAAAGTATTTCATTCCATCAAAAAATTCCATAGAGTACTTCCGGAAATACATGTTTTGAGGCCCTTTGAATTGAAAAAATATATAAAAAGGTGTGCGTGTGTCCTTAGACAGCATAGCTCAAAAGCGAAAGTCGAATAAATACCAAAGTTGGTGTTTAGGTTCAGTATCTTCCAAAGATTTTCACGTAAATTCTCCCACCTAAATTCCCACGTAAGTTCTCCCACCTTCACGTAAATTCTCCCCAAACTACCCATTACATGGTACATTTATCCAATTTTTTTATTTTCTAGCAAGTGGCAGTAGCAAATTTGATTAAAATGCCATATATTAAAGATATTTATGACAAATAAAATGTATGTTTTGTATTATCTGGGTATAGGCAGCTTTTGGAAGGGATTTTGTGTAATCTTATATAACTGGTAAATGCTAAGCGATAGACGAAAACGTACTCCACAAAAAATGTAGATCTCTTCAAAACATACGATTTATTTTAAATAAGCTTTTTTGTGGACTCACCTATTTCCTAGACATCCGTTATTAATGGTTCGAATTGTCCGATAGTTTTTCGTTTAAAGATCTGCCTACATTAAGTTGTTTCTCACGATTGGATGGAAACCGTATGGAATTTTAAGGTCGCGGTCCGGTTCTTAAACACTTTGATTTACGCGTTACCTTCATCTATAACGAAATGTGTAATGTAGTTATTTCTGTAAAGGTTTATTTGAACTTAAGTGAAGTAGATAGAAAAATCTAATGTGTTACACTCACAAGACATTCTCTACTCTTGTACAAACTATTTTTACAAACGTTTATTCTCCACATACTTCATGTTAATCGAGATGTTAATCTTATTGCTAATTTTCTTGTAGATGCAAGAAGAACATGGTAGACTTTAAGCGATAGTGAAATATTTTAAGAGCTGGTTACTATGTGCAGTATTCCATTCTCTTTGCATGTCCAGGACATAAAAAAATGAATAACGAATTCCCATTTGATAAAAAGTGTAAGTATTGGAAAATTTAAGGGAATAACAAGCAATATCTCGAAAATGGTTCACTCAACAACAAAAATGTATATGACATAAATAGTGTATTTTAACGCCCACTACATTTTTGTGTAGTAAAATTTTGTCTATCTCTTATGGTTTACCAGTTATTCAAAAGTCGTTCACAATGAAGAATACTTTTGGAGACATTCCCAGAAAAATCGAGATATACATTTCACTTGTCATGAAAATATCTTAAACATATGATATTTTAATCAAAATCGTTAGGCATTTTTGAGAAAATTAAAATTTTCGAAAAATGTTCCATGTAAAGGGTAGTCTGGGCTAGGGGCAGTTTCTTGAAAACCTTCGTGTCCCATCTCTGGAAGATACTGAACCTAAATACCAAGTTTGGTGTTTACCCGACTGTTCGTTTCTGAGTTATGCTGTTCACACACACACACAAACACACCACACACACACGGACATATTTCCAAAAATGGTTTTTTTTATTCAGGGGATATCAAAACATGTATTTCCGGTGAAATCTCGGTATCGAATTTTTGGGTGGAATACAATACTTCCCCTACTTACTATACGTAGTAGAGAAAGTAAAAATAGTCTTTAGTAAGACTAATTTGCATATACACTAATAAACGATAGAGCCATGTGAATGTATTACATTATATTTTTTCTCTCGTCATGCATAGAGAGAGGAATTTCAAAGGCAGCACATAATGATGAATTTTCCTATCGCTCGTAATTGCTGTATTCGACTTAGGCCTGCAATGAAATATGAAATAAAGCAATCTCTACAAACGTTTATCTCAATTACCACGAAGTCGGTAACAGAATACGCTTCTGTAGTAGTTAGCAGAATAGTGAGTAGAAAAAAATCATCTTATCAGATATAAGAATGACTAAAGCTATTTTTGGGTATTCTTGATCGATTTCCCTGCAACGGTATGTGAATCAAACGAGTTTTGTAAAGTTCTTTGTTTTTTCCGACCCTTTGTGTATTTTCTCACTCCGAACTACGTGAAGTTTGGAAATCTCAGGAAGTGGTGTATAAATAATGTATGTGACCTCTGTGCGGACGGGCAGTGCCGGTTTCCCTGAAAGAGGAAAGGTTTCTGTGAATAACGAATAATGGTCCAGCACATACGTGAGAAAAAAAATCTGATGTGTTACACTCACATGACTTTCTCTACCCTTGTACAATCTATTTTTACAAACGCTTATTCTCCATATGCTTCATGTTAGTCGAGATATCGAGATGTCAATCTTATTGCTAATTTTCTTGTAGATGCAAGGGGAATATGGTAGCTTTTAAGCGATGGTCAAATATTTTAACGCTGGTTGCTATGTGTCGAATTCCATTCTCTTTGCAAGTCCAGGACATAAAAAAATGAATAACGAATTTGAGAAAAAGTATAAGTATTGGAAAATTTAAGGGAATAACAAGCAATATCTCGAAAACGGTTCACTCAACAAAAGAAATGTATATAACATAAGTTGTGTATTTTAACGAGATCAACATTTTTTGTGTAGTAAAATTTTGTCTATCTCTTATGGTTTACCAGTTATGCAAAAGTCGTTCACAATGAAGAATACTTTTGGAGACATTCCCAGAAAATTCGAGATATACATTTCATTTCTCATGGCATTATCTTAAACATATGATATTTTAAACAAAATCGTTAGAGCCATTTTTGAGAAAATTAAAATTTTCGAAAAATGTTCCATGTAAAGGGTAGTCTGGGGTGGGGGGATTTTCTTGAAAACCTTCGTGTCGCATCTCTGGAAGATACTGAACCTAAATACCAAGTTTGGTGTTTATCCGACTGTTCGTTTTTGAGTTATGCTGTTCACACACACACAGACACACACACAGACACACACACACACAGACACACAGACACACACACGGACATGTTTCCAAAAATGCTTTTTTTGGATTCAGGAGGTCTCAAAACATGTATTTCCGGTGAAATCTCGGTATCGAATTTTTGGGTGGAATGCAATACTTCCCCTACTTACTATACGTAGTAGAGAAAGTAATAATGCAAGCAGTGCCACATTTGCAATCACAGAAAAGCGAAATTCCATTTATTAGCATGGCCATAGTATTTAATTATTTATTTATTATTTTTACTTTTTCAACTACGTAGAAAATTTTATGTTGAGATTGCACTGGCATTACACGTTTTGAGGCTCCTGGACAGCGTAACTCAAAAAGTAAACGTCGTTTAAACACTAAAATTCGTATTTAAGTTCAGTATTTTCCAAAGATGCGATAGAAAGATTTTGAAGATAATGCCCATCCCCAACTGCCCTTTACAGGAATATTTTTAGAAAGTTTTTATTTTCTAAAAATGCCTCTAACAATTTTAATTAAAGTACGACATATGGAAATATTTACTTGACAAATAAAATGCATATCTTGAACTTTTTGAGAATAACATGAAATTTTGTATAAATCGTAAACGTCAAGCGATAGATGAAAACGTATTACATAAAAAATATAGATCTCTCTAAAACAAACAATTTATTCCAAATAAGTTTTTTTTTGTGGAATCAGCTATTTCCGAGATATCCGTTGTTAGTAGTTGTAATTCTTCATTAATAGTTCAATAAGTCCTGTCAACATTCAATTGTTTTTCGCGATGTCATAGAAACGGCGAGGAATCTTTAAGCCAGCATATAGCGTCCAGTTCTTAAACACTTGACTATCGCTGTTCTCTTTGTATCTATAACGAAATTTGTAATGTAGTATTTCCAGAAAGGTTTATCTGGATTAAAATTAAATAAATAGGACAATACACCTCGAAAATAATTTGTATACCTACTAATAAACGATTGAGGATAGAGAAAGTCATGTATATGTAACACAAGATTATTTTGTATCACTTAACTATGTCAGTGTAGTGTTCTATTTCGGTTCAATATATAAAATTAGCAGTTTTCGACTGTATTAAATCTTATAAAACTATTGTTACTAAAGCATATTCTTCTACCTAGTTCTTGGTATTACAGATTAAAAATATTCCAGGGTAAGTGTAGATTAGAGAGATATTTTTGAAAATCTTCTTGTCGCATCCCTGGATATAACTGGATTTTAAACACCAAGTTTGGTGATTATTTGACTTTTAATGTTCACGTTATAGACACTGTTTATATAGACACACACACACAGAAATCTTTAAAAGTGCTTCTTTTTGGATTCAGAAGACTCCAAATCATGTATTTCCGGTGAGATTATGACATCGATTTTCTTGTGGAATATAATTCTTCCTCTGCTTACGACGGTAAAAGATGATTTTCTTTTATTCAGGAGACACAAAGACATATTTCTGTTGATATTTCTATACCCAACAATGGATAGAACAAAAAAAGACAAAAAGGGAAAGAAGGAAGGAAACAAATTGAAAGAAAACAAAGAAACAAGATTAAACGTGTTACATTTACATGACAAATGTGGTATATTGTGTGCAAACTATTCTTGCAAAGTCATATTCTGCTTTTGATTTTCGGTTAATGGTAAAAAAACGTTAGAAAAAATGGCTTGATTTGCATCTCGTTGTGGGTATAAGAGTCTGAGGAATCTCCTAAAGGTGCTAGGCATTTTAAATATTTCCTTTGATGGGTGTCCCTAGAGTGAAAGATATTTTCAATATTTGCTCTGAGTAATCTCCCAAACAAGCAAGATTTTTCAATATTACTCTGAGGAATCTCGCAGAAGGTGTAGGACATTTTTAGTATTTATTCTGAAGGAGCTCAAAAAGGTGCAAGGCATTTGTAATATTTATTCTAATCTCCAAAAAGTGAAAGACATATTCAGAATTTAGTCCGAGGAATTCCCAATTGTGCAGGACATTTTCAATACTACTCTGAGAAGTCGCCCAAAGTTGCAGGACATTTCCAGTATTACTCTGAGGAATCCTTCAGAGATGCAGCACATTTTCAGTATTGCTCTGAGGAATCTCCCAATTTTGCAGGAAATTTTCAATATTACTCAGGAATCTCCAAAAATGTGCAGGACATTTGCGGTATTGCTCGGAGGAATCTCCCAAAGGTACAGGACACATTCCGTATTATTCTGAGGAATCTCCCAAGGGTGTATGACAATTTCAGTATCTGAGGACTTTTCAAGGGTGGAAGACATATTTTTCAATACTGCTCCTAGGTATCTCCCAAAGGTGCAGATATTTTTAATATTACTCCCAGGAATCTCACAATGGCACATGATATTTCCAATATTACTCTGAGGAATCTCCCAAAGGTGCAATACATTTTCAATACTACTCCGAGGAATCCTTCAAAGATGCAGGACATTTTCAGTATTACTCTGAGGAATCTCCCAAAGTGCAGGACATTTTCAATATTACTCTGAGGAATCTCCCAAAGTGCAGGACATTTTCAATACTACTCTGAGGAACGTTCAAGGGTACAAGACATATTTTTTAATATTACTCTGAGAAATTTCCAAAACATTCAGGACACTTTCACTATTACTCTGAGAAATCTCCCAAAGATTCAGGGCACTTTCAATACTACTCTGAGGAATCTCCCAAAGTTTCAGGACACTTTCAATATTACTCTGAGAAATCTACCAAAGATTCAGGGCACTTTCAATACTACTCTGAGGATTCTCCCAAAGTTTCAGGACACTTTCAATATTACTCTGAGAAATCTACCAAAGATTCAGGACACTTTCAATATCATTCTGAGAAATCGCCCAGACGTGCAAGACAATTTCAGTATTACTCTGAGAAATCTCCCAAAGATTTAGGACACTTTCAATATTACACTGAGGAATCTCCCAAATATTCAGGACACTTTCAATATTACTTTGAGAAGTCACCCAAAGGTTCAGGACACTTTCATATTACTCTGTGAAATCTCTCAAAGGTTCAGGACTCTTTCAAAACTACTCTGAGAAATCTCCCAAAGGTGCAGGACACTTTCAATATTACTTTGAGATCTCCCAAGGATTCAGGACACTTTCAATATTACTCTAAGAAGTTCCCCAGAATTCAGAACACTTTCAATATTACTCTGAGGAATCTCCCAAAGATTCAGGACACTTTCAATACTACTCTGAGAAATCTCCCAAAGTTTCAGGACACTTTAAATATTACTCTGAGGAATCTCCCAAATATTCAGGACACTTCCAATATTACTCTGAGAAATCTCCCAAAGATTCACGACACTTCCAATATTACACTGAGAAATCTCCCAAATATTCAGGACACTTTCAGAATTACTCTGAGGAGTTTCCCAAAGATTCAGGACACTTTCAATATTACACTGAAAAATTACCCCAAGATTCAGGACACTTTCAATATTACTCTGAGAAATCACCCAAAGGTGCAGGACATTTTCAATATTAATATGAGAAATTACCCAAAGGTATTTTATTATTTACAATAGGTTCCACGTGTTTGTTTTATTTGTTTATAATATGCCGTGCAGTCTGTGCTAGGAAATGTTAGTGAGTACACAACGTTCTGGGAATGCTATATAAAAAGGCTATATTTTAGTTTTATATGATTTATTTAAATTTAAATATCCAATTACTTATTTCTAGTTGGTTGCAAATCCATTACAATAATAAGAAACGAATATCTGTAGGATAGAAGAAAGACATGCATTTTCTCTGAGTGCAGATTCACAGTTCTGTCTCAGCATCAAATTAGTTAAAATGTTAATAGGCCAAGTATGGGAGAGAATGTCGTCACCGGTTTTGGAATTCTCGTAAAGCGTTTCATGATACTTAACTGGAAAACCTGACGCGTGTTGGCACGGCTGCGATAATGTGGCGTATTCCACGAGCACTTGCAAGATACTTGCAAGATAGCTTGTACTCTTAGAAGCAGCAACACGGCCATTTATGGAACTTTCTTATGAAATTACTTGTGCCCGATGGCGTTATAGCTCTGTTTGGACGTCTACCAATTCCACACTGTTGCCAAATGTCCAACATTCTCCTGCAAATTTCTGTGCGTTTGAAGCAACGTTTATAAGTGGACGGTTCCACTGACCTATTGCAAATTTTATATTCTCTGTTGCGGAAATTTGTTTTGTACGACTGTGTGGTTCCAATGCTTTCCCGACGATATTTACCCTGGGGGAAATTTAGGAATTCTGCACACAAATTCGATCCCAAGGAAAGCCATATCTAACAATATAAATACCGTGGCTGTAATGTCACAATATACACTAGGGCGGTAAGAGAAACAAACTTGAAGCATTAATTTTATATGTTTACTCTCTCTATCACCTATCTATATTAAGAAAGGGGAGTGTAATATTCATGTCCAAATTTCGATGTCAAAATCTCGCCGAAAATACATACTTTGACGCCCCTGAACCGAATATAATTTTTATAAAAAGCTCCACTTATATATGAACAGCATCACTCTAAAACCAAATGTCGTCCTCCGAGGTCTAGGGTGGAGGGCGATGGATTTTTACGGCCGTAACAATTCCTAGCTTGGCTTCCTTCGTAAGGGACGTAAAGCAAGTGGTCCTGTGTCGTAGATTTATGGCACGTTAGAGATCCTAAAGCATGATAAAAGACCTGTGAGGGAAATTTCTGGTCTTTCTCGCCTAATATAGAATTGGACGATAAGAACCATGATAGTTAAAGAGCGTCCATAAATAAAAGTTGTTTTTACTTTCTCTACTACGTATAGTATATAGGGGAAGCATTCTATTCCACCCAAAAATTCGAAACCGAGATTTCACCGGAAATATATGTTTTGAGACCCCCTGAATCCAAAAAATTCATTTTTAGAAACATGTCCGTGTGTGTATCTGTGAACAGCATAACTCAGAAACGAACAGTCGGATGAACACCAAACTTGGTATTTAGGTTCAGTATCTTCCAGAGATGCGACACGAAGGTTTTCAAGAAAATCGCCCCACCCCAGATTACCCTGGACATGGAAGAATTTTCGAAAATTTTAATTTCCTCAAAAATGGCTCTAACGATTTTGATTAAAATATCATAGGTTTAAGATATTTTCATACAAATAAAATGTATATCTTGAATTTTCTGGGAATTTCTCCAGAAGTATTCTTCATTGTGAACGACTTTTGCATAACAGATAAGCCATAAGAGATAGACAAAATTTTACTACAAAAAATGTTGGTCGTGTTAAAATACACAATTTATATCATATACATTTTTGTTGCTGAGTGAACCATTTTCGAGATATTGCTTGTTATTTCCTTAAGGTTTTCAATACTTATTTTCTCAAATGGGTATTCGTTATTCATTTTTCTTGTCTTGGATATGCAAAGAGTATTAATCTGTGGCAGAGAGAATGGTGCTGCACCTAGCAACCAGCTATTAAGAGGTATGTCTATGCTTAAAGGCTACTGTATTTCTATATTGCCCTTGCAATTACAAAATGCCTTAAGCGATAGTCAAGTATTTTTAGAACTGGTCGCTATGTGTAAAATATAATTCTCTTTGCATGTCAAAAGATCGTTTCTGCAAATGTTTATCTCGATTAATATGAAATAGATGGAGAATAAGCTTTTGTAAAAATAGTTTGTACAAGAGTAGAGAAAGTCATGTGAGTGTAACACATCAGATGTTTTCTAAACCGAAATGTCCATGAAACACCAAACTTGGTATTTTAATTCTGTATTTTCCGAAGATGCAAAACGAGAATTTTCAAGAAAAAGTTTCAAGAAAATCCTATTATCCCAAACTAACCTTTACAATAGACTGTGGAGTCCGCTTAATTCTACCGAGTGATATGGTGGCGCAGCAACTGTGCGAATCGGATTCGGGAAGCGTCGGGTTTGATCTCCTGCGACCGTCCACTCTGATGGGCCCTCAGGGGCTCACCTTGGTGAGTACAGGAGTGGCGACACCGGGGTACTTGAGCCACCCAGTGTCTGGGGGTATAACCAGTCCACCCTGTACCCTGGGGTCAGAAATAAGGAGATCTGGTCCTCCAGATTGGGAGTTAAGAATGGGGCTCTCAACCCCACTTGTAAAAACCTTGTTAAAACGGATGGTTTGTTGTTGGCGACTTGGAATGTTCAAACTATGTTATGACCTGGAAAAATGAAACAAGTGGCAAGTAACTCTTAAGGTATTGCTGGACAGTAGTGTTGCAAGAAAAACGTTGCAGTGGAAAAGGAAGAATGGACAAACAGAATTACACATTATTGTATTGTGGATCACCTGAGCCTGAACTACACAAGATAGAATTTATTATCGCAAAGGAAATAAAGAAGTCTAATACAGTTGGACCCAGTTAATGAAGGTAGACTTAAGGTCCAATTTGGAAATGTGAGTATACTTTCTGTGTACGCATCAGTGGAGGAAAGGGCGAGTTGACAGGGAAGAGTGAGAGTTTGGAAGGAGAGTGTGGTGAAGAAGTTTCTGGATACGTTGATGTTCTTGGGTGATTTTGGTGCTGGAGTGGCGGGGAGGCAAGTGTTACTTGAACTAGGTGTTGAGGTTAGTGCCTTGCATGGATAGTTTGTGATTGGAATTGATTGGATTATTAAGGAAGGAAGTTTATCGTGTGTTCTTGTTTTCTTATAACTGTGTAGAATTGCATTCTATGTTTACATTTGATCAGGGTTAGTTCTTATTTGCAATATTCTGTGAGATTTCTATAGCTTAATTGTTTGCATTTGTTGATTTACTATTTCTATTTTTGTAATCCCGGTGTTTCTCTCAGTGAATGCTCCGGCTGTATTGGTTTTGTACCAGAATGTGATTATCTATATAACCAGAGCTGCTTCTGTAATCTGAGTTGACTCGTACTTGTTTTGTTTTTATTGTATTGATATACTGACTTGAATAAAGTTATAGCCAGAAGGTGGCGCTGATCACCGCAGCAGTTTTGCGCCACTCAAACCGCTATCACTACTACTACTACTACTACTACTACTACTACTACTACTACTACTACTCTGACCCATGGACATTTTTGTGGTTTCGGCAGTCGAATGCTCGGGGGTGCATCTTCTACCACGAACCTTCTACCCCTCCCTTGTCATCTGTTTCAGGAATGAGGATCCCCGAAGGACAGGGGTTTATGGGTGTGCCCGAGAGGCATCGGATTCGTTCACTATGGAAACATTAGGGATCCCGTCCAGGCTTGCACCAGTCGTCATCCGTATATGGTCACCCTTCCTGTCTCCTCAATCTTCAGGGTTCACGGTAGAAGCACACGGGGACGGATGGCCTGCGTGCGGTGTTTTGCGTCGGTTTCGAGGTCCTCCGTTCGTCAGTAGATTTACCTTTACCCCCTAATTTTGGAAGATGTCTTTATTACTATAAAACCGTATTAAATAAGCAGAAAATTACTACGTAAAACACTTACATGTTGTTAAAACACTATCAAATAAGCTTTTTGTGCCATTAACCATTTCAGACATATTCTTTATTATTTGAGTTCTCAAGTAATTTACTTTTTACTCTCTCTACTACGAGTTTACAGTAAGCAGTAGTAGTATTGTACCTATTTCACCCAAAAACTTTATGTCGAGATTTAACTGGAAATATGTTTTAACTCTCCCTGAAACCCCCCAAAATTTTTAGAAAAAGATGTGTGTGAGAGAGAGAGAGAGACAGCAGTATAAATCAAAACCGAAAAGTCGATTAAACACAAAAATTGGTGTTTCGATTCAGCACCTTTCAAAAATACTACACGAATATTTTAAGAAAATGCCCCAAAACCACCCTTTACACCGAAATTCTTCTGAAATGTGTTATTTTCTAAAAAAAATTGCTATAAGATTCTAATTAAAATAAAGTATATTAAAGATATTTACATGACAAATAAAATACATGTTTTTAATTTTCTGCGAATAGCCTCTGAAGTCCTCTTCATTTGTAAGCAATTGAAGCTGGTTATCGAGACCCAGGAGAAATAATAATAGTAATAATAATAATAATAATTTACGATCGAATATAACGACAAAAACGTGCTGAATTCATATTAGGAATGGGTTTTGTAGGAAAGACAGAAAAACAAGTTTTGTTTCCTCGAAGGATGTATCTACCTGCGATGGACGACAACAAGCCTACCGGGAGTTTCGCTTTTGTACTCTGGCTCGGACGGGTAGTTTACAACGGTTTCAAAGATTAGAAGGGTCAGAAAGTATACGTGCCTTATCTACGATCTAAGAATATTCATGGGAAGATTTTAAAACTCAAAATAAGCTGTAAGAAGCAAATGTGAAAGTTGTCAAGTGGGGGTAGCCAATAATAAAATCATGAAACAAAAATGATAGCCAATCAAAACATCGCGTATGCATCACATGATACGTTTGAACGTAAAACAGAACGAAACATAAGAAAGGTGGGGGGAAATTCTAGGTTTGGCGAAAGGCGTGAAAGAGGAAAAGAAACGCCGAGAGACATTCCGGTACAAACTAACCACGAGGATGGTCGACGAAACAAAATTAGAAGAAAATAATCAGAAAATTTATAGTGTAAAAATGAAGTTGTGAAATCTAGGCAATTCGAGGGCTGGTCGGAGAAACACATAAGTAGCGACTTCGAAAGTGATAAGAATAACAGTGGTTTCGACGACGAAGGTGGCGGGTCGACCAGATAGGAATCTACGTAACAAAATAAAGAAATAACTCAAACTTCGCCGGCAGTATTATTAATATCATCAAGGCAGTGTCACCACCCCTGAAAACTAGAACCTCAGCTCTACCAAAAACAAGTTCCAAATCCCTGCCATCCAACCATCGAACGCGGGACTCTGAGTCCACTGAAGCAACTGCCAGGAACAACACAGATGTGTCAGAGGTCAGCGTCACAATTTTACATAATCTCGTATAACTGCGATAGAGAGAAACGTACTACACAAAAATGCATCTCTCTTTAAAACCATTTCCGAGATATCCGCTATTAATGGTTCGAATTGTTCAATACTTTGTCATTTTTTTTAAATCCTGTCGATTTTCAGCTGTTATTCGCAATGTCATGGAAACAGTATGAAATTTTAAGGCGAGCATATAGCGTCCAGTTGTTAAACATTTGACTATTGCTGTTCTCTTTGTAGCTATAACTAAATGTGTAATGTAGCTATTTTCTAAAGATTTATCTCGACTAAAATGAAGCAGATAGGAAAATAAGCTTTAATAAGAATACTTTGTATACCCACTAATAACCGATAGAAGTCCTGGTTATGTAACGCATCAGATTTTCTTTTCTCTGCCCATACAAAGAATGTGGGATTTCAAAGTCATTACTTAGCGTTCCTCTTTTTGAAAAATTGGCTTTTGATTTAGGCTACTGTATTTTTCTTATACCTACAACGTAATGTGTAAATGTGTCACAATTCTCAATACCTTGTTATCTTATTTACTGGGCGCCTCTTGTTTTATTATTTTAAATTGGGGTTCATTGTCCTCCGGCTAGCTATTATAACTCAGTCGAGCAGGTATATCTAGACAGGGCGTGTAAACGGAAAGGAGTTTTTGCTAAAAGTTAACACTGATAAAAAAAATTGTTTCTGCACTTTTATTGCGTCACATTTAATTAATAATTCAAATATTTAATCTTTATACACGCCTGACTGAAACTGCGATATTTGCGAATGTAACTACAGTCGTTTTAGTTGCCGCGCAGCAATTACTTCGCGTACTTCAGATTTTGTAACTAACTCTGCGACGTGCACCTCGCGAGCGATTCTTAAGAACTGTGCGACACTTGCTTATGGCTCGAGAATATATACTCCTTCGCCTCGAATTGCCTGAACATTATAATATAGCTCCTATTGGTTACCAAATCGCGTCCACTTTAGCGTCTGTTTTCTTCAGCCAATCACTACTACTAACATATATACTCTAGGGAAGATATTCATTCCATTTCTAAAATGGCACGCTACCCTGACGTCATTTGTTTATGTCTTCTTAGTGATAACCAACTCACCCCCTCGGTTTATTGTTACCCACTTCTGTTGTCAGTTTCAGTGAGGCCGTGTAAACTTATTTCCTAACAATACTTATGGCTAACAAACATCTAAAATCCTGTACATACAATAATATTAATTTACACTACAATTACTCTGGCATTCACAGTGTTTTGATATAAAATATTGCATCAAATGAGTAATGAAGATTTATCTCTATTCACAAGGGTTAGATAGAAGAAAGAATGCACCTAAGAATGTTTTATACATACCAGGTGGCCCACACAAGCCGTCTTTAGCTAAAGTTCTTTTATACTAACTTCAACTATGCGGATAGCGCGGATGCCAAATGATTTGACTAAGCAGAACTCCATACCGACAGAGAGGAGATCAATGCTTCAAAACAAACACTTTAACTGATATTACTGACCCAGAACTCATTCGGTCGAAGAACTGCCTGCAATGAGGTGTTCCCGGCTGGGGTCCAGAAAGTTTCTTTAAACAAAAACCTTTCACGGTATGCCCAGGTTCTGGTGTTTGAAGTGAGAGTATCTATGTTTGGGTGAATGAGGTTATTTAATCTGCAATTCGTTCATTAACAAGAATTCAGGATTGTTGCTTGACGCAAACCTATGCATGTGGTTCCATGACAGTTAATCTACAATCAATACAACTATATGGCAACAATTGGTGCCGCAAAGTTAACAAGCGCTTACAAATAATATGCTAAAATTTTAAATCAGAGGCTTCATAACATTATTGAAACAATACTTTTAGAAGAACAGACAGGATTTAGGTTAGGAAGGTCATGCAACGATAATATATTTATAATTAAACAAATAATAGAAAAGAGGGGAGAGTTTAACTGTCCAACGTATATTACATTTATACATTATACAAAGGCATTTGATAGAGTAAAAAGAAAAATTATGGGAGATAATGATTCATAAAGGGATTCCAAATCATTTTGTGAAGATATTTAAAGAAATATATAAGGATTCAAAGATACGTATTAAACAAAAAAATCTGATGTGTTTCACTCACACGACTTTCTCTACTCTTGTACAAACTATTTAAACAAACGCTTATTCTCATCTCATGTTAATCGAAATAAACATTTGCATACTCTATGTTATTGCTAATTTTCTTGTAGATGTAAGGCGAAAATATATTTACAAGGCAATATAGAAAAACAGTAGCCTTTAAGCACATACATATCTCTTAATAGCTGTTTGCTAGGTGCAACACCATTCCCTTTGCCACAGATTAATACTCTTTGCATATCTAAGAAAAAAAAATGAATAATGAATTCCCATTTTAGAAAATAAGTGTTGAAAAACTTAAGGGAATAACAAGCAATATCGCGAAAATGGTTCACTCAAAAAAAATGCATATGACATAAATTGTGTGTTTTAACGCGATCTATATTTTTGTGTAGTAAAATTTTGTCTATCTCTCATTGTTTACCACTTTTACAAAACTCGTTCACAATCAAGAATACTTTTGGAGACATTCCCAGAAAATTAAAGATACACATTTTATTTGTATGAAAATATCTTAAACATATGATATTTTAATCAAAATCGTTAGATACATTTTTGAGAAAATTAAAATTTTCGAAAAATGTTCCATGTAAAGGGTAATCTGGGGTGGGAGAATTTTCTTGAAAACCTTCGTGTTGCATTTATGGAAGATACTGAACCTAAATACCAAGTTTGGTGTTTATCCGACTGTTCCTTTCTGAGTTATGCTGTTCAGACACACACAGATACACACACGGATATGTTTCCAAAAATGTTTTTTGGGCGGGATTCAGGGGGTCTCAAAACATATATTTCCGGTGAAATCTCGGTATCGAATTTTTTAATGGAATACAATACTTCCCCTACTTACTCTACGTAGTAGAGAAAGTAAAAATAAAACAAAACCCATGGCTTTTCACGGAACCCGTCCATTGAGTTGTAAACTCGTACTACATAATAATGTAATTGAAATGTAAACACATTTAAATGTTTAGAATCTTCAGTATTATATATTAAAGAAGCAGATATTGGAACTAAAATAGAAAAGTTTTCAAAAATATGTGGAACAGTTAAAAGAACTTAATAAAGTGAGAAAAGATACGATGATGAAGTTGTATAAAACCGCGGCACTTCCACTTGCTCTATATAGTAGCGAAACATGAACAATGACAAATACAAATATATTCAGATTATAGTCAGCGGAAATGAGATTTTTAAGAACAGTATTAGGAGTCACTAGAAGAGAGAGAATAAATAACGATGACATAAGAAAACAATTAAGGATATTTAACCTAAGTGAAGAAATAGAGCAGAATAGATAAAAGTGGCTAGAACATGTAGACAGAATGAATAAATGAGGAACGCTACCCAAGGAAAATACACTACTACATACCTAAAGGAAAACGAAATATTGGAAGACATAGAGGATGGTAAATTGTATTGTTATTTGCCCCACGCTTTGGGAGCCAATTTGAAGTAGTTGCAACCGCACTATGGTAAAATGTTTCCGGTAGCCTTCACCCTAAATGTACTTTGCGGTGGCCATTGCCCCAAGTTTAAGAAATATTAACTTTGCAATTTTGACTGTTTCTTTAAATATCATATATTTGTGTTTGCCTCCGCTGCGTCAATATTATTGTTAGAGACATGAATATCTTAGCAGAGTTTGGTGCGGCTGAAAAATGTAGGCTTACACAAATTATAGTTTTACTTCACTACTTTTATTAATGCTTGACACGATTTAAATAACACTTCACTGATATAGAGAGAGATCTGTGAGATATGTTTTTTATGAAATACTTGCACATTTTAACACGTAAACTATTTTTGTCGCACACAAAATACGTAATAGATTTCTCGAGGACGCATCTAGTGTCCGGTTAGCGACACAGTCTACAAGCGACTAACTTCTAAATTTGTAAATTTTTCTCCAGTTTAGTTTCTGATTGGCTAATCCTAGTCCAATAGAATACCTTCATTTAACTAAAGCTTTTTCTGGTTGTTGATTGGCTATTTTATAAACTGTCACAAAAATACATTATTGCTTCCAAGAATCACCAGTAGCATTTAAACTTTCAAATTCATTATCGCCTCAAGGTTACCTTATTGTTAGCAACTTTTAACCTATTATTTTCACATCTTCTACATTATTAAATTACGTAATACATTCACATAGCATTATTACATGTATACAATAATATAAACATATACAATGACCGTTACATACATTTTATATATTGTTACATACACATATTGCTTAAGGCGGGTTGTTATTGAATTTATATATTATTTAATTAGACTGAAATCATTTAAATGTTAAAAATACTGCCTCACGACCCAGGAAACGATGGATAAATCAATAAATTAAACATTTGGAGCACGCAACAAGCCTTGGAAAGATTTAATGCTTGGTGGAGAATAATAATAAGAAGTTAACAAGATGCAAAATTCCGTTTTTATTTTGTTTATATACACTTAAAAGTGATTTACAATTAAATCATTTTCTATTGGTGCATTATTCATAATAAACATGTGAAAAAACATGTCCGCCTTGGTGGATGAATTGATGTAAGGTTCTCTCAGATCCATGTTCTACCTGGAGTAATCCACCATTTCTTAATATTATTTGTGAGAGTCAAAACGGTGTGAAGAAGACAGATTCCGCATCTGAAAATGTTCAGAACACAGCCTTCGAGACTCAGCTGCAATTTGAATGACGTGGCTCGAACTTGTGCCGTTTTCCCCCTCTCCCTTGGTCACGGCTTATACAACCAGCTCAAGAACGGCCCAGTGCTTCGGAAATGATGACGTGGGTCATCGAGAGAAACAGTTAAAATCCAAAGTTTCGAGAAAAATGTCGTCATGCATGACGTAATTTATCATTCCACAACTCAAAGCGTCGTGCAGAGTTACCATTGACTGGTTTGCTTCACGCCACTGGCGGCAGCGCCATCACGCTTCAACTTCAGCAACTCCTGGGCAGGCAGCAGAGGCACTCTTCGGTCAGGGACCGAGTGGATAGCACCTAGACTTATGTCCTGGTTTTGTGACGGCGAGATTTGGCATAAACCTTTTTGTCTGTTTCTAAATTCTTTTCAACTGTTTGGTAAGCTACAAAATTTAACTTTTTTTACTCTTGGTCTTTCTAAATTCACATTTACTACGGGAGAAGCATTTATATTTCTCACTTCGTGTAACATTGCATTGCATTAGTCGCCGTTTCAGAAATATTCTCGATTTGTACGGCAACTTAAATTGTAAAAAGGTGAAAGAGTATATCACATTGTCTCCGAGCATATTATTTGTAAATCACATGACCTTTAGAATGTTAAAGAAAGCAGATCATGGAATTGCTAACAAATGCAACACTTTATAATAAATTGCTAACATATGTGGCGGTGATTCTTTTCAATTCCTAGCTCCAACGCAATAACCCTTTCCACATACCTCTGGGTATGGGAAAAACCCAGTCTTGCAAACTGCAAACAGACGACCACGCGACGCTTATCAGAACGAAACTACCAGGTAAACACCAGCAGTATCTCAGCAGTACATCAGTGACCCTTCTCGTTGTACCTGTACTACCACTTTGAACAGCAGTGATGCGGCAACGTCTTTTACACATATGTATACGGGAAACATATATTCTGCTAAGGACGGCTTGTTTGGGCCACCAGGTATATACAATATTGTCTTTACTGTAATATTCTTTGGTTATATTTGCATTTTTAGTGTTGTAATGTTTCTTCTGCGTCTAAAGTGGGATGCTACAGAGAAGTTATAAACCAAAAATACGTTTGTGTTTATGGAGATAATTGGTTGTCAGTGGGATGAAAGATATGTATATATAAACACGAAGAGGCAGAGCTGTTTGTGACATTTGCCGCCGAAGGCTCTCGTGTATCTATGGCCGCCCTTGCGTCAGTTTAATGGCTCGCATACTGTTTGGATTATGGCTTACTTCCGTTGGTTTTGACAGCTTGACCGCTGAGATGAGAAGTCCTTAACGATAATGGCTCTAAATGAAATCCTGTGGGCGAGGCAAAATTAATATATACACACTACGATTCTGGCATAAACATTTCTATCGTTTGCTCTGCTAAAGTTACACTAATATAAAATAAATTATAACATTTCACTATTTTTATACACTTAACTCAAAATATTAGAGTACGAACGAAAAAAATGTGTTGCATTCACACTACTTTCTCTACTCACTATTCTACTTATTCTGTTTCTACTTCTTCTTAATCGAGATAATATATTCGTTATACATTTACACGTTTTGTTGTAGTTATAAGAACCTTGAAAGCTATAGTCCGATTTTTTAAAAGCAGAATATTAAATAATGACTTTGAAATTTCCATGCCCTTTGCATGACCACGAGAAAAAACCAATAACAGGTTGTCACTTCAAAAAGTGATGTGTTACATTCCCATAATTACCTCTACTCTACCCTCTATCGTTTTTAAGAGGGTTTGCAAATTATTCTTACGAAACCTTATTTTTGTATCTACTCATTTTAATCGAGATAAAACTTTGCTAAAATAGCTATATTACACATTATGTAAATATGCGATAGTCAAATGTTTAAGAACTGGACGCTATACGTTGGCCTTAAAACTCCATACCCTTTCTAAGATATCGCAAGAAACAACTGAAAATCGAAAGGACTTACAGATGGGCACAAAGTCCGTTACCCCTATTAAATTTAAAATATGAAGGCTGTCCCAGAAGTAACACAGAAGACACAAAAATTTTGGGAAAAAACATTTTTATTTCTCTACATAGTCTGCTTTCAGCTCGATACACTTTTCCCAGCGATGCTCATTCACTTCGATACCCTGTTTATAGTGTGAACCGTCGAGTTCTGCAAAATAGCCATCAACTGCAAACCCCACCTCTTCATTATTGGCAAATCTTTTACCACCAGACCATTTCTTCAACTTTGGAAACAGAAAATAATCAGAGGGGACTAAGTCTGGCGAATACGGTGCATGAGGAAGCAATTCGAATTCTAACTTATTGATTTTGGACACGGCGATAATGCATCTGTGAACTGGTGCATTGTCTTGATGAAATAGAACTTTCTTTTTCGCTAAATGCAAATGTGTTTGCTTGATTTCACCATTCAAACGCTGCACTAAGTTTGCATAATACTCGTCATTGATTGCTTTTCCTTTTTGAAAATTATCCCACGCGCGTGCTAACAATTGACGCCCTGACCGTGCCTGCAGATGGAACTGTCTTCGCCTTCTTTGAGCCGATTCTCCCCTTTCAATCCACTGTTTTTACAGTTCCTTCGTCTCAGGTATGAATTATTGGAACCATGTTTCATATTTGGTAATGCATCGACGAAAAACTGGGCTTTATTGCAGCGAAACATTGCCAAACACTTGACTGAAACATCCACACGAAACTGCGTTTTTTCTATTGTAAGTAAACGCGGCACCCATCTTGCGCACAGCTTTTTTCTCATGTCTAAATTTTCAGTTAGTGTGCACTGTACAGCACTTTTTGAAATGTCTATGATGTCTGTTAGCTTGCGCACTTTCAGTCGACGATCATTCCATACCATTTTGTGGATTTTCTTCACAATTCCTGGCGTGGTCACCTCATTTGGTCGAAAACTGCGATGTTCGTCTTGGCAGCTCGTATGGCCTCGCTTAAACTCTGCCGCCCAATATTTTACTGTTGTAAACGAAGGAGCAGACTCCCCCAGAGTAGAATCTCGCTCAGCTTTAATATTAGTTGGACTAAGATCTTTCAAATGAAAGTATTGTATCACATAACGATGACCAGCTTTATCCATGTTTACCACTTTGCTGAGAGCGTTCACTATTAATGGCTGCCAAACAATTACTAAACAACGTAGCATCGTCAAACTTCAAACTTAAGCTTTATAAGGGTGTTACTTTCTAATATAGTCGTTTGTTTGAAACACTAACCGCTATCTATACGTCAGGTCGGGTACTTCAGGGACTACTCTCGTAAGTATTCAACCTTTGATGATAAATACATGTAGACACTATAGATAGTATTTTATGTCCTAATGTCTTTCATGTCTAGGCAGCATCATGCTCAGAGCACAGAATAATCCATCACCAGGTTCTGTGGGACATTCTTTTCAGCATTGCTGGAGTAATCTGTCTGAAAGCAAGTCTCACAGCTTCTTTCAATTGATCAGTTATATTATAACGTTGTGCTGCAACAATAACCATGATGAATCTCTAGAGCGCATTGTTACATGTCGTTAAGTCAGTGCTTCGAGGTGGCCAGTCAAGTGGAGCTGGCAATGAAAGGGATCCTCGACTAATCCAGCGTTCTGCAAACACCTCGTAACATATTCTCGAACCGGAACGAGGAGGCTCTCCGTCTTGCTGAAAGCAACACGTCTCCTTGACCTCTCCGGTTTCAAAAAGGGGTATGAACTGTGTTCTACCATATCAAGATGTTCGTGTTGGTCAACAAATCGTTCAAAGAACACGGGCCGTAAATTTGTTTACCTTCCATTCCAGCCCATATCATGACATGGGGAGGGTTATTCTCAATCTCTTCATAAGAATAAGAGTTGTCCTTTGACCAGAAGACAACCTTTCTTGATTGCGATCATTCATCACTTAAAATCATTTTGCCACATTTCGGGATAGTGTCAAACACTTGAAGTAGTGCATCACATGTCACCTTCCTTCAATTTAAATCATTGTCCCTCACATGTTGAACATGTTTCGATCGATATGGACTTAACGTTCAAGTGTTTACGCAGAGCTGGCCAGGATACACGCAGTTGTCGGATAGTTTGCGAGTTGACGTTCCCCTCTTTTTGTTGGTCTACCCTTCGTGGTTTATCCTTAACACTGCCGGTAGAAAACAGTTTCGGTTCCCAACTCAAAAGTGTTCTCTTTGGAGGCGGTTCTCGTCCGAATCGTAGGTGGAAGTCCATACGCACATGTTCCAACTTCTTGCCTGATCTTGGCCTGTCGGAGTGCTTGTGAGAATCCGTTTTTCAAAGGTATGCTCACTTGTATCAGCCATTGTCTATATTTAAAATAAATAAAAGGAAATTGCAATTCCGTCATATAGTGTTAATTATGGGGGACGACGGGACCTTGTGCCCAGCCTGTAGAATAATAAAGTATTGATTAAATCGCTCCATAAATAACTGATAACTCAGAAATGGCTTATTCGACAAAAACGTATTTTAAATAAAGTGTATGCTTTAAAGAAACATACATTTTTGTACATATCTTCAAGTTTGCTAGTTATACAACTTTATACAAAATTCCCCCCAAATGACTAGGACGCCACAGGCTGTTCTAGAAAATTCAACATACACATTTTATTTAACCTTCAGACTGCTATGCGCTGTCCAGCTGGACGCCAGCCTTTAGTTTTTATGAGTGAAATAAATAATTTAGAATTTTGTAAATTTTGTAATGTGTTACAAATTTAATCACATTTATTACGACAAAACAGCTTTGTAAAATGTTCAATAAATACAATTTTAAAAAAATAAAATACAACTTGGGGTCCTCATAAAGTTTTCTGCATCTTGAGCGTTTATATATTGGCTGCCTTGTGTTTTTCAGTTATTATAGCATGCATTTTTGGTTTGAAATTGTGCGGAAACAGTTCAGTACTCTCCTAGTGTGCATTGTAAGGTTTAATCATGTCGAAACGGAAAGTAAAAGGTCGATGTCAGTTATGTCCAAGATAAAATGATAGAAAAACTAGAACAAAGTGTGATAGTTGCAAGAAATTCAATTGCGATACCCACTGTAAGAAAGTGCAGACAGTAGTGTGTCTTGTATGTTACACTTAGTGAACATGAATTGTAAATCTCCATGTAAAAACTTGAACGGTACTGGTGGTACATTATAAGAATGTTAAAATGCACTTGTGAATTCCAGTGAAAAATAAAAAATAAAACAAAGTGGAAAATAAAACAAACTATTTCATCTAATGCGAAAGTGCTGGAAAATAAACATAAAATTGTAATTTGTAATTAGATTTTTTTAAAAATGCTAATTTTGAGATACATTGTCGGTAAATATATTGAGACATCATATTTGTTATTTAAAATAATTTTATTTGTACTAAGTAGTGTTAATTCGAGTTTTCTGCCTGGAGCCCACTTGGAAAACTCTCAGTGGTTTATGCAGGTACAAAGGCTTAGCAGTGTGAACGCTAATATAATGTTTTAATCAAGATCTTATAGCCCTGTTTAGAAAATAAAACAAAAATTAAAATGTTCCATAAAAGGGTGGTTGGGGTGGGGTCGATTTTTTTTTAAACCTTCGTATGTATGTTAAAAATGCTGTTTTATATATAAGGGAATTCAAAACATATATTTCCTGTGAAATCTTGGGTGAAATGCAATGCCTTCTGTATCTAGTGCGTACGTAGTAGAAAAAGTAAAAGGAATGTAATGGAAATAATAAAAGAGAGAAGACTAAAATGGTTCGATCGAGTGAAAAGAGTGGGAAACCATAGAATAGTAAGCATGGTGCTAGAATGAGAAGCTGAATGAAACAAGAAGGGGAAGACCTAGAGTACGATAGATGGATAGGGACCAAAAAAGGATGACGTCAGAGGCCTTAAAATTTCATACTGTTTTCATACAATCGCGAGAAACAATTAAAAATCGATGGAACTTAAAAACGAATGAAAAGTATTGAACAGTTTTAACATTTAAAAACGCATATCTCGGAAACGGCTTATGCCACAAAAAACATGTTCTAAATAAATTTGTGTTTTAAAAAGACATACACCTGTGTAGTACGTTTTCGTATATCGCTTAACGTTTACAAGTTATACAAGATTGTACAAAATTTCTTCCAATGAAGAGGTCTTCCTGCAGGCTATTGCCACAAAATTCAAGATATACATTTTATTTGTCATGTAAATATATTTTATATGGTAATTTAAATCCTTAGAACAGTGTTTTTTAGAAAATCAAAGTTGTCGAAAAATGTTTAATGTAAACGATAGTTCGGGTGGGTGGATTTTCTTGAAAATCCTTAAAAAATATCTGATGTGTTACACTCACTTGACTTTCTCTACTCTTGTACAAACTATTTTTACAAACGCTTATTCTCCATCTACTTCATGTTAATCGAAATAAACATTTGCAGACTCTATCTTATTGCTAACTTTCTTGTAGATGTAAGGGGAATATATATTTACAAGGGCAATATACAAAAACAGTAGCCTTTAAGCGCATACATATATCTTAATAGCTGGTTGCTAGGTGCAGCACCATTCCCTTTCCCACAGATTATAACTCTTTGCATATCCAAGACAAAAAAATGAATAACGAATTCCCATTTGACAAAATGAGTATTGAAAAATTTAAGGGAATAACAAGCAATATCTCGAAAATGGCTCACTCAACAAAAAAAATGTATATGACACAAATTGTGTATGTTAACGCGATCTACATTTTTTGTGTAGTAAAATTTTGTCTATCTCTTATGGTTTACCAGTTATGCAAAAGTCGTTCACAATAAAGAATACTTTTGGAGACATTCCCAGAAAATTCAGGATATACATTTTATTTGTCATAAAAATATCTTAAACATATGGTATTTTAATCAAAATCGTTAGAGCCATTTTTGAGAAAATTAAAAGTTTCGAAAAATCTTCCATGTAAAGGGTACTCTGGTGTGGGGGGATTTTCTTGAAAACCTTCGTGTCGCATCCTTGGAAGATACTGAACCCAAATACCAAGTTTGGTGTTTATCCGACTGTTCGTTTCTGAGTTATGCTGTTCACAGACAGACACACAGACACACACACAGACAGACACACAGACACACACACGGACATGTTTCCAAAAATGCTTTTTTTTGGATTCGGGGGGTCTCAAAACATGTATTTCCGGTGAAATCTCGGTATCGAAATTTTGGGTGGAATACAATACTTTCCCTACTTACTATACGTAGTAGAGAAAGTAATACTGAAGTGAAATACCAAACTTGGTATATATCGTACTTACACACACACACACACACACACACACACACACACACACACACAAGGGCGTTTCAGTTGTTTCTCGCGATGTCATGGAAACAGTATGGAATTTTAAGGCAGCATATAACGTCCAGTTGTTAAACATTTGACTATCGCTGTTCTCTTTGTATCTATAACGAAATGTGTAATTTAGCTATTTCTGCAAAGGTTTATTTGGATTAAAATGTAGTAGATAGAATAGTAAGTTATCGTAAGAATATTATTTCCTAGGAATAGAGAGTAGAGAAAGTCATGTGAATGTAACATCAGCATTTTTATTCCTTGTGCAGTCTTATTGCCTGTAATTCCCTCTTTAAATATGATCGTTGTAAACGCAATACTTAAGTGTTAAATATCATCATTATAAACCATTTGGCTTGGATCCCATTATCCATTACAAGTGATCTCTCCATTGCTTTTTAGGACTTCCTACACTTCTTCTACCAGTTGGACGGTAATTTAATACTTGGAGAGGACTACGGTGCGAGTCCATTTTGCGAAGGTGAGTATACCATTCATTTGTTTTATTTTCTATCATTTCTACTACATTGTTCCTGATTGTTCCCTTATACCTTCATACTTTTTATGATCCAAAAGAGCGTATCCAGCCATTGCACGTAGCAACTTCATTTCCGATGCCTCAAAAAGGCAAAAGACCTCCCGCAACCGGATAGAACACCGCAAGTAGACACAGTGACCCTTTCTGCTTCTACCGTGATCGCTGAAAGGCAAGGATGATCGGAGATACACGAAGGGCGACCAGAAATCCAGACGACAGCACAAACATCCCTAACGTTTCCAGAACACATCCGACGACGCCCAGGCACACTCACAAATCACCTAACCCCAGGTGGTCCCCCCACTGAGGATAGATCTAACTAAGGAGTCCCACAGCTACGCCAGGGGAGAAAATTCTACAGAGTGCATAGCCACCGTCCAGCCGCAATCTGCCGAACACCGTCGCCTGGTTCTACAACCCTGAAACAGATGACAAGGAAGGTGATGGACACAAGAAATGAGGAGCAGCGATAGAGTAGCGTTCACCTGCCGACCCGGGGCAAACACGAAAAAACTATAGGTCAAAGCGTGGTGGCTGCCGGGGATCGAACCCGGACCTCCTAATTGTGAGTCATACACGTTTCAGCAGCACCACCACCTCGCAAGGTTCCAACGCCTCAATTTTTTGTTTATATTTCCATGTGAGGGTTCATAATTCTGCTCCATATATCAGGAGTGGAATCGCCAGGACTTTATAAAATTTTAAAATTATTTCTTTACGTACCTTCCTAAACAGTGTCGTGTTAATAGCATCTATCAACTAATTCTACTTCAGAAGCTTATAATTATGATTTTTTAATGTGTAGGAAACTGAATCAGGTGGCCCACACAAGCCGTCCTTAGATTAAGTTAGTTTATACCGGATAGCTTGGATGCCAAAAGGTTTGCCTAAGTGGAACTGCAAAGGAAACTGCCGACAGAGAGGAGACTGGGAAATGAAGGACTAATGCTTGAAAACAAACACTTTACTGCTATTACTGATCTCAGATCATTCGGTAGAGAAACTGCCTGCTATATGAGGTATTCCGTGTTCGATTTCCGGCTGTGCTACATAAAGTTGTCTTTAAACAAAAACATTTCACGGTATGCCCAGAGTTTGATATTTTGGTGCAGCAAAGTTAACAAGATTAAAGAACATTCTTCGAGAGTAAGTCAATAATTCGTATCCGAGCATAAGATTTTACATTTATTATAACAAGAATAGACGATAAATTACCTCAATTTTAACCTACTACCTTGCTTCTCAATGCTCATGGTCCATCGTTGCACGAGCTTTCTGATGCCCTCAGAAAAAAAGCTTTTCTGCTGAACAGCAAGTCAGTATGCACCGATTCCTTCACTTCTTGGTCTGTAGTGAAACGACGGCCCATTAAGGCATTTTAAGTGGACCAAAAAAGGATATGGTTTGGCACTTCATCGACAGTCAATCTTCGGTTCTCTGAATCAGGATTCGCACTTTGGCGTCACTCGTGGATATGGATGGGTGTCTTGCTTTTTCCTGGACTTCACAGTTGTCCGACCATTTTTGAACTTTTGAATGCATTTTTACACATTTCACCGGGATAAACATTGTGCCCATGTTGTACGAAATGTCCTCGATAGATTTCATCTCCTAGTACACCTTCAGACGACGAAAAGCTGATAACCGCACAAAGCTGTTCTTCTTTGGTGCAAACGGTGATAAAGTAGTAGTGGTGGTATTTATTAAGTATTTAGTATTACATTAATTGCATAACTCAGTCGCATGGGTCATAAGACCGTACATGATCTCTAGAAAAATACCTGGTCTGTATACGTGACTTGCAGAATCGACCAGAAACAACTATGTTTATAATCACCACATTATATACATACATATAAAATTGAAAAACACTCTGAATCACACACGCAAACACACACACACAGTCGCGCACAAGTACTCAAGCACCACATATGTTTAAAGAAAAGTTACATAAACACCTTATCTCTTAGTACACGTTCTTCCATTAAGTATGTGCCCAAGCTTGTCCAGTTTTGACTGTTCAGAATCAAGTCCCAGCATGCTGTCCTCCGTCTGTTGGAAGCCAAAAATACTTCCGGTAATAATTTTTTCCTAATGCTCTTCGTCTGCACGCATGCTGCCAAAATATGCGTCCAGTCTTCTTGTTCCCCGCATAATGGGCAAATCCTCCTGCCATCATCATCAGCAATCTTGCGAGCTTTCCACCCTCCCAACCTAAGCCATGCTATTCCAGTCCTCTGTTTTATACCTACTGTCAAAATATATGTTTCCTTACCCCACCTAGTTTTTATTTTATTTTGTAGCTCCAATGTTGATCTTTGCTTACATTCAGACTCTATTTTCTGCCTGTTTATATCACATAGTCGTCTTTTGATTTTTTTCACGGCACTTTTTTCATTACCCCTTTGCCAGATATCATTTAAGCCTTTTTTGATAATTCCCGTTGTAACCCCGCCGCCCACCATTTGGAATAATCTATGTTGTTCATTTGATGACGATAACATATTGCTCTAAAAGTTGTTTGGTTACCTTTAATTATTCGCAGCCAGTACCTAACTACATTTAGTTTACCAGATATAGCATATTGAGCACTCACTGGGATGATAACGGTCAAACATTCCATAAGGGGAGACAAAGCAACAACAGGTCGACGTGCGCGCGCAAAATCCGGTACAGGCAACCTACAAAAATTAAAAATAGTGTTGGGATACTTATTGACTTGTCCTCGTATTTTTATTATATTTAAGTACCCTTAAAGTTGCGTTGAAATCAAATTACTTTCTATTACTGCATTATACATAATCATGTGCAAAAACATACTCGTCTATGTGAACGAATTGATCTAAGGGTCTCTCAGGCCCACGTTCTACCTGAAATGACCCATCATTCCCTAATATTATTTATGTATGTCGAAAAAGACGCGCGCAGAACACAAATGCCACATCCTAAAATGTCCAGAGCAAAGCCTTCGAGCCTCAGCTGCATTTTGGTGCATCTCCGTTACCATATTGTTGGTGAACGTTACCTTTTGGTCTGAATGACATGGTTCGAACTGCATGCAGGCGACCACGCGACACTTATCAGTACGAAACTACCACGTAAACACCTGCAGACAGCAACAGTACCTCAGTGACATTTCGCTTTGTACCTGCACTGCCCTTTTGAACAGCAGTGATGCAACTTCTTTTGCACCTATGTATGCGGGAAACATAAGACTGCAAAGGATGGTTTTATTTGCGCCATCTGGTACACCCTAAGTAATTAAATCCGGAATTTGTTTCTATTTTACCATTTAATTAAATGTTACACTTTTCTTCTTAATGCCATCACCTTAGGTTTTTGTGGTGATATTCCTAATGATAACTTTGAGGGTTTTTTTGTTTATGGACGCTCTTTAACTGCTGCGGTTCTTAGCGTTTCATTTTATATTGAGCGTGAAATACTGGTAATTTTGCTCAAAGACCTCCTATGATACATTATCTCATATTATAGAAACTCAAGAAATGCAATTTTCTCTGTAAGTTACCTTCTGTATCACCAGGGAATAGGAATGTGTGTAAAATTATTCTGCCTATAGTATGCTCATGATGAAAACGTCTTACCATTACTTTATAGTTACATGAATATAAATATTAAGATATATTTTCACTTTTTCTGCTACGTACAGTAGAGCGCGACTGTGAACAGTATAACTAAAAAAATGTGATGTGTTACACTCACATGACTTTCTCTACTCTTGTACAAACTCTTTTTACAAACGCTTATTCTCCATATCTTCAAGTTAATCGAGATGTTAATCTTATTGCTAATTTTCTTGTAGGTGCAAGGGAAATATGGTAGACTTTAAGCGATAGTCAAATATTTTAAGCGCTGGTTGCTATGTAGTGCATTCCATTCTCTTTGTATGTCCAGGACATAAAAAAATGAATAATGAATTCCCATTTTAGAAGATGTATTGGAAAATTTAAGGGAATAACAAGTAATATCTCGAAAATGGTTCACTCAACAAAAAAATGTATATGACATAAATTGTGTATTTTAACGCGATCTACATTTTTTGTGTAGTAAAATGTTGTCTATCTCTTATAGTTTACCAGTTATGCAAAAGTCGTTCATAATGAAGAATACTTTTGGAGACATTCCCAGAAAATTCAAGATATACATTTCATTTGTCATGAAAATATCTTAAACATATTATATTTTAATCAAAATCAAAATTAAAATTTTCGAAAAATGTTCCATGTAAAGGGTAATCTGGGGTGGGGGGATTTTCTTGAAAACCTTTGTGTTGCATCTCTGGAAGATACTGAACCTAAATACCAAGTTTGGTGTTTATCCGACTGTTCGTTTCTGAGTTAATGCTGTTCACAGACACACAGTTACACACACGGACATGTTTCCAAAAAGGCTTTTTTGGATTCAGGGGGTCTCAAAACATATATTTCCGGTGAAATCTCGGTATTGAATTTTTGGGTGGAATACAATACTTCCCCTACTTACTATACGTAGTAGAGAAAGTAATACAGTGTTGGATACATACTAAAATTGGTATTTAGAATGTTTTCAAGAAAATCCCCAAGCCCAGAAATTTCGCAATTTATTTATAAAAAATGGTTAATGATTTTGATTAAATTACCATATATTAAAGATATTTACATTAAAAATAACATGTATGTCTTGAAATTTCTGGGAATAGCCTGTAAAGTCCTCTTCATTCGGAAGGAATGTTTTATACTCTTGTATAACTGGTGAACGTTAAGTGATAGACGAAAATATGCTACGCAAAAAAGGTAGTTCTCTTTAAAATACACAATTTATTTCAATTAAGTTTTTTGTTTATTAGACATTTCTGAGATACTCGTTATTAAGTGTTTGAATTTTTCATTTCTTGGTCATTAAATCCTGCCAACATTGTTGTTACTTGCGATTGCATGAAAACAATGGAATTTTAAGGGCAGCATATAGCGTCCAGTTGTTAAACATTTGACTATCGCTATTCCCTTTGTATCTGTAACGAAATCTGTAATGTAGCTATTTCTGTAAAGGCTTATTTGTATTAAATGTAGTAGGAAAATAAGCCTTAGTAACACTATTTTGTATATTCACTAATAAATCATAGAGGGTAGAGAAAGTCATGTGAATGCAACATATAGGATTCTTTTCTCAAAACGCATTGAATTTCAGTCACGCATAGCGTTCTGCCTTTTATTCGGCTATTGTTTTACTTACTGTGTCCTTAACGAGTGAGTTGGGTACGCGGTAACGTATGAGGCTTGTATACTCGGGAGCCCACTCTGACGTTGGATTTTTTCGTAGTTTTCCGTATCCAATAGACGAATGCTGAAGTCGCATCTCGTTTCTTCTCTTTCATTTCGTTTCGTTCTTATCTTTCAGATGCACTTGTAGGTTTCGTGGTGTGTTTTGCTGCCAGACTTGTAGGTTTCGTGGTGTGTTTTGCTCGCTGTAAGGAAAGAGTATTCCCCGGGGATACTAGAGGTCTGCCTCGTTGGACGGGCGATTCATGACCCTCTCATCGCCTCTCAGTGTCCTGCCTGCCTGCCTGCCTGCCTGCATCCGCAATGGATCTCCCGTACATATGTCCCAGATAGCAAGGTGCACATCCTATATCCCTTTAATCCCTGCAACGAAATGTGTAAACTTGCCAAGGCCAGGCTAAGCTCTCTGAAAAGTATAATTAATTTCAATTAATTGTATATATCATAATAATGAAAGTAGAACCTTAAGTAACCCATAAACACCCAACACTGAAGTACTTGCAATTGCAGGTTGCCACTGAGATTGTCATCTCGAGAGGGATGCCTTGGTGGTCTGTCTGGGAAACAACTTGAGTCGATTGGAGAATTCAATGTCCCATAGCATGTTATCACAGTAGCTCAATGATTAGAGCAACCGCACGGAGAGAAGGAGAACCGTGTTCAAATTCCAGTTGTTGAATTGAATTTTTCAGTTGACCCTATATTAAAAACCTACCAAGGTCTAAGACCTAAGGCCTCTAAAAAGTGTAATCAATTTCAATTAATTGAGACACATTCTTCTACTTGTGAAACATGCAACACGAAGAACTAATTTCACGAATAACTCCAAACTTGGTGGAAGTGTAGAAGAGTGTGCAAGCAATAAGTGATTAGGTCTGCAGAGAAACACTCCGGCTCGTACAGGAAATGCTGCTACGACAATGATGCGTGTGTGGAAGCAGTGGGTAGGTGAAGATCGTACGCAGCGAAGAGCGTGTACTGGACCAAGGAACGTGACCACAGCACGGGATGACCGTCATCTTGTCCGCATGGCCGTAATGGACCGTACAGCTTCATTCACAGTGTTGGCTCGACGCTGGAGCACTGCAACAGGTGTGAACTTGTCTGCATCAACGGTTCGTCGTCGTCTGCTGCAGGTTGGACTTACGTCGGCTTCCATTGTCCAAAAACCACAAGCTCCTCCGACTGCAATGGGCACGTGAACACCGTCATTGGGGTGCTGAGTGGCAAAATGTAATTTTTACGAACGAGTCCAGCTTCAACGTGTCCTACAGTAATGACTGCATACGTCTCCCGCTGTACCGTGGTGAGCGCGTAACCTGAGGGCTGCATTGTTGAGAGGCATAGCGGACATACACCAGGTGTGATGGTTTGGGGTGCCATTGGTTACAACAACCGATCTCGCCTTCTACGAATTGAGGGCACTTTGAACAGCAACCGGTACCTAATGGTGATTTTAGACCCCGAGGTACTCCCCCTGCTTCAGGCATCTCCACGGGCCGCATTTCAACAGGACAATGCCCGGCCATATATTGCGAGCAATGTACAAGCCTTCTTTGAAGAGCTACGGTTAGCATTGCTTCCCTGGCCTGCACGTTCGCCTGACATGTCGCCCATTGAACATATCTGGGATATGGTTGGTGGGCACCTGGTGCGTCACGGTCCTCCAGTAACCAGTGTCACGGATTTGTGGGCTCAAATACAAACTGCGTGGAGGGAAATTCCTCAGGAATTTATTCGGAACCTTTTTGATTCAATGCCACGGCTTATATCAGCTCTAATTGCAGCTCATGGAGGCCAAATGCCGAATATTAGCGCTCAAAGGTCATGTATAGGTTTGAAAAGTTATCATTTGTTACTTGTTATGTACCTAACCTGTTGTATTAAATTCATTGAATTCATTCGTTTTCTTGTTGGTGTTACAACTTTCACAAACGACAGTGTAGACTGGCTGCTGCAGCCAGAATCATTCCCTGCCCCACAGGATCTTAAGTATGGATTTGTGAGTGAATGCGAGTGTTTTTAATAGTTACAAACTGAGAAATAGCCAGCAACAACACTATTACTTGTTTCTCAAGTCATAAAGCCCCCAAAATGACCAGGGAAGTTAAATTCGGCGACAATGGAACAAAAGAAAGAAGAAAATAAAAGAATAAGTTTTTGTAAGGTTAGTTTTCAGGAGAGTTGGTACAGAATGCCGCGCCAATATAACATATTAGGTCCCTTTAGCATACATTCAAAGGTTATTCACTTCAAAATTCTTATTCCGTCCCTGAAAAATTATTATGTTGTGTGTTTTTATATGCATTTAATAAAGCGCAGACAGAAACATTATTTTGGAACTTTTCCAGTTACCCCATCCAAGTAAATGCGAGGAGATACAATTTGTTTTCCGGTCTCATAGCGAGAAGTGACGCCATGGATGTGTATATTCTTCAGTATGATCCTCATAACGTGTAACAGTTATGTTTTCTGTATATGCTTTGCTACGAGGAGAATTCTCAACCTGTATCTATACTAATATTAGAAAGAGAGAAGATTTATCCGTTCGGGTGAAAGACTTGGCTATAAAACGCCTTCTAATTTGGTTTCATAAATTATAAAATACCAAAAATCTGATTTGTTACAACTTATACTTATGAAAGCTGATTCATACCTACTTAGACCTTGACAAAAACAGCTACATTACACATTAAATCCGTTATTGTTCAACACTTGTCATTCTTTTAAGGCCTGACAACATTCAGTTGTTTCTCGCGATTTCATGGAAACAGTATGGAATTTTAAGGCCAGCATATAGCGTCCAGTTCATAAACATTTGACTATCGCTATTCTCTTTGAATTCATAACGGAATGTGTATTGTACTTATTTCTGCAAAGGTTTATTTGGATTATGGGTCGAATTCATAGTCGTCGCTTATTTTAAGGAAGTCCTTAAGCAGCGATTTTGAATTCACAGTCGCTACTCTTTCAGGCGAATAAGAAAGGCCTTATTTATATAAGGAAGCTCCGCCCTCCGCTTATATGCACCCTACACTCTTTAGCGTGTATGTGGTCGACATACCAGCAGAGCAACACATCAATGTAGCCCAATGTACTGACGAGGTGCTGCTATACTGCACAAACATAGACTATCGCAGAGCCTTCAACCCATTCAGGACACCTCCGCTTCAGGCGTTGGCGATTGTCCATCAATCCGGAGAAAAGCCACGTCATTCACTTCACACAACGCCGCTTCCCCGCCAACTTCCCCTCATTTACCTACCTCCGACGTAGGATAGAGTGGACAAATTCCATCACTTATTTAGGTGTCCAGTTAGATAGGCGTCTACTTTCGGGGGTCACATCCCGGATCTCTCGAGTCGCAGCATGGCGGCTACGGCCTTCTTGTACCCCATGCTGGGATCCGTGATACAGACCCCTCTTTAGAGCACTCCGTCCTACTTTACGCCTGCCAGATCTGGGGCCTGGCCGCAGTTTCCAGTCTGCTCCGACTGCAGCGGGTGCGGAATAGGAGCATCCGTGCCATCTATTTTGTATGCCGCGCTTTTCCCGTGAGACTACTTCACGAAGCCTCATCTCTTCCATACCTGGAGAATAAAATTAGGCGCCGGGCCGCAAAATTATACGACCAGGTGCCATTCCAAAGGAGTGCCCTCGTTCGGTCTCTAGGGGGGCTATAACCCCAGAGACCGTCGCTTGCGGCGTATGACCTACTCCAACCAGCAGCAAAAGCTGAGCTCCTTTATAGTCCTACCATGAATTGCTTGGTAAATTCAAAATTATAACCAAAAACAATTTTTGATATAATTTTCCTCCAGCGGTGCACTAGGGCCGTTGCACTCTGAAATCAAGTCGCCGAGGAGCTCCTTTCACACCCACAACCTTAGACTCAACCGCCATCCTGGAATAACCTTATCCTACCAGTGGTTAAACCCTAACAAGGGAAGGTACACTTTGACAACACATCTTCGGGCTGCCCTCAGCCTGCCAACTTGCTTCAGGCCCATATGCAACAAGTAGAGCCGACCGTCTTGCATCAACTACCTGCAACGGAGGTTAACGATAATAGCAATTTCGTGGAGTGTATGGAATTTTATAACCAAATTGTACTGCGCATTAGTAAACGAATTTGCGTGATTTGCAGTATCCACTTGAAACGCATAGGGAAGCTGAATTTAAGAACCAATATCGGTTTACCAAAGCAGCTGTTGTAACAATTTAATGCCTCTGATAAACAAAGTAACCTTAACAAACACAGGTTATGAAGTCGCAACGTGAGACAGGCTTACTTGAAAAAATCTGATGTGTTACACTCCCATGACATTCTCTACTCTTGTACAAACTATTTTTACAAACGCTTATTCTCCATGTGCTTCATTTTAATCGAGATTATTGCTAATTTTCTTGTAGGTGCAAGGTGAATATGGTAGGCTTTAAGTGATAATCAAATCTTTTAAGATCTAGTTGCTATGTGGCGCATTCCATTCTCTTTGCATATCCAGACCCCCCCAAAATGAATAATGAGTTCCCATTTGAGAAAAAGTATAAGTATTGGAAAATTTAAGGGAATAACAAGCAATACCTCGAAAATGGTTCACTGAACAAAATATATATATATATGACATAAATTGTGTATTTTAACGGGATATACGTTATTCGTGTAGTAAAACTTTGTCTATCTCTTATGGCTTACCAGTTACGCAAAAGTCGTTCACAATGAAGAATACTTTTGGAGACGTTCCCAGAGAATTATAGATATACATTTGATTTGTCATGAAAATATCTTAAACATATGATATTTTAATCAAAATCGTTAGAGCCATTTTTGAGAAAATTAAAATTTACTAAAAATGTTCCATGTAAAGGGTAATCTGGGGTGGGGGATTTTCTTGAAAAGCTTCGTGTCGCATCTCTGGAAGATACTGAACCTAAATACCAGTTTGGTGTTTATCCGACTGTTCGTTTCTGAGTTATGCTGTTCACAGACACACACACACGTGCAGACATGTTTCTAAAAATGCTTTTTTGGATTTCGAGGTCTCAAAACATATATTTCCGGTGAAATCTCGGTATCGAATTTTTTGGTGGAATACAATACTTCCCCTACTTACTATAGGTGGTAGAGAAATTAAAAATAATGTATAGAATCTCAGTGTTATAACACTATACGTATGTTTTCTGTTCAGTTCAGACCTTTTCCTATTTATGTTGTCCAAAGTCCTTAGGGTCCTAGAAAACGAGATTGCGCTGGACTTATTCAGAATCATTTAATAAAATCCTAGAAATAAAACGCGGAAATATTTCTGCAATACATAAAGTACACCTCTGCAGTGCTTTTCATTATCAAATTGCCTACTTTGCATAATTATCACCACTGCAATGGATCACTTAACAAGTCACACGTATTTACCATTAATTTGCAAATACACGTTGGATTATTAAAATCTTGAACAAAGGTTTACTGATTTCGCGCGCAAAACCGCTGTAAAAGGCAAACATTGTAAGTTATTCGGTACTTTTGCTTTTCTCATTACTGCTAGATAGTGTAGTAATTGCATGTGTGATTTGCTTCCATGCATGCATATACACAGTACACATATTGTAAATAAAGGTTAGTTAAACTATTTTCGTACCCACTCGCGGCCCCTCTCTACTGCGCGAGACAGCCGGCATTCGCCGGGGAAATTACGCCGGCAGAGGCGAACTAAAATCCTTACCTTATAATAGATGCTGGAAGTGTTGACCTTCTGCTCTCAAAAAGGCAGCATATCTCGTGTAAATATTCTCGCTCACTCTCCGCAGCTCAGCAGCAGGAATTCTTGTGATTTCTCGCACAATGTTTTCTCTAAGTTCCTGTAGTGTGCGAGGTTTGGAACGATACACTTTGTCTTTTAAAGAATCCCATAAATAAAAATCACAACTCGTTAGGTCAGGAGAACGACCACAAATTAACACTAATTATTCTGTCATCAAACACCTCTCTTATTGCGTGTAATGATTCGGCAGCCGTATGTACTGTTGCAGAATCTTGCTAGAACCAACCATACGATTTCTCTTCTTCTGTCAAGCGATTGCAAAATGAATATTTACTGCCGGCTGTCTCGCAGTGGAGATAGGCCGCGAGGGATTCAATATAATATAACTACGTGTAACTCTAGTTACTAACACTTTACAATAGAAAGTCATTTTCAGTTTTAAAACAGTCCACGAATAAATACCACTTAAGGCCAGTACATCACACAGAGTCCGATTGCCTGCAATCTACGATGTCTTTATATCTCAGCACCAACTCTTTCAGTTGGTTTCTTTCCTACTCGCTGAAATGTTTTGCTTTTGGCACGTTTTCCACCTAACTAATGTAACTGTATAACTATTACTGCAAACCCTTAACTAAATTTACAGTCTACTTGATTTTAAACGGAAGTTGAGCAATTAATAGTTGTACCATTTAAAATATGCAAATTGAACAAAACAATAGCGAAAGTGAAAATGGCGGCTGGCTATATGGTGACCGAATGTTCCTTTATACATTCCTTCGCATATCCGAGTGGCTGTGAAACAGCTGTACCATGCCGCCACATGTGCTTCGGAAATAAATAAGCATTTAGTGCTGGGCATATGAGTACCGTCTATGTATACCGAATGGTAATAAGCGTTTCCTTATCAGAAGGAAATACTCATTGCTTAAGCATCTCGATTCCACATAAGCGACAACTATGAATTCGACTTTAATGTAGTAGATACGTAGAAATATAAGCTTTAGTAAGAGTAGTTAATATACACAATGATAGAAATAGAGGGTAGAGGAACTCATGCGAATGTATCACATTAGATATTTTTACTTTCTCTACTACGTATAGTAAGTAGGGGATGTATTGTATTCCACCCAAAAATTCGATACCAAGATTTCACCGGAAATATATGTTTTGAGACCCCCTGAATCAAAAAAAAAGCATTTTTGGAAACATGTCCGTGTGTGTGTCTGTGAACAGCACAATTCAGAAATTAATAGTCGGATAAACACCAAATTTGGTATTTAGGTTCAGTATCTTCCAGAGATGCGACACAAAGGCTTTCCAGAAAATCCCCCCACCCCAGATTACCCTTTACATGGAACACTTTTCCAGAATTTTAATTTTCTCAAAAATGATTTTAAGTATTTTGATTAAAATATCACATTTTTAAGATATTTTCATGACAAATGAAATGTATATCTCGAATTTTCTGTGAATGTCTCCAAAAGTATTCTTCATTGTGAACGACTTTTGCATAACTGGTAAACCATAAGAGATAGACAAAATTTTACTACACAAAAAATTTAAATCGCGTTAAAATACACAATTTGTTTCATGTACATTTTTTTGTTGAGTGAACCATTATCGAGATTTTGCTTGTCATTCCTTTAAATTTTCCAATGCTTATACTTCTTCTCAAATGGGAATTCGTTATTCATTTATGTCCTGAACATGAAAAGAGAATGGAATGCTCCACATAGCAACCAGCTCTTAAAAGATTTGACTATCGCTTAAAGCCTAGCAATTCCCCTTGCACCTACAAGAAAATTAGCTATAAGATTAACATCTCGATTAACATGAAGCATATGGAGAATAAGAGTTTGTAAAAACAGTTTGCACAAGAGTAGAGAAAGTCATGTGAGTGTAACACATCAGATTTTTAAAGTGCTGTCCTATCAGATTTTTATGTGTGTGAACAGTGGGGAGTCGTGAAAACAACTCCATCTGCAACAATGGAGACATTCTTGAACCTGATTATATTGCATTATTTGTAATGAAGGAGGCAAAAATGGCACTGTATAGACTACAACCGGTAAGCAACTGAGAATTCCTGAAATAGAGTAGGTTTGTTAAGGCTTAGGAAATACAAAGGAGTTGGCATTTTTAAAAATGCCATCAGACTATTTAATTCAAATTAAATACTTTATATAGAACTTCAGGATTATTATTGATTATGAATTTTGGAGGAATAAAACTCTGGACACTCCTCAGAAACCTCTGACATGGCTTACACACGGCTCAAAGGATGGCTCGGAACAGGATCCGGAGTACCTGGTATAAGACTAAAGTGCAAAAAGTAGTATGCTACTTTTAAACAAGAAAACATACGGAGAGCTTACACTGGTAAACAGATCCTTACTTTCTCAGATAGCCAGGCTACACTTAAGGCTCTAAGTAGTCATAAGTTAACGTCAGGACTGGTTTTAAACCGCTTAAACATGCTCACAAGCTTGGCACAACAGAATGAAGATCAACTCATCTGGGTACCTTACAATTTATTGGGCTAGAGCCGGCTCTAGGAACATCTCGATGTTTAGTAAGAGTGACTATTAAGAACTTATCCAAAGTAGCACATCATAAAACCTGGTCTATCACTCCAGGAAACAATCACGGTGGCTATTTATTAGAAAACCATGTAAGGAAAGAGCTGAAAGATTACTTAATTTGAAGTAGGTAGCATTGAAAGAGTTGTATTATATTTCGACTGTTGGGGAGCCGAACCTGAAGTAGTTGCAACCGCACGTATAGTAAAAAGTTTCCGGTAGCCTTCGCTCCAAGTTTAAAAATATTAACTTAAAATATTTTTACTGTTTCATTAAATATTATATATTTATGTTTGCCTCGGCTGCGTCAGCATTATTGTTAGAGACATGGATGTCTTGGCAGGGAGTGGTGCGACTAAGAATGTAGGCTTACACAGATTATAATTTTACTTCACTTCTTTTATTAATGCTTGACACGATTTAAATAACATTTCACTGTATAGAGAGCTCTGAGATATTTTTATTAAATACGTAAACTTTTTAGTACGTAAACTATTTTTTGTCTCACACGAATACGTATTAAATCTCTCGAGTACGTGTCTCGCGTCTGGTTACGAACACTGTCTGCAGGCAACTGAATTGATTTCAACGGCCTAAACTTGTAAATTTCTGTATTTCAAGTCTCTGATTGGCTATTCCTAATCCAATAGAATACCTTCGTTTAACTAAAGCTTTTTCTGGTTGTTGATTGTCTATTTTTATAAACTGTCACTAAAATTATATTATTGCTTCCAAGAATCACAAGTAACATTTAAACTTTCCAATTCATTATTGCCTCAAGGTTACCTCATTGTTAGCAACTTTTGACCTATTATTCTCACATATATAAGCATATGCAATGACTGTTACATACATTTTACAAATTATTACATACACATATTTCTTCAAGGTGGGCTGTTATTGAATTTACATATTATATAATTTGACTGAAGTCATTTAAGTGTTAAAAACACTGCCTCAAAGTGCAACAGACTTCAACTGAAAACAATTATTGCATTTCTCTTTGGACATGCTCCTGTGATAAAGCAACTTAACAGAATGAGAGTGTTTCAGAGTAACTTAGATTGCAGATTGTGCAAGAAAGAAACTGAAACAGCCCAGTACAGTGTATGTTTCTATGAGGCGTTGGCCCACAGGAGACATATGGCTTCCGGGGAAATGTTTTTAGTTGTTATGGGACTGTATTCCTTAGTAAAGGGTGCAGGCATAACTAACTTGCTTTAAAGTGATGCAGCCCTAGGCTGAGATGCGTCCGGAGCAATTATGAAAATCTGTATCGAATAAGACAAAATGTGACCAGTTGACTTTACAGGTGTTTATTCCTCAGTTGAGGTTTGTCGCAGTTCTCAATGGCTTGTGTTATCTTATTTGTTGGGCGCTTATTTTTTAATTATTTTTTTAATTTGGGTTCTTTGTCCTCCGGCTAGCTATTATAACTCAGTCGAGCACGTGTCTCTAAGCACGGCGTGTAAACGGAAAGGAGGAGTTGCTAAAAGATAACACACTGATAAAAAAAATTGAATCTAGACTTTTATTGCCGTCAAACTTAATTAATAATTGACATATTTTAATCTTTATACACGCCTGACTGAAACTGTGATATTTCTAAATGTAACTACAGTCGTTTTAGTTGCCGCGCACCAATTACTTCGCGTACTTTACATTTTTGTAAATAACTCTGCGACGTGCACCTCGTGAGAGATTCTTCAGAACTATGCGATGCTTGCCTAAACATTATAATAGAGCTGCCATTTGTTACTAAATTGCTCCCACTTTAGCGTCTGTTTTGTTCAGTCAATCACTACTACTAACATATATGCTCTAAGGAATATATTCCCTCCATTTCTAAAAAAAAAGACACGCTACCGTGACGCCTCTTCTTATTGATAAACAACTCACACCCTCGGTTTATTGTTACCCACTTCTATTGTCAGTTTCAGTGAGGCCGTGTAAACTTATTTTCTAACAATACTTACGGCTAACAAACATCTAAAATCCTGTACATACAGTAATATTAATTTACACTATAATCACTTTGGCATTCACAGCATGTTATGATATAAAATATTGCCTCAGGTTTCAGAGCGATTATCCTCATAAGCACTGAGAACACTTGGGATTGGTATTTTATTTCCTGTAGGTGTGTTTGTGGATGCAGGTTGTGTATTTGTTTCCATGGTGACTTATGCATTGATTTCAACCCGATGTTCGTTTTGTTCACATTTGCTTTTCTGTGTATTATTTCCTATGGGGATATTCAGTTGATTGGTTTTTTGTTGCCTTTTTTACGTCACTTACCAGTCTAGGATATGCGTGCATGCAATTTTAATGTTAAACTTCATCGTGGGAAGTTCTGTTTTATATGATTTGTGTCACTACAAATGAAACCTGCTTGTGGCTGACCAGGATATGTTACAGCTGTCTTGCTTGGGTACTCGAATATCTGATAATATTTGTCTTACCCGACGTTGTACAGTTAACTTGTCGCAGAGTCTCTGGCTCATGTTATCTTATGTATCTCTGAGCAAGGCGTGTAAACGGAAAGGAGTTGTTGCTAAAAGATAACACTGATAAAATAATTTGTTCCTACGCTTTTATTGCCGTCACACTTAATTATGAATTCACATATTTAATCTTTATACACGCCTGACTGAAACTGATATTTTCGAATGTAACTATATCGTTTTAGTTGCCGCGTACCAATTACTTAGCTTACTTCACATTTTTTAACTAACTTTGCGACGTGTACCTCGCGAGAGATTCTTCCGAACTGTGCGACACTTGCTTATAGCTCGAGAATATATACTCCTTCACCTCGAATTGCCTAAACATTATAATAGAGCTGCTATTGGTTACCAAATCGCGCCAACATTAGCGTCTGTTTTGTCAGCCAATCACTGCTACTAACATATATACTCTAGGGAAGATATTCCCTCCATTTCTAAAAAAAGGCACGCTACCGTGACGCCTCTTCTTATTGATAAACAACTCACACCCTCGGTTTATTGTTACCCACTTGTATTGTCAGTTTCAGTGAGGCAGTGTAAACTTATTTCCTAACAATACTTATGGCTAACAAACATCTAAAATCCTGTACATACAATAATATTAATTTACAACACAATCACTCTGGCATTCACAGTGTTGTGATATTAAATATTGCCTAAACTTTTTAAACTCCAGTGACGAATTAGCCATCATTTACCTTTCCCTTGGAAAGGTAGAAGTAGACGGCTAAAGAAATTTCAATGCCATTGCCGGGATTTTAACCACGAGTCTCCCGGTTTCCTTCCGGTTGCTCTAACCACTGAGCTACCATGGCAACATGCAGGTATGACGTTAAATTCGCCAACTGATTCGCATTTTCCCCAGTAAACCACAAAGAGATTTCAAATTGTATTTAGATCGCATACGGGGAGCACTACATATATTTTGAGCATAATAATTAAAACAAAGTAATTTCTGATTGAAACCTGCTTTATTGTTATTCAAAATATTCCCGTTTATGATCAATACACTTTTGCATCCTTTTGAACCATTTGTCAAAGCATTTATTACAGGCTTCTTGAGACACCTCCAACACATGGTTTAAAGGCATCAACGGCTTCTTCTGCCAACGAAAATCATTGTCCACGCAATTTATTTTTGATGCTCGGTAACAAAAAGAAGTCATTGGTTGCCAATTCAGGACTGTATGGTGGATGACCCATCAATTCGATTGTTTCAGCCTTCAAATACTCTGTTGTTAGACGAGATGTGTGTGCGCTCGCATTGTCTTGATGAACAACGATCCTACGGTTTTTGTTGGTTTTCCTTTCTTCACCGAAGACTTCCGGTAAACAAATGGTTGTGTACCATTCGGCATTGACCGTTTTACGTTTCTCTAAAGGCACTGTTGCCACATGGCCAGTTTTGCTGAAAAATTAGGCGACCATTTTCTTCGAGTGCGAGCAACTTTTGTTGGATTTGCTTCGTCTTAAAACACCCATACAGTCGACTGCTGTTTACATTCCGGCTCATACGCAAAGATCCATGATTCCTCTCCTGTTACAATGTTATATACGTCTTTTGAGGCACCGCCATTGTATTTCTTGAGCAGCATTTTTGTACACCAATAGACACGAGCATCTTTTTGAGATTTCGTCAAATTATGTGGGGTCCACAAACCTTTTTGACGGCTAAATAATCATGCAATATTTTATATATGCTGGCGGAACTAATGCGGGTTGCCTCAATCTCATAATATGTCGCATGATGATCTTTCATTATTAGTTTTTGCACAGCATCAATGTTTTCTGGCACAACTGATTTTGGACGACCTTCACGAACTTCATTATTGACTGAACGGCGGCCACGATTAAATTCGTTTTACAGTGGCAAAGAATGGAGCTTCTTTGCCAAATTTGGAAGTTAGTTGACCGATGCACTCTTGTCTTGATAATCCACGTCGAAGGTCGTAGTAAATCATTGCACGAACATTTTCACGAGTTAAATCCATGTTTTTGTTGACACACAATTTTCAAGTTAGTGTAAACAAAACAAATGACGCTCTATTGACAAAATGTTTGAAGTAGATTATGGTCAAAAATGTCAAACTTTCCATTTGAAACGTCATATGGCACCTACAACATTCAGGATTGCAAGGCTCAAAATATAAATAGTGCCCCTCGTACCCCAATGGCGACTTATAATGCAAGTAGTTTAAGTCATACTTTCGACCACTATTAGGTCAATTAATGGCATTAATTGTTGATCCACGCAAGCCGTGTGTTGGACAATGTTGAAAAGGTAGAATCAGACGACTGAAAAATTCACTGCCATCAATGCCAATCATTTGGAGAATGTCACACCGGTATGTTGGCATTGTAGCTCAGTGGTCAGAGCAACCGGGAGATCCATTGTTCATATCCCGGCGATTATGATACTTCAATACGACAATTTGAACCATTAGTAACGGATTTTTCGGAAATACTTGATGCCACAAAAACATTATTTTAAATAATCTGTGTGTTGTACATTTTCGTCTTTCGTTTAAGTTTACCAGATAAAGAAAGTTATACAAAATTCCTTCCGAATTAAGAGGACAGGATTACCTATTTCCAAGAAAATTCAAGATGTGGATTTTATTTGTCATGCAAAGATAACTAATATATGATACTTTACTATAAATCTTTACAGCCATTTTTAAGAAAATCAAAACTTCGAACAATGTTTCATGCAATGGGTAGTTTGTGTGTGTGTGTGTGTGTGTGTGGGTGGGTGGGGGGGGCTTCTTTAAAATCTTCGTGACATAACTTTTGAAGGTACTGAACTTAAATACCAAGTTTGTTATTTACCCCAATTTACGTGTTTGTATTATGCAGTTCACAGACACACACACACAGACCTTTTTCCAAAAATACTTTTTTACCTTCTCTACTACGTATAGTAGGTATTTTATTCGAGCCGGAAATTCGATACCGAGATTTCACCGGAAATACATGTTTCGAGACCCCATGAATCAAAAAATTCTGATGCGCTACACTCACATGACTTTCTCTGCTCTTGTAAAACTATTTTTACCAACTCTTATTCTCTATCTATTTCATATTAATCGAGATAAACATTTGCAGAAACGATCTTTTGACATGCAAAGAGAATTACCCTTTACACATAGCGACCAGTTTAAAAAATATTTGACTATCGCTTAAGGCCTACTACGTTCTCCTTGTTTTGTATTTGCAAGGGCAATATAGCCTTTAAGCATATACATATCCCTTAATAGCTGGTTGCTATTCTCTTTGCCTCAGATTAATATTCTTTGCATATCCAAGACAAAAAATGAATAACGAATTCCCATTGGAGAAAATAAGTTTTGAAAATTTTAAGGGAATAACAAGCAACATCTCAAAAAGGGTTCACTCAACAAAACAAATGTATATGACATAAATTGTGTATTTTAACGCGATCTACATTTTTTTGTGTAGTAAAATTTTTTCTGTCCCTTATGGTTTAGCAGTTATGCAAAATTCGTTCACAGTGAAGAATACTTTTGGAGACATTCCCAGAAAATTCAAGATATACATTTTATTTTCATGAAAATATCTTAAGCATATGACATTTTAATCAAAATCGTTAGCCATTTTGAGAAAATTAAAATTTTCAAAAAATGTTTCTTGTAAAGGGTACTCTGGGTTGGGGGGATTTTCTTGAAAACCTTCGTGTCGCATCTCTAGAAGATACTGAACCTAAATACCAAGTTTGGTGTTTAACCGACTGTTCGTTTCTGTGTTATATTGTTGACAGTCACTCACAATACACACACAGACACACACACGGACATTTTTTTAAAAAATGCTGCTTTTGGATTCAGGGGTTCTCAAAACATATATTTCTGGTGAAATCTTGGTATAGAATTTTTCGGTGGAATACAATACTTCCCCTACTTACTGTACGTAGTAGAGAAAGTAAAAAAGCATTATTGGAAATATGTCCGTGTGTCTGTGAATGTAGATCGCGTTAAAATACACAATTTATGTCATATTCATTTGCTTTGTTGAGTGAACCATTTTCGAGATATTGCTTGTTAGTCCCTTAAGTTTTCCAATATTTATACTTTTTCTCAAATGGCAATTTGTTATTCATTTTTGTTTTGTCCGGGAATGGAATGCTCCACATAGCAACCAGCTCTTAAGATATTTGACTATCGCTTACAGCCTAGCAATTCCCCTTGTATCTACAAGAAAATTAGCAATAAGATTGACATCTCGATTAACATGAAGCATATGGAGAATAAGCTTTTGTAAAAATAGTTTGTAAAAGAGTATAGAAAGTCATGTGAGTGTAACACATCAGATTTTTGTTTGATTCGGGTGTCTCAAAGCAGCATTTCCGATGAAATCTCGGTGTTAATTTTTTTGAGTGGATTGCACATGTTAGAGAAGGTAGTAACAAGAAACAATACGCCTGTATTAGAATAATTTTTTCATGAATTTGGAACCATTATAATAAAATTAAGCCCTTAGAATTTTAATTGATACACAGTGTATAGGTCTGAAGGACAAATGCCCAGAAGCAAATTTGGTTGAATTTTACAACTTACTGCCGAATGACACGTTTCCTCGTTTGAAAGACTTTGCATCAAGATCGTTATCAACGTTTGCATCAAATATCTCTAAAAACATTTTGTGAAATCTTATATGATACATTCACGTGACTTCCTCTACCCTCTATCGTTTCTTAGTGGGTATACAAGCTATTGTTGATAAAGCTTATTTTTCTATTTTCTCATTTTAATCCAAATAAACCTCTGCAGAAATAGCTACATTACACATTTCGTTATATATACAAAGAGAACAGCGATGGTCAAATGTTTAACAACTGGACGCTATATGCTGCCTTAAAATTCCATACTGTTTCCATGACATCGCGAGAATCAACTGAATGTTGAAAGGACTTGTCAAGTATGAGATAATCCAGCTTACTGTGAGGGCTCATCTTGAGATTTGGAGAAAACAAACTACCGCCAGACAGGCCCATGATTTTATTTTTGGGTCTGGCAGTAAATTGAGTTCCTCTTGAACTTGACCAGATCTAAGCTCGGAGGAGATGTTGGCTATCTTTTAGACTTCAACACTTAGTGTAGAAATTTATACTAATAGGACCTACTCAAGAACCTTTTGTGCAGGGAATGTGGGAGAGAACTTAAAACCTTCCAGCATACACTAATCAAATGCAAAGGATTCGCTGTACATAGATATCCCTAGGCTCCTTCTTGAAACCTGAGAACATAAAAAGGAAGATATCAAGGACGTGGTCCGTTTCATCCAAATCATCAGATTTAATTTAATGCCCAGGACAAGAAGCACAAAATCTCTTAAGAGTCTACGGAGATTGATGGATTCTTTCGAGCTATCATGGCCTCCTTCGGAAGGAAAGTAAAGCCGGTAGTCGCTTGTCAAATATTTACAGCACGTAAAAGAACCTCAAGCCCAATAAAGAGGACTGTGAGCATACTTTCTGGTCTGTCACACCCAATATAAAATGGGACGCGAAACAGTTAAAATCTATCCATATACAGGATGTTTCAGAAATATTTTTACAAACTTCGGGTATGGGTTCCTTACACCACAAGAAGGAAAAAAGTTCATACTAACATATGTTCCATAATCCTTGGTTTTTGCGTTATTCCTGTCACAATGAAAGTGTCAGTTCAACGGCCTTTGGGTCCAACCTCAAAACTTCATTTCTCTATGCATTTATAGAAGACGTTGAACCATTGTACTACATACGGTAGATGGCGAAGTGTTGCCATGGAAACGTTTACGTTTGTCATTTGTCATTAGTCTGTCTTCAACGTTTCGATTGTGCACATGTAGTGAGTTAACTGCACGTGTTTCGTTCCACCATGACTGGATATTTATTTCGTGAACAGGCAGACATGATTTTAATGTATGGTCACGCGAATGGTAATGGACGCGAGGCTGCACGGCTCTATTAGATGGAGTTTCCAGACCGAAGACAACCGAGTCATACAACCTTTGTCGCTGTTTATCGTCGCCTTGCTGAGACAGGAACCGTTGCACCACGGACTATTGATCGTACGCCAGAACGTATGATGCACTGACTGGTGTCTACCATGACCGATGGATAGGCAGAGGGAGACCAGTTCCATGGCCTGCACGTTCTTCCGACCTCAATCCTGTGGATTTTTACCTCTGGGGGCAACTTAAATCATTGGTTTATGGAGCAGCCATCCCGGATGCAGAAACGCTTCATCGACGTGTCATGGAAGCCTGCGAAACCTTTCGACAACATCCCGGAGCTTTTGACAGGCGTTTTCCATGACTCGACGACTACGGGCATGTATAGAAGCTAGAGGAGGACATTTCGAGCATTTACTATGAGTTTTGTGTGTTATAAGTGTACCACTGTGTTGAACACCTCCTAACGAGAAAACAAAGGATTATGGGACATTTGTTCGTTTGAACCTTTTTCCTTCTTGTGGTGCAAGGAACCCATACCCGAAGTTTTTAAAATCATTTCTGAAACATCCTGTATAAGTACAAAATATAAGTATTTTCTTAAAATGGTAAATAGACAACCTAAATAGCATTTCAGTGTTCCACACGCTATAAACCTACACACTTCCTTACACCTAGGGTTATCCTGTACTGTCCTATACCTGGCACCTGGCCCCTGTTAGCTGAATAGATGGATAACTTATTTATCATGCACAATGAATGCAAGAAGTTACAGAATTCTAGCCTCTTTTAAAAACTGTCTCCAACTCTCCTCAACATTTTCTCTCGCTTGGTCCCCGTTGTAATCCCCTTTTGTGCTGCAAAGGTATAGAATTTTTCTCAAAATATTTAACTTTAAAAATTGTAAGTTCATCTTATTAAAGACAGAGAATTCAAGTTAATCAGATATCAGCACTCTAATATACTATAGCTGAGAAAAATATTGTTGGGTTGTACCCTTTTGTTTTAACAAAAGCACACTGTCTTTAGAACTTTGGACCCAGATAAGTCTATAAGGGCTCTAAAATGGCATAATATAATAAAGAAATGTATTCTGCATAGAATTGTGTGCTTAAAGTTCAAAACTGTAGCGAATGAATATTTGCACTATGTTATTAGCAACTTGGCGACAGCATGAGAGTAGAAACGGACGAAGCTAAGGTAGATAGGTAGGTAGGTAGGTACAGTCTTTTAGGGTTGGTACAAGCTGGTGTTGAGCGACTCCTGAAACTCTTTAAGAGAACAGATTGCGTGAACTACTACATTTGGGAGAGATACCGCACAGTAAGCATCGGCTTCGGTGCGGGCAAGATGGGTAAGACCAATTTGTTTTGTCTCCTAGACTTTATCAATCAATACGTAATGAAGTACCGCTTGCGAGGGCGGATTGATAAGTCCATGACTTTGGCGAGAGCTAGCGTTATAATCAAGGTTTATTGTTGGCATCCAAGTCTTACATCTATTCTGGGTTATAATCGCAGAAATTCATCGTCATTTCTTTCGTAGAACATTGTTGAGAGCGTCTAAAATAAGCAGATGTGTGTAGCTTCGTAGAAAATGGAGTAAAGTGAATTTCGTGTTCTGATAAAGCACTACTTTTTACGTGGTAAGACGGTAAAGGAAACGGAAGAAAAGATGAACAAGTATTATGAGGCTCTGCTCCATCATATGGTATAGTTCACAGAATTTCGAAGTTGCCGTTCGAGTACAAGAGTTGCCGTGCGCGCAGGACCGCCGGTTGAGGTCATAACAGAAGAAATAGTGAAATAAGTTCACGATATTGTATTGGAAGACCAAGTGAAAATCCATGAGCTAGTCAACACCATAAGCATCTCGAGTGAACGGGGGTATAACAATGTGCACGAATTTTTGGGTATGAGAAAGCTGTCAGCGAGATGGATGCCGCGACTGCTCACAGTTGAGAACAAGCAGAATCGTATGACCATTTCACAGGGATGTTTGAACATGTTCCAGCGCAACCCAAATGAGTTTTTGTGGCGTTATATCACGGTTGATGAAGCTTGAATTCATTACTATCAACCTGAAACCAAACAACAGTCAAAGCAGTGAATTTCCTTCGGCAAACCTACTCCAAAGAAAGAAAAAATCATTCCGTCAGCAGGAAAAATCATGGCAGCTGTCTTGTGGGATTCACAAGTCACAGGTTCATATTAAGCCGCAATGCTGGATCAGTTTCACAAGGAATTTTTAAATAAATGAGCCTATTTAATAAAGAAAAAGTTCTCCTCCACCAGGATAATATACCCGCACGTAAGTCAGCCATTGTCATCGCAAAATTTGTGGAATTCGGCTTCAAACTGCTACCTCAGCCACCGCATTCTCCAGATTTGGATCCGAGCGACTTCCTCCTCTTCGCAAACCTGAAAAATTGGCTCACTGGTAGAATTGGAGAGACGTTGGACAACGTGTATTGAATTGAAAGGAGAATGTTGAGAAATAAAATGGATTTTTTTTGCAAAAAAACAAAAAAAAACTTATCTTCTTTAAAAAGTCACTTACTTATCAATCTGCCCTAGTAATGTTAATTAGACAATGCTTGTGGAGGGAAAACGGCAAGTATTTATTACTGCTTTCACAAGTCCTAAAATAGATTTTACACAAGCTGTGTACATGATAGTCCTATATCACTTCCTCCGCGGTTTTGTGGTTTGTGGGTTTGAGCGTAAACCCGGAAGTCGTATATGGGTCTTGTAGGTTTATGCCAGTCTAAGATTTTAGTAAAGGTTGTACCTTGTTCTTCTGGGCAAACTTGTGGGTTTACTTTATTAAAATACAGAAATAAACACAGGAGAGGGTTTTTGAGAGGAATTGGAAGAGCAAAGGTGAATGAAATATACGCGACATTTATCTTATTCTACATACATATTCTGTGGAGTAAGGACTAAATTCTATAGTATGGCATTTTCCAATAACAGTCAAGGCGTTCTTTGCAAGCAATTTCTTTTTAACTCATTTAGGTTTTTTAATTTCTCTACTACGTATAGTAAATAGAGGAAGTATTGTATTCCACCCGAAAATTCCATACCGAGATTTCACTGGAAATACATGTTTTGGGACCCCCTGAATCCAAAAAAAGCATTTTTGGAAACATGTCCGTGTGTGTGTCTGTGAACAGAATAACTCAGAAACAAACAGTCGGATAAACACCTAACTTGGTATTTAGGTTCAGTATCTTACAAAGATGCGACACGTAGGTTTTCAAGAAAATCCAACTACCCCAGATTACCCTTTACATGGAACATTTTTCGAAAATTTTAATTTTCTCAAAAATGGCTCTAACGATTTTGATTACAATATCATATGTTTAAGATATTTTTATGACAAATAAAATGTATATCTTGAATTTCCTGGCAATGTCTCCAAAAGTATTCTTCATTGTGAGCGACTTTTGCATAACTGGTAAACCATAAGAGATAGACAAAGTTTTGCTAAACAAAAAATGTAGATCGCGTTAAAATACATGTCATATACATTGTTTTTTGTTGAGTGAACCATTTTCGAGATATTGCTTGTTATTTCCTTAAATTTTTCAATACTTATTTTCTCAAATGGGAATTCGTTATTCATTTTTTTGTCTTGGATATGCAAAGAGTATTAATCTGTGGCAAAGAGAATGGTGCTGCACCTAGCAACCAGCTATTAAGAGATATGTCTATGCTTAAAGGCTACTGTATTTCCAAATTGCCCTTGTAAATAGATATTCCCCTTGCATCTACAAGAAAATTAGCAATAAGATTAACATCTCGATTAACATGGAGCATATGGAGAATAAGCGTTTGTAAAAATACTAAGTACAAGAGTAGAGAAAGTCATGTGAGTGTAACACATCAGATTTTTTTCTTTTTGCTTTCTCTATTACGTACACAGCAGGTGGAGATGGTATTGCATTGCATCCAAAAAAAATCTGATATGTTACACTCACATAACTTTCTCTACTCTTGTACAACCTAATTTTACAAACGCCTATTCTCCATATGCTTCATGTTAATCGAGATATCGAGATGTCAATCTTATTGGTAATTTTCTTGTAGATGCAAGGAAAATATGGTAGCTTTTAAGCGATAGTCAAATATTTTAACGCTGGTTGCTATGTGACGCATTCCATTCTCTTTGCATGTCCAGGACATAAAAAAAATGAATAACGCATTTGAGAAAAAGTATAAGTATTGGAAAATTTAAGGAAATAACAAGCAATTTCTCGAAAACGGTTCACTCAACAAAAGAAATGTATATGACATACGTTGTGTATTTTAACGCGATCTACATTTTTTGTGTAGTAAAATTTTGTCTATCTCTTATGGTTTACCAGTTATGCAAAAGTCGTTCACAATGAAGAATACTTTTGGAGACATTCCCAGAAAATTCGAGATATACATTTCATTTCTCATGACATTACCCTAAACATATGATATTTTCATCAAAATCGTTAGAGCCATTTTTGAGAAAATTAAAATTTTCGAAAAATGTTCCATGTAAAGGGTAGTCTGGGGTGGGGGGATTTTCTTGAAAACCTTCGTGTCGCATCTCTGGAAGATACTGAACCTAAATACCAAGTTTGGTGCTTATCCGATTGTTCGTTTTTGAGTTATGCTGTTCACAGACACACAGACAGACACACAGACACACACACACACACAGACACACACACAGACACACACACGGACATGTTTCCAAAAATGCTTTTTTTGGATTCAGGAGGTCTCAAAACGTGTATTTCCGGTGAAATCTCGGTATCGAATTTTTGGGTGGAATGCAATACTTCCCCTACTTACTATACGTAGTAGAGAAAGTAAAAATCTGATGTGTTAGACTCACCTGAGTTTCTCTACTCTTGTACAAACTATTTTTACAAATGCTTATTCTCCATCTACTTCATGTTAATCGAGATAAACATTTCAGACTCTATGTTATTGCTAATTTCCTTGTAGATGTAAGGGAAAATATATTTACAAGGGCAATATAGAAAAACAGTAGCCTTTAAGCACATACATATCTCTTATTAGCTGGTTGCTAAGTGCAGCACCATTCCCTTTCCCACAGATTAATACTCTTTGCACATCCAAGACAAAAAAATGAATAACGAATTCCCATTTGAGAAAATATGTATTGAAAAATTTAAGGGAATAACAAGCAATATCTCGAAAATCGTTCACTCAACAACAAAAATGTATATGACATAAATTGTGTATTTTAATGCGATCTACATTTTTTGTGTAGTAAAAGTTTGTCTATCTCTTATGGTTTACCAGTTATGCAAAAGTCGTTCACAATAAAGAATACATTTGGAGACATTCCCAGAAAATTAAAGATATACATTTTATTTGGCATAAAAATATCTTAAACATATGATATTTTAATTAAAATCGTTAGAGCCATTTTTGAGAAAATTAAAATTTTCGAAAAAGCTTCCATGTAAAGGGTAATCTGGGGTGGGGGGATTTTCTTGAAAACCTTCGTGTCGCATCCTTGGAAGATACTGAACCTAAATACCAAGTTTGGTGTTTATGCGACTGTTCGTTTCTGAGTTATGCTGCTCACAGACACACACGGACATGTTTCCAAAAATGCTTTTTTTGGATTCAGGGGGTCTCAAAACATATATTTCCGGTGAAGTCTCGGTATCGAAATTTTGGATGGAATACAATACTTCCCCTACTTACTATACATAGCAGAGAAAGTACTAATACAGAACCTTCGGGAACTCCGCCTCGTGTTTTAATAGCGACATGTCGCTTCTGCTTATAGCTCTAGTCGGGCACATTCTTGCGTCTACAGTTCCAATATGTCCTTGCATTCGTTTCTGAATGTTTGTGGTATAAAAATCCACTTATGTGTAAAATCATACCTCTACCACTTGAATTAAAATGTTCACACATTTTAAATATTCAACTTCCCAACAATTGAAATTTATATTTAACTACATTTGTTTTGAAATGATAAACAAATGCGGTACACAAACATACCACAAAACGTTGGGAAAATTGAGAAGAAAATCTGAGTTGGTAATAAAGAGATACGTGTATCGGAAGAAAACGGTATCTGGTGATAAAGGTCTTTGGAAGCTTAAAGCTTTAGGAAAGTTGCTTTGGGAAAAACGGATTGGAAAAACTGAACTACTATCACCACACATATCCAATCTCTCTCCGCCATTTCCCCTTATTTCATTTCCATATCATGTTTCAGGTTGACTCCGGGGCTGTGGCTCGTTCGGCGTTGGATAGAGCACAGCAGGGGCTTGCACTTTGGAACGTTCTCCCAGTCCCACTTGAGGGACCTCTCTCCAGAAAATTCAAGATATATATTTTATTTGTCATGTAAATATCTTTAATATATTGTATTTAATAAAAAATTTCAAAAATCTTTCAGGTACAGAGTAGTTTGGAGCAGAGGGTTATTGTTTCAAATCTTTGTGTCGCATCTTTGAAAGTTTGGTACTTATCTGTCTTATCGTTTTTGAGTTTTGCTGTTCACACACGCAAACACACACACAGACATTTTTCTAAGTATGCTTTTTACTTTCTCTACTACCTATAGTAAGTAGGGGAAGTGTGGTATTCCACCCAAAAATTCGATACCGAGATTTCACCGGAAATATATGTTTTGAGACCCCCTAAATAAAAAAAAAACATTTTTGGAAACATGTCCGTGTGAGAGTGTGTCTGTGTGTCTGTCAACAGCATGACTCAGAAACGAACATTCGGATAAACACCAAACTTGGTATTTAGGTTCAGTACCTTCCAGAGATGCGACACGAAGGTTTTAAAGAAATCCCCCGATCCCAGATTACCCTTCACATGGAACAGTTTTCGAAAATTTTAATTTTCTCAAAAGTGGCTCTAACGATTTTGATTAAAATATCATACGTGTAAGATATTTTCATGAAAAATGAAATGTATATCTCTAATTTGACGCAGCCACGCTACGTCCTCCAACAATGAAGCAATACCTTTGCCTCACGGTTGCTGCTTTTCTCCTCCTAGTTGTTTCTTTTTTATACTTTGCCACGGCTGCTCGAGCATGAGATCTTAGTCACTGGGTATGCGTGAGTGTATGTACATAGAAAGACGAACGTTTTCTTGGAACACTTTTATTCACCATTAAAACAAGAATTAAGGTTTGCCGATCACGTTTAAATTATTACGATTTTACTGTGTCTTTTCCAAGACCAAAGATTATCAATTACATCTGATCGTTCGATCCTCTTGAGAGTTTGCACCCAGTCTTCGGACCTCGACGAGACCGTTGTTCCGCACTCCAAGAGTGCCCCAGTGATAATGTCCTCACCACACGCGCGATACAAAGAAAAACCTCCTAACTTCCCCTCTCGCCCCTTAAACATTTCGCACCAAAAATGAGCGTCATGAAGCTTCTAATGACCTTCACTTCCTGGTCAGTGCAACTGCACCCATTAATTCCAAGAGAAACTGGCTTCAGCTATTTTACCCTTTATACCTGGGGCTGGTCCCTAATTAGCTAAACTGTGCCTGTCTGGTCTTTCTGTCGCTTTTAACAGTCAACAATTTTCCCAATGCTTCTCCTTTTAATACATGCACTGATTTTAAATATTTTATTATTTATTTCATTTCGCTATCCTTCCCAGATTATTATGATAATTGTTGACTTTATAATTTCGGCTTCAAATTTTCTGGGAATGTCTGCAAAAGTATTCTTCATTGTGAACGACTTTTGCATAACTGGTAAACCATAAGACATAGACAAACTGTTACTACACAAAAAATGTATATCGCGTTAAAATACACAATTTATATTATATACATTATTTTTGTTGAGTGAACCATTTTCTAGATATTGCTTGTCATTGTCTTAAATTTTCCAATACTTATACTTTTTCTCAAATGGAAATTCGTTATTCACTTTTTTGGTCCTGGTAATGCAAAGAGAATGAAATACTCCGCATAGCAACCAGCTCTTAAAATATTTGACTATCACTTAAAGCCTACCAATTCCCCTTGCACCTACAAGAAAATTAGCAATAAGATTAACATCTCGATATCTCGATTAACATTAAGCATATGGAGAATAAGTGTTTGTAAAAGTAGTTTGTAAAAGAGTAAAGAAAGTCATGTGAGTGTACCACATCAGATTTTTAGTATTTTTCGCCATCATTTGTGGTATATTAAATTTTTTTATTTTTGCATAAAAATTCGCAGAAAGCAAAGAACCTCCAATAAACACAAAAAATACACAATATATGCCATCTAAGTTTAATTACAGCAACACTGGGGCGTCACTTAGGGGGCAGGGGTTCAATTGTTCCCTCCCCTTAAGTTACAAGAAATAATTATACATTATTGCTCTACCAAAGAAAAAATCTGATGTGTTACACTCACATGACTTTCTCTACTCTTGTACAATCTAATTTTACAAACGCCTATTCTCCATATGCTTCATGTTAATCGAGATATCGAGATGTCAATCTTATTGGTAATTTTCTTGTAGATGCAAGGGGAATATGGTAGCTTTTAAGCGATAGTCAAATATTTTAACGCTGGTTGCTATGTGGCGCATTTCATTCTCTTTGCATGTCCAGGACATAAAAAAAATGAATAACGAATTTGAGAAAAAGTATAAGTATTGAAAAATTTAAGAAAATCACAAGCAATATCTCGAAAACGGTTCACTCAACAAAAAAAATGTATATGACATAAGTTGTGTATTTTAACGTGCTCTACATTTTTTGTGAAGTAAAATTCTGTCTATCTCTTACGGTTTACCAGTTATGCAAAAGTCGTTCACAATAAAGAATACTTTTGGAGACATTCCCAGAAAATTCGAGATATACATTTCATTTCTCATGACATTATCTTAAACATATGATATTTTAATCAAAATCGTTAGAGCCATTTTTGAGAAAATTAAAATTTTCGAAAAATGTTCCATGTAAAGGGTAGTCTGGGGTGGGGGGATTTTCTTGAAAACCTTCGTGTCGCATCTCTGGAAGATACTGAACCTAAATACCAAGTTTGGTGTTTATCCGACTGTTCGTTTTTGAGTTATGCTGTTCACAGACACACACACACACACACAGAGACACACACACACTCACAGACACACACACACACACAGACACACACACGGACATGTTTCCAAAAATGCTTTTTTTGGAATCAGGATGTCTCAAAGCATGTATTTCCGGTGAAATCTCGGTATCGAATTTTTGGGTGGAATGCAATACTTCCCCTACTTACTATACGTAGTAGAGAAAGTAAAAATTACTACATCTATATTTTTAATAAAATATGTCACATTTAAGAAATAGAAGGTTATTTTCTTTTAGGCCAAATTCGTTTTAAAATCCTCATGAAAGTTCGGGAAACTGCTCCAAGAAATCTTGTCCTACCCCCTACAGAAACATATAGCAACTAGTTTATAAACACAAAGTTTAAGGGAGCATGAAGTCATAGACAAACGGCTGGCAAGAGAGATGTTACTCGGACTGCTGCTGCCACTAGACTGAACTGATTGCACTCACTACGCATGCCCGAGAATTGAGCCTCGCTCACTGTCCAGATAACCAGTGCGCATCCAGGCTTCACCGGCACAGAACCATCGTCCCTACTGTATTTGCCTTTTTTTGGGAGGGGCGAGAATAAGTAAGAAGCAGCATGCAATAAATTTCAACATTGTTCTAGAAGCAGCAAGAAATTTTGAGTTTGAAATGATATTGCCAGAAATATTAGTTTGTGTCATAAGTACTTTCGGTTTTTTGTTTGATTTTCCAATGCTATTTACAGGATACCATGGCTAGTGTTGCGTCCTCAGTTAATACACAATCAAAAATGGAAGTTACAAAGTTGGAGATTAGAGTCCTTCTAAAGTACTACTGGAAACAAGATTATAAAGCTGCTGTCGTGGAAGGAGAAGGTGTCGTTAGTGAGCGTGTGGCACAACGATGGTCCAACGTTTCAACACTGGAGAAGAAAACACTAAAGATTTACGTTTTGGAAGACCTAAATTATGGAATATTGAGAATACACCAGTTTTGGAAGCAAATCCACAAAAAAGTACTTGTAGAGTACTCTCTAGTTGGTCCAACAAAAGATACCATACATCGCCAGATTAAGAAACTTGGAAAATCAAACAGAAACTGTAGATCTGTACCTCATGAATTGTTCTCAACAGGCTCAACGTAGAGTGGATATCTGTCGTCAGCTTATCGGTGATTCCATGGATGATAGATTTATCAGGAGAATTGTCACGTGATGAAAACTGATCTATTATCGCAACCCTGAACCCTCGAAACAGTGGTTCAGTCCCCGAAAACCTGCCAAGTCATCGTTAAAAAAATTAGTTCGTCCCCAAAGTTATGTTTCTGGTGGAATTTTGAAGGAGTGATTCACTGGGAGTATTTTTCCAAACGGACGTGCAGTTAATGCGGATCTTTATTCTCAACAACTGGAACGAGTTCATGAAATTTTGAGACGGAGATACCCAGCATTAGTTAACCTAAATAGAGTTCTCTTGCAGCAGGACAATGCAACACCCCATAATGCACGAGCAACCATGACAAAAATATAGGAATTGGCAGGAGTCGAAGTATTACCATACCCAACATACAGCCCTGATCTTGTGCCTTCAAATTTCCATATGTTTCGATCCATGGGGCATTTCTTACGAGGGAGAAATTTTGAAAACATTGAAGCTGTGGAAGTGGGTCTCACGGAATTCTTCGCATCAAAAACCAGAGACTGGTACCGTCGTGGAATAATAAACCTCGCTGAAAGACGGCTGAAGACCATAGAATGTGATGTCTCTACTTTAAGAGTAATTTAATTTCTTGTCAGAAAAGGTTCCGAATCAAGTTCTGCTTAGAAACCCACATTGCTTATGAGTCACCATCTATAATAATCACAGGGTTTGAATTTTCAATTATTAATGACGGAAATAAAAATTTTGGTGAAAGAATTCGAGGTTTTTTTTTTTACTTTCTCTACTACGCATAGTAAGTAGGGGAAGTATTGTATTCCACCCAAAAATTTGATACTGAGATTTCACCGGAAATACATGTTTTGAGGCCCCCTGAATCCAAAAAAAAGCATTTTTGGAAACATGTCCGTTTGCGTGTGTGTCTGTGAACAGCATAACTGAGAAACGAATAGTCGGATAAACACCAAACTTAGTATTTAGGTTCAGTATCTTCCAGAAATGCGACACAAAGGCTTTCAAAAAAATCCTCCAATTCCAGATTACCCTTTACATGGAACATTTTTCGAAAATTTAATTTTCTCAAAAATGGCTAACGATTTTGATAAAAATATCATATATTTAAGATACTTTCAAGATAAATAAAATTTATATCTTGAATTTTCTGGGAATGTCTCCAAAAGTATTCTTCAATGTGAACGACGTCTGCATAACTGGTAAACCATAAGAGATAGACAAAACTTTACTGCACAAAAAATGTAGATCGCTTTAAAATACAATCATATACATTTTTTTGTTGAGACAACCATTTTCCAGATATTGCTTGTTATTCCCTTAAATTAACCAATACTTATATTCTCAAATGGGAATTCGTTATTCATTTGTTTGCCTTGGATATGCAAAGAGTATTAATCTGGGCAAAGAGAATGGTGCTGCATATAGCAACTAGCTATTAAGAGTGAAGCCGAAATTATAAAGTCAATTAATTATCTAAATAATCTACGAAGGATAGCGAAATAAAATAAATAGTAAAATATTTAAAATCAGTGCATGTATTAAAAGGAGAAGCATTGGGAAAATTGTTGACTGTTAAAAGCGACAGAAAGACCAGACAGACACAGTTTAGCTAATTACGGACCAGCCCTAGGTATAAAGGGTAAGTCCGCTGAAGCCAGTTTCTCTTGGAATTAATGGGTGCAGTTGCACTGGCCAGGATGTGAAGGTCACCATAAGCTTCATGGCGCTGAGTTTTTGGTACGAAATGTTTAAGGGGAGAGAGGGGAATTTAGGAGTCCTTTCCATGTATCGCGCGTGTGGTGAGGACACTCGCTGGAGCACTGTCGGAGTGTGGAACAACGGTCTCGTCGAGGTCCGAAGACTGGGTGCGAACTTGCAAGAGGGTCGAACGATCAGATGTAATTGATAATCTTCGGTCTTGGAAAAGACACAGTAACATCGTAAGAATTTAAAGGTGATTGGCAAATCTTAAGTCTTATTTTAATGGTGAATAAAAGTGTTCCAAGAAAGCGTTCGTGTTTCTATGTACATAAACTCACGCATTCCCAGTGATTAAGATATCATGCTCGAGCAGCCGTGGCAAAGTATAAAAAAACAACTAGGAGGAGAAACGCAGCAATCGTGAGGCAAAGTTGCTTCATTGTTGGAGGACATAGCGTGGCTGCGTCATATGGCGTCCTACGCGGGGCCCGAATAACGTAAAAGCCGAACAACGGAAGCTGAACGACGGGGAAAGCAAGGAGGCCGGGACAACGCGGAGGACAACAGGAGTAGCATCGAAGCAGCAGTTGCAGGCAGCAGATATAAAGGTATTGAGTGTAAATTTATTTATGTGTAGCAGTGGTCAATGCAGTTAAGGAACGGTAAAATGTATGAGCAAACAGATAGAAACATGGAAATTCAGGACGGTGATAGTAGAACTGTGCAGGACGTAAATAGTAGTGTAAATAAGGTAGTTGAAACAGTAGATGTTAGGAATGTACAAAAACAGGTAGAACAGACAGGGGGAAGTACGGAAACTTACGAGATGTTAAAGTTAATTATGTGAATGATACAAAATGGAAATCAAAGTTTAAGAGAAGATTTAACAGGAAAGATGATACAGGGTCAGAAAGAATTAAGGGATGTAACAGAAAACTTGAGAGAAGATTTAACAGAAAAATAGAACAGGGTCAGAAGGAAATAAGGGATGAGATGAAAGCTAACCGGGGTGTAACAGAACAGGGTGAGAAAGAATTAAGGCATGAGATGAGAGGTAATTATAAAAGTTTAAGGGAGGATTTAACAAGCAACTTAACTGAAATTGGGAATAAAATTGAGAACCAGCAGAATGTCTTAAAAATTTCCAGGAGGAGGCTAGAAATGAAATAGAAAACGTGAGAATTGAGCTTAGGGAAAATCAAGAACAGGATAGAGAAGAAGTCAAAATTGTAAGACAAGAGATTAGTGAAAGGGTAGAAAAAGGAAACAGAAAATTGAGGGATGAATTAAGTCAGGAATTAGTTAGAGAAAGGGAAGCTACTAGCAAAGAACTAGAAATATACAGAAACAGGTTAGAACAGTCTGAAAGAGAAAGTACGAGACTAGCTGTAGGGATAGATGATGTAAATGATAGACTTAAGGAAGGATTAGAAAAAGTGTGTATATCAAACAATATTGGTAGTTCAGCATGTAGTAATGTAAGCAGTGCAACAGTAAGGAATGATGCAGCGCAGAATGCGTCAGCTGACCTTCCTATGCTGAATTTAGGTCCAAGTACCTCCAGTAACAGTAGTAGTACAAATGTAATTAGAAAGGACGGTCCACCTTTTCAATGGCCTAACCATGTTCTCAGCGAAATTTTATCAGCGATTTTTGAAGACGAGGAATCGGATAATCCGAAGGCATTTATTAATAGCATGCAGAAGTATTTCAATGTTAAGTGTATACCAGAGGAATACAAGATGACCGTAGTACGGAAATGTTTCAAAAGTAATGCTTCCAATTGGCTAGAATTGTCTGTAGGGCTAGATGACAATTACGGGGCTTTTAAAGAGCTGTTTCTGAATAGATATTGGGGTGCAAGCAGGCAAGTGAAAGGATGGTTAGAACTGAGTAATGGCAAGTACGATTCCCGTAATGACCAGTCTATGGTAAATTACTTTATGGTAGTGGCAAGAAAATCTAAGATGCTAGATCCACCGATGGGAGAAAGTGAATTAATAAATCTAGTAACCGCGCACTTCCTGGAAACAATACAAAACTATATAATTATTTCAAAACCAGTTACGATAGCAGCCATGGTAGATTTCTTGATCGCTTTGGAGAGGAAGAGAAATCAAGATGGCGTGATTAAGCATAGGAATTTCACACAGAAAGAAAGAAATTCTACAAAATTTTTCGGGCAGGGGGCACATCCAGGAAATGACAGAAATTTTGATGTGAGGGATAGATACCACGGGCCTGTTCCGAAAAACAATTACGATAACAGAAGGAGAAATAACTTTGAAAACAATTATAGGGGAAGAGGTGAAAACTACCGAAGAGAACGGAACGCATATGTAAATTATGTCCACGCTCACAGATATAATGATGATAGAAGGGAAAGGTATCCTAGAAACACACGCTATTCTGGAGATAATTATAGCAATAACTATGATAGTAGGTATAGACCAAGTTCCCCAAGACAGGATGCAAGAATTAGAAGTGTTAGGATTTCACCAGTTCAGGAAGATAGGGTTGATACGATAAACTCTAGTAGACAAATGATGGGAAATAATTACCGTCATGAAATGAAACCGTGACCTTCGCATAACGATATTGGGACAGGAGTAATTAGCAAAGTGTCGGAAAACTCCAAACCCAATCAACTTCGCCTTCAGTGAAGATTGGGAATAATTCCTATAATGAGAAGTACACGAAAAGTAGGAATATTGGAAGGCAACTAATGATAGAGAAACATAAGGAAGGAATAGATAGGCCAGGAGAAAGCGAAATTTTAACTGATCCACCAAGGATAAATATTGGCATTAATGGTAAACAATTTCATGCAATATTAGATACCGGCGCTAATACGTCCGTTTGTTCACAGAACTTTTACGAAGAATTAATAAACAGTGGTTTAAAATTGATGTCTTTACCAGTATATGGGATATATTGTTCAGTAGCAGTGGGTAAAGGAAGAGAAGGAGTAAGGTTTCAGGCTATGATGACTATTGAAATCGGAAAGAAAATTATTGAGATGTTATTTTTAGTAGTACCTAGGCTTGTAATAGACATAATAATAGGTTGTGATAGCCTATGCGCCTGGAACTCCATCATAGATTTTGAAAATAAAATTTTAAAACTCGAAACAGAACAAGACACCATAATCGTACCATTGTTGGAGGACAGTAGTTCAGGAATAATTACCAGGGATCCGGTAGAGGAAGAAATAAAAGGGGAAGCATACTTTGTGGAAGTTATAAACATTGGAGCTATGAAATTAGCGGAAGAAAGGTTAGAGAATTTCCATGAAGTTAATTAGGAAAATAGTGTATAAGGAGAACATGAGAAATTCTCTATTAATAACGGCGAAGAGAAGCCCCAAGAAAATCCCAGATTAGGCTTGAACAATAAGAATGTAACTAAGTACGATAGGGTGAATGACTGCGTCGAAATAGAAATATTGTTGAAAAATAAGGTGGACCAAGCTAGTAGACTGAATGAGAAACAAAAGAAGGAATTATGGGAAATTTTAATGGATAATAAGGAAGTGTTTTCAGAAAAGCCGGGAAGGTGCATAAATTACACCCATTCATTTGAAATGACTGATATAAAACCATATTCTCATAAAGCTAGTCCAATCCCATGTGTTATTAGGGAGGAAGTAGACAAAGTTATACGCTATCAAACGCTACTGCACATCGTAGTAAGATCTTCAGGGGAACTTTAAAGAATCGGAATGTAATACTCTATCACTGTTCCTTTTATTTTCCATCTGGGAACCAACAGAACGCATATTGAAGGACATTGGAATCTATTTTCGTGTACTGACTCATAGTAAACACAAAAATGGGTAAGGCATTGTAATGTAATAGAAAAGATAATAAATAACACCATTAATATGACGACAGGATTTGCACCAATACAGTTAATGCAAGGAATTGAACCTGAACCTATCTTTAAAGGGATACCCAAAACGATTGAAGGAAACCAACCACCATTATCCGAAGAGCAAGGGCTTAAAATTGTTGTTGACAGGTTAAAAGAAAAAGCAGAAAAAAGGAAATTTAAGTAAAGAAGCGAAAGCATAAACGGGAACCGAAAATAGGAGACCTTGTGCTTGCCAGGGACCACAAATTATCCAGCGCATTAAAAGGGAGAAATCATAGGCTAGAGCTCTTACATAAAGGCCCGGTAATTATTACTGCTAAATTTGGGGTACATACTTTTGAGTTAGTAGATGTAAAAAATAATAAATCTATTGGTAAATGGCACAAACAACTTATGAGACCTTATCGCAAATCATTGAATGTTCCTGATAAGCTGCAAACGATGTGAATTTTCTGAGAAACGTTAGCGCATGAATATAGAAATACCATTGGTTATAAAAATTGTAAAATAAATATAAGAGAAACAGTGAAGTAAAGGTTATCAGTGCACAATGTGAAGTGAGGAAGAGAATAATATTCTCCAAGAAAAAAAACATGTACTCCAATCAGAATAACAGAAAACATAATATAATAATTGTAATTTGAATACTATACGTTATTCAGTGTAAATTTTGTATAATAATGGTTAAAGTGAATTATGAGAAAGGTAAGTCATATGCATGAGCAACATATTTGTAGAAGAAACATAATTGTAAACAGTGTAAAGAAACTTATATGTTGACTAATTGTAAAAGAATCATGTAACCAATTCAAGGTTTGCCGATCAATCGCGAAATTGCTGAGAGGGAATTGTTTCGGGCAAGACATATATATTGTAATATTATTGTGTAATATAACAATGTACATGGGGGGCATTTGAAACCGAAATTATAAAGTCAATTAATTATCTAAATAATCTGGGAAGGATAGCGAAATAAAATAAATAATAAAATATTTAAAATCAGTGCATGTATTAAAAGGAGAAGCATTGGGAAAAGCGACAGAAAGACCAGACAGACACAGTTTAGCTAATTAGGGACCAGCCCCAGGTATAAAGGGTAAGTCCGCTTCTGCCAGTTTCTCTTGGAATTAATGGGTGCAGTAGCACTGGCCGGGATGTGAAGGTCATTATAAGCTTCATGTTTAAGGAGAGAGAGGGGAAGTTAGGAGCCCTTTCTTTCTATCGCGCGTGTGGTGAGGACATTCTCGCTGGAGCACTCTGAGAGTGCGGAACAACGGTGTCGTCGAGATCCGAAGACTGGGTGCGAACTTGCAAGAGGGTCGAACGATCAGATGTAATTGATAATCTTCGGTCTTGGAAAAGACACAGTAGCATCGTAAGAATTTAAAAGTGATCGGCAAATCTTAACTCTTATTTTAATGGTGAATAAAAGTGTTCCAAGATAGCGTTCGTGTTTCTACGCACATACACTCACGCATACCCAGTGATTAAGATATCATACTCGAGCAGCCGTGACAAAGTATATAAAAAAACAACTAGGGGGAGAAACGCAGCAATCGTGAGGCAAAGGTATTGCTTCATTGTTTGAGGACGTAGCGTGGCTGCGTCAAGAGATATATCTATGCTTAAAGATTACTGTATTTCTATATTGCCCTTGCAAATACAAAACAAGGGGAACATAGTACGCCTTAAGCGATAGTCAAATATTTTTAAAACTGGTCGCTATCTTTAAAATGTAATTCTCTTTGCAAGTCAAGAACATAAAAAAAGAACAACGAATTCTCAGTTGAGAAAGAGTGTAAGTATTGGAAAACTAAAACAAATAACAAGAAATTTCTCGAAAATGGTTCTCTTTACAAAAAGCATGCTTGACATATATTCTATGTTTTAACGCGATATGCATTTTTATGCAGTAAAAGTTGTCTATCTCTTGCGGTTTACCAGTTATGCAAAAGTCGTTCAGAATGAAGAGGAAAATTCAAGATATACATTTTATTTGCCACAAAAATGTCTTAAACATGTTATACTTTAATCAAAATCGTTAGAGCTGTTTTTGAGAAAATAAAACTTTTCGAAAAATGTTCCATGTAAGGGGTTGTTTTGAGTGGGTGATTTTCTTGAAAACCTTCATATCGCATCTCTGAAACATATTGAACCTAAATAACAAGTTTGGTGTTTATCCAACTTTTCGTTTTTGAGTTATGCTGTTCTCAGGCAGACAGACAGACAGACAGACAGACAGACAGACAGACAGACAGACACAAACACACACAAGACATACACACGGACATGTTTCCAAAAATGCTTTATTACTTTCTCTACTACGTATAGTAAGTAGGGGAAGTATTGCATTCCACCCAAAAATTCGATACCGAGATTTCACCGGAAATACATGTTTTGAGATCCCCTGAATCCAAAAAAAGCATTTTTGGAAACATGTCCGTGTGTGTGTCTGTGTGTGTGTGTGTGTGTGTGTGTCTGTGTGTGTGTGTCTGTGTGTGTGTCTGTGAACAGCATAACTCAAAAACTAACAGTCGGATAAACACCAAACTTGGTATTTACGTTCAGTATCTTCCAAAGATGCGACACGAAGATTTTCAAGAAAATCCCCCCACCGCAGACTACCCTTTACATGGAACATTTTTCGAAAATTTTAATTTTCTCAAAAATGGCTCTAACGATTTTGATGAAAATATCATATGTTTAAGATAATGTCGTAAGAAATGAAATGTATATCTCGAAATTTCTGGGAATGTCTCCAAAAGTATTCTTCATTATGAACGACTTTTGCATAACTGGTAAACCATAAGAGATAGACAAAATTTTACTACACAAAAAATGTAGATCGCGTTAAAATACACAATTTATATCATATACATTTTTTTGTTGAGTGAACCGTTTTCGAGATATTGCTTGTTATTTGCTTAAATTTTCCAATACTTATACTTTTTCTCAAATTCGTTATTCATTTTTTATGCCCTGGACATGCAAAGAGAATGGCATACTCCACATAGCAATCAGCGTTAAAATATTTGACTATCGCTTAAAACCTACCATAATCCCCTTGCATCTACAAGAAAATTATCAATAAGATTGACATCTCGATATCTCGATTAACATGTAGCATATGGAGAATAAGCGTTTGTAAAAATAGTTTGTACAAGAGTAGAGAAAGTCATGTGAGTGTAACACATCAGATTTTTTTTTATATCCTGGACGTGCAAAGGCAATGGAATACTCCACATAGCAACCAGTTCTTAAAATATTTGACTATCGCTTAAAGCCTACCAATTCCCCTTGCATCTACAAGAAAATTAGCAATAAGATTAACATCTCGATTAACATGAAGCATATGGAGAATAAGCGTTTGTAAAAATAGTTTGTACAAGAGTAGAGAAAGTCATGTGAGTGTAACACATCAGATTTTTTTTTATTTAAAGCATAATGTGTTTAGGTGCGTACAGTCTGAATGATTACAATAAGTATATGCCAATCCTGAAGACCGTAACATTAAGATAGCTATACAAATGATGTGTGTACTTGCTTTTCTACCAACAGAAGACTTATACAATAGTTTTATAATTGGTTTGAAGATGTTACTGTAGAATTTCAGCCGATAGCCGAATAATTTGAATTTAATTACATCAGAGGCACACAGGGAAGGTCATCAAAGAGCTATTCTATTTCGATTTCCTCCACAGAGGTGGAATCAGTATGAATCCGCACGACAGAAATCATGAAGAATGAACAGTTTATCTGAAGGGTGGCGTAAATGATTTATTTACGGTCGTTAAACATTCCAAAATATTAATGTTTACTTATGATGATAAAATATACAAAACTATCAATAGTATTAGAGATTATTCTCAACTCTAACATGATTTAGATTCTTTATATGCATGGAGTAAAGCGAACAAACTTCCATTTAACATTAGTGTGTAAACATTTCCTTCATCAGAAGTAAAAATCCCTTTAAATATCTTTATGATGTCAATAGGACAACGCACTTGAAGTAGTCGAAAATAAAAGATTTAGGAGTACCTTTTACAACAAATCTCAGATTTAACAGACACGTTGAATTAATCGTAACTAAATCTAGGCTTCATTATTAGAAATATGTATACATTTAAGGAAAAAAACATAAATTCGACTTTACATCTCATTTGTTAGACAAAATATCGAATATGCATCCATTATTTGCAATCCTAAAACCATATAGTATGTCAACTTAATAGAAAAAGTACAAACGAAAATTTTAAAATATCTACTATTTAAAATAATTGCATGTCACCCACGTACACAAATTACCAAATCCTCTTAGATAAATTTAAAGCTTTAAATCTTTGATAATATTAATATCGCAAATATATTATTTTATGTACCAAATACAAATTGAACAGAATTATATATTTATACAACAAACTTCATTATTTCGATGTAAGTATTTTCAACATGCCTGAAATTCATTTTAAAATGCCATAGTCAATAATTATTTTTTTCATAGATGTTTACAAATATTTAAAGTAGAAATAATTGTATAGTTACCATGTCACTTTCTCTTTTATTTTATTTTCTTTGTTTTCGTTTCTTGTTATGTTTTCTTATTTCGTTCCCCCCCCCCTCCGGAACTTTTATTGTTATTTAAAATTTTTGTTTGTTTCTTCTGTATAAGTTAGGTTATAAGTGATTGTATGCTACTATATTTTTGTAATGAACATTGTAATTGAGCTTATGCCTGTTATGTTTAGAACAATAAATAAATAACTGCTTTCGAATAGTCGTCGGACATTCAAGCGTTTACGTATTCGTAAATGAACCTCAGAAAAAACAGTCAGAAACTGAATCCATTATTAACCAGTTAGACATACGTCAGGAATATAAAAAAGCTGATGTGTTATACACACATGACTTTCTCTACTCTTGTACAAACTACTTTTAAAAACTCTTATTCTTCATCCATTTCATATTAATCGAGATAAACATTTGCAGAAACGATCTTTTGACATGCAAAGATAATTACATTTTACACATAGCGACCAATTCTAAAAATATTTGACTATCGCTTAAGGCGTACTACGTTCCCCTTGTTTTGTATTTGCAAGGGCAATATAGAGAAAGTAAAAATTTGAAGTATAACTTAGGACCAATATGAGCAACCGTTGTAAACATTTTTCCAAGGATAATAACGACATCGCAACGTATCTCCGAGCTATTGCCACAATACTGCCTTGCAAATTGTGAATAACTTGGGGAAATATATTGTTTGGAAATATTTCCTTTTGGGGAATCTGTCCTTTGGGCAATACTGCCATTGCGAATATAGTTTATTGGGAAATTCTGCTTTGGAAATCTCCTCCAACGTCTGAAGAAACTAGAATAACCCATGGTTAGAGTGGCGGCCACGGAAATCGAACCCATGGCCTTACAAATTACCACGGAACTATCTCGCTTGGTCTTCCATAACTGACACTTTATATTCGGTTTCAAGCGGCCACAGTTTTCTTGCTATGTTTTTTTTAATTTCTTCCCGTTATATTTAAAAGCTAATCTATGCAGGTTGCTTCCCAGAGATACCTACAAATATTATGTACATTCCTTAATTACCTAACAGGAAGCCAGGTATAATAACCTATAATCTAACTTCTTTTATCTGCCTTGTGTCATACCTATATCGCTTACGTTCTAGCTCCTTATTGCTCTGTTAAACACCATCATTATATTCTTATACGCGATAAATTCCACTAACCTGATAATGCTTTAACGCTCATTCACAAAGGAACTTTTGTAAACAAAGCTCACCATAAAATCACACCTCATTACGTACAAACGCCTGTTCGATTAGGCTACTGACATTTTAAGCCAAGTAATAGTATAAACTGTAACACTTTAAGCGAATTTTTACTTTCTCTACTACGTATAGTAAGTAGGGGAAGTATTGTATTCTATCCAAAAATTCGATACCAAGATTTCAGTGGAAATATATGTTTTGAGACCCCCTGAATCCAAAAAAAGCATTTTTGGAAACATGTTTGTGTGTGTGTCAGTGTGTGTGAACAGCATAACTCGGAAACCAATAGTCGGATAAACACTAAACTTGGTATTTAGGTTCAGTATCTTCGAGAGATGCGACACGAAGGTTTTCAAGAAAATTCCCCTACTCCAGATTACCTTGTACATGGAACATTCTTCGAAAATTTTAATTTTCTCAAAAATGGCTCTAAAGATTTTGATTAAAATATCATATGTTTAAGATACTATTATGACAAAATTTATATCTTGAATTTTCTGGGAATTTCTCCAAAAGTATTCTTCATTGTGAACGACTTTTGCATAACTGGTAAACCATAAGCGATAGACAAAATTTCACTATACAAAAAATGTAGATCGCTTTAAAATACACAATTTACGTCATACGCATTCTTTGTTGAGTGAACCATTTTCAAGATATTGCTTGTTATTCCCTTAAATTTTCCAAATTTTTCTCAAATGGGAATTCGTTATTCATTTTTTTGCCCTGGTAATGCAAAGATAATGGAATACTCCACATAGCAACCAGCTCATAAAATATTTGACTATTGCTTACAGCCTACCAATTCCCCTTGCACTGCAAGAAAATTAGCAATAAGATTAACATCCCGATTAACATGAAGCATATGGAGAATAAGCGTTTGTAAATATAGTTTATATAAGAGTAGAGAAAGTCATGTGAGTGTAACACATCAGATTTTTCTTTAAAAAAATTGTCGATAACGCGCCACTCTGCAGTTTAACCTCTTTCCTGGAATTGTTATAAAAGAACCATCACAAGGGAATTTATCTTTCTTATAACAAAGCCGGAAGCAAAATTATAAGCATACAGGTGAATCCTTCGAAGGCACAGAATTATGAATCACGATTTATGATTATGATCTTTTTTCTTTTAAATATTTATATTTTGGAAATATAAATGGCAATACTCCCGTATTGAGAATCACTGGTACTCGCTAATACATACACCCTAACGTATCCACAATTGTTTTAGTGTATCTCGCATACTTAATATATGTTATAACACAAATTTACCCTGTATATAGCATATGTTAAGGTATGTATCAATTATTTACAACTCTATTCATAATAACCGAAATTCAATTTACACCCGGGAACACAATGGCATTGCAATGTTTTTGGTTAAGTATATTTACGACTATAACGTCCCCAACTGCAACAATTTCTTCTTTGTTTCACCATGCTAACTATAACACAAACTATGTTCTTGCACAAACAAATTAAAAAATGTATAATATGCACTTTACATTTAATGTAACAATAGCCTACATGGAATATACAGGGTGATTTATGGAGAACTGCCTCATTTCTTTTTTTAATTATTCTGTTCGAAATTCACTCAAAGCCCCAATTTTAGCATCAAATTAAGCAGAATGTTCTGGAGTTTCGTTTGCCTGTCACTAGATGCGCAGATGTTCACGTTTTATTCGAATTGTTAGTTTTATTGTCGGCAACTGTTTTATAGATTTTGATCTAGTCAACGTGAAATTGGAGTACACATTAAATGACCGACTCTCCTTGTAAAGCAATACCGGATCACGAATTCGATTACAGCTACTCAAATTTGGTGTAAGGAATTCTCCCCAGAGAAACACAATACTGGGACTGGTAAACAAGTTGGAAACAACTGGATCTCTGGTGAGTGAAGAAGGCAAAACTCGTTCATCTAGGCTTCTCATTGTTTTTGTTGACGTAAGAGCACGACTGGATCAGTCACCCAAAAGAATCATTAAGACGTTTGTCGCAGGAGACAGGGTGCAGCTACTCAATGTGTCAGAGAGCTGTGAAAAGTGCAGGCCTAAAGCCGTATAGGATTACGGTTGCCCATTAGTTACAGGAACCAGATAAGGATAGACGACTGTATTATTGTCGTTGGTTTCAGGCGTTATTGTACAAAATCCTGCCATATTGTCCATGACATGGTCCACAGATGAAGCATAGTTCCATTTATCCGGCCGGCTATGTGAACTCAAATAGTTCACGCTATTGGGCCAGCGAAAATCCACATGAGTAGGGTATATAGGACAGACCTGGGCCACTTTTTTGCGTTTATATGGGAAAGGATAGGGAAAACGAGGGTATATGCGGCGGTTCACGGAGGAAAATGCGTTTATATGGCGAAGATAGGGACTACGAGGATCGATGCTAGGCTGGATAGAGGTTGAAGGAATGAGGATGTGCTTTATATGAGAGATACGTGGAATACGAAGAGAAGTGTTAGACTAGATAGGATTTGAGATATGGAATATGCATTTATATGGGAAAGATAGGGAGAACGTGAACAGATGCTAGGATAGACAGATGCTGAAGCAGGGAGAATATGAACATATATACAGGAGAGATAGGGGATGCGTGGAGAGTTACTAGACTATTCAGGGTTTTGAAGGGTAGAGTATGGCTTTTTATATGGAGAGACGAGGAAAACGAGGGTATATGCTAGGGTGAGAGAACCTTCAAGGAGGAAAAAATGCGTTTATATGGGAGAGATAGGGAAAACGAGGAGAGTTCTGAGGTAGAGCAGGGACTGAAGGATGGGAGAGATATGCTTTATACGACAGAGATAGGGCATGCGAGGGGAGGTGCTAGTGCAGTCAGAGGTTAAGGAGTACGGTATACGATTATATGAGGAATATATGGAGAACGGAGGCAGGCGGTATGATAGACAGAAGCGGGGCTACTTTTGCGTTTATATGGGGAGGGATAGGGAAAACGAGGATAGATGCGACAGTTCAAGGAGGAAAATATGTTTATAGGGGAGAGATAGGGAATACCAGGGCTGATGCTGGGCTAGTCAGATGCTAAAGGAGGGAGGGATATGCTTTATACGAGAGAGATAGGGAATACAAGGAAAGATGTTATACTAAACAGGACTTGAAGGCTAGAATATGGCGTTTTATATGAGCGAGATAGCGAACCGAGGAGAGGTAACCACGTGTCGAGACGTAACACCGCGTAACAAAGGAATCACGCTATGTAACAAAGGAATCGCGCTATGTAACAAAGGAATCGCGCCATGTAACAAAGGAATCGCGCCATGTAACAAAGGAATCGCGCCATGTAACAAAGGAATCGCTCTATGTAACAAAGGACTCACGTCATGTAACAAAGGAATCGCGCCATGTAACAAAGGAATCGCGCCATGTAACAAAGGAATCGCGCCATGTAACAAAGGAATCACTGTATGTAACAAAGGAATCGCGGTATGTAACAAAGGAATCGCGCCATGTAACAAAGGAATCGCGCCATGTAACAAAGGAATCGCGCCATGTAACAAAGGAATCACGCCATGTAACAAAGGAATCACGCCATGTAACAAAGGAATCACGCTATGTAACAAAGGAATCGCGCTATGTAACAAAGGAATCGCGGTATGTAACAAAGGAATCGCGCTATGTAACAAAGGAATCGCGGTATGTAACAAAGGAATCACGCTATGTAACAAAGGAATCACGCTATATAACAAAGGAATCGCGCTATGTAACAAAGGAATCACGCTATGTAACAAACTGATCACGCTAAGTAACAACACGTACCAAGCATGTAACCAAGTAACAAAACGTAAGAACAACACGTAACCAATTCATTGCTAAGGCGATCTAAACTAATTCATCCTTCATAACTTAGACAATAAGTACGAGAACCTAGCCTAGATTAACCCGGCCAATCCTAAACGTTCCTCTCATCATCCTTTCTAGTCAGGCATCGACTAACCTAATCTGGCTAACCAAAGATAACCTCAACTTTCTTTTAGGGAAATTGCAATGTTTTATTCAGGTTTTATTATTCGAGAGTTTTAATTGAAAAGTTTACGCCAACATACCTTTATTTTAGTTCCTTGTAGATGTCTCTCCCCTTTTATCTAGGCTTGAGACTAGCACTAGGATTACTCCTAATGGCAGGGTTACCACCTTCCCTTCCATCTTCTTCTTTCTTCATCAGGCGTCAGCTATCTGCATATACAGCACACAGATAACCTTCTTTTAAGATTGTAGACTCACGAGAAACTCTTTATCTTTAACTTACATTCTTTTAAGCACTGTTTGTAATGGCGTAATGTCCATATGCATATGTCGTTATCCCATCCTCAGCAATAATTCTTTTATCATCAAACGGAGTCAATGCAATTTTATTCACTTGTACTGTAGCAAGAGCATGCTTTCGTGATAGGATCAGATTCATAGGTGTTCTGATGATTTCACTGGTTTTAAGACAGTCTGTATAGCTGTCAAACGAAATATGGTGCTTAATGGCGCTACGTTTTATACCTTTAATCTTTTTTATCATTGACCCTTGAATATCTAAGGCATACATCTTAGGACGTAGTCCAACAAAGCGTAGGATGATTTTGCTATTAGCCTCATCTTTAAATTTTCCCAATACCTTCTTGTTCTGGGTAGAGTAACATATATGGTTGACAGGGTAATCAGCTGTATCGAGATGCTCAAGAAAACGTAGCTTGTCCTGGTACACATCTTCAGTTGTAACACGATGAATGAACGAATCAGTGTCCATATACATAAGCTTCAGGTTTTCAGCTCCATAATAAGGCAACAAAACGTCGTAATGATAGTTATACATTAATGTCTTGGAGATGTCCAACACACTCATACCAATGTATATAGGCTTGTTGAATACAATCTGACGAGAGGCCATATGTACAGCAGCTAGATTATCAGCATATATCGTCCTGTCGATAAACGTAGGCTTGGCGATCAGCTTCTCTAGAGTTTTTTCATTGGTCACCAGTCGTATATCCATACGGTTACGCAGGTTCTCCATAGTTTTTCCAAACATAGCGTTGTTAAAGAGCTTGTAGAGATCCTTCTCAAAATCATTTCCAGCTTGTTGTCGTAGTCTGTTGTTAAATTCTACATACGGTTTTAACCATCGAGACTGTCGGAATTGTAGCACACGATGGATTTTTGTTAACCGTAGCCCATGACTAAGAGCTTGCTTCAAAGCCATGTAATGTACTACATACTTCTTTCGAGGTCCAAGATGAGGTATCAGTTTCTTTGTAGATGATTCCAATGGTTTCATACACTCTGGCAGGAAAGGTAGATCGTTGTGTAGATCGTGAAGTTCTGCAGGATACTCGATGTCGACTTCTAATATGTAGCCGTAAGGATCATCTTCTTGCAGCGTTTCTAAGCTGATTTCTTCAGGCGACACCCACTGAAATCCACCATAAGGGAGAGCGTGACACATTGCCCACCCATATTGGTTATTAGCGTCGTCATATGTGATAAATTGGGTTGGTCTCGACGGATCAAACTTCTCCATATATGTGTTATTAGCCTCTGCATACCGATGGGAAACTTGACATAAACCTCCTCTTATACCAGATTCCACCATGAGTAATTGATCATAATCCTGTAACAGTTCCAGCTTAATTCCAGTGTACAGTAACATAGCGTCCCATGTAAGACCTGGAGAGGTAAAATAATGTGCAGGATCAACTTTGTGTGTTTTGAGGGTTTGCTCTCTGAACGTCTCAAAGACATCAGCTAGGAGAAGTACATCCGAAGTTAAGTAGAGATCGCTGTACTCTCCCAGGTTTCTCACATTAAACAGCTCCCATACATTTTTAGCATGATCGTAGTCAGCATCACTAATTTCTTCTTCATTTAATCTATTGTAGAAGGAGTCCTTAGGAGGTAAGCAGGTTTCGTTCAGGGCATCCCATGATGTAACAAAATCATATGGAAATACACCCTTACGGGTCATCAACTTCAATTTGTCTTCTCCAAAGTACTTTAGCGTTTCAGGATACGAGGTTAGATTTTTTACCAACTTATCCAAGCTTGTACTGAGGAATCGGAAGCTATCCACAAATCGAAGCTTTATATCTCCTACATACTTGGTGAATGAGATATAGCTTTCTTCGGAGTTAGGAATTACCTCCACACGTTCACTTGTGCAACCCAGCTCCTTAACAATGAAATGAGAGTCATATCCGCTAAGGTTATGCATGAAGACTGGTACATATTTAGGTGTTTTACAGGCTAAATTACATTCATTATGAAGACTTCCACGATATTCACCGCTGATGTGATCATGGTCGCGTACTTTATAGTTCTCTTCTGTAAAGGGTTTTCCACACAAGTAGCATGCTGAAGAAGACTCAAAATCCAACTGCTCTTGATCCGTAAGTTTCAGAGGCTTAGCAGATTTGTATATGTCCTCAATCATTTTCGCAAGAGATGTCAGGTACAGCATAAACTTCTGAGCAGCATCAGCACCACGATACACATAGGGTTGCTTAGGAAGACCAGTTTCGAGATGTTCAACACAAGATGTAGGCTTCACGTAAACACAGAAGCTCATTGGTGTGTGCTCTTGATAAGGGATTGTATAGGAAGTTTCAGGATTGGGTATACACGTATGGCATGGAGTGAGAATACTCTCAAAATCAGCATAGATGACATAAGGTACTTTCAGCATCCTCTCAACATTTTTAAACCGTACAATTGCTTTCTCCTTTGTAGGCATAACTACCCTTGCAACACCATGCTGATTACAGATGGTTGCATGTTCTTGTAGTTTTTCCAGTCCACTTCGTCCATTTCGATTATCAAAATGTGTAAAGCAACGCTTGCAGGTATATATCACTCCATCATGCTTAGTTTTCTGGCGTCGAACGAGCTTCTCAAAATTCTTTATATACACGTAGTGATGTTTTCCACTACTGTCATTCAATAGTAGCAGGTCGCGATGTTCAGGTAGTTCAATATCAACAACCTTTATCGGGTACACTTCATGCTTCTCATCCAACCCGAAAACGTTAATAGATATCTTGTTAAGCTTCTCAAATTTAGGTATTTGAGAAAGTGGAGTAGGGTAAGAAACACAGCTGAAGTCGTACTTATCTTGAAGTTGTTTGTATTTGCTGACGCGTTGAGGCTTGGTGCTCACGAATTTGGCCAATACAGAGTACATGAAACATAGCTCATCAGTTAAGTTCTGGATGTTAATGCAGGCTTTTCTTGCTTCAACAGAGGGAGGTAGGGGTATGTAGCTACTTCCTCGCAACGGGTTGTACTTGTTAATACGAAGGCGTACCCCTTCCACAGTAAGCAAGGCCCAGCTGCTACCCTTAAGCTGAGACTCATCCATTTCAGTCACCAATTTCTTGAATTTCACTTCCAGCATAGAGTCCAGATCTGTTTCTAGGAAAACAGCTTGATTTCTGGTTTTAAATGTCTTGTCACAGGTTTCTCCGATACTGTTAACAAATCTACACTCAGCTAACAGATTAATTTTAACACTCTTATGAACGCTAAGCTCTTTATGCACAGCCTGGATTATACGTTGTTTTGCCTCTTGCAGATACATATTTAGGTCCTTAGCTGATTCGCATCGTATAAAATACGATTTCAATCGTCCTTCGAATGAAGTTTCGTATTCCTTCATATCACAGTCCTCCATTGTTGACAGTAACTGATGTTTAGTTGGCTCCAATCTTCTTTTCTTCTGAGGGCTGCTTATTTCACATATATCTTCGTGTCGCCGCCCCTTATAACCATCTTTGAAGGTTACATTACAATGTTTACATTTGAAGAGCTTCTTGCAGCTCATCTCGTGTCTTCTCTTGTCATAACCTCGGAGGAACTTCTTCCCACATTTTCCGCATGCATATCCAGTAGCGCTTGGAATAATATCCTTATACGCTGAGTTATTCATCTTTATTCTTGATGTAATAACGTATTAATCACTGATCAATGAAATGTACGCCTTGATACCACTTTAGAAAGCTGATTATTCTTGGAGAGAACACGATGTTAACACCTCAGAGATGATCAACAGAATGAATTTCAATACTCAAGTTCGCTCTATTTATAGAGAAAGCACGAACCTTTTTAATCAATTATATCCTGATTATTAATACTAAAAACGGTGATGAAGCGTGTAAGCTCTTATATATTTCAATTCGTGTTACACTGTTGTTCGAGCGTCTCCGTATAGCTTCGTATGTTTAGAGAGAAAGTGTAAAGTATTGTGAAGATGTTATGTATTGTTCGGCTATAATCGTACAGATTCGGAGAGCTTGACTGGTGAAGGTGATGAACGATCCGTCAACCGAGCAGGAGGCAAGCAGCCCCAGTCTAGAGACAGGATGTTTATGACGTCACACCCAGAGACAGGATGTCTGCCAGTATCAAACACGTTTAAACTCGTCTCGTAACTACCTGTATATGCTGTCACATCAACAAGAGAAGTATTCCCACACGCTCATTCAGTCAGATGTTACATTCAAAGCCTACCACCACCCATTACACCGAAGCTAGCACAATCTCAAAAGCTTAAAAGGTCACGTAGAAGATTTTCCCCCTTACTTACTTAAATGTGTGTATATACTACATTATTTCATGTTTTCATTCCCTTTTCAATTCTTCCTTTCCATCTTGTTCTAGAAAGACCATTACATTTCACTACAATCATGAGAAAAGCAATTTTTCCAGAGTTACAGAGATTCTAAGCTTCTAGAATCGAACTCGGTAATACTTTTAATAAATGGGTTTTAGTAATTTAGCTTCCCCGCATCAGCATCTACCATTTAATCTTTACTCGAACCTGATAGGATTCATAGGCTTGAAGATATATGAAATCACCCCTTCGGGATTTGATCTGAGTACTTTAAAGTAGTTATCGTCATAATAACGATATTTAGGAACTAGGTACTCTGTTTACGTTTACCTTGACATGTCTATCTAAATTAAATTACGAGTTATTAAATGTTTACAAGTAAATTTCATTAAATCGGTATTCGAACCCAGAACACTAGGAACAAAATAATTTATAATATTAGCTTGACATGTTAAACAAAGCTGTATGCAGTTACATCATCGATCTAAGCGATATATTCTAGTGTACAGAGGAAAATTAAGGAAGTCATTAAAAAATCGGGATTCGAACTAGAGACAACTGATACAGTAAAAACAGACCTCATTAGTACTCATCATGCTTAAGCATGTTAACTTTCACCATATGACGTCACAGTCGGGGACAGTTTGACTATCGCAGCCATGTCAGGAAATGCATATTTTAGTCATCTCATATTTTAGAGTCATATACAGAAACCAGGCAAAACCATGAAAAATATGTCAGAGTGAACAACCATCGACAATCGAACGAGGGAAACCATCAGATTACTCTAGGAGCATAAAGTGCAACTGAAAGAAAATCGTGATAGCTGAGAAACCACTCCAGCATTCGCGTGCAGACCAGGGGAAACTATGAAAAAATCAAAGGGCCGAGCGAGTGGCTGATAGAGTGTGCGACCAACAGGAAATCAAGCAAAAGGTCTCTAGAGACAAAAAGATGCAATTGAAATGGAATCATGATAGCAAATGCCGCTACAGCATTAGGTAGCAGACCGGCGAAAATCATGAGAAACGTAAGGTCAGAGTAAACAATTGATTGAAATCTAACCCCTGAACCCTAGAAATTCACGACAACTGAAAAACGAAACCCAGATGTAGAGGAAATTTTGTACACCCTTGACGAAAAAACCCCGTCCGCTGGGGAAGTAACCTTTAAGTATACAATTGACGTCTGTCATACCGATAAGGGACGGTTTGAAAGGCTTCCTAATTGCTCTACGCAAGTCACCTGAGCAAACACAGGAAATTCCTAAACCAGACAATTACAAGCCTGCTAAAACATTTTTTCCTACAATAAGTAATTTAAATTCTACATGAAGATTATTCCAAAAGTTTCATATCTCTTATTTCCTTCAATAAAATATCGAATATGACTCTAGCACCAGGGAAAAAATTAAACGGAGGGAAGCGATATTTTCTTTTTACGCTGAAATTATAATTAAATGCATAGCATTCTTGCATGAAAACACTGTCCATATAGATTATAGGAATGGACTCTGTTTAAAACATGTATTTTTTCACGCGTGGTGTATAGATTGTCTCAGTAAGCATTCGTGACTATTACAATTATCGCCAAGTATTATTTTACAAAAAGATTGGCTTATTCTCTTAGTAAACATAGGACGAAATCGTTTTTTAAACAACTCTCCATTCGAGAGATATTGTTTGATTATTCCAGCAGAGAGAGAGAGAGAGAGAGGGAGAGAGAGAGAGAGAGATCGAGCCATATTTGTTTAAAAGCTTTTTTTTCATTCACAGGAAATCTTCGAGAAAATGCGAGGAATTATTCAGTTGGACACCATTGCTAAAATAGTTTGTACACCCTTTGAAGAATGTTTACCTGACTGGCGGAGTCTCGGAAATACCTCTCTCGACAGGCTGTCGCCCGCATGCCTTTGTGTGCCATTTATACATTAGGGAGACTATTGTGCTTTAAAATGGGATAGCTATGTTTTAAGCTTTCCACAACAAATTTTTTTCCCGATAATTAATATAATTCTACATGAAGAATATTAATGATTTAAGTTTTCAATTAAACGTATATTGTATAGATTCTGTACTTAAACATTCGATTGTATCTTAGTCATTATTTAAATACTCGATTACGAGAATTGCTAGCATATAAAAAATTGTAGAAGTTTTTCCACCCTTATTTAATTAAATTCATGTATATACTCTATTATTTAGTGATTTTTTCAATAATTTCTCTCATGTCCATCATTCGTCAAAAAATCAGTGTACAATACGCATTTTTATACGTTTTAATGTTCGTTTATTTTTAAAACCGCTACATTTGCCCGTAATTACGAACAATTAGATTTCAGATTTACTCAGATGTGTAGCTTGTAGAATAGAAATGTTTTAATAAATGTATTCTATTTTTAGACGAAAAACAACGATCTGCTTCTGACTGTGTATAATTATAATCAAGACCGATTTGTATTTAGTATAAAGTTTGTTTATTTTCATTTTTAAGACTTCCTTTGTTAAAGATATCTTGCAATCTATTTTTAAATTTCTTTTAAAACCAGAGCGAACATTATCAAATATAACGCCTGCCTTCACGTGTCGGGAAGCTAACATGGTCACAGTCATCTTTTAGCAGCTTGCCTTTCATGTCGGCCTCGGGCGGAGGCGAGCACCTGGCGGGGAGGAGAAGCCTTGCGAAAGGCGGCTGAGGGGTGGCACCTGGAGGGAGAAACACCGGCATCACGAGTCGCTGAGAGTCCAGCCCTCAGTACGGTCCTGCATGCCGTAAGGTCCGGTCCTATTCGTAGCAGCATGCTATACCACCGCAGCTCGCGCCAGCGTCTTACGTAATCTAGTTTTTTACGCTCACTATACCATTTAAATATACATTCATCTAAGAGATATAATATTCGTCAGGATGACAGATGTCCAAATATACATAACAAAGAAATTAGTTACTGATATAAATGTAATATCGTACGTTCACCATTTTATTTTATTCGGGGGATGAAATTTGTATTCATGTCACGGTTTTCAATCCTAGTCCTCCAACCCTACTTGGAACGACAATCAATAACGAGCTACAATCCAAGGATATAATCGATAATAATACAAATATTTTGATAAAGAATATCAAATGTAGATCTCTATAAACGTATGTATTTCCCCTCACTTCCCCTCTTTCCCCCCACCACGCAGTAGAAATATAAAGCCGATTCTGGCGCACAGAGAGATGCCGAAAAACTGATAAGCTTCTTTGATCTATGCCGCTAGCCCCGCCCCCTCCCTTTGTGCGCTACTATTTACCGCCCTGGTCGCGTGCCGCTAGCCCCGCCCCCTCCCCCATGTGGTCTGGTCACGTGCTGGCGGCCACCCCTCCCCCACCCCTTCCCTTGTGACCTCACCCTTAAAAGCTACTGGACACCCGATCTCCCTACCCCATCCTTTCTAATCCTATCCCGTACACTGGGCCCGCCCTCTCTTTGTGCTCTACTCCCGCGCTGACCTCGGTATTGGAGAACAATGGACTATTGTTCAAAGCGTCTAAGCCAGCGTGGGAGTAGAGCAGAGAGGAGGGGGTATCATGCTCCAGTAGCTTTTAAGGGCGAACCCACAAAGGTTAAGTGTTTTCACGTGTGCTATTCTTTCACCGCAAATCAGAGATACAGGACAATGCATTATTGTTCTCATCGTAAATGGCGGTGTCGGAATAGCAAAAAGCGGGGGTGGGGGTCGGCGGCATAGAAGAAAGGAACTTATCAGTGGTTGCATCGGCTTTGAAGCTGCGTGTCGCCATTATATTTCTACTGCGTGGTGGGGGGAAAGAGGGGAAGTGAGGGGAAATACATACGTTTATAGAGATCTACATTTGATATTCTTTATCAAAATATTTGTATTATTATCGATTATATCCTTGGATTGTAGCTCGTTATTGATTGTCGTTCCAAGTAGGGTTGGAGGACTAGGATTGAAAACCGTGACATGAATACAAATTTCATCCCCCGAATAAAATAAAATGGTGAACGTACGATATTACATTTATATCAGTAACTAATTTCTTTGTTATGTATATTTGGACATCTGTCATCCTGACGAATATTATATCTCTTAGATGAATGTATATTTAAATGGTATAGTGAGCGTAAAAAACTAGATTACGTAAGACGCTGGCGCGAGCTGCGGTGGTATAGCATGCTGCTACGAATAGGACCGGACCTTACGGCATGCAGGACCGTACTGAGGGCTGGACTCTCAGCGACTCGTGATGCCGGTGTTTCTCCCTCCAGGTGCCACCCCTCAGCCGCCTTTCGCAAGGCTTCTCCTCCCCGCCAGGTGCTCGCCTCCGCCCGAGGCCGACATGAAAGGCAAGCTGCTAAAAGATGACTGTGACCATGTTAGCTTCCCGACACGTGAAGGCAGGCGTTATATTTGATAATGTTCGCTCTGGTTTTAAAAGAAATTTAAAAATAGATTGCAAGATATCTTTAACAAAGGAAGTCTTAAAAATGAAAATAAACAAACTTTATACTAAATACAAATCGGTCTTGATTATAATTATACACAGTCAGAAGCAGATCGTTGTTTTTCGTCTAAAAATAGAATACATTTATTAAAACATTTCTATTCTACAAGCTACACATCTGAGTAAATCTGAAATCTAATTGTTCGTAATTACGGGCAAATGTAGCGGTTTTAAAAATAAACGAACATTAAAACGTATAAAAATGCGTATTGTACACTGATTTTTTGACGAATGATGGACATGAGAGAAATTATTGAAAAAATCACTAAATAATAGAGTATATACATGAATTTAATTAAATAAGGGTGGAAAAACTTCTACAATTTTTTATATGCTAGCAATTCTCGTAATCGAGTATTTAAATAATGACTAAGATACAATCGAATGTTTAAGTACAGAATCTATACAGTATACGTTTAATTGAAAACTTAAATCATTAATATTCTTCATGTAGAATTATATTAATTATCGGGAAAAAAATTTGTTGTGGAAAGCTTAAAACATAGCTATCCCATTTTAAAGCACAATAGTCTCCCTAATGTATAAATGGCACACAAAGGCATGCGGGCGACAGCCTGTCGAGAGAGGTATTTCCGAGACTCCGCCAGTCAGGTAAACATTCTTCAAAGGGTGTACAAACTATTTTAGCAATGGTGTCCAACTGAATAATTCCTCGCATTTTCTCGAAGATTTCCTGTGAATGAAAAAAAAGCTTTTAAACAAATATGGCTCGATCTCTCTCTCTCTCTCTCCCTCTCTCTCTCTCTCTCTCTGCTGGAATAATCAAACAATATCTCTCGAATGGAGAGTTGTTTAAAAAACGATTTCGTCCTATGTTTACTAAGAGAATAAGCCAATCTTTTTGTAAAATAATACTTGGCGATAATTGTAATAGTCACGAATGCTTACTGAGACAATCTATACACCACGCGTGAAAAAATACATGTTTTAAACAGAGTCCATTCCTATAATCTATATGGACAGTGTTTTCATGCAAGAATGCTATGCATTTAATTATAATTTCAGCGTAAAAAGAAAATATCGCTTCCCTCCGTTTAATTTTTTCCCTGGTGCTAGAGTCATATTCGATATTTTATTGAAGGAAATAAGAGATATGAAACTTTTGGAATAATCTTCATGTAGAATTTAAATTACTTATTGTAGGAAAAAATGTTTTAGCAGGCTTGTAATTGTCTGGTTTAGGAATTTCCTGTGTTTGCTCAGGTGACTTGCGTAGAGCAATTAGGAAGCCTTTCAAACCGTCCCTTATCGGTATGACAGACGTCAATTGTATACTTAAAGGTTACTTCCCCAGCGGACGGGGTTTTTTCGTCAAGGGTGTACAAAATTTCCTCTACATCTGGGTTTCGTTTTTCAGTTGTCGTGAATTTCTAGGGTTCAGGGGTTAGATTTCAATCAATTGTTTACTCTGACCTTACGTTTCTCATGATTTTCGCCGGTCTGCTACCTAATGCTGTAGCGGCATTTGATATCATGATTCCATTTCAATTGCATCTTTTTGTCTCTAGAGACCTTTTGCTTGATTTCCTGTTGGTCGCACACTCTATCAGCCACTCGCTCGGCCCTTTGATTTTTTCATAGTTTCCCCTGGTCTGCACGCGAATGCTGGAGTGGTTTCTCAGCTATCACGATTTTCTTTCAGTTGCACTTTATGCTCCTAGAGTAATCTGATGGTTTCCCTCGTTCGATTGTCGATGGTTGTTCACTCTGACATATTTTTCATGGTTTTGCCTGGTTTCTGTATATGACTCTAAAATATGAGATGACTAAAATATGCATTTCCTGACATGGCTGCGATAGTCAAACTGTCCCCGACTGTGACGTCATATGGTGAAAGTTAACATGCTTAAGCATGATGAGTACTAATGAGGTCTGTTTTTACTGTATCAGTTGTCTCTAGTTCGAATCCCGATTTTTTAATGACTTCCTTAATTTTCCTCTGTACACTAGAATATATCGCTTAGATCGATGATGTAACTGCATACAGCTTTGTTTAACATGTCAAGCTAATATTATAAATTATTTTGTTCCTAGTGTTCTGGGTTCGAATACCGATTTAATGAAATTTACTTGTAAACATTTAATAACTCGTAATTTAATTTAGATAGACATGTCAAGGTAAACGTAAACAGAGTACCTAGTTCCTAAATATCGTTATTATGACGATAACTACTTTAAAGTACTCAGATCAAATCCCGAAGGGGTGATTTCATATATCTTCAAGCCTATGAATCCTATCAGGTTCGAGTAAAGATTAAATGGTAGATGCTGATGCGGGGAAGCTAAATTACTAAAACCCATTTATTAAAAGTATTACCGAGTTCGATTCTAGAAGCTTAGAATCTCTGTAACTCTGGAAAAATTGCTTTTCTCATGATTGTAGTGAAATGTAATGGTCTTTCTAGAACAAGATGGAAAGGAAGAATTGAAAAGGGAATGAAAACATGAAATAATGTAGTATATACACACATTTAAGTAAGTAAGGGGGAAAATCTTCTACGTGACCTTTTAAGCTTTTGAGATTGTGCTAGCTTCGGTGTAATGGGTGGTGGTAGGCTTTGAATGTAACATCTGACTGAATGAGCGTGTGGGAATACTTCTCTTGTTGATGTGACAGCATATACAGGTAGTTACGAGACGAGTTTAAACGTGTTTGATACTGGCAGACATCCTGTCTCTGGGTGTGACGTCATAAACATCCTGTCTCTAGACTGGGGCTGCTTGCCTCCTGCTCGGTTGACGGATCGTTTATCACCTTCACCAGTCAAGCTCTCCGAATCTGTACGATTATAGCCGAACAATACATAACATCTTCACAATACTTTACACTTTCTCTCTAAACATACGAAGCTATACGGAGACGCTCGAACAACAGTGTAACACGAATTGAAATATATAAGAGCTTACACGCTTCATCACCGTTTTTAGTATTAATAATCAGGATATAATTGATTAAAAAGGTTCGTGCTTTCTCTATAAATAGAGCGAACTTGAGTATTGAAATTCATTCTGTTGATCATCTCTGAGGTGTTAACATCGTGTTCTCTCCAAGAATAATCAGCTTTCTAAAGTGGTATCAAGGCGTACATTTCATTGATCAGTGATTAATACGTTATTACATCAAGAATAAAGATGAATAACTCAGCGTATAAGGATATTATTCCAAGCGCTACTGGATATGCATGCGGAAAATGTGGGAAGAAGTTCCTCCGAGGTTATGACAAGAGAAGACACGAGATGAGCTGCAAGAAGCTCTTCAAATGTAAACATTGTAATGTAACCTTCAAAGATGGTTATAAGGGGCGGCGACACGAAGATATATGTGAAATAAGCAGCCCTCAGAAGAAAAGAAGATTGGAGCCAACTAAACATCAGTTACTGTCAACAATGGAGGACTGTGATATGAAGGAATACGAAACTTCATTCGAAGGACGATTGAAATCGTATTTTATACGATGCGAATCAGCTAAGGACCTAAATATGTATCTGCAAGAGGCAAAACAACGTATAATCCAGGCTGTGCATAAAGAGCTTAGCGTTCATAAGAGTGTTAAAATTAATCTGTTAGCTGAGTGTAGATTTGTTAACAGTATCGGAGAAACCTGTGACAAGACATTTAAAACCAGAAATCAAGCTGTTTTCCTAGAAACAGATCTGGACTCTATGCTGGAAGTGAAATTCAAGAAATTGGTGACTGAAATGGATGAGTCTCAGCTTAAGGGTAGCAGCTGGGCCTTGCTTACTGTGGAAGGGGTACGCCTTCGTATTAACAAGTACAACCCGTTGCGAGGAAGTAGCTACATACCCCTACCTCCCTCTGTTGAAGCAAGAAAAGCCTGCATTAACATCCAGAACTTAACTGATGAGCTATGTTTCATGTACTCTGTATTGGCCAAATTCGTGAGCACCAAGCCTCAACGCGTCAGCAAATACAAACAACTTCAAGATAAGTACGACTTCAGCTGTGTTTCTTACCCTACTCCACTTTCTCAAATACCTAAATTTGAGAAGCTTAACAAGATATCTATTAACGTTTTCGGGTTGGATGAGAAGCATGAAGTGTACCCGATAAAGGTTGTTGATATTGAACTACCTGAACATCGCGACCTGCTACTATTGAATGACAGTAGTGGAAAACATCACTACGTGTATATAAAGAATTTTGAGAAGCTCGTTCGACGCCAGAAAACTAAGCATGATGGAGTGATATATACCTGCAAGCGTTGCTTTACACATTTTGATAATCGAAATGGACGAAGTGGACTGGAAAAACTACAAGAACATGCAACCATCTGTAATCAGCATGGTGTTGCAAGGGTAGTTATGCCTACAAAGGAGAAAGCAATTGTACGGTTTAAAAATGTTGAGAGGATGCTGAAAGTACCTTATGTCATCTATGCTGATTTTGAGAGTATTCTCACTCCATGCCATACGTGTATACCCAATCCTGAAACTTCCTATACAATCCCTTATCAAGAGCACACACCAATGAGCTTCTGTGTTTACGTGAAGCCTACATCTTGTGTTGAACATCTCGAAACTGGTCTTCCTAAGCAACCCTATGTGTATCGTGGTGCTGATGCTGCTCAGAAGTTTATGCTGTACCTGACATCTCTTGCGAAAATGATTGAGGACATATACAAATCTGCTAAGCCTCTGAAACTTACGGATCAAGAGCAGTTGGATTTTGAGTCTTCTTCAGCATGCTACTTGTGTGGAAAACCCTTTACAGAAGAGAACTATAAAGTACGCGACCATGATCACATCAGCGGTGAATATCGTGGAAGTCTTCATAATGAATGTAATTTAGCCTGTAAAACACCTAAATATGTACCAGTCTTCATGCATAACCTTAGCGGATATGACTCTCATTTCATTGTTAAGGAGCTGGGTTGCACAAGTGAACGTGTGGAGGTAATTCCTAACTCCGAAGAAAGCTATATCTCATTCACCAAGTATGTAGGAGATATAAAGCTTCGATTTGTGGATAGCTTCCGATTCCTCAGTACAAGCTTGGATAAGTTGGTAAAAAATCTAACCTCGTATCCTGAAACGCTAAAGTACTTTGGAGAAGACAAATTGAAGTTGATGACCCGTAAGGGTGTATTTCCATATGATTTTGTTACATCATGGGATGCCCTGAACGAAACCTGCTTACCTCCTAAGGACTCCTTCTACAATAGATTAAATGAAGAAGAAATTAGTGATGCTGACTACGATCATGCTAAAAATGTATGGGAGCTGTTTAATGTGAGAAACCTGGGAGAGTACAGCGATCTCTACTTAACTTCGGATGTACTTCTCCTAGCTGATGTCTTTGAGACGTTCAGAGAGCAAACCCTCAAAACACACAAAGTTGATCCTGCACATTATTTTACCTCTCCAGGTCTTACATGGGACGCTATGTTACTGTACACTGGAATTAAGCTGGAACTGTTACAGGATTATGATCAATTACTCATGGTGGAATCTGGTATAAGAGGAGGTTTATGTCAAGTTTCCCATCGGTATGCAGAGGCTAATAACACATATATGGAGAAGTTTGATCCGTCGAGACCAACCCAATTTATCACATATGACGACGCTAATAACCAATATGGGTGGGCAATGTGTCACGCTCTCCCTTATGGTGGATTTCAGTGGGTGTCGCCTGAAGAAATCAGCTTAGAAACGCTGCAAGAAGATGATCCTTACGGCTACATATTAGAAGTCGACATCGAGTATCCTGCAGAACTTCACGATCTACACAACGATCTACCTTTCCTGCCAGAGTGTATGAAACCATTGGAATCATCTACAAAGAAACTGATACCTCATCTTGGACCTCGAAAGAAGTATGTAGTACATTACATGGCTTTGAAGCAAGCTCTTAGTCATGGGCTACGGTTAACAAAAATCCATCGTGTGCTACAATTCCGACAGTCTCGATGGTTAAAACCGTATGTAGAATTTAACAACAGACTACGACAACAAGCTGGAAATGATTTTGAGAAGGATCTCTACAAGCTCTTTAACAACGCTATGTTTGGAAAAACTATGGAGAACCTGCGTAACCGTATGGATATACGACTGGTGACCAATGAAAAAACTCTAGAGAAGCTGATCGCCAAGCCTACGTTTATCGACAGGACGATATATGCTGATAATCTAGCTGCTGTACATATGGCCTCTCGTCAGATTGTATTCAACAAGCCTATATACATTGGTATGAGTGTGTTGGACATCTCCAAGACATTAATGTATAACTATCATTACGACGTTTTGTTGCCTTATTATGGAGCTGAAAACCTGAAGCTTATGTATATGGACACTGATTCGTTCATTCATCGTGTTACAACTGAAGATGTGTACCAGGACAAGCTACGTTTTCTTGAGCATCTCGATACAGCTGATTACCCTGTCAACCATATATGTTACTCTACCCAGAACAAGAAGGTATTGGGAAAATTTAAAGATGAGGCTAATAGCAAAATCATCCTACGCTTTGTTGGACTACGTCCTAAGATGTATGCCTTAGATATTCAAGGGTCAATGATAAAAAAGATTAAAGGTATAAAACGTAGCGCCATTAAGCACCATATTTCGTTTGACAGCTATACAGACTGTCTTAAAACCAGTGAAATCATCAGAACACCTATGAATCTGATCCTATCACGAAAGCATGCTCTTGCTACAGTACAAGTGAATAAAATTGCATTGACTCCGTTTGATGATAAAAGAATTATTGCTGAGGATGGGATAACGACATATGCATATGGACATTACGCCATTACAAACAGTGCTTAAAAGAATGTAAGTTAAAGATAAAGAGTTTCTCGTGAGTCTACAATCTTAAAAGAAGGTTATCTGTGTGCTGTATATGCAGATAGCTGACGCCTGATGAAGAAAGAAGAAGATGGAAGGGAAGGTGGTAACCCTGCCATTAGGAGTAATCCTAGTGCTAGTCTCAAGCCTAGATAAAAGGGGAGAGACATCTACAAGGAACTAAAATAAAGGTATGTTGGCGTAAACTTTTCAATTAAAACTCTCGAATAATAAAACCTGAATAAAACATTGCAATTTCCCTAAAAGAAAGTTGAGGTTATCTTTGGTTAGCCAGATTAGGTTAGTCGATGCCTGACTAGAAAGGATGATGAGAGGAACGTTTAGGATTGGCCGGGTTAATCTAGGCTAGGTTCTCGTACTTATTGTCTAAGTTATGAAGGATGAATTAGTTTAGATCGCCTTAGCAATGAATTGGTTACGTGTTGTTCTTACGTTTTGTTACTTGGTTACATGCTTGGTACGTGTTGTTACTTAGCGTGATCAGTTTGTTACATAGCGTGATTCCTTTGTTACATAGCGCGATTCCTTTGTTATATAGCGTGATTCCTTTGTTACATAGCGTGATTCCTTTGTTACATACCGCGATTCCTTTGTTACATAGCGCGATTCCTTTGTTACATACCGCGATTCCTTTGTTACATAGCGCGATTCCTTTGTTACATAGCGTGATTCCTTTGTTACATGGCGTGATTCCTTTGTTACATGGCGTGATTCCTTTGTTACATGGCGCGATTCCTTTGTTACATGGCGCGATTCCTTTGTTACATGGCGCGATTCCTTTGTTACATACCGCGATTCCTTTGTTACATACAGTGATTCCTTTGTTACATGGCGCGATTCCTTTGTTACATGGCGCGATTCCTTTGTTACATGGCGCGATTCCTTTGTTACATGACGTGAGTCCTTTGTTACATAGAGCGATTCCTTTGTTACATGGCGCGATTCCTTTGTTACATGGCGCGATTCCTTTGTTACATGGCGCGATTCCTTTGTTACATAGCGCGATTCCTTTGTTACATAGCGTGATTCCTTTGTTACGCGGTGTTACGTCTCGACACGTGGTTACCTCTCCTCGGTTCGCTATCTCGCTCATATAAAACGCCATATTCTAGCCTTCAAGTCCTGTTTAGTATAACATCTTTCCTTGTATTCCCTATCTCTCTCGTATAAAGCATATCCCTCCCTCCTTTAGCATCTGACTAGCCCAGCATCAGCCCTGGTATTCCCTATCTCTCCCCTATAAACATATTTTCCTCCTTGAACTGTCGCATCTATCCTCGTTTTCCCTATCCCTCCCCATATAAACGCAAAAGTAGCCCCGCTTCTGTCTATCATACCGCCTGCCTCCGTTCTCCATATATTCCTCATATAATCGTATACCGTACTCCTTAACCTCTGACTGCACTAGCACCTCCCCTCGCATGCCCTATCTCTGTCGTATAAAGCATATCTCTCCCATCCTTCAGTCCCTGCTCTACCTCAGAACTCTCCTCGTTTTCCCTATCTCTCCCATATAAACGCATTTTTTCCTCCTTGAAGGTTCTCTCACCCTAGCATATACCCTCGTTTTCCTCGTCTCTCCATATAAAAAGCCATACTCTACCCTTCAAAACCCTGAATAGTCTAGTAACTCTCCACGCATCCCCTATCTCTCCTGTATATATGTTCATATTCTCCCTGCTTCAGCATCTGTCTATCCTAGCATCTGTTCACGTTCTCCCTATCTTTCCCATATAAATGCATATTCCATATCTCAAATCCTATCTAGTCTAACACTTCTCTTCGTATTCCACGTATCTCTCATATAAAGCACATCCTCATTCCTTCAACCTCTATCTAGCCTAGCATCGATCCTCGTAGTCCCTATCTTCGCCATATAAACGCATTTTCCTCCGTGAACCGCCGCATATACCCTCGTTTTCCCTATCCTTTCCCATATAAACGCAAAAAAGTGGCCCAGGTCTGTCCTATATACCCTACTCACATGTTATTCATGAAGCACCTTTGCGCCCGGTGAAAACCGGAGTTTGGTGCCAATATTCCCACAGAGTATAGTGGGACCAACTTTTTGAAAACTTTGTAAACACTGCAGAGTACCGACGGATTTTCATGGATTTTGCTGAGCAACTAGATGATGTAGAGCTGAGTTCAGGATATTTTCAGCAGGACGGCGCTACATTCCATACATCAAATGAATCCATGGCACTAATTGCAAGTTTGTTGGAAGACCGGATAATCAAGAACCTGTGGCTACCGAGATCTCCGGATTTGACAGCGCCGGACTTCTTTCTATGGGGTTACTTAAAGGCAGGGTTTATGCCACACGTCCTCAGACATTGGATGATCTGAAGCACAACCTTACACAGGAGATTCAAGCTATTGACAACAGAGTCCTCCAACGAGCGGCCAGTAACATGGAACGACGTGTTGAGTTGTGCCTTATGCAGGATAGAGGACATTTTCAACTTTTGTTATAGAGTAAATAATCTCCGAAAATTTCTACTCGTTTTGAAACAATTAAAGAAATGACTGTGTCAGTTCTTCATAAATCACTCTGTATTAGTAAACATAAGTAGATAACACGTGCAAAGCACATGACATTAAAAAACACATGACTGAGATTATTCCCGTTTCCTAAAGTGCAGAAATAAAGGTTTGTAAACACTATTGCTCCGCTAATGTGATTACAAACTGCGCAGTTACTAAAATACGATAAATCACAGGCATTGAAAACAACGCCCAGGAACTCATCAACTATCGGCGCCATCTTTCTCAATCTGGAACTCAGTGTCAGGTCTGTTGCTTCCAGAGGGTCTTGGATTCCGCCTTCGCTTAGCATGCTCCGCCTTCCGCATCTGGTTACTCTTCGGAACTTCTACCGCATTCTTTCCTGCCAGAGGTTTCTGTAAGATGGAATGTCTGGTAGTCTCCACGCAAATGTCATCCAGATACGCAGGATCCCTGGCCCAGCTATATAAAGAATCCACTGCATACTGGCTTAAAATGTAGCCCCGCTTCTGCCAGTGTTAGGTACAAGCTGCAAGCACTTGGCAGCTTTTCGTTTTTGAGTTATGCAGTTCACAGACACACGGACCTTTTCGTAAAAAAGTATTTTTTTATTCACGACACCTAAACACATATATAGTGTTATTCAAAAAGAAGGAACAGACTTTAAATATTTATTTTTAATGAACCACAATAGATAGCGACAAATGCAATATATGACTGCATAAAGAAAAGTTGAACATTTTATTTTGTATGTTCAAAATGAGCACCATTTGTTATTCGCGGACAACCAGTGCTTTTCCGTTTGATATGCAACCATCTTATACGAATTTATTGTATCAATTGTACGCTGAATTTGAGGCAGTATTTTTAACACTTAAATAATTTCAGTCTAATTATATAATATATAAATTCAATAACAGCCCGCATTGAAGCAATATGTGTATGTAATAATTTGTAAAATGTATGTAACATTCATTGCATATGCTTATATTGTTGTAAACATGTTCAATAATGTCATGAATGCATTACGTAATTTAATAATGTAAGAGCTGTGAGAATAATAAGTTAAACATTGCTAACAATGAGGTAACAACGAGGTAACCTTGAGGCAATAATGATTTGAGAGTTTAAATGTTATTTGTGATTCTTGGAAGCATTAATGTAATTTTAGTGACAGTTGTCGCGGTATCGTCGTGTTACCTTTTTGCTGAGCGCCTGCTATTGTTTTATTATTTTGAATTCTTTGTCCTCCAGCTAGCTATTATCATTCAGTCGAGCAAATCTCTTGAACAGGATGTGTAAACGGAAAGGAGTTGTTACTAAAAGATAACACTGATAAAAGAATTTGTTTTTAATTTCACATATTTACTCTTGATACACGCCCGACTGAAACTGTTATATTTTCGAATGTAACTATAATCACTTATTTGCCGCACATTATTAATTCGCGTATTTCACATTTTAAAACTAGCTTTACGACGCGAGAGATTCTGTAGAACTGAGCGACGTGTAACCCGTGGATGATTCTGTTGAACTGAGCAATACTTGTCTCTGGCTTTAGTTTTTTATACTCCCTCACCCCGATATGCCTAAACATTATAACAGAGCTGCTATTGGTTAATAAAGCGCGCCAACATTAGCGTCTATTTTATATCTAATCAAAATTACGAACACATATGCTCTAGGGGAGATATTCCCTCCATTTCTAAAGAAAAGCGCGCTAATCTACGTCATTTGTTTGTCTCTTCTAATTGATAAACAACTCAACCCCTCGCTCATTGTTGCCCGCTCCTATTGTCAGTTTCAGTGAGGTCGTGTAAACTTATTTCCTAACAATGCTTATAATTAAGAAACATCTCAAATCATTGTCATACAATAATGTTAATTTACATTACAATCACTCTGGCATTCACAGTGTTGTGATATAAAATACTGCCTCACAGTTTATAAAAATAGCCAATCAACAACCAGAAAAAGCTTTAGTTAAATGCAGGTATTCTATTGGAGTGGGATTAGCCAATCAGAGACTTGAAATACAGAAATTTTCAAGTTTAGACGGTTAAAATCTAGTCAGTTTCCTGCAGACAGTGATAGTAACCGGATGCAAGATGCGTCCTTCAGAGATTTAATATGTATTCGTGTGAGACGAAAATAGGTTTACGTGGTAAAACGTGTAATTAATTAATAAAACGAATCACACAGCTCTCGATATCAGTGAAGTGCTATTTAATTTGTGTCAATGATTAATAAAAAGGAGTGAATTAGAACTTAAAATCTGCGTAAGCCTACATTCTTGTCCCATCACGCCCTGCCAAGATATCTATGTCTCTAACAATAATACTGAGAAGCCGAGGCTAACATAAATATATAATACTTAAAGAAACAGTCAAATTACAAAATTAATATTTTTTTTAAACTTGGGGCAAAGGCCATCTAAAAATACATTTGTGGCTAAGGCTATCGGAAACAGGGTACTATATGTGCGATTGCAACGAATTTCAAGTTCGGTTCCCCAACAGTTGAAATACAATAAATCATCTTCAAACTGACGTCCAAAGCGTGGTGCAAACAACGTAACAAACCAACTTCTTCAAATTGACGTCCATATGTGGAGCTAAATAAATAAAAACAACTGCAACGAAACACCTTCTTCACAATGAATCAATGGATTCAATCTTTGCATAATGCAGCACACAAAATTACTTTTTCTGTGGCGTCGCCATTTTCTCGTAAACAAAACACAGCGTCGCTGTAGGCACTGAATGGAACTAATAGGTGGGGCTTATAACTTCGAACTTTCTTCTATTCAATGAGGTGTCGTGTGTGTCGCTATATATTGTCAGCCATTAGAAATAAATATTTAAGTTATGTTCCTTCTTTTTGAATAACCCTTTATTTCCTGTGAAATCTCTATATAGAATTTTTGGGTGGAATGCAATACCTTCTCTACGTGTTACAGAAAGTAAAAGGTAATGAAATAAACAATTTCAATGAATTTCACTTTTCTTTCGCCGAAGTGACTTATTTCGCTCTTAAACACAACGGTCGCGAAACTTTGGGATCAAAATATTGCAATTTAGCTATTGTTGCCTTTGTTTTTAGACAATTTGTCAGTTTTATCTCTACTGCGTAAAACTGTGATCTCTGAAGCTGGTTATTAAGAAAATCTTATGTGATACATTACATCACTTTCTACCCTCTATCCTTATTAAGTTATGAATTATCTATTCTTACTAAGGCTTATTTTTCTATCTACTACATTTCAATCCAAATAAACCTTTACAGAAACAGCTACATTACCATTTCGTTATACATACAAAGAGAACAGCGACAGTCAAATGTTTAACAACTGGACGCTATATGCTGGCCTTAAAATTCCATACTGTTTCCATGACATCGCGAGAAACAACTGAAAATCAAGGGGACTTTAAAAGAATGAGAAGTATTGAACAATTCAAACCTCGGCTGGCCCCGTAGCTCAATCGGTAGAGTACCTGCCTGTTGCGCTAGGAGTCCCGGGTTCGATTTCCGGCTGGGGGTGGGACTTTTTCTAGCCAGGATTATTTCTTATCCTCCCCAGAGTTTGAAAGTATATATGAGATCTGTTTGATCTAAGGATTAAAAATCAAAAGTGCAAGAAACCCAACGACAAACGTTACACCAGTTAGCACCATTACCAATAGGCAATAAGTTCCAAAGGAAAGGCTGCCGATAAGACCAATGTAGTTAAAGGCCTAATATATTCAATGATGTTGCTACTATATTACAAAATTATGTGAAAGTTTTATATTTAGCTTATCAAAGCTATTAATGCTCTTAAAACAAAAAGACTAGCGACATTGCATTTTACTGATTAAAAAGGTTTTAGATCTCGTTTTTACGTATAATGTGTTCTGTATAAAGCTGAAAAAGTAATGGCTGTTGGCGATATCATTGAAATGGCTCCATTATTATGGAAGGTAATTTTAATGGAAAGTCCATTTTGTAATAAATTGTGAACTACTAATATATATTTCTTTCCACCTTTCAGCGGTTGCCTTTAATTTCTGTTGCCTTTAATTTCTCAAAGCTCTTCTGCCTCGCCACTGCCTTCCTCTAATCCACATAGATTTTATTGATTCCATCCATCCAGATAAGGCGTTTCATTCCACGCTTCCCTCTACCAGAGCTTGAACAGTTGACAACACCCTTTAGCCATCTTTCCTTCTTCATTCCTTGTATGGCAAGTACAGGGCAGACCGGTTGGGAGCGTGCCTGTTTAGTACATAAGCGAGATGGGAGCAACTGAAAGAGGAGCAGTGGGGAATATTATCATACATAACATCCCTCAGCGCAGCGGCGGTTCTGTCGGTTTGTTTTCATTTACCATGAACGAGACAACGTTAAAACGTAGGTCACCAAAAACTACTAGGTAGGTTCAGTCCTATTTGGGAGGAGATATATTTCATTACGGAACAAAGGAACAACTGTTAAAAATCTGATGTGTTACACTAGCATGACTTTCTCCACTCCTGTAAAACTATTTTTACAATTGCTTATTCTCCATATGCTTCATGATAATCAAGATGTTAATCTTATTGCTAATTTTCTTGCAGGTGCAAGCAGAATTGGTAGGCTTTAAGCCATAGTGAAATATTTTAAGACCTGGTTGCTATGTGGAGATTTCCATTCTCTTTGCATTACCAACACCAAAAAATCTAATCTGTTACACTCACATGACTTTCTCTACTCTTGTACAAACTATTTATACAAACGCTTATTCTCCATCTACTTCATCTTAATCGAGATAAACATTTGCAGAGTCTATCTTAAGGCTAAGCTTCTTGTAGATGTAAGGGGAATATATACTTACAAGGGCAATATAGAAATACAGTAGCCTTTAAACACATGCATATCTCTTAGTCGCTGGTTGCTAGGTGCAGCACCATTCCCTTTCCCACAGATTAATACTCTTTGCATATCCAAGACAAAAAAATTAAAAACGAATTCCCATTTGAGAAAATAAGTATTGAAAAATTTAAGAAAATAACAAGCAATATCTCGAAAATGGTTCACTCAACAAAAAAAAATGTATACGACATAAATTGTGTATTTTAACGCAATCTACATATGGGTAGTAAAATTTCGTCTCTCTCTTATGGTTTACCAGTTATGCAAAAGTCGTTCACAATGAAGAATACTTTTGGAGACATTCCCAGGAAATTCAAGATATAAATTTTATTTGTCATAAAAATATCTTAAACATATGATATTTTAATCAAAATTGTTAGAGCCACTTTTGAGATACTTAAAATTTTCGAAAAATCTTCCATGTAAAGGGTAATCTGGGGTGGAGGGATTTTATTGAAAACCTTCGTGTCGCATCTCTTTAAGTTACTGAACCTAAATACCAAGTTTGGTGTTTATCCGACTGTTCGTTTCTGAGTTATGCTGTTCACAGTCAGACACACACACAGACACACAGACACACACACGGACATGTTTCCAAAAATGCTTCTTTTGGATTCAGAGGGTCTCAAAACATGTATTTCCGGTGAAATCTAGGTATCGAATTTTTGGGTGGAATACAATACTTACCCTACTTACTATACGTAGTAGAGAAAGTAATTAATAACGAATTTCCAATTTGAAAACGAGTATTAGGTATTGGAAGATTTAGGGGAATAACAAGTAATATCTCCAAAATGGTTCACTCAACAAAAACAATGTATATGACATAAACTGTGTATTTTAACGCGATCTACATTTTTTGTATAGTAAAATGTTGTCTATCTCTTATGGTTTAACAGTTATACCAAAGTCATTCACAATGAAGAATACTTTTGGAGACATTCCCTGAAAATTCCGGATATATATATATTATTTGGATTTTTTTATTATCAGATAAATATTTGATTTTTATGTTTATACTTGCCATTGTGTAATACAAACATTAAAACCAAAAAAATAAATCGATTTAATGATAAATACCCAACTATATAATCTTCATAAAGTATCTTAAACCTATGACATTTTAATCAAAATCGTTAGAGCCATTTTTGAGAAAATTAAAATTTTCGAGAAATTTTCCATGTACAAGGTAATCTGGGGTAGGGGGATTTTCTTGAAAACCTTCGTGTCGCATATCTAGAAGATACTGAACCTAAATCCAAGTTTGGTGTTCATCCGACTGTCGGTTTCCGAGTTATGCTGTCCACACACAGACACACACACACACACACACACACACGGACATGTTTCCAAAAATGCTTTTTTTTTAATTCACGGGGCCTCAAATCATATATTTCCGGTGAAATCTTGATATCGAATTCTTGGGTCGAATACAATACTTCCCCTACTTACTATACGTAGTAGAGAAAGTAATATTTGAGCATCACTTAAGGCGTACTATGTTCCCCTTGTTTTGTATTTGCAAGGGCAATTTAGAAATACATTAGCCTTTAAGCATAGACACATTCTTAATAGCTGGTTGCTATGTGCAGCACCATTTTCTTTGCCATTTTCTTTGCATAACCAAGACAAAGAAATGAATAAGGAATTCCCATTTGAGAATATATGTATTGAAAAATTTAAGGAAATAACAAGCAATATCTCAAAAATGGTTCACTTAACAAACAAAATGTATATGACATAAATTGTGTATTTTAATATAATCTACATTCGTTGTGTAGTATAATTTTGTCTATCTCTTATGGTATACCAGTTATCCAAAAGTCGTTCACAATGAAGAATACTTTTGGAGACATTCCAGATATACATTTTATTTGTCATGAACATATCTTAAACATATGATATTTTAATCAAAATCGTTAAGAGCCATTTTTGAGAAAATTAAAGCTGGAAGATGCTGAACCTAAATAGCAAATTTGGTGTTTATCCGACTGTTCGTTTCTGAGTTGTGCGGCTCACAGACACACACACACACACGGACATGTTTCCAAAAATGCTTTTTTGAATTCAGGGGGTCTCAAAACATGTATTTCCGATGAAATCTCTGTATCGAATTTTTGGGTGGAATACAATACTACCCCTACATACTATACGTAGTAGAGTAAGTAAAAATGTGCATTATAGCGACAGGACATTATACTGATTAAAAAGGTTTTAGGTGTCACTTTTATAATGTGTTTTGTATAAAAGTGGAAAATTAATGGCTCTTGGCGATATCACTGAAATGGCTCCATAATTACGAGATACAATTTTAAAGGAAAGTCCATTTGGCAATTATGTACCAACCACTAATATATTTTTTTCTTTGCACTTGTCAGTGGTTGATTTGAATTCCTGCTGTTATTCTATAAGATCTTCTGCCCTGCCACTGCCATTCCTGTAATTCTCATAGGTGTTATTGACTTCATTCATCCAGGTAAGACGTACTCTTCCACGATTCCGTCCATCAGATGTTGACTACACTCTTTAGTTATCTTTTCCTCCTAAACTTTCTTTACGTGCCCGTACCATTTTAGAGTTCTTGCTTCTAGCCCAGCTGTCGTCAAGTAATGAGCAGGCTGGCTGGGAGCTTGCCTGCTCAGTGCATAAGCGTGACGGTAGCAGCTGAAAGAGGAGCAAAGGGGGGAAAATGATGTCATCCATACCCTCCCTCAGCGCAGCGGCGGTTCTGTCGGGTTCTTTTCATTTACCATGGAGGATTGTACATCAAAACTGAATTTTGTATTTTTTTAGCTCCACGTATGGACACCAATTTGAAGTAGATATTGTCTTTACGTTGTTTGCACTACGCTTTGGACGTCAGTTTGTTGTAGTTTGTATGAAGGAGTTGTATTATATTTCAACTGTTGGGGAGCCGAACATGTAGTAGTTGCAACCACACGTATAGTACCCGCTTTCCGGTAGCCTTAGCCCCAATGTACTTTCAGGTGGCCTTTGCCCCAATTTTAAAAAAAATATTAACTTTGTAATTTGACCGCTTCTTTAAGTATTAAATATTCATGTTTGCCTCGGCTGCGTCAGTATTATTGTTAGAGACACGTTGCTCTTAGCAGGGTTGTGGTGCAACTGAAGAATATAGGCTCACACAGATTATAATTTTACTTCACTACATTTATTAATCCTTGACACAATTTAAATAACACTTCACTGATATAGACAGCTGTGAGATTCTTTTTATTAATTGATTACACTTTTTAACACGTAAATTTATTTTTCGTCTCACACGAATACATATTATATTTCTTGAGGACACCTTTTGCGTCTGGTTAGTAACGCTATCTGCAGGCAACTGAACTCTAAATTTGTAAAATTTTCTCCTTTTCAGTTTCAGATTAGCTAATTCTACTCCAATGGTATACCTTCATTTAACTAAAGCTTTTTCTGGTAGTGGATTGGCTATTTTATAAACTCTCACTAAAATTATATTATTGTTACTCCAAGAATCACAAGTAGTACTGTTAAACTTTCTTACTATTATTGACTCAAGATTACCTCATTGTTAGCAACCTTTAACTTATTATTCTCACCGTTCCTACATTATTAAATTACGTAACATATTCACATAACATTATTACACAAGAATATAATAATATAAGCATATGCAATAACTGTTACATGCATTTTACAAATTACTACATACAAATATTGCTTCAAGGCGGGCTGTTATTGAATTTACATATTATATAATTGGACTGAAAGTATTTAATTGTTAAAAGTACTACCTCAAATTGGAGGTGAACATCACCCACTAGGTTCAATCCTACTTGGCAAGAAACGTGTTTTATTATAGAACATACTGGTGAAAATGTTTATTCTCTAATAAGATGCTAACCGTATAAAAGGTTTAATCTACAGTGCCGTCTTATCATGTGAATGACTATGAAAAATATCAAGAGGAAGAAAGATCAGCTTTATTGTATAAGTAAAATGTACTACGTTTGTGTATGCTCGTCCGGTACATTATATCGTACTGTAATTAATTGCAATTGCTGAATTTGTTTTGCCTTCGAACATACGAATTATAACGTTTTTATTAAATAATTTATTACACTTGCTTGTATAATTCTTCCATTAATGCAATGCACAAATTAATCATGTCTGGCCATATTGAAAGTACTAATTGTAATACCCTTGCCTCCACCAATATTAATAATTATATGTTATTATATATTATATGAGCAATATAGTTCCGTAAAACAATATAAAGACGAGAATTTCATGCAAATATATCGTTTTATAGGATTATTGGACATAACTCAAACAGAGTGCTTATCCATTTCATTACTTTCTGATTCCAAATATGTATACTTTCTCCGCGCATGTTTGTATATTTTGAACTTTTAGGTATAAAAATTTGCATAATGCATATATAAAGCTTTTTTGGCTTAATTATGGATATAATACACATTATTTTCAGTTTAAATGCTTCTTTTAATGTTTTTGAGTAGACACCTTGGTTTCTCGATTTCATGAGCCTTATTTTTGCTTCAGGAATCAGGAATGAGTAAGAAAAAGGGGGATAGCAGAAATAGAAATTTAAGATTCTCACAATAAGATGAATTTCCAGGAATTTTACCGACAGCCCTCTGCAGACCTTCTGTCATAAACTGCTTTATTTATGCACAACCTTTGATTTTGTGACAATGGAAATTTAGCCTTCTAAGTCATGTACCGTGGCTGACGTGACGAAGACACAGCAGTAGAGCGATCTTGTGGAATTTGAACAAACCTTACTACTAATTTCAATTCTTCTAAAACTGAAATCATTTGCTAAACTGTCGTCTCAGTGTATGTATACCACGTAGGTGGTAAATATCTGTGTTATTCTGTGTGCGTGTAAACTCGCCGAGCCTGCTAAGGCAGGACCTTCTTCTTCTCCTCCGGCCCCCGCCGAGGAGAGCTCGCCGCAGCCCGGGGTAACCTATGCCTCGACCGCCGCTTCGCCGCCAGCATCACCGGGGTTCACGCCGCAGATCTTGGGAGCTTCCCAGCCTGCGCCGATACAGCCTGTGCCTCATGGGAGGTACAGCGCTGTCATCCGAGGAGTCCCGAGGGATCTGCCAGTCAGGTTCCTCGTAAGCGCAGCTCACCAGAAGTGGCCTGATCTACGAAGCACAGGGACCCACGTCGCTCGTCACGATCCAGTACGCAGGCCCTGGCGACTATGAAGCTGCCTTGAGGACTGGCCTGTCCTTGTTAGGACGGTGCTTACGAATCGAGGTTAGACGATTAGAACGCCAGGCACCCTGCAGGCGCTGCTGTGCCTACGGTCGACCTGCTCAGCACAACCCAGGTCCCACTACATGGTTCCGCCTTCACCACGTCTTCGAGCACCCAGCACGACCTGCGCCGCGGACGTGGAGGGTCAACGCAATTCACCGGCCCGGCGCTCTGCCCCCTGCATCCCCGCAGGATGGCATCGACGATGCCGCAACACCTATGCCGCAGCCAGTGACCGCTCCACAACCGCTGACTCCAGCGCCGACAACAGCACCATCACTCACGCCGATCATCGAGGAAGTACAGGGCCTACGTGACGCCGTTCAGGATCTCCATGCGGAATTCCTGAACATGACGAAGAAGCTGACAGCTGGAGGAACTCATCAGGAATATTCATCTGCCCAACAGGTTTTCCTGGCTGGGCAGTTCGACAGCACTTCATCCAGACTGAAAGCCATCACTGAAGCCATCCGGGTACTCATCTCTTGGTCCTAGGCTGAAGAGTAACCCGGAGAGAGTCGCCAACTCCTTGCAGCAATGCAGGGAGTACAACCAGCAGCAGCAGTATCATCGGTACCATCCTCAAACCCAATCTCCATTCTGTTCCAAACCCTCGCCATTCCCACTAGTGGTGCAGTCAGGTTTCATGGCTGCAACCTAGTAACTACCTTTACCCGCTTCCGCTCACAGGGTGGCAGCCAACAGCCTTCCCATACTAACGCGGATGCTATGCGCGACCGCAAAAAGCCACGTTATTCCACTTTTCCTTCTTCCTTTTTCCATCCGGTGGAGGAGTTTATAGTAGGTATGCCGAATATTGGTGAGTCCCACACTCTCAGTCCCGACTCCCCTCGGGGCTGGGGTCAGTGATTAAATAATTTTCTCCTCCACTCGAAAAAAAAACAGAAGTGTACTCCTAGCACAGAGGAGAAAAGGAAAGGATCAGATGGGGATGTTGTATTCTGTGATTGTTGTAGTAAAGAGGTAAGCTATTCTTTTTCCGAAAACTTTCTATGGCACTTGTTTCTTGTAAAACATTACAAAATTGATCTTAAATAACTAAATAAGAATGCATTTTTTTAAAAATCGTTTTTTGTAACTGAAAGACGTTTAATAATTTCAGAGAAAAAGTACTAAAAGATTTCAAGTCGAACAGCATGTCGCACGTGCGTCACATATTGCAAGAATGTGAAAAACAAAATAATCTGCAGCACACCAAATTCCATCATTTATTACAACTCCCGTATATAAGGCACCGCAACATAATTTTTAGATGGATTTGTGCAATGCTTTTATAGGATCAAATATACATTTTGAGAAACTCAGAAACCCAACTCTTAAGGGATTTTTGGAGACGTATACATCATAAGCTGTCTCTGATCTCTGGACATCAAGGAAAATATATGTATGTTCCAAAAGTCTTATAAAATGTAGAAATTTTGTTAGTTGTTAACTACACAAAAATGGAATGTTTTGGGAACAAAAATTGCATATCTACACTTGATCTTGCATATATTTTAGTTTGATACTGAATGAATGCATGCATGCATATTTCAGGATCTCATACTGAACGGAATCCTCGTCTTACGAATTATCGTGCTTTTATAACAAATTTATTATTCGTTGTTTGTATAATACTTCCTGTGATGCAATGCACAAATTAATCAGTCTCGCCATATTGTGGAGTGCTAATTGTATTACATATCGCCGCCACCATCACAGCCATCAATAATAATAATAATAATAATAATAATAATAATAATAATAATATATCATATGAACCATATGGTTCTATTAACAATATGATTATAACACTTCAAATCAATTTGTATCGCAAAGTTACACCCGTGCTGTTACAACAAACGCCACTGTGTTTACAAACCGGCCTGTTGCTCAGTTTTCTTGCGGCAGACACTAACGGGATCGGAGCAGGTCAAGCCGGCTCCCTAGAGCTAGGTACGAGAGGCACTATTTATATTTTGAGACTAATAATTAAAACAAAGTTATTTCTGATTGAAAACTGGTTAATTATTTTTCAAAATATTCTCCTTTATTATCAATACCCTTTTGCATCCGTTTGAACCATTTGTCAAAGCATTTATTGTAGTCTTCTTGAGACACCTCTAAAACATGGTTTATGAAGGCATCAACGGCTTCTTCTGCCAACGAAAATCGTTGTCCACGCTGTTTATTCTTAATGTTCGGGAACAAAAAGAAGTCATTGGCTGCCAAATAAGGACTGTATGGCGGAAGACCCATTAATTCTCTGTTGTTAGACGAGATGTGTGTGCGCTCGCATTGTCTTGATGAAGAACGATCCTACAGTTCTTGTTTGTTTTCCTTACTTCACCGAAGACTTCCGGAAAACAAATGGTTGTGTCCCATTCCTCTAAAGGCAATGTTGCCACATGGCCAGTTTCGCTGAAAAGCAGGCGACCATTTGCGTCGAGTGCGAACAACCTTTGTTGGATTTGCTTCATCTTGAAACACCCATACAGTCGAGTGCTGTTTACGTTCAGGCTCATATGCATAGATCCACGATTGGTAACCTGTTACAATCCTATATACGACTTTTGAGGCACCGTGATTCTATTTCTTGAGCATTTTTGTACCCCAATCGACACGATCATCTTTCTGAGATTGCGTCAAATTATATGGGTACCAACGAGAGCAAACCTTTATAATCGTGCAATATTTTATATATGCTGGTGGAACTAATGTCTAGGGTTGCCTCAATCTCACAATATGTCGCATGGTGATCTCTCATTATTAGTTTTTGCACGGCATCAATGCTTTCTGGCACAACAACTGATTTTGGACGACCTTCACGAACTTCAGCATTGAGCGAACCGCGGCCACGATTAAATTCGTTAAACAAGCGTTTCACAGTAGCAAAGGATGGAACTTCGTCGCTAAATGTGTAAGTTAGTTGATCGATCCACTCTTGTCTTGATAATCCACGTCGAAAGTCGTAATAAGTCATTGCACGAACATTTTCACGAGTTAATTCCACGTTTTTGTTGACACACAGTTTTCAAGTGAGTGTAAATAAAACAAATAACGCTCTATTGAGAAAATGTTTGAAGTAGATTATGGTCAAAAATGTCAAACCTTCCAATGAAAACGTCAGATGGCACCTAAAACATTCAGGGTTGCTAGGGCTCAAGATATGATAGTGCTCCTCGTATTCATGATGCCTGTTCTAGCCGATGGATTACAGTTTCTTCTGCATTTATTTCCAGTCATAAACAGTTATTTTCCTTCACACTGTGGCCTCAATTTGTGTGCTTCAACATCGAATTTTAGGGCGGAATACAATACTTACTGTAATTAGGTGGCAGTAAAGGTAAAAATGACAAAGTTTTGAGAAATGCTAAGCACGAATAAAGCATAAGATCTCGGAGACAGCCAAAGACACAAAACATTATTTTATGTGCTTTCAATAGATTTCCATTTCTGTGTAGTAAGCTTTTATCTCTAATGGATATGAGTTATACAAATTTTTCCCACATGAAGACTTCACAGACTATTCCCAGAAAAGTCTAGATATTCATTTTATCTATCATGTAAATAGCTTATAAACACGGTATTTTACTTATATAGGGAAATACTAGAGAAAGTAAAAAGATAAAGGAAACAATAGTGTTTGCATTATTATGTCCACCTTCCTACGCCTATTGTCTGGGTGCGATAATAGAATTGAGTTAGTTGGAGCATATTATCGCTATAGAGTCATTTACATTTATTTACGTATATTCTTAATACCGAAGGTTACCGAACTACTTACTAGAAAAAAAACTGGTGTTAAATTCACGTTACCTTCTCTACTCACTCTTCTTCAGACTATGTTACAATGGCTTATTCTTTTATGTAATGACGTTTTCTCCTTGAAAGTACTTATAATTCCTTGCTTTTCAATATCCCCCACTCTTGTTCTAATTTCTTTCCAAAAACCCCTACTTTTGTTGTTTCTTTCTGCCATGTTTCCCCCATTCCTATTTCTTCCAATGTCTGTATCTTGTGCATCCAAGTTTTTCCCCCGTTTTCTCCTGTACAACAAAGCATTGCTTTAGTATGATTTTTCTCTAATATCTCTATTCTGAACCAGTATTTGATTACCCTTCCTACTATTTTGCCTTTTGCCTCCACCCTCTCTAGTTCTGTATGTGCTATTCCATTCGGTGAACTTGTTGGCAATTCCAGAGTTATTTTGCAAAAATTCCTATGTCCATATCTCTGCTGCGTATAACACCCTTGCTTCCACCACTGTGCTATATATCCTTTCTAGCCACGCAATTTCCATTTTTGGTATTAATATAATTAATATTATAATGAATACATCGCTTGGTAACTAAATGGTCGGCGTTCAAAGCTGGAACACCTGCTCATAGCCCTTAGGGGCTCACCTTGGTGAGTACGGGAGTGGCGACCCCGAGGTACCTGAGCCACCCAGTGGAGGTTCAGAAATACGGAGACCTGGTCCTCCAGGTTGAGGTTAAGCATGGGGCTCTCAACCCCACTTGTAAAGGCCTTGTTAAGACGGATGGTTTGTTGTTGGCGACTTGGAATGTTCAAACTATGTTATGACCTGGAAAAATGAAACAAGTGGCAAATAACTCTTAAGGTATTGGCTGGATAGTAGTGTTGCAAGAAAAACGTTGGTGTGGAAAAGGAAGAATAGATAAATAGGATTACACATTATTGTATTGTAATCAACTGATCCTGGACTACACAAGTTAGGATTTATTATCGCAAAGGGAATAAAGCAGAGCCTAATAGTTGGACCCAGTGAATGCAAGCTTGTGTAAAATAGACTTAAGGTCCAATTCCGAAATGTGATTATACTTTGTGTCCGCATCTATGGAGGAAAGGGCGAGGTGACAGGGAAGAGTTTTCGTGAGAGTTTAGAAGGAGAATGTGGTGAAGGAGTTTAAGGATACTTGATGTTCTTGGGTGATTTTGGTGCTGGAGTGGCGGGGAGGGAAGTGTTACTTGAACTAGGTGTCGAGGTTGGTGCCTTACATGGACAGTTTGTGATTGGAATTAATTGGATTATTAAGAAAGGAAGTTTCTCGTGTGTTATTGTTTTTATAACTGTGTAGAATTGCATTGTACGTTTACATTTGCTCAGGGATAGTTCCTATTTGTCGTATTTTGTGAGATTTCTATTGCTTAATTTTTGCATTTGTTGATTTACTATTTCTATTTTTGTAATCCTGGTGTTTCTCTCTGTGAATGCTCTGACTGTATTGGTTTTGTATCAGAATGTGATTATCTATATAACTAGAGCTGCTTCTGTAATCTGAGTTGACTCGTACTTGTTTTGTTTTTATTGTATTGATGTACTGACTTGAATAAATTTATAGCCAGAGGATTGCGCTGATGACCGCCGCAGTTTGGCGCCACTCAAACCGCTATTTCTACCTGCGCATATAATAACAGGGCGTCAAAGTAACAGAAACAATGGTACTAACCTTCCTAGTATATGTAACAAGTGCGTATTTGCGGAGGAGTTTGCGGCTGTGATCGGAACCCAAAAACCCGAATATCACCAGATTCTAGTAACTTATTCCATTGTGGTCAAAAATGTCAAAATTGCATTTTAGTAGCCGCTCGTAGATTGTAAGTTCTATAATAGGTTTTTCATGATAATTACTTCCTAAATGAAGTCTTTAAACTTTACAATGCAACATCCTATATCACGCGCAATATCATAAACGCTAATGTGAGTATTTCGTTTCAGGAAACCAGTGGTGGGACGATAACGATAGTGATTTTTGAGCACCGATAATCGATACTTGTAAAAAAATCTGATGTGTTACACTCACATGACTTTCTCTACTCTTGTACAAACTATATTTACAAACGCTTATTCTCCATCTACTTCATATTAATCGAGATAAACATTTGCAGACCTATCTTATTGCTAATTTTCTTGTAGATGTAAGGGGATAATATATTTACAAGGGCAATTTGGAAATACAGTAGCCTTTAAGCCCATACATATCTCTTAGTAGCTGGTTGCTAGGTGCAGCACCATTCCCTTACCCACAGATTAATACTCTTTGCATATCCAAGACAAAATAAATGAATAACGAATTCCCATTTGAGAAAATAAGTATTGAAAAATTTAGGGGAATAACAAGCAATATCTCGAAAATGGTTCACTCAACAAAAAATGTATATGACATAAATTGTGTATTTTAACGCGATATACATTTTTTGTGTAGTAAGATTTTGTTTATCTCTTATGGTTTACCAGTTATGCAAAAGTCGTTCGCAATGCAGAATACTTTTGGAGACATTCCCAGAAAATTCGAGATATATATTTATTTGTCATGAAAATATCTTAAACATATGATATTTTAATCAAAATCGTTAGAGCCATTTTTGAGAAAATTAAAATTTTCGAAAAAATGTTCCATACAAAGGGTAATCTGGGGTGGGGGATTTTGTTGAAAACCTTCGTGTCGCATCTCTGTAAGATACTGAACCTAAATACCAAGTTTGGTGTTTATCCGACTGTTCGTTTCTGAGTTATGCTGTTTACAGACACACACACGGACATGTTTCCAAAAATGCTTTTTCTTCAGGGGATTTCAAAACATGTATTTCCGGTGAAATCTCGATATCGAATTTTTGGGTGGAAACAATACTTCCCCTACTTACTATACGTAGTAGAGAAAGTAAAAAATCTAAAGGCGGCAGCTTCTTACTGAATTATGTCCTTGTTAGCACTTTTGTACTGTATGCTAACAAGGACATTGTAATTAATTACTATTAATTACTATTAATTAATGTAATTTTGTAAGAACATTTCGAAATGTTCTTGTTTGACATTCTTAAATTGGCAGCAATGCTTTATTAATTGAGAAGGTGGTTGGTTCCGGAGTTGGCTCACTTATTATTTTTAGCTGCCTTTTGAGTTAGCCCCAAGTATGTACGCTAATTTGAGAAGGTGGTTGGTTCCGGAGTTGGCTCACTTATTATTTTAGCTGCCTTTTGAGTTAGCCCCAAGTATGTGCGCTAATTTGAGAAGGTGGTTGGTTCCGGAGTTGGCTCACTTATTATTTTTAGCGCCTTTTGACTTAGCCCCAAGTATGTGTGCTAATTTGAGAAGTTGGTTGGTTCCGGAGTTGGCTCACTTATTATTTTTAGCTGCCTTTTGAGTTAGCCCCAAGTATGTGCTCTAATTTGAGAAGGTGGTTCGTTCCGGAGTTGGCTCACTTATTATTTTAGCTGTTTTTTTGAGTTAGACCCAAGTATGTGCTCTAATTTGAGAAGGTGGTTCGTTCCAGAGTTGGCTCACTTATTATTTTAGCTGTTTTTTACTTTCTCTACTACGTATAGTAAGTAGGGGAAGTATTGCATTCCACCCAAAAATTCGATACCGAGATTTCACCGGAAATACATGTTTTGAGACCTCCTGAATCCAAAAAAAGCATTTTTGGAAACATGTCCGTGTGTGTGTCTGTGTGTGTGTCTGTGTGTCTGTGTGTGTGTCTGTGTGTGTGTGTGTCTGTGAACAGCATAACTCAAACACTAACAGTCGGATAAACACCAAACTTGGTATTTACGTTCAGTATCTTCCAGAGATGCGACACGAAGATTTTCAAGAAAATCCCCCCACCCCAGACTACCCTTTACATGGAACAGTTTTCGAAAATTTTAATTTTCTCAAAAATGGCTCTAACGATTTTGATGAAAATATCATATGTTTAAGATAATGTCATGAGAAATGAAATGTATATCTCGAAATTTCTGGGAATGTCTCCAAAAGTATTCTTCATTATGAACGACTTTTGCATAACTGGTAAATCATAAGAGATAGACAAAATTTTACTACACAAAAAATGTAGATCGCGTTAAAATACACAACTTATATCATATACATTTTTTTTGTTGAGTGAACCGTTTTCGAGATATTGCTTGTTATTTCCTTAAATTTTCCAATACTTATACTTTTTCTCAAATTCGTTATTCATTTTTTTATGTCCTGGACATGCAAAGAGAATGGAATGCGCCACATAGCAACCAGCGATAAAATATTTGACTATCGCTTAAAAGCTACCATATTTTCCTTGCATCTACAAGAAAATTATCAATAAGATTGACATCTCGATATCTCGATTAACATGAAGTATATGGAGAATAGGCGTTTGTAAAATTAGATTGTACAAGAGTAGAGAAAGTTATGTGAGTGTAACACATCAGATTTTTTGAGTTAGTCCCAAGTATGTGCTCTAATTTGAGAAGGTGGTTCGTTCCTGAGTTGGCTCACTTATTATTTTAGCTGCTTTTTTGAGTTAGTCCCAAGTATGTGCTCTAATTTGAGAAGGTGGTTCGTTCCTGAGTTGGCTCACTTATTATTTTAGCTACCTTTTGAGTTAGCCCCAAGTATGTGCGCTAATTTGAGAAGATGGTTCGTTCCGGAGTTGTCTCACTTATTATTTTTAGCTGCCTTTTGAGTTAGCTAGCTCCAAGTATGTGCGCTAATTTGATGAAGTAATATTCTTCAACTTTTGTTACGTAATGAATTACGTAAACTTAAAGAAGATTATGTTGTTCAACTTTTGTTTTATGTGGTTTGTAAACTTCTTTGGGCGTCGGTTTGAATTTAATGCTTACATAATACTACTGTTGGAATTTGCCTCGGTTGCGTCAGTCTTAATTTACAGTCATGTGGTAATGACAATTATTGTAGACGTCACAGAATTGAACTTTTAAATTTTTCACTTTTATTTTAACTTCTTGCACATATTTATAAACCACTACACTTTTAAAAGAACTGTGAGAAACTTATACATATTCACTTAGCGTGAATATTTGTTGTTACTAATCACCCGTAGAGAACACATTTTTCCATCTTTACACTACCACGTCTTGCCAGGAACTGAATAACCTCAACGGTCAAAACCTTAAACTTCGGTAATGCAAGTCTCTGATTGGCTAATTCTAGTCCAATAGAATTTCTGTATTAAACTTAAAACTATCTTTGCTGTTGATTGGCTAATTTTAAAATTGTCACTGAAACTACATCATCGTCGCTCTAGTCATGACCAGTACATTTTCAATTCCAAACACATTGTTGCCACAATTACCTCATTATTACTCATTGTTAGCAACCTAAAATTTACTTTTCTCACAGTTCTTGCACTATTAAGAGTATGTAATGTATACACATAACATTAATAAAACATATTTACAATAAAATAAGCATTTGAAATGACTCTTACATACAATTTAAATAATTATTACATACATATTGTTTCAAGGCGGGCTGTTATTGAATTTACCTAATATAAATAACAATTGAAATTATTCAGGTATTAAAATACTGCCTCATAATGACGCAGGTTATATATCCCCTATCATTAGTCAAGTCTAATAATAGTAGTACGTACTAACAATAATAATAATAATAATAATAATAATAATAATAATAATTCTATGCCTACCTTCCTATGTAACTATACTTTGTGCTGAAAAGCTTCTTTTAAAGAATTTTCTATCCACAGGAAAACGAATACCAGCAATTCTTGTTTATTGTACAATCCTGAAAATGGCCCAATATACACGAGGCGCATCCGGAAAGTAAGGTTCTCGATTTTGTTCCTTTAAAGTAAACGTATTTATCAGGAAAATTGCGCATGCGTAACAGACCTATGACGTATCAATTGTATGCTGGCTGAACAGCGCCCACCTGGTGCCAGTAGCGCGGCAGCAGTGACCCGAAATGGCGACTCTTATTCGTTCACCCGCCGCCTGCGAGGTCCGGTCAGTGATAAACCCCTTACTGCATAAACCATAGCGCCGATCGAAATTCATCGTCAGTTCTGTTAGGTCTACGGGTGAACGTCAAGAGCAAACAGATGGTGCGTCGCTGATGTAGGCAGTTTTACGAAGGTCTTCAAAGTGTCCATGATGAAAAGTGCAGTGGACTTGTTGAGCTGTTGCGACGGCGCATCGTGGAGAAACGTCGCTTCACAATTACGGAGCTCAGCAGCCATTTTCCGCAGATATCGCGATTCTTTTTGCATGAAATTGTCACCAAGCACCTGCTGTTCAGAAATTGTGTGCTGAAAAACCTGACCCTCGAGAACAAAAACGAAACGCTTAGGAGCAGCACTGACATTTCTGCAGCGGTATCATGTTGACGGCGACGACTTCCTCGACAGGATCGTCACGGGCGATGAGACGTGGAGTTCGCACTTTACCCCGGAAACCAAGCAGCAGTGAATGCATTGGCATCACAGTGGATCTCCGATCAAGACAAAATTCAAATAGAAATCACTTTATACAGGGGAATTGCGACGTGACAATGCTCGTCCACATACGGCTCAGCACACAGCAACTGTTCTGGAGCTGTTTGATCATCCACTATACAGTGCTGATCTTGCTGCTAGTGAATTGCATCTTTTCTTACACCTCAATAAATTCCTGCCCTCCGGTCAGAGTTTTAACAATGACGAAGAGCTGAAGTTGACTTCACACGCTGGTTCCATTCACAGGAATACAAACGTTGACCCCACGATATGACAAGTGTTTCAATTCTTGTGGTGACTATGTCGAAACATAGTCCAAACATTGCTGCACTTATTGCCAATAACATTTTTCATCTAACTGGTTTTTCTTTGTTTTAAAAAATACAAGTAAAACCTACTTTCTGAATGCGCCTCGTATTTCAAATTTAACCTAAAACACTGAAAATAATGTGGTGGATTTACCATTCTACCACTATTCACAACTACAACATAGCATATATTTTTGCTTTCTCTACTACGTATAGTAAGCAGGGGAAGTGTTGTATTCCACTCAAAAATTCATACCGAGATTTCACTGGAAATGCATGTTTACAGACCCCCTGAATCCAAAAAAAGCATTTTTGGAAACATGTACGTGTGTGTGTCTGTGAACAGCATAACTCAGAAACTAACAGTCGGGTAAACACTAAACTTGGTATTTAGGTTCAGTATCTTCCAGAGATGCGACACGAAAGTTTTCAAGAAAATCCCCCACCCCAGATTACCCTTTACATGGAAAATTTTTAAAAATAATAATTTTCTCAAAAATGGCTGTAACGAATTTGATTAAAATATCATGTATTTAAGATACTTTAATGACAAATAAAATGTATAACTCGAATTTTCTGGGCATGTCTCCAAAAGTATTCTTCATTGTGAAGACTTTTGCATAACTGGTAAACCATAAGAGATAGACAATATTTTACTACACAAAACATGTAGATCGCGTTAAAATACACAACTTATTTCATATACATTTTTGTTGTTGGATGAACCATTTTCGAGATAATGCTTGTTATTCCCTTAAAGTCTCCAATACTTATACTTTTTCTCAAATTCGTTATTCACTTTTTTGTCCTGGACATACAAAGAAAGTGGAATACTCCACATAGCAACCAGCTCTTAAAATATTTGACTATCACTTAAAGCCTACCAATTCCCCTTGCATCTAAAAGAAAATTAGCAATAAGATTAACATCTCGATTAACACGAAGCATATGGAGAATAAGCGTTTGTAAAAATACTTTGTACAAGATTAGAGAAAGTCGTGTGAGTGTAACACATCAGATTTTTTTTCATCCGCTAATAGTGATTAGTCATATAACTCGACGAAACTTGGTAAGTTTATAGAATAAGCCCCTCTACTACCCACTCTCGTACATTAGTATACACTGTTTAATACAATAGAGTCAATTAAACATTTTAAGAACAAAATCAAGGAAGTATTATATGATATGCAGAGATATAAAGCAAATAAAAAATTTTGTGTAACAACACAAGCATTCTTGAGGGCACAAACATTTCCATGATCTATATTATCTCACGCCTTAAGTTCATATTGTTTCTACTGCATTCATAGATTTTGGTCACCGAGTAGTTAAATGTAATGGCAGAGAGTGTGTCACCAAACCAGGCTGTTGCAGAAACGTGATTTAGTGCTTCAGCTATATTCGCAACTCAGTTAACGCTGTATGTTACAGGACTATGTCTACTCCTTCCCCCATTATTTCGTTTGTTTTCATTTAGATACAAGAGTGTATGGAATGTTGCATTCATCGCAGTTAAGATCTAACAAGAACTGTAGTCCAGAAACTCTTTGGAAACACGTGTAAGGCAATAACATGAAGTCTCGACTTCTTCCATTCCTTATCTAGCTAAAGTTAAACGTAACAACTTCCACTCACATGACCTGCTCTGCTCCTGCACAAACTATTCTTACAAACGCTTATTCTCCATCTACTTCGTGTTAATCGAGATTTGCAGAAACTATCTTATTGCTAATTTTCTTGTAGATGCAAGGGGAATTGGTAGACTTTAAGCGATACTCAAATATTTTAAGAACTGGGTTTATCCATTTTTATGCACTTTACGCAGTTTGAAAGAAGCTAAGAAAACGCGCTATGTGGAGTATTCCATTCCCTCTGCACGTCCAGGGCATAAAAAAATGAATAACGAATTCCCATTTGAGAAAAAGTATAAGTTTTGGAAAATTGAAACAAACAACAAGGAATATCTCGGGAATGGTTCATTCGACAAATAAGTATAGGAATAAATTGTGTGTTTTAACGAGATCTACATTATTTGTGTAGTAAAATCTCTTGTCTATCTCTTACGGTTTTCCAGTTATGCAGAAGTCCCTCAGAATAAAGGGGAATTTTGGGGTCATGCTCAGAAAATTCATGATATACATTTTATTTATCACAAAAATACCTTAAACATATGACATTTTAATCAAAATCGTTGGAGCCATTTATGAGAAAATAAAAACTTTCGAAAAATTCTCCATGTAAATGATAATCTAGGCTGGGGATTTTCTTAAAAATCTTTATGTCGCATCTTTGAAAGATACTGAATCTGAATTCCAAGTTTGGTATTTATTGGAGGTTTCGTTTTTGAGTTATGCTGTTTAGAGACACAGATATACAGACACACACACATGGACCTTTTCTAAAAAAATCTGATGTGTTACACTCACATGACTTTCCCTACTCTTGTACAAACTATTTTTACAAACGCTTATTCTCCATCTACTTCATGTTAATCGAGATATCGAGATGTCAATCTTATGGCTAATTTTCTTGTAGATGCAAGGGGAATATGGTAGGTTTTAAGCGATAGACAAATATTTTAACGCTGGTTGCTATGTGGCGCATTCCATTCTCTTTGCATGTCCAGGACAAAAAAAAATGAATAACAAATTTGAGAAAAAGTATAAGTATTGGAAAATTTAAAGGAATAACAAGCAATATCTCGAAAACGGTTCACTCAACAAAAGAAATGTATATGACATAAATTGTGTATTTTAACGCGATCTACATTTTTTGTGTAGTAAACTTTTGTCTATCTCTTATGGTTTACCGGTTATGCAAAAGTCGTGCACAATTTTGGAGAAGTTCCCAGAAAATTCGAGATATACATTTCATTTCTCATGACAATATCTTAAACATACGATATTTTAATCAAAATCGTTAGAGCCATTTTTGAGAAAATTAAAATTTTCGAAAAATGTTCCATGTAAAGGGTAGTGTGCGGTGGGGGGATTTGCTTGAAAACATTCGTGTCGCATCTCTGGAAGATACTGAACCTAAATACCAAGTTTGGTGTTTATCCGACAGTTCGTTCCTGAGTTATGCTGTTCACAGACACACAGACAGACACACACGGAGATGTTTCCAAAAATGCTTTTTTTGGATTCAGGGGGTCTCAAAACATGTATTTCCGATGAAATCTCGGTATCGAATTTTTGGGTGGAATACAATACTTCCCCTACTTACTATACGTAGTAGAGAAAGTAATAATTTATTTCGATACAGGGACCTCAAAACATGTATTTCCGGTACCGAATTTTCCCCTTAGTATACATAGTACACAAAGTAAAATTTAAAAGTATCGAAGGTTTATCTCAACGTATTAGACATACTTCGACATCGAGAGTATCGAGGTATCGATGGTATCGAAGTTCCACCCCTACAGGAAAGTCAATTATCCTTTCCATTTTGATTATAATTACGTAGGGTGGTTCTTGCTGACACTAACTGCGTCATAAATCTCGCCTGTTCCTGCATAGAAACTGCTTTGCCCTAGTTACTTGTCATGTCAAGATGTTTCGGTTTAAAATATCTTAAAGTTGATAGTGGCATTTCACACCTGGGTGTTGTGATAGACTCCTCACTGGAATGTCCATTATTACTGCAGCTGTTGACGAGAACAGAAATGTTACTGTCGCCACTAACGTTTTAGCAGTGGTGTGGGCACAGGCAGCAGGCTGCCGCAAACACATCAGGTAGAAATGTTATAACAGGGCAGGGTTATTATATTTCTGTTCCTGTCGAGTATTGCAACATTTCAATCAGTAATTAAACCATGTTTTTCCCTTCCTCTCATTGCTAGTTTTTTAAACGCGTACACACTTTAATTAGTGCGTCACCAAAACACACGCAGCAATTATTCTTGACAAATAAATTGCGTAACATGATCAATAATATATTTTGTTTCATACTCCCCGGAGGTCATGCTTTTCCGTCTCCAAACCAGTACGTCAAATTGAACCCGTACGTTCAGTTACTATCCGAACTCCAACCCAACACATGAATAAATAAATTTTTTTATCAGGCGCCTCCAAGCATTATTTTGGTCTCGAGCAGTTAAATGTTTTTCAAATCCCTTCGAGAAAGCGCGGGGTTCACAACCGGTAACTTGTGTGCGCTGCTTTGGCTAGCTATGTAATACAAGCCATAAGGCACTGATTTGAACTATCTCCACATCGTGCTTGGGTAGAACAGTGGCCAATCTACTTAACTACGAAAGCAGCTCGAGTTCAATTATCTGTAATGATTATTATCTTTTATTGTGGTACTATAATACAGTTAATAATATTGCTTGTGTTACTTCATTTTACTTATGAATATAATTACAATAATTCTGAAATTTACGCTTATAAAATTAAATTGAGTATTACGGCGGTAGCTGCAGTACCGATTTGGCGGCACGGGATTTGCAGGAATGGTCCCGGGTTCGATGCTAGCTCAGGGATTTGCATGGATCTTGGATCTAGGGTTAGTAGTTAATACGACTGATTCATTTTCCTGCCGTTTATTTCCCTTCACCGTTTTAAAATTTGACTCCTGATATTACCTCGCCCCCCCCCACACACACACACACACACACACACATTTCTTTGCTGCTTTGCTTAATACCATCGCCCCTAACCGTCGACACATTGTTTAGAAACCTCCCCTGTTTCTTTATTTCAAAATTTCCATCTCCCCATTTCACTATCACGTGATTTCTGCCTTCTGTTTTATTGGATACATGGAGCTATCGGGGAGCAATGACCGTTTTCTACACATGTGATTTTCAGGCGACCTAACGGTACACCAACAAAGCGTATTCTCTTCTCACTCATCATAAGGGAAAAACCACTCCATTTGCGGCCGGCTGTTAGCACTGTCATATCAACCCATGTTCACCTGTAGCTGTAACATTCACTTCCCAGACTTATTTAATAATAATAATACTCCTACTGTTCTTAATATGTATTTTACCTAGGGTTATAATTTTATTTTTACCTACTCAGAACGTACTGCTCCAGTATGAAACTTCCTCTACACCGACAAATTGTCATGGTTGCCATATACCGATATAACGACCTAGTAAATAAATGTCACATACATAAAACTGAAGAAAGCCTGCTATAATAGACTTGTATTTAAACTGAAAGAAAAAAAGTTGAATAGCTCCACATAGATTTGAACCTGCAACCTCAAGAAAAGTAAGCTAACTCTCTACTACTACGGTAAGAGTGCTGCAGTAAGCATGGCATTGTATTAGCTTTATTTATACTCCGCTTCAGAACCAGAAATTAATAAAGTGTGTTTTGGTTAAAAATATTCAGTGTTGAAACACTCTGAAACATATGTCTGTTTGAAATCTCGCATATGAAATGTTTTCTAGGAAGACTTTTGTGATTATAGTTGTGTTCCCCGTTATAACTACTATAAGAACTTATGCAGTCTTGTGAACAAAGCCTGGCTGTACCGAACGCTCACGGAAGTACCCGATTCGAGAAACGATTCTACATGGTAGAGAAAGTATAAACGACTATCGCTGTATTTTTGAGTTTTTACATAAAATTATCACTTGAGGTATATATGACCTAATTTCGATTATAATTGTAAACTCGACATTGGAACTTATGTAACTACCTTCCCAGTCAGATATTTTGGTATACGTTTGAAAATACCAGTTTTTACTTTCTCTGTGATGTATAGTAAGTGGATGAAGTATTGCATTCCACCCAAAAATTCGATACCAAGATTTCACCGCAAATACATGTTTTGAGGTGCCCTGAATCCAAATAAAGCATTTTTGGGAACATGTCCGTGTGTGTCTGTGAACAACATAACTCAAAATCGAAAAGTTGCACAAATACCAAACTACATATTTGAGTTTAGTATCTTCCTACGATGCGACACAAGATTTTCAAGAAAATTTCCCCACTCCAGATTACCCTTTATACGGAACATTTTTCGATAATTTTGATTATCTCAAAAATACTTGTAGCGATTTTTATTAAAATATCATATATTTAAGATATTTTTAAGACAAAGTGTATATCTTGAATTTTCTGGGTTTGTCCCGAAAAGTCCTCTTCTTTCTGAATGGCTTTTGCATAACTGGTTTACGTAACAGACAAAATTCTTCCACACTAAAAATCTAGATCTCGTTAAAACACACAATTTATGTCATATACGTTCTTTTTTTATTTGTGTGGAGTGAACCATTTCCAGAGATATTCCTTGTTATTTGTTTGAATTTTCCAATACTTATGCTTTTCCTTAAAAGGTAATTCGTTATTCGTTTTTTTAATGCCCTGGACATACAAAGAGAATGGAATGCGCCACATAGCAACCAGCGCTTAAAAACATTTGACTATCGCTTAAAGCCTAGCATACACCTCTTGCACCTACAAGAAAATTAGCAATAAGATGTGAGTGCAATACATGCGATGTTTCATTATAAATATTCAAATAGTATTTGCTATAAATTAATTTCTGAAGTTTCTCCACCTAAAAGTGTACTTAGAGTTAATCATTTTTTACTTTTTAAGAGGCTCTTTTAGGCTCAGTTGCTCTTCTTATAACCTGCATAGGTTACATAGTATGTTAATCATTTTTTCTGTCTACGTGACTAGCTAAAATGCATTGGATTGCTAATGGTTCAGATTTTCCTTTGCACTGGAATTTGGGAATTCCGTATTTAGCTCTGCACTATTAAAACCTGTAGCATGAAATACGTGTATTAAAGGATTAACTTAAACAAAGTTATAAGATTATAACCTGAGAGAGACTTCATCAACAAGAATCAACAGCAAAATCCTGCAAGAAAACTAATATTTTCACCACAAGTGTATATTAAGAGATTATAGTTGTATCAGAGTCTCGAAACAATGTTGAAAAAAAAAATTCTGATGCGCTGCATTCACATGATATTCTCCTCTTATTCTTCTATAAAGTATTCTTACAAAAGTTTATTCATATGTCTCTTCTTAATATATACAGACCTTCATTACTTATTTAAACATTTTGTTGTAGTACAAGAATAATACAGTAAGCCAAAGTGACATATTACATTATGCTTTCAAAGTGGTTGGTATTAAATGATGGCTTTGTAACCCTTTTCTCTTTGCATGAACTTGAAAAAGAAAGAAAAGAAAGAAATAGGAATATGCATTTGACAAAATTATAAAGTATTTGAAAATTCAAACTAATAACAAAGAATATCTTGGAAATGGTTAACGCTACAAAAAGCTTTTACATAAACCTTTGAGTAGCAAGAATGTTTTCAATCTCCTATACAAAATTTAATCAGAATTCACGGACTATTACAGCAGATTCAAAATGTGAATTTTACTTGTCGTGCAAATTTTTTCAAGATAGTATTTTAATAAAAGTGGTTTTAGCCATTTTAAGAGAACTAAATGTATTAAGTCTGTCTTGTAAAATTCAGTTTAGGGTAGGAGTATTTTCTTTAAAACCTTCGTGTCGCATCACTGCAAGGTCCTTAACTTGAATAAAACATTTCGTATTTAATCGATCTTTTAAGCTATGCTCTTCATGAAGACCCCTCCCCCCATACACACATATTTTTCTAAGAATATTATGTGTAACATCCACATGACTCTCTCTACCCTTTATCCTTATTAGCGAGTATACAAATTATTCTTATGAAATTCGTTTTTATATCTAATACATTTTAATGGAGAAAAAACTATGCAGAAATACCGCATTACACATTTCATTATAGATACAAAGGGAACGGTGATAGTCAAATGTTTAACTGGACGTTATATTCTGGCCTTAAAATTGCATACTGTTTCCATGACATCGCGAGAAACAACTGAAAATCGATGAGACGTAAAAAGAATGACAAAGTATTGAACAATTCAAACAATAAATTGTGTATTTTGAATAGACCTACTTTTGTATGTCGTGCGTTCTTGCCTATCGCCTAACGCACTTATACAACATTATACAAAATTCCTTCCGAATAAAGAAGAATAAAGTTTTCTGTTCCCAGAAAACCTAAATATACGCTTTATTTGTGATGTAAATATCCTTAGTATACGGTATTTTCATCAAAATCGTTAAGAGCCAGGTTTTAGAAAATAAAAAATTTCGAAAAATGTTCCATGAAAGTTGTAGCTTGCGGTGGGTGGATATTCTTGAAAATCTTCGTGTCAGACCTAAGAAATATGAACCTACACTATATTCACTCTTAGGTTGATCCGCGGCAAAACAAACCCACGTGGTCAGTGCACCGTGGTGCAACACGGTAGCAATGCGCCCAGGAAAGTAGTCCCATGCTAATCTCTGAATTTTAGAATGAATTTATCCTTAAATAGTATAATATTCTCTGCAAATACCTTAGGTTTCATTTAACGCTGATTTATACCGTAAAACAGAGCTACAAGTCCCATGATGCAATTCGTATGAGTCACCTGACATCTGGGTAGGCGCAGAGTATTGTTTACAGCCAGAAACGAGCAGTTGTGTTTAGTATCATGGAGGACGGTGAATTCGCTCTTGTGTTTTCGTAGAATTACGTAAAGCATTGGCTTTGACTAGTGGTGAAAAAACAATATTATTGAATGTTTATTATAAGTTATGTGAGAAATATCCAACACTTTCCGCGAAAGAAATGGTGAAATTAACTTCCAAGTTCACCGGTGTTTCGAGTACAAGTATAAACAGTACTTATGCAGAAAAATATGAAACGAGAAAAGTGGTTACACCCGGAACAAAAAGAAAGCATACGAAATACGCGATGCAAGAATGTAGTGATTTTAAGAAGAATGCAATTCGTGTACCAGTGCACAATTTCGTTTTTAAAATGAGCCCCCAGCAGTTAATAAAGTGCCGCTCTCAGAGAGCAAATAAATTAGGTTATCGCATACCTGTTACCTTATTTTTCGCTCATTTAGTTTAGAATTAACTATTATTATATGTGCAAATGTTTGTTTTGTTACAACTATCAAACTTATCACCATTAACCCTAGTTAACCCTATGCTAGTCGCTGCACATGGTCTGAAAGTATAACAGTATTTCTAGTGCGAATGGCGGAAGGATACTTTATAACGGTGCATTGGTCACCTTGGATTTGTTTTGAAGCGGATCAACCTAAGAGTGAATACAATTTAAATACCAAGGTCGTTATTTATCCGGCTTTTTTTTTGAGTTATACTGTTCACACACACATGGGTTATTTTCTAAAAATTAGATGTGATACATCCACATGACTTTCTCTGCCCTTTATCTTTATTAGTGGGTATAGAAACTGTGCTTAATAAAGCTTATTTTTCTATCTACTATATTTTACTTAAATAAACTTTTGAAGTAACAGCTACATTACACATTTCGTTATAGATGCAAGGAGAACAGCGATAGTCAAATGTTTAACAACTGGACGCTATATGCTGGCCTTAAAATTCCATGCTGTTTCCATGACATCGCGAGAAACAACTGAATGTTGACAGGACTTCAAGAATGATAAAGTACTGAACAATTGGAACCATTAATAACGCATATCTCAGAAATGGCTTATTCTACAAAAAGGCTTGTTGTAAATAAATTGTGAGTTTTAAAGACATCTACATTTATACACAGTACGTTTTCGTCTATCACTTAACGTTTAGCAGTTATACAAGATTATACAAAATTCCCTTCTTATGAAGAGGACTTCACGGGTTATTCCCAGAAAATTCAAGATATACATTTTATTTGTCATATAAATACCTTTAATATATGGTATTTTAATCATAACCGTTACAGCTTGTTTTTATAAAATCATACATTTCGAAAAGTATTCCTGTAAACGGTAGTTCGAGTTGGGGATGGGGGTTTCTTGAAAATCTTTGTGTCGCATCTTTGGAAGGTACTGAAATTAAATACTAAGTTTGGTGTTGATTCGACTTTACGTTTTTGTATTATGCTTCAGACACAAATACACACACGCATACGGACATTTTTGCAGAAATACATATTTACTTTCTCTACTACGTATAATAAGTAGGGAAAGTATTGTATCCACCCAAAAATTCGATACAGAGATTTCACCGGAAATATATGTTTTGAGACCCCCTGAATACAAAAGTAGCATTTTTGGAAACATGTCCGTGTGTGTGTGTGCGCGTCTGTCTGTGTCTGTGCGTCTGGACAGCATAACTCAGAAACGAACAGTCTGATAATCACCAAACTTGGTATTTAGGTTCAGTATCCTCCAGAGATACGACACGAAGGTTTTCAAGAAAATCCCCCCACCCCAGATTACCCATTACATGGAACATTTTCCAAAAATTTAATTTTCTCAGAAATGTCTCTAACGATTTTGATTAAAATATCATATGTTTAAGATGTTTTCATTACAAATGAAATGTATATCTCGAATTTTCTGGGAATGTCTCCAAAAGTGTGCTTCATTGTGAACGACCTTTGCATAACTGATAAACCATAAGAGATAGACAAAATTTTACTACACAAAAAATATGGATCGCGTTAAAATATATGTCGTGTCATACATTATTTTGTTGAGTGAACCATTTTCGAGATATTGCTTGTTATTCTCTTAAATTTTCCAATACTTTTTCTCAAATGGGAATTCGTTATTCATTTTTTTACGTACTAGAAATGCAAAGAGAATGGAATGCGCCACATAGCAATCAACTCTTAAAATATTTGACTATAGCTTATAACCTACCATGTTCCCCTTGCATCTACAAGAAAATTAGCAATAAGATTGACATCTCGATTAACATGAAGCATATGGTGAATAAGCGTTTGTAAAAATAGTTTGTACAAGAGTAGAGAAAGTGATGTTAGTGTAACACATCAGATTTATTTTAATTCTGGAAATCTCAAAATTTGTATTTCCGATAAAATCTCGGTATGGAATTTTAGGGAGGAGTACAATACTCCCTCTACTTACTATAGCTAAGATGTAGAAAAAGCAAATCCTAAAATATATTCAAGTATTTCATAAAGTCGACAAGGCAGAAGAGATGAATACACTTTAATGAGAACTTCTGAAAATATCAACTCCAAGCAGTTAAATTCACTTAATATTTGTTTTGCATTACTAATTTGACATCAGGATTGCGATCACGTTACGGAGCAGACAGCAGCACCTCGATCCACACAGAGATCTCTTGTACATACGCCCCCGGAAGGAACGGATGAGATGAAGGAACTGCTGGTGACGTATGAGCTGTAGAACCGGCCGAAGTATGCGACAGAGACGTGGAGATATTCCTAATGGTTACAGACTTGATCACACAGCAGGGCTACTCTCCACCGGAGAGCGGAGAAAGCTCTACTCAGCATCGGAGACATAAGCGGCCTCCATCTGGCGGGGCCAAGAAGAGCTACCAACACGCAAGTCATCTGCACCAGATAACTGGTGAGACAGTGATCCTTCCCTGCATTCACCCAGTCAGCCGGGAAATCTCCGAAAACTTATGTGTCGTACGTGGGAATCGAACCCCGTATGCGGACCACAGACACAACCGCCTAACCCATTCCGCTTGGTTTAATTTGATTTTACTGAGTATCTAATTCGGTACCTCGGAATTGCAGAATCATATTACACCATGATCTGGTTTTTGCTAATGCACCTATTATGTAATAAAATATAAGGATCAAGCGATTCCTTAACAAAATCCATATTGGTGGCTTCTATAAACTTGCTTTATCGAAAGCTGTTACCAGAACGCCTCGTCTTCTTTTCTCCTCAATGCATTATTTTTAGAACTATTAAATTTGTAAATGTTACGTTGGTAGCGTTAATTTAGTAATTGGTGCCACCATTTGGGTTATTATCTTATTACGTGCAATTTGGGGAGCATATTTTAACCACTGGAACACATTTTTGCCATTAAGGAGGAGAGAATGAAAATTACAGCTTGATTTGTGTTCATGATAATGATAAAACAATTCGCATGTCAACTTTATTATTATTAAAGATTTAACATAAAGATTTCTTAGACCTTTATTAGCAGTCTTCAAGCTAGTTCTGACTAAAATGTTGAACTTTATATACACATTTTAGGAAAACCGGAGACAATATACTTAAAACATAGGATATAACAAAACTATTCTTACTAAAGCTTATTACTTTCTCTACTACGTATAGCAAGTAGAGGAAGTATTGTATTCCACCCAAAAATTCGATACCGAGATTACACCGGAAATGTATGTTCTGAGACCCCCTGAATCCCAAAAAAAGCATTTTTGGAAACATGTCCGTGTGTGTGTCTGTGTGTGAACAGCTTAACTCAGAAACGAACAGTCGGATAAACACCAAACTTGGTATTTAGGTTCAGTATCTTCAAGAGATGCGACACGAAAGTTTTTATGAAAATGCCCCTACCCCAGATTACCCTTTACATGGAATATTTTTCGAAAATTTTAATTTTCTCAGAAATGGCTCTAACGATTTTGATTAAAATGTCATATGTTTGATATATTCATGGCAAATGAAGTGTATATGTCGAATTTTCTGGGAATGTCTCCAAAAGTATTCATCATTGTGAACGACTTTTGCATAACTGGTAAACCATAAGAGAGAGACAAAATTTTACTATACAAAAAATGTAGATCGCGTTAAAATACACAATTTGAGTCAAATACCTTTTTTTTTTTTTTTTTTGTTAAGCGAAATATTTTCGAGATATTGCTTGTTATTCCCTTAAATTTTACGATACTTTTTCTCAAATGGGAAAGCGTTATTAATTTTTTTATGACCTGGACGTGCAAAGAGAATGGAATGCGCCACATAGCAACGCGCTTAAAAAAATTTGACTATCGCTTAAAGCCTACCGTACTCACCTTGCACCTACAAGAAAATTAGCAATAAGGTTCACATCTCAACTAACATGTAGCATATGGAGAATAAGCGTTTGTAAAACTAGTTTGTACAAGAGTAGAGAAAGTCATGAGAGTGTAACGCATCAGAATTTTTTTTTATCTACCACATTTTAATCCAAATAAACCTTTACAGAAACACCTACATTACACATTTCGTTATAGATGCAAAGAGAACGGCAATAGTCAAATGTTTAACAACTGGACGCTATATGCTGGCCTTAAATTCCATACCGTTTCCATGACATCGCGTGAAACAACTGAAAATCGTTGAGACAATAATAGAATGACAAGTATTGTATAATTCGAGCCTTTAATAACGGATTTCTCAGCTACAGTTTACGTCGCAAAATTTTTTTTAAGTAAATTGTATGTTTAAACAGATCTACATTTTCTGTATGATACGTTTTCATTTATCGCTTAATGTTTAACAGTTATAGAAAAGTCCTTCCGAATGAAGAGGAGCTCATAAGCTATTCCCAGAAAATTCAAGATATATATTCTATTTGTAATTTAAATACTTTTAATATATTTTCTTCTAATCAAAACCGTTAGAACCACTTTCAGAAAATCACAAATTTCGAAATTGTTCCATGTAAAGGGCAATTTGTAGTGGAGACTTTTCTTTAAAATATTCGTGTCTTATCTTTGGAAGGTACTGAACCTAAATACAAAGTTTGGTATTTATAGGCTTTTCTTTTTGAGTTATACTGTTCACATACACATACGCACACGTAAGCGTTTCTTTTTAATTGTTATGTATATAATTAGTTGTACTTCTTAGAGACCTTAGCCTGGTCTTGGAAAGTTTTTAATGTAGAGTCGCTTGAAAAGTTCACAGCCGAGATTTGAACATGGTTCTCTCGCTCTCTGTGCCGTTGCATTAACCCCTGAGCTACTGTTATAATATCCGGGGACATCGAATTCCGTAATTGAATCAAGCAAACAGTATCAAAGTACTTGCTATGACAGGTCGCCATTGAGATTGTCATCCCTAGTGAGATGCCTTGGTGGTCTATCTGGGAAACAACTTGAGTCAATCGTGGAATTCAATGTCCCACCGGCATTTTGTCACAGTACCTCAATGGTTAGAGCACTGAGAGCGGGATATTCGTGTTCAACTCCCGGCTGTGACATTGAATTTTTAGTAGACTCTAAATTAAAAACATGCTTATCTGTTTTCAGAATTTTTCAGTGTAATGCAATACATTCTTAGATACGTAGTAGAGAAAGTAATATAATTACGTTTTTTTTTGTAGTCTGGTAGTCCTTCATAGGTCCCACTACGTTGATTATGATGAATGCTGTATGCTGTATCTGTAGGACGTCTTGATGCCCGTACTCTTGTGGTGTATCTTGAGGTTCTCTTAAACTGGATTCTGATGATCGTATGTATGTACACTATGTGATCAAAAGTATCCGGACACCCTCACAAACATACGTTTTTCATCTTAAGTGCATTGTGCTGCCACCTACTGCCTGGTACTCATTATTCGCCACCTAGTAATCATTACACATCGTGAAACAGCAGAATGGGACGCTCCGTGGAACTCACGGACTTTGAACGTGGTCAGGTGATTGGGTGTCATTTGTGTCAGAAGTCTGTACGCGAGATTTCCACACTCCTAAACATCCCTAGATCCACTGTTTCTGATGTGATAGTGAAGTGGAAACGTGAAGGGACATGTAAAGCACAAAAGTGTATAGGCTGACCTCGTCTGTTGACTGACAGAGACCGCCGACATTTGAAGAGGGTCGTAAAGAGTAATAGGCAGACATCTATCCAGACCATCACACAGGAATTCCAAACTGCATCAGGATCCACTCCAAGTACTATGTCAGTTAGGCGTGCGGTGAGAAACCTTGGATTCCGTGGTCGATCGGCTGCTCATAAGTCACACATCACGCAGTAAAATGCAAACGACGCCTCGCTTGGTGTAAGGAGCGTCAAAATTACACGATTGAAAAGTGGCAAAACGTTGTGTGGAGTGACGAATCTCGGTACACAATGTGGCGATTCTATGGCAGTGTCTTGTTGTTTTGCGTGGCACGATCACAGTGCAGACATACATTGATATTTTAAGCAGCTTCTTGCTTCCCAGTGTTGAAGAGCAATTCTGGGATAGCGATTGCATCTTTCAACACGATCGAGCACCTGTTCATATTGCACGGGCTGTGGCGAGTGCTTACACGACAATAACATCGCTGTAATGAACTAGGCTTCACAGAGTCCTGACTTGAATCCTATAGAACACCTTTGGGATGTTTTGGAACGCCGACTTCGTGCCAGGCCTCACCTACATCGATACCTCTCCTCAGTTCCGCACACCGTGAAGAATGGCCTGCCTTTCCCCAAGAAACCTTCCAGCACCTGATTGAAAGTATGCGAGAGTGAACGCTGTCATCAAGGCTAAGGGTGGGCCAACACCATATTGACTTCCAGCACTACCGATGGAGGGCGCCACGAACTTGCACTCATTTTCAGCCAGGTGTCCGGATACTTTTGATCACGTAGTGATTGTTTGTTAGTATGTTGTAATTATTATTTTGCAATTGTGCCACGGCTGCTGTATTTTGTGTAGGAGAGCACTTGTGTCTTGTCAGGGTTGTATTTGGAGAAGGTTAAATATTTTGCATCCACATATTCTGTTAATTATTGCACTTGTGTTTTAGATAATACACATGTAAATATTAACAATTCACTATCAGGTTTGTTATGTTAAAATATGTATAACTGGTAGACTTTAAATGCGTAGTATTAGCGTCTATTTAGATACGAGCTAAAACACTAACTTCCTGCTGGAACACTGGCAAGCTGCTGTTAGCGTCCTTCAACGTTTTCTTAACGAACGTATCTGAGTTATAGGCATGTATCAATGTACCTGATTGGTGCTACTATCCAATAACAGTTTATGTGTTTATGCTCGACTATTGCAAAATGTAGCATTTATACGACTGGTAGCGGTACTACTTTAATGGCCCTCGTTAAAGTACACCTGTTCATTAAAGTATTGCCATTCGACCAATCAGAAGTGGCGACGTAAGATTGTAAAGCGCAAGTATCGATTATTCTGCATAGTACGTCTTACAACGTGAAGAAGGTGTTTTGTTGGAGTTGTTCATTTATTTAGCTCCACGTATAGGACGCCAATTTGAAGTAGTATTGTTTTTTACGTTGTGTGCAGCTACGTATGAAAAGCCCATTTGAAGTAGTTTGTATTGAAGGAGTTGTCTCGTATTTCAATTGTTGCGGAGCCGAACTTGTAGTAGTTGCAACCGCACGTATGGTACCCGGTTTCCGGTAGCTTTCGCCCCAAATGTATTTTCAGTTGGCATTTGCCCCAAGTTTAAAAAATATTAACTTTGTAATTTGACTATTTCTTTAAGTATTAAATGTTTATGTTTGCCTCGGCTGCGTCAGTATTATTTTAGAGACATGGAAGTCTTGGCAGGGCGTGATGCGACAAGAATGTAGGCTCACGCAGATTTTAAGTTTTAATTCACTCCTTTTTATTAATCCTTGATACAAATTAAATAACACTTCACTGATAGAGAGCTTTGAGATTCTTTTTATTAATTAATTACACGTTTTACCACGTAAAACTTTTTTTCGTTTCACATGAACACGTATTAAATCTCTCGAGGTAGCACAAGCAACGCATCCAGTTATGACAACTGTCTGCAGGCAACAATTCTGGTTATGAGCACTGTTTGGAGGCAACTGAATTGATTTCAACCGTCTAAGCTTGTAAATTTCTGTATTTCATGTCTCTGATTGGCTAATCCCACTCCAATAGAATACCTTCATTTAACTAAAACCCCTTCCGGTTGTTGATTGGCTATTTTATGAACTGTCACTAAAATCACATTATTGCTTACAAGAAACACAAGTAACATTTAAACTCTCAAACTCATTATTGCCTCAAGGTTACCTCATTGTTAGCAACGTTTAACTTATTATTCTCACAGCTTCTACATTATTAAATTACGTAATATTTTCACTTAACATTATTACACATGGATACAATAATATAAGCATATGCAATGACTGTTACATACATTTTACAAATTATTATATACACATATTGCTTCTAGGCGGGTTGTTATTGAATTTACTTATTATATAATTTGACTGAAAAATATTTAAGTGCTAAAAATTACAGCCTCAAAGGCTAGCAACTTTGTTTGACACAGGTGCTACAAGGTCATTGTATTGTAACCATAGATAAAGGAATAATGATTGTAACACATCACTCAAACCAGAAACGAATACTTATGAAACCTTTAATCTAGATACATGGTCGAGCATAAATAGTCGTATGAAACTTGACTATAACGCTTGACTCGCTTCGCTCGCTCGGTTAATAATAGTACTCGTGTTTTAATTACTACCATTATAGCCTCGTTGCATAATATACTGTTACAGACTTCCATTGTCTTAACTATGAATCCAAGGCTCGTTATATGTTTATGTAGATGCTACTGCATTTCTCGTAACTTTTATTATTGGTTGTATAGCTACGAGTAACAATGGTCTTTCCCTATCATATTGTGTATGTTATAACGTTATATACTTATTCTCTACCACGTGTACATTAATAATATATGAGTTTTTAGCACCCCCTTAATTATTGTACGTACAATATTATCAAAGAACATAGAAATTAGAAATTAGAATTACACGTAGAAATTAGAACTAAATATTAAAGAAACAAATTATTAATGTATTGATGCTGAGAAGCCGCGAATTGGATATCTAATTACTGAAAAGGATTTTATCTTTGAAGGAGGTGATCTTTATATGATTAGCCTCACGTTTGGGTGCCTATTTGAAGGAGTGGTTGTATTGTAGTTCTTCTGTAGGGGAGCCAAACTTGAAGTAACAGTCCCACGCATGGATCTTTAAATATTATATATATATATATATATATGTTTGCCTCGGCTGCGTCAGTATTAATTTGTAGAAACATGTATCTCTTAGCAGGGGGTGATGCGGCTAAAGAATGTGGGCTTACACAAATTATAATGTTTACTTCACTCATTTTATTAATTCTTCACACGATTAAATAACACTTCACTGATATAGAGAGCTGTGATATTATTTATTTATTGCACTTTTTAACACGTAAACTTTATAATATTCTCGCCGTAATGAATTGTATATGTCTCACACTGAATACGTACCGAACTTCTCGGAAACGCGTCTAGCGTCCGGTTAGGAACGTTGTCTACAATTGACTGGCGTTTCCCGCTTAAATTTGCAAATTTCTCTATTTCAAGTCCTTCATTGGCTAATCCTACTCCAATAGAATACCCTTATTTAACTAAAGCTTTTCTATTTTTTGATTGTCTATTTATAAGCTTTTTTAACTATTACATTATCGTTCCAAGAATTACTAGAAGCACTATTAAACTTTTTAATTCATTATTGTCTTAAGGTTACCTCATTAATACCGCATTGTTAGCAACTTACGGCTTCTATTCTCACAGCTCCAACATTATTAAATTATTTAATACATTCACATAACATTATTACACATGTACACAATAATATAAATGACTGTTCCATATATTTTGTACATTATATTATACACATACTGCTTTAAGGCGGGTGTTATTTTTACTTTCTCTACCACGTATAGTAAGTAGAGGAAGTGTTGTATTTCACCCAAAAATTCGATATCGAGATTTCACCGGAAATACATGTTTTGAGACCCCCTGAATCCTAAAAAAGCATTTTCGGAAACATGTCCCTGTGTGTCTGTGAACAGCATAACTCAGAAACGAACAGTCGGATGAACACCAAACTTGGTATTTAGGTTCATTATCTTCCAGAGATGCGACACGAAGGTTTTCAAGAAAATCCCCCCACCACAGACTACTCTTTACATGGAACATTTTTCGAAAATTTTAATTTTCTCAAAAATGGCTCTAACGATTTTGATTAAAATATCATATGTTTAAGATATTTTCATGACAAATGAAATGTATATCTCGAATTTTCTGGGAATGTCTCCAAAATTGTGCACGACTTTTGCATAACTGGTAAACCATAAGAGATAGACAAAATTTTACTACACAAAAAATGTACATCGCGTTAAAATACCTAATTTACGTCATATACATTTTTGTTGTTGAGTAAACCATTTTCGAGATATTGCTTGTTATTCCCTTAAAGTTTTCAATACTTAATACTTTTTCTCAAATTCGATATTCATTTTTTTCTGTCCTGGTAATGCAAAGAGAATGGTATACTCCACATAGCAACCAGCTCTCAAAACATTTGACTATAACTTAAAGCCTAGCATATTTCCCTTGCATCTGCAAGAAAATTAGCAATAAGATTAACATGAAGGATATGGAGAATAAGCGTTAGTAAAATGGTTTGTACAAGAGTAGAGAAAGTCATGCGAGTGTAACACATCAGATTTTTTATATTATATAATTAGACATATCATTCAAGTGTTAAAAATACTGCCTCGTTACATTAATAAATTATCGTATTAGTTTGTCCGTGGCTAGTACTGTATGTTGCTCGATTTTACAGTATCATTTATTTAAACTTTGCGAATAAATTTCAAAATTCAGATTCCCTAGTACGGATGCAGTATTATCGCTTTGTACAACACTCTCCAAATGAACAAGTTGGCCGACGTTTTTCCGATACTTCTACATAGGAAATCTTTACACGTTCGCACCGTATTGTACGAAATACACGTTTGTGCCAATGAGCTTTCTGCCAGTGCCCCGGGGGCTGTAATACTGTATGTAACGTTTTGCTATTCGCGAAATTTTAAACCAAGGATGTAACACTACTTTGGTATTGTATGGGCCGTGTTTTATGTTGATTACCTATTAATTACAAGATCCATAAATAAGTGACGGTTGATTGAATATATATTGTGGATGGTGTCATAAGTCATGGACATAAGACATGTGTAAAAATGGTATCTGAAGCCCTCGTCGTCGTCCTCTCAACGTTACCAAACTTTATAAGATATTTGGATCAAAAATGTATGTCTTAAATTTTCTGGGAAAAGCCTGTGAAATTCTCTTCATTTGAATGAACTTTCTATAGCTTTTAAACCATAAAATGGGCCGCTCACCTCCCATCAAGGGGTTCGATCCCAGGGACCCGTATGTGGGATTTATGGTAGTGAAAATGGCGTCTGGGTGGGTTTTCTCCGGTTTCCCCCGCGATTCACCATTCCACCGGTGCTCAATCTTCACCTTTTCTGTCATTCTATTCTCGTATCTCATCTATCATCACCTCCTTCGCTCTCATTCTGGGCGTCGGACTTATCCCACACCCTAGTTGTCACTCTCTGATCTATAGACCCTCAGCTTCCCGGAAGGTATGATCACGGGCGTTAGCTTGTACGTCCTGGGGCTGTAATTCATACGAAGGGAGGGTAATCGGAGATTGTTTTGCTTTCATTTTTTTCTTTTAGACCATAAAAGATAAACAAAAACGGACTACACCAAAAATGTAGATCTGGTTAAAACAGACAGTTTACGTTAAGTCGATTTTTTTTGGCATTAATCACTTCCAAGATGTTTTTCTTATTCGTTAGAATTGTCAAACACATACCTTTTTCACTTGTCTAAGTCGCTACTGATTCTCATTTTCTCTACTATGTAAACTAAGTAAGGAAGGTATGGTAGTGCACCAAAACTTGGACTTAGGAATTTCAGGTGAAATATGTTTTGAAGCTCCCTGAACCAAAAAAGGAACTTTTTTGGGAAAGGTCCGCGTGCGTCCATGAACGTCTTAACTCAAAAACAGAAAGTGGAATGAATACCAAACTTGGTATTTAGGTACAGTCCCTTCCAAAACATGTGACACCAAGGTTTTTATGAAAATCTCCGTACCCAAACTACCCTTTACATGTAACTTTTCGAATTTTTTTTATTTTCTTAAAAACGTCTCTAAAGATCTTGAATAAAGTACGGTATATTAAAGTTATTTACAGGACAAATAAAATAAACGAATATATGTATATTGAGGCAATATTTTATATCATAACATGCTGTGAATGGCTAAGTGATTGTAGTGGAAATTAATATTATTGTATGTACAGGATTTTAGATGTTTGTTACCCATAAGTATTGTTAGGAAATAAGTTTAAGCAAGTGGGTAACAATAAACCGAGGGGGTGAGTTGTTTATCACTGAGAAGAGGTAAACAAATGACGTCAGGGTAGCGTGCCTTTTATAGAAATGGAGGGAATATCTTCCCTAGAGTATATATGTTAGTAGTAGTGATTGGCTGACCAAAACAGACGCTAAAGTGGGCCGATTTGGTAACCAATAGCAGCTCTATTATAATGTTTAGGCAATTCGAGGTGAAGGAATGTATATTCTCGAGCCATAAGCAAGTGTCGCACATTTCGAAAGAATCTCTCACGAAGTGCACGTCGCAGAATTAGTTACAAAGATGTAAAGTACGCGAAGTAAAGCACGCGCGGCAACTATAACGACTGTGGTTACATTAAGAAATATCACAGTTTCAGTCAGGCGTGTATAAAGATTAAATATGTGAATTATTAATTGTGTGTGACGGCAATAAAAGTGTAGATACAAATTTTTTTTATCAGTGTTATCTTTTAGCAAAAACTCCTTTCCGTTTACACTCCCTGCTTAGAGATGCTTGCTCGACTGAGTTATAATAGCTAGCCGGAGGACAATGACCCAAATTTAAAATAATAAAACAAGAGGCGCCCAGTAAATAAGATAACATTAGGCATTGAGAACTGCGACAATATATTTTGAATTTTCCTGGAATAGCGTGTGAAGTCTCTTTCATTCCAAAGGAATTCTGTATAGTCTAGTAAAACTGGTAAACGTTAACCGATAAATGAAAACGTACTGAACAAAAGATGCAGATCTCTTCAATATACGAAATTTATTTCAATCATTAAATGGCATGAGCCATTTCCAAGATATGCATTATTAATGGTTCCAATTGTTCAATACTTGGCCATTCTTCTTAAGTCCTGTGTATTTTCGGTTGTTTGCGTGATGCGATGGAAACAGTATGAAACTTTTAAGGCCAGCGTATAGCATCAAGTTCTTAAACATTTGACTCTCACTGCTCCCTTTGTATCTATAACGAAATGTGTAATATAGCTATTTCCAGAAGGGTTTAACTCGATTAAAATGATGCAGATAGGAAAATAAACTTTGGTAAGTATAATTTGTATACTCACCAATAAGAGTTTAATCCTACTATATTCCCCTTCTACCCACAATGAAGTCTGTAATAAAGCATAGGTGTTAATGCTTATCAGGACTGGCAGATAGATATAGAAGGTCTTGTAGGATGAATTTGTAGAAGAGTGTGTAGAGATTCATGTGAATGTAACACATATATTGTTAAATATCCTAATCTTTAGTAATATCATAGGGTACTACAGTTAGATGGTAGAGAAGTTAAATGGAATGTGTATCGCAGGGGACTCGACATTGCTTCAGTGAGGATATTGTACCTATACCTTAGGGAGAGAGGGTGAGGTGAGAAGAGACAGCGGTCAGTCGGAACCAGGAGTGAGGGCACAGCAATGACAGGTTCCCATATTGAAATGCCCCGGCAGACAAGGTACCTCAGCCTACACAGAGAGTTCAACGCCATTCAAAGGGTGGTCTGTATACCCCGGCACAAGCTGAGCCGAGGGACGTAGAAAATTCTACAGAGAGCTTCATTTTCCCTACCACACTGTACCGAAACACTATCGCCGACACTTTTAACCCTGAAACAGATCTAACGGGATGAGGGATTAATGGAACGATATGGAGGGACAGGAAAGGAGAGAAACCATTACAGAATTCGCCTGATGACTCGGGAAACCCCGCAAAATCCATGGGTCAGATTGGGGAGTCGCCGGAAATTGAATTTGGGACCTTCCGAATGCGAGTTTTACGCTTTACCGCGGCGACATGTTGCTCGGTAGAGAAATTAAAAGTTACTTCACCATTGACAACACTCTCTCTTCCTAAAGGTGCTTGTAGGCTATTCAAACATTTAGAGACCTTGCAGGACTATACGGGAAAGGTAAAGGATATAAAAAATACAACACCGCTAATATTTCATAGCCATTTCCCTGAATATTAGAAATAAGTAGAAGGATACTAAATAAATATGGGCCCAAAGAGAAGCTACAAGTGTTGAATACTTCACCTGTTGTGATAATCTTAAACCTTATTACCTCCATCGCGAAAGGGTACTTACACGCTATGCAACCGAGAAAGATGACTTTGCGGTAACGTGTGTTGCTGGAATTCGGGAGGCCCCGGATTCTTTTGCCGGTGTCCGCCCACTGTAACCATGGTTTTTCGTGGTTTTCCCTGGTTGACTCAGGCAAATATAGGTGTTATATATTCTACCACCTATTTTCTTTCCTCCCATTTCCTCTCATTTCATTTCTCTTTCATGTCTCAGGGTTGACTCTGTTGCCATGGATTGGTTTGTGTCGGGCAGATGGCGTAGAGGCTTGCAATTTGGTACTTCTTCTCGGCCGTGCTGGAGGGAAGGTGGTTGTGTTTCCTTGGTCCTACTACAGGGACGTCGCCGAGCAATCCTCCCGTGGCCGGATGGTCAAGCCTGGAACTACAGAGTAAGCCAAAAAGGGCTGCACGATGCTTTTCCTGTCCGCGTCCTCGGCACTCGTCGTCTGCCGCTATCATAGAAAGCCGCGGATGTAACCATACAACATTTATAAAACTACTTTTAAATGCTTTACTTACCCACTTTATGAAAGGAGATGCTGAAATTGGCCACCGTCGTTGTCCAAAAAGAATATCCGCCAGGAAATTCCAGCATTTCTCAATGTGAACTACGGCGAGTGATGGATAGTTTCCTAAAGAGATGCCAAAAATGTATGGACAACGACGGTGGTCAGTTTCAGCATCTCCTTTCGTAAAGTTGGTAAGTAACGCCTTTAAAAGTAGATTTAAAAATGCTGTATGGTTTCATACGCGCCTTTCAAAGATAGCGGCAGACGGCAACGCGCGCCGAAGACGAGTACAAGAAAAATACCCGGCAGCCGATTCGTAGTTTTTTGGCTCACTTTGTATTAGGGAACTCAACGCTTCCCTTTTCACTTGCGCCGGCCTCTACAACCCAAACGCCTGCAGGTCCCTCACCTCAACCGATCCTCCCGAGGGTGTTCGCATAAAAGAGCCATTCGGAATGGAGGAGTTAAGTGCCCTCTCCGTTAACTGCTCCTATCCATAGGCTATGCAACATTTCCAGAACTTGGAAGAGTGGCGGGGGAGGTTAGAGAAGTCATACGTTCCGCCGATGTCTCACATCCTTTTGCGTGAATATCAAGGGGTTTTTCATGCGTTATTAAGCCCCTTGTACACGATCCAATTTTGGTCAAATTCAGTGCTTTACAAGACATTTTAAGAGTTGTCACAACTTTACAACTTTTCTTGTCAAATTGCTTGCAATACTTTTAAACTCTTTGAAAGTCTTGAAAGCAAATAAGGACATGCTCTAAACGATCAAAGATTTGACAATGATTTGATAGCTTTAGCCAATGAAATGCCAGTATTCACAGTGCGTCACGAAATCTGCAACATGGCGGAAAGAGAAAAGTAAACATAAATGGCTACCCGGCCAAGGTATGTGGTATGCGAACTGATTAGGTTATACATAAGCTGGCCATGTTCGTATGTCTAGGACTACGTGGAATACCACAAGATGAAGCAGATGAAGGCATATGAAGAAATAATTGCCAGGCAGATTTCCGAACTAAGTATACATTAATGCAATGTTATATGGTGTGGTTAACCTATCAGTTGGTGTTATTTCCATTGTATTCCATAATCGAAATCGATTTCATTGGATATAATACATGAAAGTGCTACATAATATTGGTATAGAACAGTATTTCATTGCAAACTGTTATACCGTGACGCAAATAGTAAATTGCTTTGTGCGTGATAAATTATTTATCAATGTGTTCTGAAGGGTTTCAGTTTGAAAAACGACAACTTGTAAATACACATTTATGACATTTCCAAGTCTTGTCCAATCTTGTCACATATTGAAAAAAATGTTGACCCTTTTCCTTGTAAACTCTTGAATTGGAAAAAAAGGTTGATTGTGTACAAGGGGCTTTAAGAATGACCCGGGCTGTATTAAAGTATAATGTTAAGGGTGTAAAGTGGACTGGACTCTCTGAGCGTATACTCCGGGAGCAACTGCAGCAGACACACGGCTTGCAGCCCCAACCCGGCGCAAGTGGACAGAGACACCCAGAGTTCCAGGCCTGACCACCCGGCCACGGGAGGGCAGCTCGGGGTCATCCCTCCACTAACACTGGGGAAAAGTTTTCGAACTATAAACTTCTGTACAATCTGCTCGACACCGACCAAACCACAACCCCTGAGGTAATATGAATTGTGAAAGGGAATTGAAATGGGGAGAGCCGTGGTAGAATACCCCACTTCAGCATTCGCATTTTTCACATAGGGAAAACCAAGAAAATACCATGGTCAGAGTGAGCGTCCAGAATCAAGCCAAGAACCTCCCAAATGCGAGCTTCAGGCTCCCTAGGTGGGTGTAAAGTGGAGTATTCATAATAAAAAATCCAGATCATTATACAGAAACAACAACAGGAGACAACCAACACGGCTTCCCTGGACAAACCGCATTTGTTACCGTTCATCACTTCATTTTATTGCATGGCGGTGTCACCTTGTAGTGTTATCACGCCTTGTGCTGTGTATCACACCAATAAGCATTCCTATGCTAGTTCTGTCAACTTATAGGCAAATTACGAATAGGTGGAGGAGAACAATGTGACCGATTTTGTCGATGTTTCGCGAAGCTAATTGAAATATTCAGCAAATGTCTGTTTGGAAATGCTCTTGAGTATGAGTCAGTTATCGAAATGCTAGCATTTTAGTCCTGAAACACAGTTATAGGTCCTCATATAAATTAGCACTTCCTAGCTATGTACATGTTCTTAAATAGGCAAGTTATAGCCCCCTGCTACTACAACACACTAAGGGTGAAGGAGGTGCCAGCGGATATTTTAAGTCACGCCCTTACAATATAATCAGAAATGGGACCGAAAAGTAACGTACAATAATTCTTTTTACACGTTTTACCTACTTTTCGACGTAGTCACCAAGTTTCTCCAATTATTTCTCCCGTCGTGATACCAGTTTCAATATGCCCTGTTCGTAGAAGTTCGTTTCATTGCGGATTGCTGACTTCACTTCCGCTTCTGTCGCAATGCGTTGGCCGGCCAGGAATTTATTCATGAGACCAAACAAGTGAAAGTCCAATGGTGCAAGGTCCGGGCTGAATGGTGAATGCTGGAGCACCTCTCAACCAAATTTGGTGATTTTCTGACGAACAGCAGCAGCAGCAGCAGCAACATGGGGCAAGCATTGTCATGAAGATGTTTGACATTGTCAGCATTCATGTTGTGGCGTTTGTCACGAAGGGTACGACGCAACTTCACCAAAGCTTTCATGTAAGCTGCAGCATTCACAGTGGTCCTGTGTTCAGCAAATTCCATCAGTGCAACTCCATGCATATCCCAGAACACCATCACTAGCACTTTCCTAGTAGACTGAGTCATTTTGAATTTTTTCTTCACTTTGGAACCAACATGCTTCTGCTCCATACTTGCCTGCTTGGTTTCGGGCGAGTAGTGGTATACCTACGACTCATCACCAGTGACGATTCCTTTCAGATGGTCATGCCCTTCTGTGGTGTACCACGTTAGATGATCCAAGCTCGTCATCATTCGCTGGCCCTTGTGGTTGTCCGTCAGGTTCTTAGGCACCCAGCGAGCGCTAACTTTATGAAATTTCAACGTGTTGAACAATATCGTACACTGCACCATAGGAAATATTGAACTGTTGCGATAGTTCGCAGTTACACACTCCGGTCGTTGCGTGGCGAATCACTAAGGTTCACACGGCCCTCTAGGAACAATGCACACATCTGGAGACATTGCTACGCTCCATTAAATCATCGCTATACACGCCAGGCATGTTCTTGTGAATATCACTCGGTTTATGCCCTTTGGCCCAGAAATATCGAGCCACATCTTTCTGCTCTTCACACGTGGACGACAGTAACATGCGCGCCATATTTGTTGCGCAGTTCACTCTTGTCTCACTAGAGCTGCGCATGAAGCAAAAAAAAATTACCCTTTGTAGTGAAAACTTCAAATTATATCTGTGTGAAATTGCAACATTCCAGCTGTAATACCAAGGTAGAAAAAAATTATTGTGCGTTACTTTTCGATTCGCCCTCGTAGATTACTTCTGGTGGTATGTACATAATTTCATAAAGAACGGGAGGAGGTAAATGAAATTAACGCTTCATTAGAGTTTTAAACGCCATACGTCAATAAGCCAGCTAGTTATCTAACCCGCAGGTTGATGTACGCTGCAACATAAACGCGGTTGGAACCCAAATCCTGTAACATGGCATACGTGTTATTCGTGAGCGAGGATTATGAAACGCAAACTAACTGCTTGGCTAGAACAAAGGAACCTCTGTGACCTTGGGCTCCCGAAGCTGATCATGCAGACCATTGAGATAAAACAAGAACTACATTTTACTCAGTTTCAGCGCTAGACCGCAACTCGCCCGAGAAAATATGATATTAATAAACTTGCTTTGCTCTCATCTGCTCGAGAGGCATTCTATAGCGTGGGTCGGAGATAAAATGTGGAACTATGTAAGACTTTGGATAAATAGCGACACTGAAAACAGATGAGATTATAATGAGTCAGAGAAAGAGAGGGTCGCACGGCTCTACAAAGTAAAAGACGAACAAAAAAAGCTTGTAAAGAATTTCACTATATACAAAACTGGTTAACACTCGTGAGAGATCGGTATCGAGAAGAAAATGCTTCACTTTTGCTTTATCTACCACGTCCACATTAGGTAGAGGAAGAATTGTAAAGTTGAAACCGAGATTTTGCCGGAAACACATGTTTTGAGGTGCCCTGAATCCAAAAAAAATAATTATTAGAAAACGGTCCGTGTGAGTGTCTGTGAACAGTATAACTCAAAAACAAAAGTCGGATAAATACCATATTGCTATTTAGATTCCGTATCTTTCAAAGATGCAACATAAATACTTTCAAGAAAATACCCCACCCCAGGCTACCTTTCACATGGAACATTTTTCGGAAATTTTGATTTTCTCAAAAATAGCTCTAACGATTTTGTTTAAAATATCATATGTTTAAGATATTTTTATGGTAACTGAAATACATATGATGAATTTTCTAGGAATGTCCTCAAAAGCCCTCTTCATTGTGAATGGCTTTTGCATAATTGGTAAACCGTAAGAGATAGACGAAACTTAATACACAAAGATGTAGATCTCGTTAAAATACACAATTTATGTCATATACATTTTTTTCGTGGAGGGAACCGTTTCCAAGATATTCATTGTTATTTGTTTGAATTTTACAATACTTATACTTTTTCTCAAATGGGAATTCGATATTCATTTTTTTTCTCTCCTGGACATACAAAGAGAATGGAATGCTCCACATAGCAACCAGCTCTTAAAAGATTTGACTATCGCTTAAAGCCTACCATATTCCCCTTGCATCTACAAGAAAATTAGTAATAAGATAGTTTCTGCAAATGTTTATCTCGATTAACATGAAGTAGATGGAGAATAAGCGTTTGTATAAATAGTTTGTACAAGAGTAGAGAATGGTATGTGAGTGTAAGATTAGATTTTTTTAAACATGTCTGTGCGTGTGCCTGTCTGTGAACAGCATATCACAAAAACGAAAACTCGGATAATACTAAATTTGGTATTTGAGTTTAGTATCTTCCAAGGATGCGAGATGAAGATTTTCAAGAAACCCCCAGATACCGTTTACATTAAACATTTTTTTGAATATTCCGATTTTTTAAAAAAAAATGGCTGTAATGATTTTGATTAAAATAGCATATATGAATGATATTTACATGTCAAATAAAATGTATATACGAGGGCTGATCAATAAAGACTGAGACTGAGTTTATTTGTGGTTTCCTTGATAGTTTTATGTCTCTACCACAAATACTTGAAAAGAGCAAAGGTTTCATGTATAATGTCCATAAGCGACAGCACTCTCGTAACGGTAGGTTGGTAGTAATGCTGTATATTGTTGACCCTACTTGAATTTCGCATACCACAAAATGAAGGTGACACGAGAGGGGCAATACAGCGCAATCAAATTTTATTTTCGTTTAAATCATACAGCCTTAAAACTTTTGAAAAGCTGAAGCAAGCATGCGGTGAAGATGCACTACCTCGTGCAACGGTGTTTAGGTGGTTCAAGGACTTCAAAGACGGGCGAGTCCTCTGTGCTAAGCAAGGTGGGTCTGGTGTTTCGGAATGAAATGATTTACCAGCATGTAGTCCCCCCCTCACACTACTGTTACAGCAGCTACTACACGTCAGTATTGGCTACACTGAGGAAGCACATTACAAGGAAACGTCCAGAACATCATCGGAATGGGTGGCGACTTCATCACGACAACGCGCGGCCTCACGTCGCAAATCAAGTCCAGGAATTTTTGGCTAAATTCAACATTACCTGTGTGCCGCATCCGCCTTAAAGCCCCGGTCTTACCCCCTGTGGTTTCTTTTTATTCCCATTACTAAAGGTAAAGCTCCGGAGCATTCGATTTGAGAGCACTGAAGCAGTGCTAAAGAAAAGTGAGGCGATTCTCAAAGACCTGAAAAAGAATGACCTGCACCATGTGTTAGAGGACTGGCAGAGATGCCATAAAAAGTGCATTCAGTTAGGAGGGGACTACTTTGAAAAAGATCATGTCAACATTGAAATGTAGTCATAAATATCTGTGAAAAAAATCAGTCTCAGTCTTTATTGATCAGCCGTCGTATGTCATTTCCTGGGAATAGCCTATGAAGTCCTCTTCATTCGGAAGGAATTTTTGTATAACTGGTAAAAGTTAAGCGATAATGTACCATACAAAAAATGTAGATCTTTTGCTGCAACTTCTAGAGTTAAACTTCCTGTTAATTTTTCTCCCTGCAGTACTCAACAAATCAGCTTAGTGCTTTCAAATCTAGGATTACGTTGAACAATTTCTCTGCAGCTTCCACTGGATACTTTGGATAGGCACTTCTTTTCTGGAAACCTTGCCAATTATAACCAAAGCCTCTTTGAGTGGCAGGGTTGTGCTTTTCAAGCAGAGAATAACTTCTGGTTTACATATACAATGAGGCTTGATATATGCAAGAAAAGCAACAGTAGTGGGACCTTCCGTTAATTACGTATTTATCATCTGAAGGCTTGAAAACATCGATTTAGAACCCTTCATTTATAAGTTGCACGAGGGCAACATTGAACATTTTTAGAAAATGAAACAAAGATTAGTTTTAACAAATTTAAAAATTTAACGCCAATACATCTTTGCGTTCGATAAAACCAGTCCTTAAGGCAATGCTGCCACTCTTCCTGAAGCACTTTAAAAACCAGGTTTTTATAATGAACCACTGTTTCATCTGATGACGAAAAAGTAATTCCAGGCTTTTTATCTTCAATTTTTGAAACAAAAAAAAAGCATAAATCACAAGGTGCTAGGTCAGGGCTGTATGATGGAGGTTCCATGGTACTGGCCTTTAGGTCATCCAGATGCTCAGTGTTACTTTTGCTGTATACGTGTCATGATGTAACGTTATTTTTTCTTCAGGGTCTTTTTAAGGGGCTTTTTCAAAACTTTGCGGTAAACAGACGTTGTATATCTTATAATGCTATAGTAGCAATATGGTTCATTTTAGAAAAAAAATCTGATGTGTTACACTCGCATGACTTTCTCCGCTCTTGTACAAACTATTTTTACAAACGCTTATTCTCCATATGCTTCATGTTAATCGAGATGTTAATCTTATTGCTAATTTTCTTGTAGATGCAAAGGGAATTGGTAGGCTTTAAGCGATAGTCAAATGTTTTAAGAGCTGGTTGCTATGTGGAGTATTCCATTCTCTTTGCATTACCAGGACAGAAAAAAAATGAATAACGAATTTGAGAAAAAGTATAAGTATTGGAAAATTTAAGGGAATAACAAGCAATATCTCGAAAATGGTTCACTCAACAAAAAAAAATGTATATGACATAAATTGTGTATTTTAACACGATCTACATTTTTGTGTAATAAAATTTTGTCTATCTCTCATGGTTTACCAGTTATGCAAAAGTCGCTCATAATGAAGAATACTTTTGGAGACATTCCCAGAAAATTCGAGATACATTTCATTTCTCATGAAAATGTCTTAAACATATGATATTTTAATCAAAATCTTTAGATCCATTTTTGAGAAAATTAAAATTTTCGAAAAATGTTCCATGTAAAGCGTAATCTGGGATGGGGGGATTTTCTTGAAAACCGTTGTGTCGCATCTCTGGAAGATACTGAACCTAAATATCAAGTTTGGCATCTATCCGACTGTTCGTTTCTGAGTTAGGCTGTTTACAGACACCCACACATGGATATGCTTTCAAAAATGATTTTGTTTGGATTCAGGAGGTCTCAAAACATGTATTTCCGGTGAAATCTCGGTATCGAATTTTTGGGTGGAATACAATACTTCCCCTGCATACTATACGTAGTAGAGAAAGTAGATATAGCAACCATCTTCTTACCAGCACTGCGAATTCATCGGACTTTTATAGGATTAAGTTCTGTTCGAAAGACCCATTAAGCACATTAAGTTTTATTTTCAGGATCATAACAATAACTCCAAGATTCATCACAGTAACTATATTCCAAACCAAATTGGAAGTGCCGCCTTAGAATTTTTCCAGAGTTTTTCTGCATCAATCAATGCGTTGTTGTTTTTGATCGAGAGTCAGTTTATGTGGAATCCATCAGCAACAAAGTTTTCTCTGGTCTGTTGATATAAAATGTTTTGGATTTGTCTCATACCAATGCCCAATGTTGCCCAAATAAATTCATAAGATGTCAGTCTCTCTTCTGCAAGCCTTGCTCGAACAGCGGTAATATTTTCATCAATAACAGCAGTTCTTGGGCGTCCTTCACGAAATTCGTCACTAAGAAAAAGCCGATGTTTCTTAAATTCGCTGCACCAATTGTGAATTGTTGCATTAGATGGCGCTTCTTTGCTAAATGCATTTCTAGGCCGATCTTCAGATTGTTTAGGCATCAATGATGATTTGAAATCGTAAAAAATCATAGCAAATTCATTTCTGGGGGAACACAAAATCTTTAAGTGATAATTAACAAACTATTAGATAAAACAGAACACACGCCATTAGAACATTAGAAAGTAGCTGTCAAATATAAATAAATTTCATGTACGTCCTATGAAATTATAAATTTTGACCTAGGAAGTACGACAGTCAACGCAGCAACTATTTCCTAAGTTTATCGCGAGGTGGGCAGGGGGAGGTTAGAGAGATAAACAGAGATAAGTAGCGCTCTTGCCCAGCGTAAACTCCACAAGCGCTATCAGCAGTTAACTAGAATCTTCTGGAGGTTTTATATTTCTAATGTTCTTTCATCAGTGCAAGATTCCGGATGCTATATAAGAGAGCATTCTCGTTATTTAGTGAGTGGACGCGTTTCTGCTGAAACATCAAGTGCGGCTCTAAAAGGGACGTTTCAATAATATAAACAATTTTTGTACTTACACCTTTAATCATGGGAGGTTATTTATTCATAGTCCCTCAATATAGTCTCCCTACTTCTCAATGACCGTGTCCCAACGTTTGGGAAGTATTGTTGTTCCATTCATGACTCTTTCAGTAAAGAAAACTGTCACCCACGCATATGTTATTTTAAGTTTGGGAATACGTCGAAGTCGGGGAACTCATGTCTGGACTGTACGACGCATAGACTAACACTTCCCAACCATAATCGCAAAACTGTTTTGTTACAATCTCTGCGATGTGTGGGAGAGCATTGTCATGAAGAATGAGTGGCCCAGCCACGAGCAACTCACACGTGAATTCTTGTTCACATTCATGAAATCACAATAATACACTCCATTGACACTTCTTCCAAAAGGGACACTTGATAATCATAAACAAAGATCATAATTTTCTTGACCTTTGATTGAGCTCGTCGAAATTTTTACTTTCACTACTACGTATAGTAAGTAGGGGAAGTATTGTATTCCACCCAAAAATTCGAAACCGAGATTTCACCAGAAATGCATGTTTTGAGACCCCTGAATTAAAAAAATCATTTTTGGAAACATATCCATGTATGTGTGTCTGTAAACAGCATAACTCAGAAATGAACAGTCGGATAAACACCAAACTTGGTATTTAGGTTCAGTATCATCCAGAGATGCGACACGAAGGTTTTCAAGAAAATCCCCCCACGCCAGATTACCCTTTACATGGAACATTTTTCGAAAATTTTAATTTTCTCAAAAATGGCTCTAACGATTTTGATTAAAATATCATATGTTTAAGATATTTTCATGGCAAGTAAAATGTATATCTAGAATTTTTTGGGAATATCTCCAAAAGTATTCTTCATTGTGAACGACTTTTGCATAACTGGTAAACCACAAGGGATCGACAAAATTTTACTACACAAAAAATGTAGATCGCGTTAAAATACACAATTTATGTCATATGCAGTTTTTTTGATGAGTGAACCATTTTCGATATATTGCTTGTTATTCCCTTAACTTTTCCAATGCTTATACTTTTTCTCAAATTCGTTATTTATTTTTTATGTCCTGGACATGCAAAGAGAATGGGTTGCACCATATAGCAACCAGCTCTTAAAATATTTGGCTATCGCTTAAAACTTACCATATTTCCCTTGCATTTACAAGAAAATTAGCAATAAGATTGACATCTCGATATCTCGATTAACATAAAGCAAATGGAGAATAAGGGTAGGTAAAAATAGTTTGTACAAGAGTAGAGAAAGTCATGTGAGTGCAACAAATTCAGATTTTTTTGATCGAGGGAACCTGTAGCTCTCCCTTTTTGGATTTCAATTTCAACTGAGGCTCAAAATCCCCAATCCATGTTTCATCAGTAGCGACAATTCCACGCAGGGAAGTATAATCTTCATTGCCAAATCTTTTGCCCATCAAGGTTGCAATGTCAACTATTTCTGCTTCTGCTCAGCAGTCAAGCAGTGGGTAACCCATCGCACAGATATTTTTCTCTTCTTTAAATCATTAGTCAAAATACGGAATACTTGTGTTGCTGGAACTCCTGTGGCTTTAGAAGGTTCTTCATATGTTGCACGACGAACTTCTTCAAGAGCATCTGCCCAAAGTTTCACATCTATTACAGCTGTTGATACTCTCAACCTTCCTGTTCTTGGGTCATTGTCTATGCTCACACGACCACCACGTAAAACGATTAGTCGAACATACACTACGGTCCACTGACAACTCGCCAGAAAATTCGCTCAAAGCATCGTAAGTTTCTGAGGGATTTTTGTCCCGTAAAGTTTCGATCTTAATGTATGAACACTGATCTTCAACAATCACAGTAACCTACACATGTGTAGGTTTCATTTCCAGTCTTGCTCGTACAAGTACACAGGGTTATTCAAAAAGAAAGATCAGACTTTAAAAATGTATTTCTAATGAACGACAATAGATGGCCACACATGCGATACATTGCTGAATAGAGAAGAGTTCAAAATTTATTTTTGTGTGTTCAAAATGAGCGCCAGTTGTTATGCGAAGTGGGCCAGTGCTTTTCTGTTGGCATGCGCAACCATCTTCTACGAATTTATTGTATCAATTCCAATTTTTACTTTCTCTACTACGTATAGTAAGTAGGGGAAGTAATGTATTCCACCCAAAAATTCGATACCGAGATTTCACCGGAAATACATGTTTTGAGACCTCCTGAATCCAAACAAAATCATTTTTGAAAACATATCCATGTGTGGGTGTCTGTAAACAGCATAACTCAGAAACGAACAGTCGGATAGACGCCAAACTTGATATTTAGGTTCAGTATCTTCCAGAGATGCGACACGAAGGTTTTCAAGAAAATCCTCCCCACCCCAGATTACCCTTTGCATGGAACATTTTTCGAAAATTTTAATTTTCTCAAAAATGGCTCTAACGATTTTGATTAAAATATCATATGTTTATGAAGTTTTCATGACAAATAAAATGTATATCTCGAATTTTCTGGGAATGTCTCCAAAATTATTCTTCATTTTGAACGACCTTTGCATAACTGGTAAACCATAAGAGATAAAAAAAGTTTTACTACACAAAAAAATGCAGATTGCGTTAAAATACACAATGTATGTGATGTACATTCGTTTTTGTTGAGTAAACCATTTTAGAGATATTGCTTGTTATTCCCTAACATTTTTCGATACTTTTTTTCTCAAATGGGAATTCGTTATTCATTTTTTTTCTTTGATATGCAAAGAGTATTAATCTGTGGCAACGAGAATGGTGCTGCACATAGCAACCAGCTATTAAGAGATATGTCTATGCTTAAAGGCTACTGTATTTCTATATTGCCCTTGCAATTACAAAACAAGGGAAACTTGTATGCCTTAAGCGATAGTCAAATATTTTTAGAACTGCTCGCTATGTGTAAAATGTAATTCTGTTTGCATGTCGAAAGATCGTTTCTGCAAATATTTATCTCGATTAAGATGAAATAGATGGAGAATAAGAGTTTGTGAAAATCGTTTGTACAAGAGTAGAGAAAGTCATGTGAGTGTAACACATCAGATTTTTTATGAGGCGGCAGCTCGTTGTTGAACTTACAGCGAAATGCACGCTGCAATGAAACAATGGATTCACTCTTTGTATAATGTAGCACACAAAACGACTTTTCCTGTGGCGTCGCCATTTTCTCGTAAACAAACACATCGCCGCTGTAGGCACTGAATGACACCAATAGTTGGGGCTTAAAACTTTGAAATTTCCTATACTCAATGATGTGTCTATGCGTCCCTATCTATTGTCGTTTATTAAACAATTAATGTTTAAAGTCTGTTCCTTCATTTTGAATAACCCTGTATATAAGCTATTGATAAAATGAATACACGTGCTTCTTTATTAAGCCTTCAACTGCAACTGACATAATTTTCACTAGCATGCGTCCTCCAATCCGCGGCACTGCCAACCTGTACATTATTTATGAAATCCTCCGTACAGGCGGGTTTGCGACGACAGCGCGACGTACAGTGAGTGCTACTACCGCGGGAGTTTAGGGATGTCTTGTGTTTGATTCCCCAACGAGTGAACTCGATCGAAGAAGAGGGTTTTCTCGCGTATTTCACTATGCGGCTAGGGTACGAATAAAAGTTTAGTGACAGAAAACTGAAGTAATTCACATTGTGAAGTGGCAGTGAAAGCTGAAATAAATCAAAACATGAAGCGACAAGGACTTAGTAAAGTAACATAAAAAGTAGATGAGGTAGCAATATCCTGAAAATGGTTCAATGAGTGTCAAGTACTCTACTGATAACATGCACTGCCTTTTTTGAAAATTGCAACACCAAGAAAGAATTTCCCGAATAACTCCAAACTTGGTGGAAGCGTAGAAGAGTGTGCAGGCAATAAGTTATTAGTTTTGCAGAGAGATGGAGTACACATAGGCCGAGCAGAGCCCTCTCGTGTCGGTCCCACAAGGTCAGTGTTGCGCTCAGAGTAGTCAATGCAGAGCTGTCAAACAAGGGGGAACAATAAAGTGAGTGTCAGTATGCCTCGTCGACGTCAAAGGGAGCCATATGGGCATGTGAGTGAGTTCGAACGGGGCAGAATGATCGGTCTCCGGGAAACGTGTTTGTCATACCGTGACATTTCAGCGCATGCTGCTACGACAGTGATGCCTGTGTGGAAGCAGTGGATAGATGAAGACATGAACGTGACCGCAGCACGGGATGACCGTCATCTTGTCCGCATGCCCATAACGGACCGTAAAGCTCCGTCCACAGGCTCGACGATGGAGCACTGCAACAGGTATTAACTTGTCTGCATCAACGGTTCGGCGCCGTCTGCTGCAGGTTGGACTTGTTGCATGCATGCCATTATGTCTGCTTCCTTTGTCCAGAAACCACAAGCTCCTTCGACAGCAATGGGCACGTGAACAGCGTTATTGGGGTTCGGAGTGGCAAAATGTAGTCTTCTCGGACAAATCCCGCTTCAACGTGTCCTACAGTGATGGTCACATACGTTTCCGGTGGTACCGTGGTAAGTGCAACCTGGAGGGCCGCATTGTTGAACGGCATAGTGGACATACACCAGGTGTGATGGCTTGGGGCGCCATTGGTTATAACAACCGATCTCGCCTCCGACGAATTGAGGGCACTTTGTACAGCAACAGGTAACTAACGGTGGTTGTGGAGCCTGAGGTACTCCCCCTGCTTCAGGCATCTTCACAGGCCACATTTCAACAGGCAATGCCCGGCCACATACTGCGAGGAATGTACAAGCCTTCTTCGAAGAGTGACGGGTGCTATTGCTTCCCTGGTCTGCACGTTCGCCTGACATGTCGCCCATCGAACATGTCTGGGATATGGTTGGTCGGCACCTGGTGCGTCACGGTCCTCCAGTAACCAGTGTCATGGATTTGTGGGCTCGAATACAAACTGCGTGTAGGGAAGTCCCTCGGGAACCTATTCAGAAAGTTTTTGATTCAATGCCCGGCGTATAGCATCTCTAATTGCAGCGCATGGAGACCATACCAAATACTGAATATTAGGGCTCAAAGGTCATGTATAGATTTGAAAAGTTTATCATTTGTTACTTGTCAGAAGACATGTGGGTTGCAGAGGTTGGAAGGTGCAAGTCGACCGAGAGGCTCACATTTCCGTAATAGTTTCAGGTTTGAGCATCTGGAATGGAAGTGTCCCTCTAGTGGGACCGACGATACAAGTCCAGCAATGGAGGCTGGACAGGCTTCCCTCTAACTGGGGCGAGAAATTCCAAATCGCAGACTCTACGCTATCTACTCGACCGAATACACCACAATGCCATTCACCTGTCAACCAGGGAAAACCACGAAAATCCACGGCCAGGGTGAGCGGTAACATGTAATTGAACCCGGGGCCTCTCAAATGTGATCTTCACACTTTACTATGTAGCTATCTCGTTCAGTGGTTGCACGTGTTAATCCGCAATGAGAAGCAAGTCACGAGATGGGAAAGTCATAATAACCCTATTTTTAGAATACAGAGAGCTCTCTTGCTAGATTTTAAGAGTCATAAGGAAGACATCAGTGCCTAAAGATGTGTTGAAACATTTAACACGCTCGCTGTTGCTGTCAAGAATAACTGATCGGAAAACATACTGTGAGCACATGTTGCAAAACAAGACTCGAGGGAGATGCGAAAATTACTTCACTACTCCTGACCACTCGTACTCATACATACGTTGAAAACGAGGAAAGATAATTGGTTGGTTCTTACGAAAGCATATTAATTTCTCTACCAGGTATAGTAAGTAGCGGAAGTATTGTATTCCACCCAAAAATTCGATACCGAGATTTCACCGGAAATATATGTTTTGAGGCCTCCTGAATCCAAAAATGTCTTTTTAGAAACATGTCCGTGTGTGTGTGTGTGTGTGTGTGTGTGTGTGTGTGTGTGTGTGTCTGTGAACAGCATAACTCAGAAATGAACAGTCGGATAAACACCAAACTTGGTACTTAGGTTCAGTATCTACCAGAGATGCGACACCAAGGTTTTCAAGAAAATCCTGCCACCCCAGATTACCCTTTACATGGAACATTTTTCGAAAATTTTAATTTTCTCAAAAAAGGCCCTAAGGATTTTGATTAAAATATAATATATTTAAGATACTTTCATAACAAATAAAATGTATATCTTGAATATTCTGGGAATTTCTCCAAAAGCATTCTTCATTGTAAACGACTTTTGCATAACTGGTGAACCATAAGAGATAGACAAAATTTTTCTGCACAAGAAATGTAGATCGCGGTTAAAATACACAATTTATGTTCATATAAATTTTTTTGTTGAATGAACATTTTCGAGATATTGCTTGTTATTCCCTTAAATTTTCCAATACTTATACTTTTTCTCAAATGGGAATTCGTTATTCATTGCTTTATGCCCTGCACATACAAAGAGAATGGAATACTCCACATAGCAACCAGCGTTAAAATATTTGACTATCGCTTAAAGCCTACCAATTCCCTTGCATCTACAAGAAAATTAGCAATAAGATTAACATCTCGATTAACATGAAGTAGATGGAGAATAAGCGTTTGTAAAAATAGTTTGTACTTGTCAGGTGAGTATAACACATGAGATTTTGTTTATGTATATATCTTTAGTATACGGCATTTTTGAGAAAATAAGAAAGTTTGAAAAATGCTCCATGTAAGGGGTAGTTTGGGGTAGGGGGATTTTCTTGAAACTTCGTGTCTCATTATTAGAAGATACTTTGTGGGTTCGATTCCCAGGACCGACCTTCCTGACCCAGGGATTTTTTTCCGGTCGCTAGGGCAATGCACGAAACGTTCATTAAATCCACTGAATGTCCTGTCCTTCCATTTCACCACCATTCTCATTTTACTTCACCTTTCATCTGCTTGGCTGTTTCAGGCTTGCAAGTGTAGTCCGGAGTCTCGTCGTTGGCGGGGTAAAAGAATGCTCTGTTTAACACTACGAATCCCGAGCTCCCAGTGGGATGTTCAAGCCGGTTGTACCAACTGCCGTCCGGAAATTTTAAATGCGGAAAATGTTAGGGAATCTGCCCTCTGCCCTGACGTTTTATTATTTATTGAGGCAGTATTTTTAACACTTAAATGATTTCAGTCTAATTATATAATACAAAATATAATAACAGCCCGCCTTAAAGCAATATGTGTATGCAACAATATATAAAAGTGTATATTACAGTCATTGTATATGTTTATATTATTGTATACATGTTTAATAATGTTATGTGAATGTATTACGTAATTTAATAATGTAGGAGCTGTGAGAATAATAGGTTAAAAGTTGCTAACAATGAGGTAACCTTGAGGCAATAATAAATTAGAAAGTTTAAATGCTACTGGTAATTCTTGGAGCAACAATAATGTAATTTTTTGAGACAGTTTATAAAATAGCCAATCAACAACCAGAAAACGCTTTAGTTAAATGAAGGTATTCTATTAAGATTAGCCAATCAGAAACTAAAATGGAGCAAAATTTACAAATTCAGAAGTCAGTTGCTTGTAGACAGTGTTCCTAACCGGACACGAGATGCGTCCTTGAGAAATTTAATACGTATTTTGTGAGATAAAAAAATAGTTTGTGTTAAAAGGTGCAAGTAATTCATAAAATAATCTCATAGCTCTCTCTCTCTCTCTCTCTCTCTATCAGTGAAGTGTTATTTAAACCGTGTCAAGCATTAATAAATGGAATGAAGTAAAATTATAATTTGTGTAAGCCTACATTCTTCAGTCGCACCACTCCCCGCTAAGACATTCATGTCTCTAAAAATAAATACTGACGCAGCCGAGGCAAACATAAATATATAATATTTAAAGAAACAGTCAAAATTACAAAGGTGTTATTCTTTAAAAACTTCTGGCGAAGCCTACCGGAAACTTTTTTCCATACGTGCGGTTGCAACTACTTCAAGTTCGGCTCCCCAACAGTCGAAATACAATACAACTCATCCTTCAATATAACATTCTTCATTTTGACTGCTTTTTAACTACTATGGTCCTTAGCGTGCCATTCTATATTGAGCGTGAAAGACCGCTAATTTTGCTCAGAGGCCTCTTTATCAGGCTTGAGGTTCTTTTACGTGCCGTAAATCTACGACACGGGACCACCGCCTTTACTTCCCTTCTGAAGGAAGATATGATAAGGATTTTTACATCCGAAGAAATCCATCGCCCTCCGCCGGGTTTGAACGTGCGACCTAGGAAATTAGAGGGTAGCATTGTAACCACTACACCACAGAGCACGACTACCCCGCCATGTTTCCTGGTCCGGCGGCCCTCTGTCTCATCTCACCCCTTCCTCGCCGAGGGGTGCCCCGTCAGGAGCTTAGACACAAAAGGTCTTCCTACGTCGAAGTGCTAAATCTCCCTCTGCTCCCAAAGTTCTTGGTATTTAACCTATTTTTCGTTTTTTAGTTATGTTTTTCACAGATACATACACATGTTCGGACATTTTTCTAAAATGCTTTTGTTGGAAGGGCGTTCAAGGAGTCTTAAAGCATACGGTGAAATCTCGGCATCGATTTGAAAATTCAAAGCAATGAATATTTTTAAAACAGTTAATGCCAGAACAATTTTTATTTTACACAAGTTGTGTCCCTTAACGACCACTACAATTTTTGTTTAGTAAGATTTTTTCTATCTCTTACTGTTTACCAGTTATACAAAAGTCATTAAGAATGAAAAGGACTTCACAGGCTGTTCCCAGATAATTCAAGGTATACATTTGATTTGTAATGCAATTATCTTTAAGATAATGTATTTTAATAAAAACTCGTTATAGTTAGCTTTAAAAAATAAAAAATAACTAAAATGTTGAAGTAGATAGTATCTTTACGTTATTTGCCCCGCGTTTTGGGCGTCAATTTGAAGTAGGTTGTATTGAATGAATTGGGAGCCGAATTTAAAGTTCGTTGCAACCGCACGTATAGTACCCGCTTTCCGGTAGCCTTCGCCCCAAATGTACTTTCCGGTGGCCTTTGCCCCGCAAAACACGTTTAAAAATATTAGCTTGGTAATTTGACTCTTTCTTTAAATATTATATATTTATGTTTGCCTCGGCTGCATCAGGCTTACACAGATTATAATTTTACTTCACTCCTTTTATTAATGCTTGACGCGATTTAAATAACGCTTCACTGATATAGAGAGCTGTGAGATTTTTTTAATTAGTTACCTGCACTTTTTAACACGTAAACTGTTTTCATCTCACACTGAATACGTATTATACTTCTCGAGGACGCATCTCGCGTCAGCTTAGGAACACTGTCTGCAGGCAACGCGTCCAGCTATGAGCAGTGTCTACAAGCAACTGACTTGATTTCTACCGTCTAAACTTGTAAATTTCTATATTTCAAGTCTCTGATTGGCTAATCCTACTCCAATAGAACACCTGTATTTAACTAAAGCTTTTTCTGGTTGTTGATTGGCTATTTATCAAACTGTTTCAAAATTTACATTATTGCTTCCAAGAATTACAAGTAGTATTGTTAAACTTTCAAATTCATTATTGCATCAAGGTTACCTATTGTTACCTCATTGTTAGCAACGTTTAACCTATTATTCTCACAGCTCCTACTTTATTAAATTACGTGATACATTCAGATAACGTTATTACATGCATACAGTAATATAAACATTTACAATGACTGTAATATACCCTTCTTATACATTGTTACATACACATTTTGCTTTAAGGAGGGCTGTTATTCAATATATGTATTCAATTAGACTGAAATCATTTAAGTGGTAAAAATACTGCCTCAATGTATCCATTTAATGGGTAATTTGTTTATTCGGGAACTGTCTTGAAAATCTACATGTTTCACATTGCTAGACGCTGAATTTAAATACTAAGTTTGGTTTATAAACGACATTTCGTTTTTGGTTTATGCTTTTACACGGGCACGTGGACCTAAAACGTCAATTTCCAGTGAAACTTTGGTATTGAGTTTTTTGGGTGAAATGCAATACTTCCTATATTACTATAGGTAAGCAGTAGAGAAAGTAAAATTCTGATGTGTTGCACTCACATGACTTTCTCTACTCTTGTAGAAACTATTTTTACGAACGCTTATTCTCCATCTACTTCATGTTAATCGAGATAAACGTTGACATAAATTATCTTATTGCTAATTTTCTTGTAAGTGCAAGGGGAATTGATAGTATTTAAGCGATAGTCAAATCTTTTAAGAACTGTTGCTGTGTGGAGCATTCCGTTCTCTTTGTATGTGCAGGACATAAGAAAAACAAATAACGAATTCCCATTTGAGAAGTATAATTATTGGAAAATTCAAACAAATAACAAGAAATATACAGAAACGGTTCGCTGAACAAAAAACATGTATATGACATAAATTGTTTGTTTACCAGTTACGTAAAAGGCATTCAGAATGAAGAGGACTTTTGGGAACATTCCCAGAAAATTCAAGATATACATTTGCCACGAAAATATCTTAAACATGAGAAACTCAATATTTTCGAAAAACCTTCCATGTAAAGTACAGTGTTTGTTGGAAGTTTTCCTGAATGTCTTCGTGTCACATTTTTGGAAAATACTAAATTCAAATACAAAGTTTGGTATTTATCTGGCTTTTCGTTTTTGAGTTATGTTGTTCACAGACTGACAGGCGCGCACACACACACACACACACACACACACACACACACACACCTACTCGCGCGCGCGGACATGTTTCCAAAAATGCCTTATTTGGATTAAGGGCACTCAAAACATGTATTTCCGGTGAGATCTCGGTATCGAATTTTTTGGGTGGAATGCAATACTTCCCCTATTTATTGTACATAAGGGAGCAGAGAAAGTAAAAAAAATGTACTTCCCGACAAACTAAATAACTCTTTTAAATCTCTATGGCAATAAACTTTTAATGATTTTAATGCAGAGTGTCTATAAAAGAACTTCGAGGTTTTGAAGTTAAATGTTCTAATGAAATGTAAAAATTAAGGATAATATTTTAAACATGGTTTGAAATGTAACACATACATTCAAACAATAATACAGCTCCTGCCATGTCCTGACCAGTATATGTAGGGTGAAGGTTGTCCGATGAAAAGGCCAAGGAATATGCACTGACCTTCCAGTCCATCCGTTGCCGAATCGGTCATTAATATTGCTTCCCGCACATTCAAGCTGTAGTGAGTGCTAAAGGTAAGCTTACGTACCACGGAGAGGTCCCGGAAACGGGGCAGAGCACCGCACGCGGGCCAGTCGGCCCTTTAAGCTTCCGACGTGACCCCCGGGAGGGAAGGATGAGAGGAGAGACCCAAAGGGCGCAAGCATGGACGGGGAGCCTAACGTTTCCAGATAGAAGGCGTACAACGCTGCACGGTCCTTACCTACAAGCCATCAACCTCCAGGGTCCCCCGGAGCGGAGCCCCATGCTGAGGAGAGACTTCACTGAGCGGTACCACGGCGACACCAGGGAATAAACCTGTACAGAGTGCAAGCTACCCCCCAGCCGCAACTAGCCGAACACCGGTCCCATAACCCTGAAACAGATGACAAGGAAGCTGATGGGTACAGGAAGTGAAAGGAAGGAGAGTCGTGGTAGAAGATGAACCACCCTAGCATTCGCCTGGCGACTCCTGGAAACCACGAAAACCCATGGGGCAGTGGGCGGACGCCGGGGATCGATCCCGGGACTTTCTGAAGGCGGGCCACAGACGTAACTGCCGGAAATATCCCGCTTGGTTGTAGTGGGTGGTGCTCCATCTTGTTGAAGGTAGACAGGGAAATCATACAGACCTAACGTGCCTAAGCATTGATGTTATTTTCCGCAAGAGGACAAATGAAACGGTAATGCATCAGACCAGCGCGACATAGATAAAACTTTTTGACACACACATTTAATTCTTAGAATTTAATTCTTGTGTGTGTATGTAAACAGCATAACTCAAAAATGAAAAGTCGAATACATACCAAACTTGGTATTTAGGTTTAGTACCTTCCAAAGAATCGACATAAAGATTTTCAAGTAAATGCCTCCATCCCAAACTATTCTTTTGATGAAATATTTTTCGAAATGTTTTATTTTGTAAAAACTGGTCTTAATAATTTTGATTAAAATGCCAGATATTGAAGATGACAAATAAAATATATGTCTTGAATTTTCTGGGAATGACCTGTAAAGTCCTCTTCATTTGAAAGGAATTTTGTATAATCTAGCATAACTGGTAAACATTGAGCGATAGGTGAAAACGTACTACAAAAAAGTGCTCACACAATTCATTTCAGATAAGTTCTTTTTTTTTGGCATAAGCCATTTCTGAGATAATAGTTATTAATAGTTTGTTTGTTCAGTCATACTTCTTAAGTTCCATCGGTTTTCAGTTGTCTCTCACGATGTTATGGAAACAGTATGAAATTTTAAATCTAGCAGATAGCGTCCATTTCTTATACATTTCACAATCGCTGTTCCTTTTCTATCTATAACGAAATGAGTAATGCAGCTATGTCTGTAAAGATTTATCTGGATTAAAATGAAGTAGATAGAAAAATAAACTTCAGTAAGAATAGTTTGTATACTTATTGATAAAGGATAGAGTGTAGGGAAGCTATGTGAATGTAACAGAATATATTTTCTAAATTTAGTATTATTATTAATATTATTATTATTAATCTTGTTTGCTATTTTTTGTATTATAACGGCATGTACGATCTGCGGACCCATACGATTGCTAGGAATCTAAGAAAGCATACCGCTATGTAAATAAACAATACCATGGAGACAATTATTGCAAACTGTTCCTTCTTTGTTTGCTGGATCTGTCATTTTGTCATCTTCCACATCATAGCTCTCGATATTGCAATGTCAAATATCGTTTCCTTTTGTAACGCCTTACTGTTTTCTGTATATCTCCATTCGGTAGTGGGTATGTAACAAAAGACATTCTTTTTAATGCTTTTCGTTAAGGTCGAAAAAGTGCGTTCTATACAAGAACTAGAGATGTTAAGATGGCGAAATTATAATGACAACACCTGAGCAACTTTCACTTAGTCTACCTTATACCTTGCCCACCAATCAGAATCGAAGTTAATCGATAGAATTATGTTCCTCAAACATTATTAGCTTTTTACTTTCTCTACACGTATATATTAGATAGAGAACGTATTCCATTCCACTCGAAAATTATATATACAGAGAATACGCGAAATATATGTTTTGAGGCCCCCTGGATAAAAAAGTAATATTAGAAAAAGGTATCTCGGCCTCCCTCACTCCCACTCCCTCTCCCTGCCTCTCTCCCCTTACCCTTCACCTCCCTCTCCATCTCTCTCTCTCTCTGAGAACAGTAAACTCAGAAACGAAATCTCGGTTAAATACCAAACATGATACTTAAATTCAGTATCTTCCAAAGATAGACACTAAGATTTTCAAAAAAAAAATCATACACTGTAACTACCATTTACATGGAACATTATTTTGAAATTGTTCATTTTTTATTTTACTAAAATCAGCTCTAACGATTTAAATTAAAATATGATATATTAAAAAATATTACATGAGAAATAAAATGTGTTTATTGAATTTTTCTGAGAATAGTCCTCTTCATTCAGAAGGAAATTCTATAATCTTCCATAATTGGTAAATGTTGAAAAATAAATGAAAATGTTCTACACAAAACATGTAGATCGGTTTAAAAGACACAATTTCCCTCAAATAACTTTCTTTGTGACATCAGCAGTTTTTATGCAATTGTTATTAATGTTTCGAATTGTTCAATACTTGACCATTCTGCATTCTTACACAAGAAATTCAATCACTACTTCATAGAGCCAATAAGCAAGTGTCTTTAGTATGGATTCCATCCCACTTTGGAATACAAGGCAACGAATTGGCCGATCAGGCAGCAAAAGAAGCCACGAAACATCCACTCAGTGACGCAACTATAACTATACCAGCCCATGGTGTTATCTCAACCATTAAAAAGAAGCTCTACCAACAGTGGAAGACAGGTTGACTTGACTCCACGAGATGCAAACTCCGTGATATAATATCGAGTTTCTCGACCCATCTTTTAACTTCTTTCAAAGGATCCATCTGCCCCAGTGTAACATACTGTTAACGACGAGACACATAATCGTGGAATGTCCACAATACAATCAATGGAGACAACGCTACCAGATAGACAATGATTTACAAACAGTACTCAACTAACCGATGTACCCTAAGATAGTTGAATTTTATAAGTAAAGATTCATATAAAAACATAGAATATTCATTCAGTTTGATTAATTATAGTGTCGCAATTTTATACTAGTTCATTTTAATGGTTCAAAACTGCCAGTATGTTAAATAACCGCATTGTTCTATTGTTAAATACTTATTTTATAACAAATTGTAAATCACGATATGACTAACATGTTAAAGCGACTATAAACTTTTTTTACTTTCTCTACTACGTATAGTAAGTAGGGGAAGTATTGTATTCCACCCAAAAATTGGATACCGAGATTTCACCGGAAATACATGTTTTGAGACCCCCTGAATCCAAAAAATCATTTTAGGAACATGTCCGTCTGTGTGTCTGTCTGTGTGTGTGTGTATCTGTGTGTCTGTGAACAGCATAACTCAGAAAACAAACATTAAACTTGGTATTTTGGTTCAGTATCTTCCAGGGATGCAACATGAAGGTTTTCAAGAAAATCCCCCACCCCACATTACCCTTTTCATGGGACATTTTTCGAAAAGCTTAATTTTCTCAAAAACGGGTCTAACGATTTTGATTAAAATATTATTGTTTAAGATATGTTTATGACAAATGAAATGTATATTCCGAATTTTCTGGGAATGTCTCCAAAAGTATTGCTCATTGTAAACGACTTTTGCATAACTGGAAAACCATAAGAGATAGACAAAATTTTACTACTCAAAAAATATAGATCGCGTTAAAATACACAATTTATGTCATATACATTTTTTTTGTGAGTGAAAAATTTTCGAAGTATTGCTTGTTATTACCTTAAATTTTCCAATACTTATACTTTTTCTCAAATTCGTTATTCATTTTTTTATGTCTTGGACATGCAAAGAGAATGGAATGCGCCACATAGCAACCAGCGTTAAAATATTTGACTATCGCTTAAAAGCTACCATACCCCCCTTGCATCTACAAGAAAATTAGCAATAAGATTAACATCTCGATATCTTAATTAACATGAAGCATATGGAGAATAAGCGTTTATAAAAATAGTTTGTACAAGAGTAGAGAAAGTCACGTGAGTGTAACACATCAGATTTTTATGTCTTGGACATGCAAAGAGAATGGAATGCGCCACATAGCAACCAGCTCTTAAAACCTACCATATTCTCCTTGCATCTACAAGAAAATTAGCATTAAGATTAACATTTCGATTAACATGAAGCATATGGAGAATAAACGTTTGTAGAAATAGTTTGTACAAGAGTAGAGAAAGTCATGTGAGTATAACACATCAGATTTTTCAATAAGTATTGAAGATACGTAAATGAAAATTTGACATTATAAAAACTACACTCAAGTGTTTTAGTTAAGTCTACTTTCTGTTGGTTCCTTATGTTTTAAAAAGCGTATTGCTTATAAATATTAATATCAATTGTAAACTTTTCCTTAAACCCCAGTCATATTAAATAATTAAAGCAATAAGACATGCATCTATATCCGATAAAAACTTTATTCTAACAGATATATTGAATAGCTTCTGAAATATGATATTAGTAGAGTTAAAATTGGCAGGATAGGATATTTAAACTGTGTAAAGTTCATTTATAATACTTTATATATCACGCATGAAAATGAGGGTATTTTTTTGCTCACGCACGAAATATTAATCCATGCCATAATCTAACAAGATTATGCATTTGTTACATAAGTTAGCTATTGCTTGCACTTCGCTATATTTGGTGATATAGTGTATTTGGTGATGTTTCATTAATCTAGTTCAATGGCCTGGCCTGAAATGCTAAACTTTCTCATTGTTGACGTGTAGAGATTTATTGTTTTTGACCTTTGACTTGACATATTACCAATTTCTTCTTCGCCGCAATGCTGCAGTGCTTCGTACGGATTGATACGCTGTTGGGCTCGGTACAGTTTGAAAAATATTACAAATAAATCTAAGAAGAGTAATAGCTGTCAACGCACTGCCACAGATTTGAAATTTAGCTAAGAATGAACAGCAAAAACATAAATTTGAACCAGGGGAAATGATAGTCTATAAAATGCGTTGTTGTATGTTTTGTGTTAGCTAAGTTGTGGTAGAAGTTTTATTGCCAAATATATTTACTACACTTGCAAATATAACAGTCGCATGGGTAACACTTTCGTTCACATCTTACTTGTCCTTGGAATTATGAAATGAACCTACAACACTACATCTGTACTGCGTACTAACATAGTGTGAAAAATTGGGTGTTTACTTTCACATCATTTTTACTCACTCTCGTTTATTACTTTCTCTATCATGTACCTATAGTACGAGTGGTACTCCAAAACTAAGATCCGTTTGGTCATAATAACACTTATGAGACAAGATTTATATTGACAGTAATATGTGCTTACATACATACTTTACGTTTCTTCATAATCGCCGTTCATATCTACAATATCTTTCATAAATACTATGGGTTCCTTACACTACAAGAAGGAAAAAAGTTCATATGAACATATGTCTCATAATCCTTTGTTTTCTCGTTAGGAGGTGTTCAACACAGTGGTACACTTATAACACACAAAACTCTTCATAAATGCTTGAAATGTCCTCCTGTTGCTTCTATACATGCCTGTACTCGTCGAATCATGGAATGTCGGCCCTGTCAGAAACCCCGGGATGGTGTCGAATGGTTTCGCAGGCTTCCATGACACGTCGATGAAGCGTTTCTGCATCCGGGATAGCTGCTCCATAAACTAATGATTTAAGATGCCCCCAGATGTAAAAATCCACAGGATTGAGGTCGGGAGAACGTGCAGGCCATGGAACTGGTCCTCCTCTGCCTATCCATAGGTCATGGTAAAACCAGTGCATCTCGAACAATGCGACTAAAATGTGCCAGAGCCAGATATTTATCACAATTATCAGCAAGGCGACGATAAACAGCGACAAAGGTTGGATGACTCGGTTGTCTGGTCTGGAAACTCCACCTGATAGAGCCGTGCAGCCTCGCGTCCACTACCATTCGCGCGACCTGTTCACGAAATGAATATCCAGCAATGGTGGAACGAAACACGTGCAGTTAACTCAGTACATGTACACAATGTAAACGTTGAAGACAGACTAATGATAAATGACAAACGTAAACAAGTCTCCATGGCAACACTTCGCCATCTACCGTATGTATTACAATGGGTCAACGCCTTCTATGAATGCATAGAGAAATGAAGTTTTGCGGTTGGACCCCGAAGGCCGTTGAACTCGTACTTTCATTGTGACAGGAATAAAGCTAAAATTAAGAATTATGGGACATATGTTCATATGAACTTTTTTCCTTCTTTTGGTGTGAAGAACCCATACCCGAAGTTTGTAGAAGTATTTCTGAAACACCCGGTATAAACATGCTGTAACGCTGCACCAGCTTCTTTAACCACTAGACATAGAAGTCGGCCGCCTGGGACTTGAACCAGTTGGTAACGCTCGGCTTGAGATCATCACCGGTTAGAAATCATTATCCGCCCAGCAGCGTTTCAAATGCCAAAATCGGAAATAATCTCTTGGTGCCATGTCGAGACTGTACGGAAGTATTGCTCCCAACGAAACTCTTGAATCTTCTCCTTGGTTTTGGTAGCGGTGTGCGGGCGTGCGTTGTCGTGCAGGAGGACGATGCCAGACGACAGTTTCCCGCGGCGTCGATTTTGGATCGCACGTCTCAGTTTGATAAGCGTTGCACAGTACACGTCAGCTGTAATTGTTGACCCACGGTTCATGGAATCAATCAAAAGGACGCCCTTTTCGTCCCAAAACATGAAGCCATCATTTTTCGATTCGTGTACGGCAATTGCTTACACTTTTTTGGTTTGGGTGAACCGGAACGGTGCCACTGCATTGGCTGTTGTTTCGATTCTGCACTGGTGTACGCTATCGATGTCTCGTCTCCCGTAACAATGTGGGAAAATAAACCATCTCCAGTTTGTCTACAGCGCTCCAAAAACTGTTGTGACCACACATTCGTTGCTGTTTGTGCTGACCGGTGAGCAGCTTTGGCACCCACCTCGCTCAAAGTTTCCGATATCCAAGCTGTTCAATGACAATCCTGTAAAGTGAGGTTCGAGAAACATTTGGGAATTCATCAGCCAGACCACTAAACGTCAAACGCCGATCACTTCGAAGTTTTTGGTTCACTTGCTCAACGATGTCGTCGGTCCGAATACTGGGCCTACCACTGCGCTGTTCATCGTGGACATTTGTACGGCCGTTTCGAAATTCTCGACACCATGTCGAACCTGTTTGTCACTCATTTATTATAATTAATTAAATCTTTCAAATTCAAGAAAAAATTATTATTGATTTCAATATAGTTTGAAACACAAGATACAATACAATAAATTAATTTTAATTAATTATAATAAATTAAACTTCTTTCACAATACTAATATACTATAGTAAAACACATTTCATCCATGTATTATACAATAACAAAATTTTAATTAATTTAAACTTAATAAAAAATAATATAAACAATTTCATACATTTTAAACTATATCGAATCGCACGATAATAATTTTCAGTATAAATGAAAATCTTAACTTTAAGCTTAATCTGATTATACTTCTTTCTAGGTACAGCTTCCGGTACAGCTATTGTTACGACTTATCTCATCTTAATAATGAGAGTGACGGGCGATGTGTACATATTATAGAGCTATTAATCATTTTAACAAACTTTATAAAATTACAATTAAATCCACTTTCAAATTACTTTCCAATAATTATTCATAGTAAATACAATTTATTGCAGTCCTTCTTAAACTTATAAATTACTGCACCTTGACTTGAAATATTAAATAATAATATATCCAGAAAATTATCTAAAAATATATTCTAAAACAGCGGTATACAAAAACTAATACAAGTAAGGTTCAACGTGGATTATCGATCAAATAACAGACTCCTCTAAATAGACTATAACGCCGTCAAATTCTTTAAGTTTTAAGATCATAACTATTAATACTTAAGTTTACAAATTTACTATAAAAATAATAGGGTATCTAATTCTAGTTTATATTTTTTAATTTCATAGCATATCGTAATATAACATAATTTATCAAAACATTTTAAATCATTTCACCCCAAAATATAATTATTCTTATATAAATAGTTAGTTAATACTAATTATTCCAGAACTAATAATGTTCATTCAATTTATTGTATAACCGCGGATGCTGGCACAATTTTTACGAAATTTCATAACGTTTACTAAATCTAAAGTAATTTAATATCAATAAAATCATCTACTGCACAATCAAATTATAAATTTCATAAAGAATATTATAATAAACACACATATTTACATATAGTATAATATTAAAACAAACAGCTAGAAGTTGTAACTTTTCAAAACTTTAAATAAAATAACAGAACACATAAAATTTTTAATACTTAATTTATATAAAATAATTAAAATATAAGTTATCTATTTTATCAATAATAGTATAAACATATAAAAAATTAATTAAAAAAGAAGTACAATTTTTCAAAAACGTTTCTTCCCCAAGGAAAAGGAATTCTGCCCAATTCAATTCTATTTAAAGTTTTCTCCAAAGCATTGGGCCTATACACGAGGCATAACTCACAGTGGATGTCCTCAGCTGACGATCCCTTACTAGCAAAAATCTAATCACATCGCGCACTTCACAACTACCGTACGATTGTCGTGGCCATTGGGATCTGCTCTGGTAAAGCCTCCTGCGTCACACCAACACTACGGTAGGTTTCTCAGGAGTCGGTAGGCAGCGTTGCAGGCGTGAAACGTCATTCAGGCGTACCATCAATTAAATATTGTTCACTGGATCTTAGTTTTGGAATGCGCCTCGTACATTGATACCGTAATTATTGGCAGAAACATAAAGAAATAATAGTAAGATGGAGAAATAATTGCAATAAATAATATCTGTATATTAAACCAATGTATAATGTAATAAACTTGAATTGAAAAGATTTGTCAGCAGAAAACGGTAATTTAGCGAGTAAGATCATTGGTCATAGCTGAGGAGCGAACGCGTCAGTGTAAAGATTCATGAAATACAGTTAAGGTTATAAGTTCAGTACGTTTTGCAGTGTCACGTATACAGAAATTCTGCAAAAGAGAAGGGGAATGAGATTCTGAGATTCGGGGATAGTAACAGTGTCTGATATGCTCACGTAGGAGTTTAAGAATGGTCCTGCCGAGAAGAAACCTTGGTGGGGTAGTTCTAAGGTAGGCGGAGTTTAAGTAATAAAAGAGCTGAAATTGCTAAAATTAGCATCTTACGTTTCTTTTCTTCGTGTACAACCTTAGGGTCTTAATCCTTTAAGGTGATCAGTAGCTCAAAGCGCCTAAAACCGCACTGGATTATCAGTTAATTAGCGGTTTTCGCGAGGGGTTTACCGGTAATCATTTTAGCGACGCGCTGCATTATTCTTCTAGTTTCTTTTACTGCAAAACAATTGCTTCAAATTTGAGTAGGTATAGTAAGTCAGTTGTTAAGTTTTGAGTGCTACGGTTCATGATTAGTTTCATTCTTTATCTTCAAACGACCGGGAACTCACTTCAGTAGCTCAAGTATTAGAACACGTTAAATATCTCGTTAAATTTAAATTTGTGTCATCCTTTGAAAACGCGCTCTCTTATACCCTGAGAGAAAGACCTCATAGCCAACCACTGTAGCAGCCGGCAGCAGGATCAACAGCAAATATTGCAGCAGAGGATACGGCTTCAAAAAATGATGACCGTCGCTCGACTTAAAAAATCGGAGCCTCATCGTGGTGCAATACAGCTTCAAGGTGAAAGGAAGAATTGATCTCCCCCCGGGAAAAAAATTCAATGTGGAGTTTTACTGGAAATGCAAGTTTTGAGGCATCCTAAATAAACAAAAAGGAATTTTTAGCACGTGTTTTGACTGTGAACAGCATAAGTAAAAAACAAAAACTATATACATAGGTAGCAAACCTGTTATTTATGTCCAATATCTTGCAAAGATGGGACACAAATAATTTCAGAATAATCCCCCTACCCCAAACTATCCTTCACATGGAAAAAGTTCCTGTGTGGATTTTAATTAAAAAACCATTTCTTCTCCTTACTTCAGCAATTTCTGTTTGTAGCAATCTACATATACTATTCATGCCACCTTTCCAATGTTTCATTTCCCTATTGGTTTATAATTCTTAAAATGACGATTCTGGCAGGAGGGTCTGCCCATTCTGTGATGTGGATGAAGACTGGGTAGATATTTTGGCCGAATACGATCAGTGGGAGAACCAATTAAACTGAAAGAAAAACTCTTAAGTCCATCAAGAAAGGGATTGGCATGTTGGGAGCTACTCCCCGATCAGAGGAACTGGCAAAACATGGGCAGTTTCTTGCCTAAAGTGGGCGAAGCTAGGTCAAATTAGTTGAGTTAGTCAAAGGTAATTTATCTCTATTTCACTTTTTACTTTCGTTACTACATATACCGAGATTTTACCAGAAATATATGTTTTGAGACTCCCTGAATCCAAAAGAAGTATTTTTGGAAACATGTCTGTGTGTGTGTCTGTGAACAGCACAACTCAGAAACGAACAGTCGGATAAACACCAAAGTTGGTATTTAGATTCAATATCTTCCAGAGATGCGACACGAAGGTTTTCAAGAAAATCCCCCCACCCCAGATTACCCTTTACATGGAAACTTTTTTCAAAATTTTAATTTTTTCAAAAATGGTTCTAACGATTTTGATTAAAATATCATATGTTTAGGATACTTTCATGACAAATAAAATGTATATCTTGATTTTCTGGGAATGTCTCCAAAAGTATTCTTCATTGTGAACGATTTTTGCATAACTGGTAAACCATAAGAGATAGACAAAATTTTACTACACAAAAAATGTAGATCGCGTTAAAATACACAATTTATGTCATATACTTTTTTGTTGTTGAGTGAACCATTTTCGAGATATCGCTTGCTGTTCCCTTAAATTTAAGGGAATTAAATTTCCCTTAAAATGTCATGTGAGTGTAACACATCAGATTATTTTTCTCCTGATAGTGCAAGGAGAATGGAATACTCCACATAGCAACCAGCTCTTAAAATATTTGACTGTCGCTTAAAGCCTACCATATTCCCCTTGCATCTACAAGAAAATTAGCAATAAGATTAACATCTCGATTAACATGAAGCATATGGAGAATAATCTTTTGTAAAAATAGTTTGTACAAGAGTAGGGAAGTTTATGTGAGTGTAACACATCAGATTTTTTTTTTTACGTGGCGATGTAAAAAAAAACGCAATTTCAAAGCCGTCACATAGTGACCCGCTTTTAAAGCATTTGACCATCACTTGAGTAAATGTTTGTCTTGATTAGCACGTATAGCTAGAAGATTAATCTCTTATAGCAATAGTTAGAAGAATCCGTAAATAAAATTATACGATGTAACACTCAGATTTTTTATTTGGTTTAAATGTGATTCTTGTGCTTTGCCTGTGGAAGGCGTTTCCAAAACGCACTTCCTCACATACCAGGGTACTGGTTTCCAGAGTTTAAACGAGCAAGAACAAGTATAAAAAGTAGCCGTAGGGCATCCAACAGCATTCATGAACGTTATGCTAGCAAAGAAGTCATGGTTAAGGATGATTCAACCTTCAAAAACGGAGAAAACTTTTTGCAACGCCCAAGACATCTGTAGGAGTTACTGCAGTGTTATTTAGGTTTGACCAAGCATAAGTGCCACAACTGGCCTCAGTATCTTAGAAGAACAAAAGAGTAGTAGTAGTGGTAGTGGTAGTAGTAGTATTTATTAAGTACTTAGTATTACATTAATTGCATAACACAGTCGCATGGGTCATAAGACTGTACATGCTCTCTAGAAAATTACCTGGTCTGTATACGTGACTTGCAGAACCAACCATAAACAATGTTTATAATCACCGCATTATATACATACATATAAAATTGTAAAACACTCTGAATCACACACACACACGCACACAAGTGCTCAAGCACCACATATATTTAAAGAAAATTTGCACAAACACCTTATCTCTTAGTACACGTACTTCCATTATGTGCCCAAGCCTGGCCAGTTTTGACTGTTCAGAATCAAGTCCCAGCACGCTGTCCTCCGTCTGTTGGAAGCCAAAAATACTTCCGGTAATAATTTTTTCCTAATACGCATGCTGCCAAAATATGCGTCTAGTCTTCTTGTTCCCCGCATAATGGGCAAATCCTCCTGCCAGCATCGTCAACAATCTTGCGAGCTTTCCACCCTCCCAACCTAAGCCATGCTATTCCCGTCTTCTGTTTTATACTTAATTCCAAAATATATGCTTCCTTACACCACCTAGTTTTTATTTCATTCTGTAGCTCCAATGTTGATCTTTGTCTAAATTCAGACTCTATGTTCTGCCTGTTTGTATCACATAGTCGTCTTTTGACTTTTTTCACGGCACTGTGTGTATTTTCATTACCCCTTTGCCAGATATCGTTTATGCCTATTTTTGATAATTCCCGTTGTAACCCCGCCGCCCACCATTTTGGTTGTTCTATGCTGTTCATTGGATGACGATAACATATTGCTCTCAGAGTTGTTTAGTCACCTTTAATTATTCGCCACACACAGTGCCATGAAAAAAGTCAAAAGACGACTATGCGATATAAACAGGCAGAAAATAGAGTCTGAATGTAGACAAAGATCAACATTGGAGCTACAAAATTAAATAAAAACTAGGTGGGGTAAGGAAACATATATTTTGGAATTAGGTATAAAACAGAGGACGGGAATAGGACGGCTTAGGTTAGGAGGGTGAAACGCTCGCTTGTGGTGGACGAAGCGGTGTCTGGGCGGGTTTTCTCCGGGTTCTCCGGTTTCCCCCGCCATTCATTCCACCAACTGCTCCATCATCACCTTTCCTTTCATCCATTTCACCAACATTTCGTTTCATCTACTTCCTTCATCCCATACCAGGCATCGGGCTGATCACCCATCCTGGATGTTCTATCTGATCCATGAGTGTCTGCTCCTCGACGGGCCTCTGACCCCAGGCCTTTAAGTCCTGGGGGGGGGGTGTAAGTCCTACATCAGAGAAGGGTAAACAGATAATGAATGAATATAAAACAGAGGATGGTTGGGAGGGTGGAAAGCTCGCAAGATTACTGATGATGATGGCATTATGCCGGGAACAAGAAGACTGGACGCATATTTTGACAGCATGCGTGCAGACGGAGAGTTTTAGGAAAAAACTATTACCGGAAGTATTTTTGGCTTCCAACAGACGGAGGGCAGCATGCTGGGACCTGATTCTGAACAGTCAAAACTGGCCAAGCTTGGGCACATAATGGAAGTGCGTGTACTAAGAGATAAGGTGTTTATGTAAATTTTCTTTAAATATAGGTGGTGCTTGAGCACTTGTGTGTATGTGTGTGTGTTTGCGTGTGTGATTCAGGGTGTTTTTTCAATTTTATATGTATGTATATAATGTGGTGATTATAAATATAGTTGTTTCTGGTCGATTCTACAAGTCACGTATACAGACCAGGTATTTTTCTAGAGGGCATGTGCGGTCTTATGACCCATGCGACTGTGTTATGCAATTAATGTAATACTAAATACTTAATAAATACTACTACTACTGCTACTACTACTGGTTATTTGAAGTTTAATTCCTAAACGTTTATTACAACACAATATTCCACTGGTATAAGGATGGAACTTGTATCATATGTAGTTTCCAGGAACCAGAAAAAATAATCTAATGTTCTTGTGCTGCAGGATGAAAGTGTTACCAACTGGAATTTTAAGTCGCCTCCAAAACGATTTCCTGTTCTGTGTGGGATCTCTCAGTTCATATTTTGAAACGCTACAACAGTTTCGCATTCATTGAAATAATTCTACTGCTTTGCTTCTTTCGCTTCCCTTTGCACGAGCATATAAACCAGAAGTTGCGCTGGGAATCCGACAAGGCTGTATTAAAATATTCGGGTGTGAAAGCGTTAGATAGCACAGCTTGGTAATAAAACAGGGGGGCTTCCGAGTTGTGGTCTTTAATTCACCTAAATGTAACACTCTTCCCGTTATATTAAATTCCATGCGGTATCTTCATGTATAGGATGGTTGAAAAAGAAAGAAAAGGATGTTGATAACTTACTATGTGCCTGGAAACGTGAGTTTTATTTCTGTTTGTGTGCTCACGGCCTGGCTGGTGGAGGGAACACGCCTAAGCGATGAGAGTAACAAACCTGTTTATTAATCTATACATCTTACAATAGCTGGTTACCATGACAATACTTCTCGTCTTGCCGCACTTCGTCAGTGTATTTAACTGCGTGTTAATCTTAGTGAAGGAGGTATCATAAGTGGTAGAGGGAAGAAATACCTCCTCTAAAAAGTATTTTGACAAACGCTTATTATCCTTCTACTTTATGTTAATCGACATAAACGTTTGCAGAAACTTATTGCTAATTTTATTTATTTTTATTTTACGTCGCTTTAACTCCTTGGTCATATCCGTTGGTGGATAACTCTTAGAATGATCTGTGATGGACAGTTGGTCTACTAGGCCTCATCCCTGTAACCACCCACTCCGTCACGTTTCACAGAGACCCTAGTGCATAGCTACCGAATCTTTTGCTTTCGTGTCTCGCAGATGGCATTAGGGTGCCGTCCAGTCTAACCGCCGTCCTCACACAGAAAGGCGGACAGTTAGCCTTCTAGGTCTCATTCCTGTAACCACCTGCTTCATGCCGTGCAGATGGCATTAGGGTGCCGTCCAGTATAACCGCCGCCCTCACACATAAAGGCGGACAGTTAGTCTTCTAGGTCTCATCCCTGCAACCACCTGTTTCATGCCGTACAGATGGCATTAGGGTGCCGTCCAGTCTAACCGCCGTCCTCACACAGAAAGGCGGACAGTTAGCCTTCTAGGTCTCATTCCTGTAACCACCTGCTTCATGCCGTGCAGATGGCATTAGGGTGCCGTCCAGTATAACCGCCGCCCTCACACATAAAGGCGGACAGTTAGTCTTCTAGGTCTCATCCCTGCAACCACCTGTTTCATGCCGTACAGATGGCATTAGAGTGCCGTCCAGTCTAACCGCCGCCCTCACACAGAAAGGCGGACAGTTAGCCTTCTAGGTCTCATTCCTGTAACCACCCACTTCATGCCGTGCAGATGACATTAGATTCCGTTTAGTCCAACCGCCGCCCCCATATAAAGGCGCGCAGTTATACTTCTAGGTCTCATCCCTTCAACCACCTGCTTCATGCCGTGCAGATGCATTAGAGTGCCGTCCAGTCTAACCGCCGCTCTTACACAGAAAGCGGATAGTTAGTCTTCTAGGTCTCATCCCTACAACCACCTGCTTCATGCCGTGCAGATGGCATTAGGGTGCCGTCCACTCTAACCGCCGACCTCACAAAGAAAGGCGGATAGTTAGTCTTCTAGGTCTCATCCCTGCAACCACCTGCTTCATGACGTGCAGATGGCATTAGGGTGCCGTCCAGTCTAACCGCCGCCCTCACACAGAAAGGTGGATAGTTAGTCTTCTAGGTCTCATCCCTACAACCACCTGCTTCATGCCGTGCAGATGGCATTAGGGTGCCGTCCAGTCTAACCACCGCCCTCACACAGAAAGGCGGACAGTTAGCCTTCTAGGTCTCATCCCTGGAATGTCATCTTGCTTCGTCACGTGCCCACAGAGACCCCCAGCACATGGCAGCCGGATCTTCTGCTTCGTGCCGTGCAGATGGCGTTAGGGTGCCGTCCAGTCTAACTGCTTACATTGTCTGTAGATAGATGGCATAGAATTCTGTATTACCACTTAGTTTTCATTTTACTATTGTTATAGACTTGAGTTGGTACTTAGGGTCGTGGTATTAAATACTCAATCCGGTGTTTACCTTGGCGCCTGAGGAAAACCACGGAAAAACCTCAGACAGATTGGTCGGCCCATGGGATTTGAACCCGTGACCCCCGAATGCCGGCCACAGACTTTACCACCTGAGCCATCCCGCTCGGTATTGCTAATTTCCTTGTAGGTGCAAGGGGAATATGGTAGGTTTTAAGCGACAGTCAAATGTTTTAAGAGCTGGTTGCTATGTGGAGTATTCCATTTTCTTTGTATATCCAGGACATAAAAAAAGGAATAACGAATCCCCATTTGAGAAAAAGTATAAGCATTGGAAAATTCAAACAAATAACAAGGAATATCTCGGAAATGGTTCACTGGACAAAAAAAGTATTTCGCATAAATTGTGTTTTGTAACGTATCTACATTTTTGTAAAGTAAAATTTTGTCTATGTCTTAATGATTATTAGTTATGCGAAAGTCAATCAGACTGCAAAGGACTTTTTGGGATATTCACAAAAAATTCATGATATACATTTAATTTGCCATAAGAATATCTTACGCATATGATATTTTATTCAAAGTCATTTTTGAGAAAATCAAAAGTTTCGAAAAATGTTCCATGTAAGGGGTAGTGGGGGTGGGCTATATTCTATAAAATCTTCCTGCCGCATCCATGGAAGATACCAAACTCATACACCAAGTTTGGTGTTTATCTGACTTTTCGTTTTTGAGTTATACTGTTCACAGACAGATGTGCACACGGACATGTTTCCAAAAATGCTTTTTGGATTCAGGGCACCTCAAACAAATCCGGTGTGTTACACTCGCATGACCTTCCCTAACTTCTATCGCCTACTAATGGAAATGAAAATCATTCTTACAAAATTTATTCTCCTATCTACTTCATTTTAATCGAGATAAATCTTTCCGGAAATAGCTGCAATACACACTTCTTTATAGATATAAAGGCAATAGCGGGCTGCCCCGTAGCTCAGTCGGTAGAGCAAATGCCTGCGTGTGAGGAGTTCCATTCCAAGCTGGGGTTAGTGAATTTTTCTGCAGCCAAGATTTCCTGTAGCCTCCCCAGAGCCTGTAAGTATGAATGAGAGTGTGAATGTGTGTACGATGTAATGATTAAATACCAAAAATGTGCAAGAAACCCAACGAGAATAGCTACGCGAGTAAATACCATTGCCAATAGGAAATAAGTTCCAATGGAAAGGTGGCCGATAAGACCAATGTAGTTAAAGGCGAGGTATAAATGGAACTAAAAAGAAAAGGAATAGAGATAGACAAATGTTTAACAACTGGACGCTGGCTTTAAAATTCCATACTGTTTCCATGACATCGTTGAAACAGCCGAAAATCGGGACTTGAAAAGAAGAATCTTCAAATGGACTGTTTGTGTAAAATACACTGCCGTTTGTGAAAATTGCAACTCCAGGAAGGAAACTTTTCAAATCTTCACATGACCTTTGAGCCCTAATATTCAGTATTTGTTGTGGCCTCCATGCGCTGCAATTAGAGATGGTATACGCCGTCGCATTGAATCAAAAAGGTTTTGAATACGTTCCTGAGGGATTTCCCTCCACACAGTTTGTATTCGAGCCCACAAATCCGTGACACTGGCTACTAGAGGACCGTGACGCACCAGGTGCCGACCAACCATATCCCAGACATGTTCGATGGGCGACATGTCAGGCGAACGTGGAAAGCCAGGGAAGCAATGGTACCCGTCGCTCGAAGAAGGCTTGCACATTCCTCGCAATATGTGGCCGGGCATTGTCCTGTTGAAATGTGGCCTGTGCAGATGCCTGAAGCAGGGGGAGTACCTCAGACTCTACAACCACTGTTAGGTATCGGTTGCTGTTCAAAGTGTCCTCAATTTGTAGGAGGCGAGATCGGTTGTTGTAACCAATGGCGACGCAAACCATCACACCTGGTGTTTGTCCTCTATGCCGCTCAACAATGCAGCCCTCACCACGGTACCGCCGGACACGTATGCGGCCATCACTTTAGGACACGTCGAAGTGGGACTCGTCCGAAAGCACTACATTTTACCTCTCAGCAACCCAGTAACGGTGTTCCGTGTCCATTGCAGTCGGAGGAGCTTATGGTTTCTGGGAAATGAAGCCGATGTAATGGCATGCATGCAACCAGTCCAACCTGCAGCAGTCGGCGACGAACCGTTGATGCAGACAAGTTCACATCTGTTGCAGTGCTCCAGCGTCGAGCCAACACCGGGATAAAGCCGTACGGTCCGTTATGGTCATGCGGACAAGATGACGTCATCCCGTGCTGTGGTCCAGTACCGCTCTTGGCTGCGTACGACATTCATCTATCCACTGCTTCTACACACGAATCACTGTCGTAGCAGCATGCCCTGTACGAGTCGAAATGTCACCGTATGACAAACCCTCTTCCCGGAGACCGAACATTCTGCCCCGTTCGAACTCGCTCGCATGCTGATATGGCTCCCTTTGACGTCGACGAGGCATACTGGCACTCACTGTATTGTTTCCATCTTGCTTGACAGCTCTGTACTGACTACACTGGGCGCAACACTGACCTTGTCGACCGACACGAGAGGGCTCTGCTCGGCCTAGGTGTACCCCATCTCTCTGCAAACCTAATAACTTATTGCTTGCAAACTCTTCTACACTTCCACCAAGTTTGGAGTTATTCGCAAAATTCTTTCTTTTCACAAACGGCAGTGTATAACACCTGCCCTACTTACTATACGGAGTGAAAAGTAAATATGACAACGTATTACAGAAATTAAAACTATAACATATATTTCGAAAATGGCTGATATAAAATTAAAGCATTTGAAATAAACTGTGTATTTTAAACCGCTCTATTTTTACTTTCTCTACTAGTATAGTAAGTAGGGGAAGTATTGTATTCCACCCAAAAATTCGATACCAAGATTTCACCGGAAATATATGTTTTGAGACCCCCTGAATCCAAAAAAAAACATTTTTGGAACCATGTCCGTGTGTGTGTCTGTCCGTCTGTCTGTGTGTGTCTGTGAACAGCATAACTCAGAAACGAACAGTCAGATAAACACCAAGCTTGGTATTTAGGTTCAGTATCTTCCAGAGATGCGACACCAAGGTTTTCAAGAAAATCCCCCCATCCCAGGTTATCCTTTACATGGAACATTTTTCGAAAATTTTAATTTTTTCAAAAATGGCTCTAACGCTGTTCTCTTTTTGTATACTAATATGTAATGTAATTATTTCTGCAAAGGTTTATTTGGATTAAAATGTGGTAGATTGAAAAAAAGCTTTAGTAAAAATAAATGCCCACTAAAGTGATAGAGGGAGAAAAGTCGTGTGAATGCATCACATCAGATTTTCTTTTTAGCTTTGAGAGCCAAATCCAGTAAGTTGGAAGCGAGATTCATGCAGTTTTGCGGATACAATCCCAGAGATGAGTGAAGGCACATTATCGTGATGAAAGAGAGCTTTCTTTATTGCAAGTTGTGGACGTGTAGACTGAATAGCGCCCTTCATTTGGTCCAATAGTAAAGTGTAATACTCCCCACTGAACGTTCTGCACCTCAGCAGAATCCCAAGTGTTTTAACATTCTTTTAAACCAGAGAAGATGTAAGGTTGGTCGTATACAGACAAAATCTTCAGATTCCATCTCTTGATGTGAAAACAGGTTTAAGGCAATGAAGTACGAGGAAATATTATCGGAAAGAATTTTTTTAGAATGTTGTACAGCTGATTAACGTTAAGAGATCGACAAAAGCATGCTATACAAAAAAAATTGATATGTTACACTCACATGACTTTCTCTACTCTTGTACAAACTATTTTTACAAACGCTTATTCTCCATCTACTTCATATTAATCGAGATATCGAGATGTTAATCTTATTGCTAATTTTCTTGTAGGTGCAAGGGGAATTGCTAGGCTTTAAGCGATAGTCGAATATTTTAAGAGCTGGTTACTATGCGGAGCATTCCATTCACTTTGCATTTCCAGGACAAAAAAAGAAAAGAAGAATGAATAACGAATTCCCATTTGAGAAAAAGTATAAGTATTGTAAAATTTAAGGGCATAACAAGCAATATCATGAAAATGGTTTACTCAACAACAAAAATGTATATGACATAAATTGTGTATTTTAACGCGATCTACATTGTTTGTGTAGTAAACTTTTGTCTATCTCTTATAGTTTACCAGTTATGCAAACGTCGTTCACAATGAGGAACACTTTTGGAGACATTCCCAGAAAATTCGAGATATACATTTTATTTGTCATAAAAGTATCTTAAATATATGTTATTTTAATCATAAACGTTAGATACCTTTTTGAGAAAATTAAAATTTTCAAAAAATGTTCCATGTAAAGGGTAATCTGGGGTGGGGGATTTTCTTGAAAACCTTCGTGTCGCATCTCTGGAAGAAACTGAACCTAAATACCAAGTTTGGTGCTTTTTCCGACAGTTCGTTTCTGAGTTATGCTATTCACAGACAGACACAGACATGGACATGTTTCCAAAAATACTTTTTTTGGATTCAGGAGGCCTCAAAACATGTATTTTCGGTGGAACCTCGGTATCGAATTTTTGGGTGGAATGCAATACTTCCTCTACTTACTATACGTAGTAGAGAAAGCAATGAAATGTGCGTCTTGACTCTTCAGTTGTTTATCGCGATGTCATGGAAACAGTATGGAATTTAAGGCCAGCATATAGCGTCCAGTTGTTAAACATTTGACTATCGCTGTTCTCTTTGTATCTATAACGAAATGTGTAATGTAACTATTTCTGTAAAGGTTAAAATATTTTGTATACCCATAAAGGATAGAGAAACTCCTCTGAATGTAACACCTCAGATTTTTCCTTAAGTTAATGAACCTAATCTGCTCCAATCCTTGAAGTCTAGTACGTTTGTCTTTAAAATATTTCATAAAATTTTAAGATTTTTTTCTTCACAGTTTTCATGTTTTGGTAAAAGGACTTGATATTATCAGAAAATTTTATTGCATTTCGCCCAAATCTTCGATACCGAGGTTACACCGGAAATACATGTTTTGAGTCCCCCTAAACAAATCATTTTTAAAAAGAGGTTCGATCGAGGGCGCTTGTTTGGTGCGTCCTGCACCTTTAAACAGCATAACTCAAAACCGAAAAGTCGGATAAACACCAAACTTGGTATTTAGGTTCAATACCTTCTGAGGATGCGCCTGGAAGATTTTCAAATAAATCCTACATTTCAAACTAACCCTTACATAGAAGAGTTTTAAAAATGTTTGGTTTTCCAAAAATGGCTGTAAAGATTTTGGTTAAAGCACCATATATTAAAGATATTTACACGACAAATAAAATGTATATCTTGAATTTTCTGCAGTTGAAGTCCTCTTCATTCGGAAGGAATTTTGTATAATCTTGTATACCTAGCGTAAAATAAAAACGTACTACAGAAGAAATGTAGATCTGTTTATAACAGACAATTTATTTCGAGTAACTTTTATGTAGCATCAGTCATTTCTGAGAGATCAGTTAAATGGTTCGAATTGTTCATTTCTTTGTCGTTCTTTAAAGTCCTTTCAGCATTCAGTTGTTTCTCGCGATGTCATGGAAACAGTATGGAATTTTAAGACCAGCATATAGCGTCCAGTTGTTAAACATTTGACCATCGCAGCTCTCTTTGTATATGTAACGAAATGTGTAATGTAGCTATTTCTACAATGTTTATTTAGATTAAAATAAAGTAAATGGAAAAATAAACTTTAATAAAAATAGTTTGTATACCCACTAATAGCCAATAGAGGGTAGTGGCAGTTCTTCATATTTTTCCCGTCTCTATTTCTGACCTAGTATTTAAGTATGGTTTCAAATCTTGTATAAGATTTGTGTATTCTATCTTGACAAAACAGATACCTTACTTTTGCCTTTATATTCAACAGCGTTCGCCACGATGATAAGAAGTATGGTGTAATGATGGAGGTGATTACCGACTTTAAGGATATGGCGTGCTCAAAGCCAAACTTTGAACGCAGCTCGCTATCGGGTTTCTCTTTTCACACCTGAGCCTCGCTATTCCCTTCAAATGGCTGAATTTTCTGTAAGCTACGAACATCCCGTGGTTATTTGACAAGGCAATTTTTCATAAGCAGTTACAACATGGAACCAAGGAGTATTGTGTAGTAAAATGGTCCGTAGTTACTGCATATGAAATTTTACTTTCTCTACCACATACACTATGTGATCAAAAGTATCCGGACACGCCCACAAACATACGTTTTTCATCTTAGGTGCATTGTGCTGCTACCTACTGCCCGGTACCATTATCCGCGACCTCAGTAGTCATTAGACATCATGAAACAGCAGAATGGGACACTCAGTGGAACTCATGGACTTCGAGCCTGGTCAGGTGATTGGGTGTCACTTGTGTTAGAAGTCTGTATACGAAGTTTCCACACTCCTAAACATCCCTATGTCCACTGTTTCTGATGTGATCGTGAAGTGGAAACGTGAAGGGACATGTACAGCACAAAAGCGTACCGGCCGACCTCATCTGTTGCCTGACAGAGACCGTCTACATTTGAAGAGGGTCGTAAAGAGTAATAGGCAGACATCTATCCAGACCATCACACAGGAATTTCAAACTGCATCAGGATCCACTCCAAGTACTATGACAGGCGTGAGGTGAGAAACATTGAATTCCATGGTCGAGCGGCTGCTCATAAGCCACATATCACGCAGGAAAATGCCAAACGACGCCTCGCTTGGTGTAAGGAGCGTCAACATTACACGATTGAATAGTGACAAAACGTTGTGTGGAGTGACGAATCACGGTACACAATGTGGCGATCCGATGGTAGGGCGTGGGTATGGCGAATGCCCGGTGAACGTCATCTGGTTGCGTGTGTAGTGCCAACAGTGTAATTCGGAGGTGGTTGAGGGCGCCACGAACTTGTACGCCATTTTCAGCCATGTGTCCGGATACCTTTGATCGCGTAGTGTAGAAGGTAGAGATGGTACTGCATTCTACCCAAACTTCGATAGCAAGCTTTCACCGGAAATACACGTTTTGAGGCCCATGAATAAAGAAAACGGCTCAGAAAGAAAGGCGCAACTCAATAACGAAAAAACGGTTAAATATCAAACTTGGTATTTAGATTTAGTACGTTCCAAAGATATGACCCGAAGGTTTTCAAAAAAGTCCTCCACTCCAAACTTTCCTTCACATGAGCAAAAAATGGCTATTAGGATTTGGACTAAAATACCATATGTTTAATACTTAGGCGGATCGAAAAGTAACACACAATAATGATTTTACAAAAACATTAATAGTTAAAACAACAAAAATGACAAATGAACTTGCACCTTTTACCTACTTTTTGACATAGTCATCAAGTTTCTCAACACATTTATCCCACCCGGATACCAGTTTCATATGCCCTGTTCGTAGAAGTCACTTTCCTTGGAGTATAGCCATCTGCGGACTGCTGATTTCACTTCCACATCTGTCGCAAAGCGTTGGCCGGCCAGGAATTTCTTCATGGGACCAAACAATGAAAGTCCGACGGTGCAAGGTCCGGACGGTATGATGGATGCTGAAGCATCTCCCAAACATATTTGATGCTTTTATGACGAACATCGGCAGCAACTTGGGGGTGAACATTGTCATTAATAATTTTGACATTGTCAGCATTCATGTTCTGGCGTTTGTCACGAAGGGCACGACGAAACTTCACCAAAGTTTTCATGTAGGCTGCAGCATTCACAGTGGTCCCGGTTCAGCAAAGCCCAACAATATAACATCATGCATATCCCAGAACACCGCCACAAGCACTTTTCCAGCAGAATGAGTCACTTTGAAATTTTTCTTCACTGGGGAACCAGTGGGCGTGTAGTGGTATGCCCACGACTCATCACCAGAAAGTCATGCCCTTTTTACGGTGTAACTCGTTAGGTGGTCCAAACTCATCAATCGCTGGCCCTTGTGGTTGCCTGTCAGGTTCTTAGGCACCTAGCGAGCACTAAATTTACGAAATTTCAACGTGTCATGAACAATATTGTACACTGCAAATTTTTAACACAATTTATATAGAATAAGTATTCTTGTAGCGTAATCCATTTTGAAATATCTGTTACTAAAGGTACGAATCGTTCACTGCTTGCACATTCTCTCAAAGTCGACATTCAGCTGTTTCTCGCAATGTCATGGAAACAGTATGGAATATTAAGGTCAGCATATAGCGTCCAGTTGTTAAACATTTGACTATCGCTGTTCCCTTTGTATCTATAACGAAATGTGTAATGTAGCTATTTCTGCAAAGGTTTATTTGAATAAAAATTTGGTGGATAGTAAAATAAGGTTTAGTAAGAATAGCTTGTATACTGCTAATAAAGACGGAGAAAGTCACGCGGATGTAAACATCAGATTTTTACTTTCTCCACTACGTATAGTAAGTAGAGGAAGTATTGCATTCCACCCAAAAATTCGATATCAAGAATTCACTGGAAATACATGTTTTGAAGCTCCCTGAATAAAAAAAAAGAATTTCTAGAAAAAGGTGTGTGTCTGCTAGCAGTATAACTCAGAAAGGAACAGTCGGATAAACACCAAACTTGGTATTTAGTTCAGTATCTTCCAGAGATGCGACACGAAGGTTTACAAGAAAATCCCCCACCCCAGTTACCATTTACATGGAACATTTTTCGAAAATTTAAATTTTCTCAAAATGGCTGTAACGATTTTGATTAAAATATCATATGTTTAAGATATTTTCATGACAAATGAAATGTATATCTTGAATTTTCTGGGAATGTCTCCAAAAGTATTCCTCATTCTGAACGACTTTTGCATAACTGGTAAACCATAAGAGATAGACAAAATTTTCCTACACAAAGAATATAGATCTCGTTAAAATACACAATTTATGTCATATACATTTTTTTATTGAGTGAACCATTTTCGAGATATTGTTTGTTCTTCCCTTAAATTTTCCAAACCTTACACTTTTTCTCAAATGGGAATTCGTTATTTATTTTTTTATGTCCTGTACATACAAAGAGAATGGAATGCGCCACATAGCAACCAGCTCTTAAAACATTTGACTATCGCTTAAAGCCTACCATATTCCCCTTGCACCTACAAGAAAATTAGCAATAAGATTGACATCTCGATTAACATGAAGCATATGGAGAATAAGCGTTTGTAAAAATAGTTTGTACAAGAGTAGGGAAAGTCATGTGAGTGTAACACATCAGATATTTTTTTTGCGTTCTTTGTGTGAAAGTTTGTTGTATTAATATATTATTTCCGTTAAATAAAGAAGTTCCTTTACTGTAACAGTGGTAGATAGTTAACGCAAGCTTACATAAAAAATCCTAACCAAAGGCTAACCTCCCGTGAATCAGAAACCTAAGTTTAGGAACGCAAATGCTACACTCCTCTCCTTCTAAACAACATCCCTCGCCTACGCTTTGAGGCTGAGGGCCGTCAGTCTCTCGGCTACGCCTTGAGGCTGAGTATCTTACCGGCTTTGGCGGCATTAGTTATTCATATGTTGCCAGCATTGCCTTAGAGCTAGCGTATAACAGAGTGGTATCTGTTGGACATATAACACATCGTTTTCATCACTAAGGAAGAAGACTAAGAGCAGAATGTCGAAATTTCCTCTGTAGTTATTATAGCCCTTAGCATATCTTGAAGATCTTTAGTGTAAAGTATATTCATTTCAAATGTCAAAATTTACAAAAAGAATCCAAAAATTAGTTTTTTTTCAAAGCTTTAACACGTGAAAAATTAAATGCCTATGAGCACACGACAGAATGACCTGCATTAATTTTCAATGTTATTTACTCGACTTCCATTTTTCTTAGACTTTTTCGTATTGAAAAAGTTGCATACGATATAGTTTGTAACTAATCATGTTCAAATTTTCAGTAGAAACTCGTAGAGAATGAGCTCGCAATGCGTTACATTCACATAACATTCTCTACCATTTATCGTTTATTGGAGGGTACACAAATTACTCTCACAAAGTTTATTTTTGTATTCGTTTAATACAGGTAAACATTTGTAAAAACAGCTACACTACATATTTCGTTATAGATACAAAGAGAACAGCGATAGTCAAATGTTTAACAACTGGACGCTATATGCTAGCCTTAACATTCCGTACTGTTTCCATGACATCGCGAGAAACAACTGAACATCCATGGGACTTAAGAGACTATTGAACAAATCAAACCATTAAAAAGGATACCCCGGAAATGGTTGATCCCACAAAAAAAAGTTATTTGAACTAAATTATGTGTTTTAAAGAGGGATACATTTTTGTGTAAAACGTTTTCGTTTACCTCGTAACGTTTACCAGCTATACGACTTTATACAACATTCCTTCCGAATAAAGAGGACTTCACAGGCTAAAAGATTCTATATGCATTCGTATTTAAATAATGTGGTAGTGTATTTTAACTTTTTCTACTAACGCATTGCTGCGCACACCAGCTAACACATGCAACTGTATTATCAAAGTTACAAAATATCAGTACGGAATTCACAAAAATAATAAATTTAGAAGGGACAGTACAAACAATTTATCACCGAAACAGAATTTAGCAGAAGTGAAGGCATGGTAAGGGAAAAAATGGAGCCAAAAGTTTTACCGCCACGCCACCGACAGACAATGCAAAAATTTTAAAAGTGAGGTTGAAATTAAGATACAGACATGGGACTTTTAAGAAACTACTTCAAGATGAATTTAGAAGAGAAAACCACAGATTACGAAACAAAACCCTTACCCTTAAGCCAACAAAAAAAAATTTACATTTTCTAACGAACACAAGGAGGACCAAACACGCTACATTTCAGAGAAAAAAAAATTTTTGCAGCCTCCACCAATTACTCGGCGCCTCACACCAATTGTCGTAACCTCTTTACTTGGTCTAGCTCAGTGGGGGGTAGAGCAAATAGGTAGCGTAGCCGGATCAAATATTCTATCACACATTATGCGAGGTACGACGGAGGATAGCTCAACGAAATTATGAAAATATACCTAAAGGTTCCTAACAATATGTCTGATTCATTATGTGGATAAGGGAAGGGTCTATCTACTGTAGAAATTTACACTATAATTGCTTGGATGGTGACTATATTTTATGATAAAAAGAAATTACAATACCTCCTTGCCTGTCGGTGGGGACGTCATGCTGTATGCATGGACAAGCTGCACACACACCTGATTGCTAGCAGAACCTCGACTCGATTACTCAACCCACGCTAACTCGGCGTCAGCACGCTAAACTAGGAACCGATTTCCATCCCCTCTACTCTTGCACAACATATCCGATCTGGGCCCCCAGGTCACGTACGCAATAATGCTAACTATATTACAAATGTCGCACTATAGTAAGTAGGGGAAGTATTGTATTCCACCCAAAAATTCGATACCGAGATTTCACCGGAAATATGTGTTTTGAGACCCCCTGAAACCATAAAAAAGAATTTTTGAAAACATGTCCGTGTGTGTGTGCGTGTCTATTTGTGAACAGCAAAACTCAGTGTATCTCTTACGGTTCACCAGTTATGGAACAGCCATTCAGGAAAAAGAGGACTTTTTGTGGACATTCCCAGAAGGTATACGTTTCATTTTTCATAAATATATCTTAAATATGATATTTTAATCAAAATCGTTAAAGCCATGTTTGAATTAATCAAAATTTTTGAAAAATTTTCCTTGTATAGGGTAGTCTGGTGTGGGGTATTTTCTTGAAAATCTTCGTGTCGTATCTTTGAGAGATACTGAACCTAAATACTAAGTTTTAGTTATTGAGTTATGCTGTACACAGACACACACACAGATCTTCTTCTAAAAATGCTTTTTTTTGATTCATATGGCCTCAAAACATGTATTTATGCTGAAATCTTGGTATCGCTTTTTTGAGTGGAATGCAATACTTTCCCTACCTACTATACGCGGCAGAGAAAGTAAAAATATATTTCATGATCCACTCTCTAAATAGATTTTGCCTGGAGTTAACATTTGGAGCATTAGCTACTGTTTTGTTGTAAATATTGAGGTAGTGTTAAACTCAGATTAAAACTAGTGTTAAACAAATCAGTTGTTTTGGCCAGTGCTAGGAGCTGCGCTTGAAGCTGAACTAAGCCTTAGCTAATATTTCGTGTAATTGGGAGTGATTTTCAGTTTGAATTAGTATTTTGAGGGAAATTATTGTTTACATACATGTGTGTTGCCTTGGTTTTATTTTATATTCCAATTGTTTATCTGGGTCTTTAAATACTTGTGATATTCTTATGCCACAATATCCTTGTTTTTTTATTTTAATTTTTCTATTATTTGAGACAGTATTTTTAACACTTACATGATTTAAGTCTAATAATGTAATATAAAATATAATAACAGCGCGCCTTAAAGTAATATGTGCATTTAACAATATATAAAAATTGTATATTACAGACATTGTAAATGTTTATATTATTGTATACATGTTCAATAATGTTATGTGAATGTATTATGTAATATAATAATGTAGGAGCTGTGAGAATAATAGGTTAAAAGTTGCTAACAATGAAATAACCTTGAGGCAAAAATGAGTTTGAAAGTTTAAATGCTACCAGTCATTATTGGAGCAACAATAATATAAATTTTGTGACAGTTTATAAAATAGCCAATCAACAACCACAAAAAGCTTTAGTTAAATGAAGGTATTCTATTGGAGTAGGATTAGCCAATCAGAAATTGAAATACAGAAATTTACAAATTTAGGCAGAAGAAATCAAGTCAGTTGCTTGTAGACAGTGCTCATAACTGGACGCGTTGGTTGAAGACAGTGTTCCTGACGCGAGATTTGTCCTTGACAAATTTAATATGTATTTTGTATGAGACAAAAATAGTTTACGTGTTAAAAAGTGCAATTAATTAACAAAAGAATCGCACAGCTCTCTATATCATTGAGGTGTTATTTAAATAGTGTCTAGCATTAATAAAAGGAGTGAAGTAAAATTATAATCTGCACAACCCTACAAAGAGAAGCATGGCTCTAACAATAATACTGACGCAGCCGAGGCAAACATAAATATATAATATTTAAAGAAACAGTCAAATTACAAAGTTAATATTTTTAAACATTTGGAGCAAAGGCCACCGGAAAGTACATTTGGGGCGAAGGCTAACGAAAGCGGGTACAATACGTGCGGTTGCAACTACTTCAAGTTCGGCTCCCCAACAGTTGAACTACAATACAATTTATACAAAATAACAACTTTTTCATATTTACATCCTGTAGTAAGTGGAGGAAGTATTGAATTCGAATCAGTTCCGAAAATACAGATTTTGAGGATAGAGATACATCCTTGTTTGTGTGTCTGTGAACAGCACAACTCAAAGGCGAGAGCTATACTTCCACTACCTACTACACATAGAAAAGTAGTTAATAAAGAAGTGTTTTCTTTTAAATTTTTGGGTGGGATACAAGATTTCCTCTGCCTACCAGGTACGTAGTATAAAAAATAAAAATCTGATATGTTACACTCACATGACTTTCTCTACTCTTGTACAAACTATTTTTACAAACGCTTATTCTCCATCTATTTCATATCAATAGAGATAAACATTTGCAGAAACGATCTTTTTACATGCAAAGAGAATTACATTTTACACATAGCGTCTAGTTCTAAAAATATTTGACTATTGCTTAAAACGTACTATGTTCCCATTGTTTTGTATTTGCAAGGGCAATATAGAAATACAATAGCCTTTAAGCATAGACATTACTCTTAATAGCTGGGTGCTATATGCAGCACCATTCTCTTTGCCACAGATTAAAACTTTTGGCATATACAAGACAAAAGAAATGAATAACGAATTCCCATATGAGGAAAAGTGTAAGTATTAGAAAATTTAAGAAAATAACAAGAAATATCTCGAAAACGGTTAACTCAACAATAAAAATGTATATGACATAAATTATGTATTTTAACCCGATCTACATTTTTTGTATAGTAAAATTGTGTGTATCTCTTATGGCTTACCAGTTATGCAACAGTCGTTCACAATGAAGAATACTTTTGGAGACATTCCCAGAAAATTCAAGATATACATTTTATTTGTCATGAAAACATCTTAATTAAGAGCCATTTTTGAGAAAACTAAAATTTTCGAAAAATGTTCTATGTAAAGGGTGATCTGGTGTGGGGGGATTTTCTTGAAAACCTTCGTGTAGCATCTCTGGAAGATACTGAACCTAAATACCAAGTGTGGTGTTTATCCAACTTTTCGTTTCTGAGTTATGCTGTTCACAGACACACACATGGACATGTTTCCACAAATGCTTTTTTTGGGATTCAGGGGGCCTGAAAACATGTATTTCCGGTGAAATCTCGGTATCGAATTTTTTAGTGGAATGCAATACTTCCCCTACTTAATATGCGTAGTAGGGAAAGTAAAAATGTTTACAATTTAAGGGCTTGCTTAGAAGTCATTGCTCAGAATGTGCACCATTCGGGATCAGGTCATGCATGATTAGCTTCATTTTCTGAATGTTTCCTTCGTGTTTTTATTTCCCCTAAGAATTCTTTCTTCCTAAGTGTAAATAGCAGGTACTTGAGTGAAGTACTCCCATTGTTTTCTTGCCCCTTGAAAGACAGAGGTGTATTGGATTTGGATCCGAAGACGAGGAGCCTCTTATTGCTTCAATTCCACAGCGCAGAGAACCTGGGTAAACGATAAGACCCGCCTCTACTTAGCTGCAGGGATGTGTTGTCACATAACAGCCACGTCTCTTTCTTCTTATTACTGCCAGAGTATCCTGAAGAAATATTGAAACAGTTTCTTAAGAGGAGCCACCTCCCCAGCGCTTTCTATCTTTGCAGTGTTACATTTTAGCAACTTTGATTCACATTTTCTGAAGAAAAAAAAATGGATTTGTTTGAAAAACATAGTAAAATAATATCTGATGCGATACATTTACATTAATTTCTCTAGCCTCTATTCTTACTAAAACTTATTTTTGTATGTACTCATTTTAATATAAATAAACCTTTACAGAAATAGCCACATTTCATTATAGATACAAAGAGAACAGCGATAGTCAAATTTTTAACAACTGGACGCTATATGCTGGCCTTAAAATTCCATTCTGTTTCCATGACATCGCGAGAAACAGCTGAAAATCTATGAGACTTTAAAAGAATGACAAGTGTTGAACAATTGAAACCTTAATAACGATATCTCAGAAATGGTTTTTGCCACAATAAATTATTTCAGTGTTTTAAAGAGATCTACATTTTTACTATCTCTACTAGGTATACTAAGTAGGGGAAGTATTGTAATCACCAAAAAATTCGATACCGAGATTTAACCGGAAATACATGTTTTGAGACACCCTGAATCCAAAAAAAAGCATTTTTGGAAACATGTCCGTGTGCGTGTCTGTGAACAGCATAACTCAGAAACGAACAGTCGGATAAACACCAAACTTGGTATTTAGGTTCATCATCTTCCATAGATGCGACACGAAGGTTTTCAAGAAAATCCCCACACCCCAGATTACCATTTACATGGTACATTTTTCGAAATTTTTAATTTTCTCAAAAATGGCTCTAATGATTTTGATTAAATTATCATATCATTAATTTCATTTTCCATTACTTTACTTTTTCTCAGATTCGTAATTCTTTTTTTATGTCTTGGACATACAAAGAGAATGGAATGCTCCACTTAGCAACCAGCTCTTGAAACATTTGGCTATCGCTTAAAGCCTAGCAATTCCCCTTGAATCTATAAGAAAATTAGCAATAAGATTAACATCTCGATTAACATGAAGCATATGGAGAATAAGCGTTTGTAAAAATAGTTTTTACCATAGTAGAGAAAGTCATGTGAGTGTAACACATCAGATTTTTTTGTGTAGTAAGTTTGTCTATCGCTTAAGGTTTACCAGTTGTACAAGATTATAGAAACCTTCCTCCGAATGAAAAGGACTTCACAAGCTATACCCAGAAGATTCAAAATATACATTTAGTTTGCCATATTTTATCGTATTTTAATAAAAATCGTTAGTCATTTACAATCTGTTAGAATTTTTTAGAAATCAAGAATTTTGAAAAACTTCCATGTAAAGTATAATCTGTGGCGGTTGGATTTTCTTGAAAATCTTCGTGTCGTATCTAGTAAGGTACTGAACCTAAATACTGCAGATGGTTGTTGTATTGTTATTTGTCCCACGCTTTGAGAGCCAGTTTAAAGAATGTGTATTATAGTTCGGCTGTTGGGGAGCCGAACTGGAAGTAGTTGCAACCGCACGTATGAAAAGTTTCCGGTAGCCTTCACCCCAAATGTTTAAAAAATATTAACTTTGTAATTTCGACTGTTTCTTTAAACATTATATATTTATCTTTGCCTCTGCTGCGTCAGTATTTATATTTTTTTAGAGACGTAAATGTCTTAGCAAGGAGTGGTGTGACTGAAGAATGTAGGCTTACACATTATAAATTTACTTCACTCCTTTTATTAATGCTTGACACGATTTAAATAACATTTCACTGATATAGAGAGAGAGTTGTGAGATTTTTTTATTGATTACTTGCACTTTTTAACGCGTAAACTATTTTTGTCTCGCACAAAATACCTATTAAATTCCTCGAGGACGCATCTCGCGTCCGGTTAGGAGTGCTGTCTACAAGCCACTGACTTCTTAATTTGTACAATTTGCCCTATTTCAGTTTCTGATTGGCTAATCCTAGTGCAATAGAATACCTTCATTTAACTAAAGCTTTTTCTGGTTGTTGATGGGCTATTTTATAAACTGTCACAAAAATTACATTGTTGCTTCCAGAAATCACAAGTAGCATTATTAAACTTTCAAATTCATAATTGCCTCAAGGTTACCTCATTGTTACCTCATTGTTAGCAACTTTGAATCTATTATTCTCACAGCTCCTACATTATTGAATTACGTAATACATTCACATAACATTATTAAACATGTATACAATAATATAAACATATACAATGACTGTAATAGACACTTTTTATATCTTTTTACACACATATTGCTTTAAGGCGGGCTGTTATTGAATTTATATATTATATAATTTTACTGAAATCACTTAAATGTTAAAAATACTGCCTCAATACAAGCATGGTATTTATCCGACTTTGCGTTTTCGAGTTATGCTGTTCACAGACACACACGACATACCCTGTTTATTTTTCTAAAAATGCTTTATTTTATTCAGGGGTTCTTAAAATGTGTATCCGGTGAAATTTCGGTACAGAATTTTTGGGTGGAATGCATCTTCTGTACCTCCTATGTACCTGATAAAGTAATAGTTCTGAAGAACTTCAACCTGAGGGTTTGTGTTTACTGACATTTTTACTGAAATATAATTCTTTTTCTAGAAGGATTTTTTTGCCGTACATTTTTATGGCTAAATTTTTCAAAAAAACGTTTGAACACCTTCTTAATCATGGTAAAAATAACTGATAAATATTTGATGCCCCTATCTCCAGCAGTGTGTATGAATAGCTACATAGAGTTGAAAAAATTAAACTCTCATAAATCTTATTCTAAGGAATATGTTACCCCTCTAGTGCATTCCTAGACCATGTGGGGGTTTATCTGTATCTTCCTGCATCTAAAAAATATTATTTTATAATATGTTTGATGTCATTTTTGCATTAATTTAATTAACCTTTAATATGTCACACTATTCCAATTCATTTATATACGAGGGCAGTCCCAGAAATACCCAATCTGACGTGTAAATATAGCGGTTGTTATTTTAAACAAATGACTATGGTAGAAAGTACCACCCTTATAAAGGTTAAGTTTGAAGTTTTACGATGCTACGTTGTTTAGTAATTGTTTGGCAGGCATTAATAGTGAACTCTGTCAATTTGTAAACATGGATATAAGTAGCCATCGTTATGTGATACAATACTTTCGGTTGAAAGGTCTTAGTCCAACTAATATTAAAGCTGAGCAAGATTCTACTCTGGGGGAGTCTGCTCCTTCGTTTACAACAGTAAAATATTGGGTGGCAGAGTTTAAGCGAGGACGTACGAGCTGCCAAGACGAATATCGCAGTAGTCGAACAAATGAGGTGACCAATTCAGAAATTGTGAAGAAAATCCACAAAATGATATTGCATGACCGTCGACTGAAAGTGCACGAGTATTTCAAAAAGTGCTGTACATCGCATACTAACTGAAAATTTAAACATAAGAAAACTGTTTGCAAGATGGGTGCCGCGTTTACTCACAATGGAACAAAAGCAGCATCGCGAGAACGTTTTAGTCGAGTGTTTAGCATGTTTCGCTGCAATAAAGCCGAGTTTTTATGTCGATTCATAAACATGGGTTCATCACTTCACACCTGAGACGAAGGAACAGACAAAACAGTGGATTGAAAGGGGAGAGTTGGTTCTAAAGAAGGTGAAGACAGTTTCATCTGTAGGCAAGTTCATGGAGGTAGCTTATTGGGATGCGCGTGGGATAATTTTCATTATCTTCAAAAAGGAAAAACAGTAATGGCGAGTATTATTCAAAATTATTTCAGCGTTTGAATGATGAAATCAAGCAAAAACGGCCGCATTAAGTGAAAAAGTAAGTTCAGTTTAATCAACACAATTCGCCAGTTCACACATCCATTATCGCCATGTCCAAACTCACTGAGTTAAAGTTCGAATTGCTTCCTCATGCACTCTACTCGGCGGACTTAGCCCCCTCTGATTGTTTTCTGTTTCCGAAGTTCAAGAAATAGCTTGGTGGTAAAAGATTTGCCAACAATGAAGAGGTGGAATTTGCAGTTGATGGCTATTTGCAGAACTCGACGGTTCTTACTATAAACAGGGTATCGAAGTTATTGAACATCGCTGGGAAAAATATATCGAACTGAAAGGAGACTATGTAGAGAAATAAATATGTTCTTTGCCATACCTTTTGTGTTTTCTTTGGTAGGTCGGGTACTTCTGTACATCATCAATATTTGACAGTTTTTAGAAGAAAATTTTTGTCCACGTAGTCAGTCTGTTACACCTGTACATTATCGTGTGAATAATAAGGAACGTCACTTTTGCTCTTACCAAGACGAGTCCCTTTTTTAAATTTTCCTTAGCTTTTTCCCATTGGTGTACAAAATATACGTGAACATACTAGAAATCGGATAAAGCAACCAAGTTTTCATGTAATTCATAAACATAAAATAAGTTTGGCGCTTTTATTTACACAGGACTATTACAATACCTTAAACAGAATAACCAACAAAAAAAATGTGAGCTGCTTCATCCGGTAAACTCAAAACTATGCATATTTTGAGAATTACTTTATTAGCCCCACGTATGGACGCCAATTTGAAGAAGTTGTATTATAGTTCAACTTTTGGGGAGCCGAACTTGAAGTAGTTGCAACCGCATGTATGGCACCCGGAGACCTTTGCCCCAATTTTTAAAAATATTAACTTTGTAATTTGACTGTTTCTTTAAGTATTAAATATTTATGTTTGCCTCGGCTGCGTCAGTATTATTGTTAGAGACACGTTTCTCTTAGCAGGGTTGTGGTGTGACTAAAAATGTAGGCTCACACAAATTATAATTTTTCTTCACTCCTTTTATTAATACTTGACGCGATTTAAATAACGCTTCACTGATAGAAAGCTGTGAGATTCTTTTATGAATTACTTGCACTTTTTAACACATAAACTATTTTCGTCTCACACGAATACGTATTACACTTCTCGAGGACGTGTCTCGCGTCCGGTTACAAATACTGTCTGCAGGCAACTGAACTCTAAATTTGTAAAATTTTCTCCTTTTCAGTTTCTGATTGGCTAATCCTACTCCAATAGAATACCTTCATTTAACTAAAGCTTTTTCTGGTTGTTCATTGGCTAATTTATAAACTGTCTCAAAATTTACACTATTGTTGCTCCAATAATGACTAGTAGCATTTAAACTTTCAAACTTATTATTGCCCTAAGGTTACCTCATTGTTACCTCATTGTTAGCAACGTTTAACTTATTATTCTCACAGCGCCTACATTATTAAATTACGTAATATATTCACATAACATTATTACACATGTATACAATAATATAAATATATACAATGACTTCAATATACACTTTTGATATATTGTTACATACACATATTGCTTTAAGGCGGGCTGTTATTGAATTTATGTAATATATAAATAGACTGAAATAATGTAAGTGTTAGAAATATTGCTTCAATTTTTATTTTCTTCCCTACGCAGAGAAAGACCCTAGACCAACCCAAAACTTCGATATCAAGATTGCACCGGAAATACATGTTCTGAGGTGCACTGAATCCAAATTAAGCGTTTTTGGAAACATAAACTTTCTAGGAATAGATTGTATAACACTAATAAGCGATGAAGAGTAGAGAAATTGTTGTGAATGTAACACATAAGGTCTTTTTTTTACTTTTTTCACTATCGATATCTCCTTTGTACCTATAACGAAATGTGTGAAGTAAAAATAAAGGTATATATCGGGTACGGAGGGGACAGAGGACCGCACGCAAGCCAGTCGGCCCATTGCGCTTCCAACGTGACTCCTGGAAAGAAGGAATGAGGGGAGAAATCCAAAGGGCGCAGGCTGGACGGGGTCCCTAGCGTTTCCAGATTATAACGCATTCGACGCCGCACGGTCTCTGCCCACAAGCCACCGACGTCTAGGGCCCCCGGAGCGGAGTCCCACACTGAGGAGAGGCCTAACGAGCGGTAGCGCAGTGACGTCCGAGAAGAAATCCTTAGAGCGCACGCCACCGCCCAGCCGCAACCCGCGGAACACCGTCGCCTGGTCCTACAGCCCTAAAACAGATGACAGGGAACCTGCTGGGTACAGGAAATGAGAGGAAGGAGAGTCGTTATAAAAGATGAACCACCCCAGCATTCGTCTGGCGAGCCGGGGAATCCCGATAAACCATCGGCCAGAGTGAGCGGTCACCAGGACCTCCAGAATGCGAGCCACAGACGTAACAGCCTACGCCAATCTGCTCAGTAAATGTGTAAATAAACTATTTAAGCAAAGGTTTCTCAGTTAACATGAAGTTTTGCAGGAATAGTTTGCAGATGATGTAGTGGGCAGGGAAAATGGTGAGAATGTGACATCCTTGAATTTAATAGTGTTAGCGTAGTGGAAAAATGATAACGCAAAAGCGTAAGAGAAGTCAATCCATCATTTGGCTAAATTCCAGACTGCGTGCAGCGTTATCTACAGCCACCAAAGTGTCCCGCCTTTTATTTCTCTTTTGTGTGCACTAGTTTGTTCTCCACAGGAATGCAGTTTTCCATTTTTAAAGTTTCATGTTGAAGAGAAGTGACATTTTTATACTCCCACAAGCCTCAATTTGGTCTCCGGGTACGTGCTTTTCTTTAAAAGGTACCTTATGCATTCTTCATAAAATAATGTAGCGTCTATTTGTATATAGGTATATTTTGGGAAAAAATCTGTTTATTTCTCTACATAGTCTCCTTTCAGCTCGATACACTTTTACCAGCGATGTTCAGTAGCTTCGATACCCTGTTTATAGTGAGAACCGTCGAGTTCAGCAACATAGCTAACAACTACGGACTCCACCTCTTCATTGTTGGCAAATATTTTAGCACCAAGCCATTTCTTCAACTTTGGAAACAGAAAATAATCAGAGGGGTCTAAGTCTGGTGAATAGGGTGCATTAGGAAGCAATTATAACTTTAACTTATTGATTTCGGCCGTGGCGATAATGGATGTGTGAACTGGTGCATTGTCTTGATGGAACAAAACTTTCTTTTACACCAAATGCGGCCGTTTTTGCTTGATTTCATCATTCAAAGGCTGTAACAGCTTTGCATAATACTCGTCATTGATTCCTTTTCTATTTTGAAGGTAATTAATTAAAATTATTCCACACACATTCCAAAAAACTGACGCCATTACCTTGCCTGCAAAAGGAATTGTCTCAATACTTAGAAGCCGATTCTCTCTTTTCAATCCACTGTTGACTGTTCCTTCGTCTGAGGTGTGAAGTGATGGACCCATTTTTCATCCGTGGTTATGAATCGACGCAAATCTCGGCTTTATTTCAGCGAAACATTGCCAAATACTAGACTGAAACATCCTAACGATGCTGCTTTTGTTCCATTGTGAGTAAACGCGGCATCCATCTTGCGAACAGCTTTCTTATGTTTACATTTTCAGTTAGTATGCGATGTGCAGCACTTTTTGAAATGCTCGCGCACTTTCAGTCGACGGTCATCCAGTACTATTTTGTGGATTTTGTTCAGAATTTCTGGCGTGGTCATCTCATTTGGTCGAGCACAACGATATTCGTCTTGGCAGCTCGTACGGCCTCGCTTAAACTCTGCCACACAATATTTTACTGTTGTAAACGAAGGAGCAGACTCCCCCAGAGTAGAATCTAGCTCAGCTTTAATATTAGTTGGACTAAGACCTTTCAAATGAAAGTATTGTATCATATAACGATGGTCAGTTTTATCCTGTTTACAAATTTTCTGAGCGAGTTCACTGTTGATGGCTGCCAAACAATTACTAAACAACGCAACATCATCAAACTTCAAACTTAAGCTTTATAAGGTTGGTACTTACTAATACAATCATTTGTTTGAAACAATCACTATTTTTACTTTCTCTACCACGTACATAATACGTAGATAAGGTATTGCATTTCACCGTAAAATTCCATCCGAGATTTTACCGGAAACACATGATTTGAGGCCCCTTAATCCAAAATAGTATTCTTAGAAAAAAAGTCAATTTGTGTGTATGGCTATCTGTGCCGGTGAAGAGCATAACACAAAAACTAAATGTCGCATCAACAGTAAACTTTGTATTTAGTTTCAGTACCTTCCAAAGATGCGACATTAGGTTTTTAAAGAAAATTTCCGCTCCAGACTATCCTTTACGTGGAACATCTTTTGAAAAGTTTTGATTTTCTAAAAATAGCTCTAACGATTTTGATTAAAATACCATATATTAAAGATATATGCCCACATGACAGATTCTAGGAATAGCTTTTGAAGTCCACCTCATTTGGAAGAAGATTTGTATATTCTTGTATAAGTGGTAAATGATTAGAGATAGGCTGAAATTTACTACACAAAAATATAGTGCTGTTTAAAACACGCAATTTATTTTATGTAAGTTTTTTGTGGCATAAGCCGTTTTTGAGATATCGTTATTAAAGTTTCGAATGAACACCATACCTGTTCCTACAACCCTGAAAGAAATGACAAGGAAGATGATGGGTACAGGAAATGGGGGGGGGCAGGAAACTTGTGATAGAAGATGAACCACACTGCCACGGAGAGGGAAGAAATGTTTCTCCCTAGTTATTTTTTTACTTTCTCTACTACGTATAGTAAGTAAGGGAAGTATTGTATTCCACCCAAAAATTCGATACCGAGATTTCACCGGAAATATATGTTTTAAGACCCCCTGAATCCAAAAAAGGCATTTTTGGAAACATGTCCGTGTGTGTGACTGTGTGTCTGTGTGTCCGTCTGTAAACAGCATAACTCGGAAAGGAACAGTCGGATAAACACCAAACTTGGTATTTAGGTTCAGTATCTTCCAGAGATGCGACACGAAGGTTTTCAAGAAAATCCCCCATCCCAGATTACCCTTACATGGAACATTTTTCGAAAATTTTAATTTTCTCAAAAATGGCTCTATCGATTTTGATTAAAATATCATATGTTTAAGATATTTTTATGACAAATAAAATGTATATCTTGAATTTTCTGGGAATGTCTCCAAAAGTATTCTTCATTGTGAACGACTTTTGCATAACTGGTAAACCATAAGAGATGGACAAAATTTTACTACACAAAAAATGTAGATCGCGTTAAAATACACAATTTATGTCATATACATTTCTTTTGTTGAGTGAACCATTTTCGAGGTATTGCTTGTTATTCCCTTAAATTTTTCAATACTTATTTTCTCAAATGGGAATTCGTTATTCATTTTTTTTCTTCGATATGCAAAGAGTATTAATCTGTGGCAAGGAGAATGGTGCTGCACATAGCAACCAGCTATTAAGAGATATGTCTATTCTTAAAGATTACTGTATTTCTACATTGCCCTTGCAAATACAAAACAAGGGGAACATAGTACGCCTTAAGCGATAGTCAAATATTTTTATAACTGGTCGCTATGTGTAAAATGTAATTCTCTTTGCATGTCAAAAGATCGTTTCTGCAAATGTTTATCTCGATTAATATGAAATAGATGGAGAATAAGAGTTTGTAAAAATAGTTTGTACAAAAGTAGAGAAAGTCATGTGAGTGTAGGACATCAGATTTTTTTTTCTGTTTTTATTCCATTTTATTTTACGCCGCTTTAACTCCTTGGTCATATCGCGACGTTTCTGTAGGTGGATATCTCTTAGAACGATACGTGATGGACAGTTAGCCATCTAGGTCTCATTCTTGTAACCCCTGCTTCATACTGTGCAGATGGCATTAGGGTGCCGTCCAGTCTAACTGCTTACATTGTGTGTAGATAGATGGCATAGCATTCACTATTACCACTTATTTTTCATTTTACTATTGTTTTAGACTAAAGGTGGAACGTTGGGTCGTGTTATTAAGTATCCAATCCGGTATTTAACTTTGCGACTGAGGAAAACGACAAAAAATCTCAGGCATATTGGTCGGCTCACAGGATTTGAACCCGGGACCTACCGAATGCGGGCCACAAACTTTACCGCCTGAGCCATCCCGCTCGGTTCCCTCCTTCTTGTTTGTTGTTTTAATCTATGTATTTTACGTCGCTTTATCTTCATGGTGGATCGATGTGTGTCGGACAGTTAGCCTTCTAGGTCTCATCTCTGTAACCATACCATCTTGCTTCGTCACGTTCGCAGAGACCTCAGTGCATAGCAACTGGATCTTCTGTTTCGTGTTGTGCAGATGGTATCAGGATGTCGACCAGTCTACCTGCTTTCTGAATAGATTTTACAGCATTTGCTATTACGGCCTATTTTTCATTTTACTATTGTTTTAGACTTAAGGTGGAACTTCGAGTCATGGTATTAAATACTGAATCAGGTATTTACCTTCACGGCTTTTGTCCCTACTGCGCCTAAAGAAGTTTCACTTCAAAAATCCATGGGTCAGAGTGGGCAGTCGCCGGGTATCGAACCTGGGACCTCTCGAATGCGAGTCACACACTTTACTAAGGCCCCACCTCACTCAGTCTTGTGGGGATGATTGTTGGATGCATATTTGGCGGAATTTGCACAGCGGCTGTAACAGCGAAACATTGAATACCGGTGACATTCTTAAGTCTAGCAAGATGTAGACTAGCAGGTTGGGATGTCCTGGCTGAACATTCGAACTGACACAACATGGGGATTTCCTGGCTAAAGTGTGTGGGATAGAACAAATTTGTTAGAGACTGTATAGGGCGAATCATAATTAATAGCGCAAACTGAAACCGTTAAAGGTATACTATTATAGAAATAAAAACGTTCCAGTAAAAATGCGTCCGCAAACAAGCCGTGTGCGAGATTTATTATTGAGATTGTAAGGTAATGATCCTCCACTGACGTGAATTGCTTGAGGAAATTCCCCTTGAGCAACTCGGAGTATGTGGTACAAAGAGCGCCAAAGAGAATTTCACTGCACCTCTCATCCATGTCACATTATTTATCGTTGTACGTGGCTTTGCGAAGCCGTGGCCATTTCATTGGTTGCTTTAGGCCACGGTCCAAGGTTGCGCCATTCCTTCTGTTAAATAGATGCACCAATAACCACAATTAAGTTTACAAAACGGCGTAGAAACGAAATATATGTTTACGCTCTCGATCATATTGGCTAAAAGAGAAAGAGGTAGAGTGAGTGCATTCAGTTTGTCATACAGACCTCTTATCGTGATTGGTAGCCCATACCTTATCGGTTAGTGCAGGACACGCCTTTAAAAGGGTTAAAAGCTAAGGGGAAAACTTGATGAGCGACCAGGTTAGCGAAGTGTAGAATGTGCAGTGTGAGAAGACTCTCAAGGGGTGCAAATTAAACTTGAATGGTATTCATTAAATACCTAGCAAGATAGCACTTTATAACAAAAAATAGTATTCTCACAGTAATATCAAGGCTTGTGGCTGCATAGAAGCAAACATACCTAAATAATAAATAAATAAAGCAGCATGTTTTCCCTCTAATTCAGTATATAATTGGTTAATATACCTTTACTAACATATTGCTGATCATAGGAATACAATAGGATTATAGACAGAAATATTACCCAATTTTATTGCCACACTGTGTATGTCATATTCGGTAAATCATATACATATTTATCTCTAGTTTCTATACATAATCAGTGGATTATAACAAAAGAGTAACTTGCATTTAGTAAACAAATACTACGGGGAATGTCCACTTTCTCACGAGTCTTCCCTACTTTCCTAAAATATTTATCCAGTAATTTACAATAAAAACAATTTTATACACTGCCGGTGCAACTGCTGTAACAGTGCGATCAGCCTCCCACATACCCACAATACGTCCACGAGTAATTTCGCTAGCATACGGCATGACTGGTTCTGAGACAATAAACATGTTGTGGTTTCAATAACGCGAGAAAAAGCAAAGGCATCAACCTCCCCTCTTTTCCCCCCTTACTGCTATGTTATCAAGCCACACGCTCTGCGATAGGTAAAGTGAAGGACACGCCTCAGAGGACCCCTGATACAACATCCGCGGAAGATTTCCTTTGGCGCTCTGTGTACATGCATGATGGAGCACCGGCACATTTTGCTGCTCCTAAAGAAGATATCCAACGTTGAAGTAGGTATTAATTGTAGTGTGGGTTACCTGCTTCTTCTTTATCCTAGGTTCGTCTCTGTTCCGGCTCAGGATCTTCGTCTCGTCGTCTGCAATTTGTATTTACCTTATTTAAAATTCCCGCTTCAGTAAATGTGTTGGTAGTAGGGTATCCGCCAGCTGTGGCAAGCTTGTATGTTTTGGCGGGGTACAACTTTGGTGATTGTTAACGCTTGCTAGCTATCCTTACGTTATAATGTTTCAGTGGAAGTTTTAGTTTAATTTAATGATATTTCTCCGGTTAGTTATGTTTTTGAAATACATATCAGTTTATTGGCGATCATGAAATTCCTTTAATCTGCTAAGGCTTTTCTTACAAGGTAAGGCAATAAATTACAATGTCAATAATTGGTTCAGTTTAACATAAAACTGTTTTTTTACTTTCTATACTACGTATCGTAAGTAGGGGAAGTATTGTATTCCATCCAAAATTTCGATACCGAGATATCACCAGAAGAACAAGTTTTGAGACCGCCTGAAACCAAAGAAAGCATTTTTGGAAACATCTCCGTGTGTGTGTATGTGCGTGCGTGCGCGCGCGCGTGTGTGTGTGTGTGTGTGAGAACAGCATAACTCAGAAACAAACAGTGTATAAACACCAAACATGGTATTTAGGTTTAGTATCTTCCCTAGATGCGACACAAGGTTTTCAAGAACATTCCCCCACTCCAGATTACCCTTTACATGGAACATTTTTCGAAAATTTTAATTTTCTCAAAAATGGCTCTAACGAGTTTGATTAAAATACCATATGTTTAAGATATTTTCATGACAAATGAAGTTTATATCTCGAATTATCTGGGAATGTCTCCAAAAGTATTCTTCATTGTGAACGACTTTTGCATAACTGGTAAACCATAAGAGATAGACAAAATTTTACTACACAAAAAAGTAGATCGCGTTAAACTACACAATTTATGTCATATACATTTTTTTGTTGAGTGAACCATTTTTGAGATATTGCTTGTTATTCCATTAAATTTTCGAATACTTATACTTCTTCTCAAATTCGTTATTCTTTTTTTTTCTGTCCTGGAAATGCAAAGAGAATGAAATGCTCCACATAGCAACCAGTTCTTAAAATATTTGACTATCGCTTAAAGCGTACCAATTCCCCTTGCACCAACAAGAAAATTAGCAATGAGATTAACATCTCGATTAACATGAAGCATATGGAGAATAAGCTTTTGTAAAAATATTTTGTACAAGAGTAGAGAAAGTCATGTGATTGTAACACATCAGATTTTTTAAAAGTTTATAGTCGCTTTAACGTATTACTCACATCCTGACTTTACAACATTTAAAATAAATATTTAACAATAAGACAATGAAGTTATTTAACATACTGGCAGTGTTGAACCGTTACAATGAAGTGGTATAAAATTGTGACGCTATAATAAATCAAACTGATTGAACATTCTATACTTTTTTATAAGTTTATGCTCTTAAAAAGTTCAACTATCTTAGGGTACATCGGTTAGTTGAGTACTGTTTGTAAATCATTGTCTATCTGGTAGCGTTGTCTCCATTGGTCGTAATGTAGACATTCCACGATTATGTGTTTCTGTCCGGCAGCACTGCATCCATACTCATTAGTAGGTGTTTGTTTAAAATTACCAAAAAACAAACGGCGAATGAACTTTCTTTCCCTTATCACGGTTCTGTTCTCCGTTTCCTCTCGGGGAATTTTCCCTTTATCTGTAATCAAAGTTCTTTGATATGTTACTTTTTACCCTGCCTGTTCTTGCTCGTCTAAACCCAGTAGCCATAAACTGTAGCGTATAAAGAAGAAACACCCCTAAAAATAAGAAGTCTAAAAAAGGAACCAGAAAGTCATCACCCTTGCGTTCTTTCCAAACAGTGTTACCATAGGTTTAAATCTCATATCGAGAATGTTCTCTATTCACCCTTATCATAAAATATTAGCCATTGAATTCCAGGCACAATGTATTCTTTGCTACATCTGGAGAAGTAAAGCCTGGCATTCTGAACCCATACAAAGCGACTCCTTTCACTGATGCGTCCTTCTCCATCACCCCTAATAGCAAGTGCAGGGAAAGTAAAGAGTGTTCGATTCAAGCCGTTTACTTTACTTTCTCTACCAGGTATTTTGTACATAGAGAAAGCGTTCTACTCCACCCAAAAATTGTATATTTGTATTTCAATATAAATACATGTTGCCGCAGTTCTCATTGCTCGTGTTATCTTATATACTGGGCGCCTCTTGCTTTATTATTTTAAATTTGGGTTCATTGTCCTCCGGCTAGCTATTATAACTCAGTCGAGCAAGTATCTCGAAGCAGGGCGTGTAAACGGAAAGAAGTTGTTGCTAAAAGATAACACTGATAAAAAAATTGTTTTTACACTTTTAATGCCGTTACACTTAATTCATAATTCACATAATTAATCTTTATACACGCCCGACTGAAACTGTGATATTTCTGAATGTAACTACAGTCATCTAGTTGCCGCGCACCAATTACTTCGCGTACTTTATATTTTTGTAACTAACTCTGCGACGTGTACCTCGTGAGAGGTTCTTCAAAACTGCGCGACACTTGCTTATGGCTCGAAAATATATACTCCTTCACCTCGAATTGCCTAAACATTGTAATAGAACTGCTATTGGTTACTAAATCGCACCCACTTTTCAATCACTACTACTAACATATATACTCTAGGGAAGATATTACCTCCATTTCTAAAAAAGGCACGCTATCCTGACGTAATTTGTTTATCTCTTCTTAGTGATAAACAACTCACCCCCTCGGTTTATTGTTACCCACTTCTATTGTCAGTTTCAGTGAGGCCGTGTAAACTTATTTCCTAACAATACTTATGGCTAACAAACATCTAAAATCCTGTACATACAATAATATTAATTTACACTACAATCACTCTGGCATTCAGAGCATTTTATGATATAAAATATTGCCTCAATGTTTTGAGGCCCCGTGTGCGTCTCTGAACATCATAACACAAATAGTCCTTCATTTTGAAGTTTACATGGAACATTTTCTCAAAAATAATTAAATGATTTTGTTTAAAAAATTCTAATTTGATACATTCACATGGCTTTCTCTACCATCTATCGTTTATTAATGGGTATACAAACTATTCTTAATAAAGCTTATTTTTCTGTCCATACATTTTGTCCAAATAAACCTTTACATTACACATTTGGTTATACGAGGGTAATCCAGAAACTCCCAGACGTTTTGAAGTAAACAATTAACAAAATGCAAATATCAATTATTTACATTTGAAAGGTACACTCTTAAGCTATTTTTCTACATAATCGCCATTAAAATTGAGACATTTATCATACCGTGGCACAAGTTTTCCAATATCCTCTCTGTAGAAATCTGCCGCCTGCGACTTCAACCACGGGTTTACACCGGCATGCAGTTCAGCGTCAGTATCAAAGCATCAATTTGATGCACCAAACTCCGTGAAATTTGGGGAAAATGTTCCGAAAGTTCTGTAATCGTGAAACGACGATTTTCACGAATTTTGTCATTGATTTGCATTGACAGTTCATCAGTCATAAGGCTAGGCCTGCCACTACGATCCTCGTCGTGAACTTTGGTACGGCCATTTTTAAAATCAATGCACCATTGCCTGACTTGGCTTTCACTCATTCTGCCCGTAAACATCTCAAAGTTGGCGATAGATTTAAATTGGTTTGTTCTTTTTAGCCAACCGCACTTCACAAGTGGCGGGATTTTCTATTGCAGCGCACATTTTAACAACTCACAGAGAGCACAGTAAGGAAGGCACAGTCCTCACGCTACGACAGCTGGATGCATACTGGAATGTAGGAACGTTTTGACACCAAGATGGCGGCTATAGCCATCGCCATGATGGGCCAAAACGTCTGGAACTTTCTGGACTGCCCTCGTAGATACAAAGACAACAGCGATGGTCAAATGTTTAAGAACTGGACGCTATGTACTGGCCTTAAAATTCCATATTGTTTCCATGACATAGCGTGAAACAACTGAATTTTGAAAGGACTTTAGAAAAAGTATTCGAACCATTAATAACGGATATCTCATAAATGGCTTATGCAACAAAAAAAACTTATTTGAAAGAATTGTATGTTTTAAAAAGATCTAGTACATATTTTGTGTAGTATGTTTTCGTCTATCGTTTAACGTTTACCAGTTATACAAGACCATACAAAATTCCTTCCAAATTATATAGACTTCAAAGGAAAATTCAAAATACACATTTTGTTTTGCGATGTGAATACCTTTAATATATGGTATTTTAATCACAGTCGTTAGAGGTAGTTTTTAGAAAATCAAAATATTCGAAAAATGTTCCATTTAAAAGGTAGTTGGGGGTAGAGGATTTTGTTAGAAAATCTTCGTGTCGTATCAATGAAGCGAAAAACTAAGTTTGATGATTAGCCAAACTTTTTCGTTTTTGAGTTATGCTGTTCATAGACAGAGGGACATGATTCCAAAACTGTTTTGTTTGTATTCAGGAGGCGTAAAAACACGTATTTCCGGTGAAATATAGGTTTTGAATTTTTGGTTGGAATGCAATACTTTCCTTACTTACTATACGTAAGTCGTTTCAAACAAATGACTATGGTAGAAGGTACCACCCTTCTAAAGCTGAAGTTTGACGATGCTAAGTTGTTCGGTAATTGTTTGAATGCTCTCAGAGAATTTGTAAACACTGATAAAACTGGCCATTGTTATATGATAACAATACTTTCATTTGAAAGGTCTTAGTCCAACTGATATTAAAGCTGAGGCAAATTCTACTCGGGGGGAGTCTGCTCCTTCGTTTACAACAGTAAAATATTTTGTGGCAGAGTTTAAGCGAGGCCGTACGGGCTGCCAAGACGAACATCGCAGTGGTCGACCAACTGAGGTGACCACGACAGAAATTGAGAAGAAAATCCACAAAATGGTATTGGAGGACCGTCGACTGAAAGTGCGCGAGCTAGCAGACGTCGCAGGCATTTCAAAAAGTGCTGTACATGGGACACTAACTGAAAATTTAGACATGAGAAAGCTGTGCGCAAGATGGATGCCACGTTTGCTCTTAAAGGAAGAAAAGCAGGTCATGAGGATGTTTCAGTCGAGTGTTTGAAGATGTTTCGCTGCAATAAACCCGAGATTTTTCGTCGATTCATAACCATGGATGAAACATTGGTCCATTACTTCACACCTGGGACGAAGAAACAGTCAAAGCAATGGATTGAAAGGAAACAATTAGCTCCAAAGAAGGCGAAGACAGTTCCGTCTGTAGGCAAGGTCATGGCGTCAGTTTTTTGGGATGTGGGTAGGACAATTTTCATTAATTATCTTCAAAAAGGAATAGCAATCAATGGCGGCTATTATGAAAACCTACTGCAAGGTTTGAATGATGAAATGAAACAAAAACGGCCGCATTTAGCGAAAAAGAAGTTTCTGTTTCATCAAGACAATGCATCAGTTCACACATCCATTATCACCATGACCAAAATCAACGAGTTAAAGTTCTAATTGCTTCCTCATGCACCCTATTCACCAGATTTAGCCCTCTCTGATTATTTTCTGTTTCAAAAGTTGAAGAAATGGCTTGATTGTAAAATATTTGTCAACAATGAAGAGGTGGAGTTTGCAGTTGATGGCTATTTTACAGAACTATTCAACGGGTACTTCTGGGACTGCCCTCGAATTTCTGCGAAGTTGTATATCGATTAAAATAGTAATGGAAGAATAAACTTTAATAAGAATAGTCAGTATATCCACTAATAAGCGCTAGATGTGAATGTAACATATCAGATATTGTTTTAAATAACGACATAACAAAAATCTTTCAAGTATTTTAATAAATTGGCATAGTCTCAAAATGAGCATGACCTTAAACAAGTTTTGATGAAGCTGTATCAAACTCGAACATACAACAATAAAAGTAAACGAAGTTGGGAGCAGGAAAATGGAATGCATAGCAGATATGTTATAACTGGCTTCCTCTCCGCCTCCGGTTGAGTATCGAATTGTGAGATGAACAAATAAGAAGCAGTAAATCACTACACAGCCTCCAGGTACATCGCAAGTTATCTCAGTGTATACCTGTTTCGGCGTTTATGCTCTTGACCACAGCTCTTTCACATTGTGCTATGAAAGGATCTGTGTTCGGTATTCTTCGGCAGCTCATTGCCTTTCTTATAACTTGGAAGTAATGGTGAAAATCTGTTAATTGTCCATGGATTATCCAGATTGTTTTAACTTTTCCTACTGCTTAGCTTCAGCAGGTAGCGAAAATTACGTATTCCTTCCAGAAACGCCTTATCAATATTTAAACATAAATACATTTTTGAAGGCCAATATAAAAAATCTGATGTGTTACACTCCCATACATTCTCTACTCTTGTACAAACTATTTTTACAAACGCTTATTCTCCATATGCTTCATGTTAATCGAGATATTCGAGATGTTAATCTTATTGATAATTTTCTTGTAGATGCAAGGGGAATTGCAAGGCTTTAAGCGATAGTCAAATATTTTAAGAGCTGGTTGCTATGTGGAATATTCCATTCTCTTTGCATTACCAGGACAAAAAAAATGAATAACGAATTTGAGAAAAAGTATAAGTATTGGAAAATTTAAGGGAATAACATACAATACCTCGAAAATGGTTCAATCAACAAAAAACATAACATAAATTGTGTATTTTAACGCGATCTACATTTTTTGTGTAGTAAAATTTTGTCTATCTCTTATGGTTTAGCAGTTATGCAAAAGTCATTCACAATGAAGAATACTTTTGGAGACATTCCCAGAAAATTCAAGATATAAATTCTATTTGTCATGAAAACATCTTAAACATATGATATATTAATCAAAATCGTTAGAGCCATTTTTAGATAAAATTAAAATTTTCGAAAAATGTTCTTTGTAAAGGTAACTGGAGTGGGGGGATTTTCTTGAAAACCTTCGTGTCGAATCTCTGGAAGATACTGCACCTAAATAACAAGTTTGGTGTTTATCCAACTGTTCGTTTCTGAGTTATGCTGCTCATAGACACAAGCACACACACGCACACACAGACACACACGGACGTGTTTCCAAAAATGCTTTTTTTGGATTCAGGGGGTCTCAAAACATATATTTCCGGTGAAATCTCGGTATCGAATTTTTGGGTGGAATACAATACTTCCCCTACTTACTATACGTAGTAGAGAAAGTCAAAAGCTGATGTGATACGTGCCTTTCTTTACCCTCTATCATTTAATACTGGGTATACAATCTATTCTTAATACAGCTTATTTTCCTATCTACTACGTTTTAATCCAAATAAACGGTGCAGAAATATCTACATTACACATTTCGTTATAGATACAAAGAGAACAGCGATAGTCAAATGTTTAACAACTGGACGCTATATGCTGACCTTAAAATTTCATACTCTTTCCATGACATCGCGAGAAACAACTGAATGTTGACAGGATTTCAAGAAAATGGCCAAGTATTGAACAATGCAAACTACTAATAACGGATACCTCAGAAATGGCTTATGCCACAAAAAATTTGACATAAATTGTGTTTTAGAGTATTACATTTTTTGTGTAGTACGTTCCGAATGAACAGGACTTTAAAGGTTACTTCCAGAAAATTCAAGATATAGATTCTATTTTTCATGTAAATGTATTAATACACGGTATTTTATTCAAAATCGTTAGTCATTTCTTAGAAAATTAAAAACTTCAAGAAATATAAATGGATGGTTTGGGGTGGAGCATTTTCTTGAAAACCTTCGTGTCATATCTTTGAAAGATACTGAACTTAAATACAAGTTTTCCATTTTACTTTCTCTACTAAGTACAGTAAGTAGGGGAAGCATTGTATTCCACCCAAAAATTCGATACCGAGATTTCACCGGAAATATATGTTTTGAGACCCCCTGAATCCAAAAAAAGGATTTTTGGAAACATGTCCGTGTGTTTGTCTGTGAACAGCATAACTCAGAAACGAACAGTCGGATAAACACCAAACTTGGTATTTAGGTTCAGTATCTTCCAGAGATGCGACACGAAGGTTTTCAAGAAAATCTCCCACCCCAGAGTACCCTTTACATGGAAAATTTTTCGAAAATTTTAATTTTCTGAAAAATGGCTAACGATTTGATTAAAATATCATATGTTTAAGATATTTTCATGACAAATAAAATGTATATCTTGAATTTTCTGGGAATGACTCCAAAAGTATTCTTCATTGTGAACGACTTTTGGTAAACTGGTAAACCATAAGAGATAGACAAAATTTTACTAAAAAAAATGTAGATCGCGTTAAAATACACAATTTATGTCATATACATATTTTTTTGTTGAGTGAACTATTTTCGAGATATTGCTTGTTATTCCTTTAAATTTTCCAATACTTATACCTTTTCTGAAATTCGTTATTCATTTTTGTTTTGTCCTGCTAATACAAAGAGAGTGGAATGCTCCACATAGCAGCCAGCTCTTAAAATATTTGACTGTCGCTTAAAGCCTACCATATTCCCCTTGCATCTACAAGAAAATTAGCAATAATATTAACATCTCGATTAACATGAAGCATATGGGGAATAAGCGTTTGTAAAAATGTTTGTACAATACTAGAGAAAGTCATTTGAGTGTAACACATCAATTTTTTTTTACATACGCTATTCACCTGGACATTTTTCTAAAAATGTTTTTTTTATATTGCACCCAAAAATTCGTTACTGAGATTTCACCGGAAACACATCTTTGAGGCCCACTGAATCCAAGAACAGATACTTTTCGAAAAAGGTCCGTGCGTGTCTGTGAACAGCAAAACTCAAAAACGAAAAGTTAGATAAATGCCTGAAATTGGTATCTTTCAAAGATGCTACACGAATATTTTCAGGAGAAGGTCCCACCCCAGACTACCCTTACACGAAACATGTTTCGAAAATTTTAGATTTTTCAAAAATGGTTAACATCTTGATTAAAATCTCGTATTTTTAAATAATTTCATGAAAAATAAATGCATATCTTGAATTTTCTGGGAATGTCGCCAAAAGACCTCTTATTTCTGAATGGCTTTTCCATAACTGGTGAACCTAAGAGATAGACATTTATTCAAAAGATGCAGATCTCATTAAAACACATAATTTATGTCATATACTTTTTATGGGAGTGAACCATTTCCGAGATATTCCTTGTTATTTGTTTGAGTTTTCCAATACTTATACTTTTCTCAAATGGGAATTCGTTATTCATTTTTTTATGTCCTGGACATGCAAAGAGAATGGAATGCGCCACATAGCAACCAGCGTTAAAATATTTGACTATCGCTTAAAACCTACCATATTCCTTTTGCATCTACAAGAAAATTAGCACTAAGATCGTTTCTGCAAATGTTTATCTCAATTAATATGAAATAGATGGAGAATAAGCGTTTGTAAAAATAGTTTGTACAAGAGTAGAGGAAGTCATGTGAGAGCAACACATCAGATTTTTTAAATGTCGTTTACTAATCTATAATAATGACATACTAACCATAAATATCAGTAATATTTTTATTATTAATGTAGGATTTAAAACGGGGGGGTATGTCTCGCACCCCGCAATCTACAGGTATACTTATAGCATCCGCCCTCAGCAGGAAAGGATGAAGCGAAAAACCGCTGGAGTGGAGATGAACGAACCATGGTATCTAGGCAACCTTCTGGTCTTCAAGGGGAATATTACTGCCCCATTAGTTCGGCACTGCGAGACCTGAAGCATGAAAAGCAAACGTAATGAAAGGGAATACAGGAAAGGATGCCGTGACAGAATAGCATTCGCCTGCCGACAAGGAAAAACTATGGTCAAGTTTGGCGGTCAACGGGAACTGACCCCAGAAATGAAGCCTCATATATTAACATGAATTCAACTTGCTCGGTATTTGTTACTGATGGTTTACGACCATATTTGAAAGTTTGGAAGCTTACCTTAGTACTTTCAATGAAATAAATTGATTACTAATGAAGCAGGCGACGTGGTGATTGACATACAGGGCATGCATTTTCAGTGTATAACTTCGCTTTGAGAGAAAATATCTAAAGCCTCGGTTTCCAAATAATTCATCACTACAGTTGTATTTAATTACTCTTTAGCACAAACCGTATATAGGACAAAGTTACAATGGTAGTATCACATTGAAAAATGTGATGAGTACCACTCACATGACTTCCTCTACTCTTTTACAAACTATTTTTACAAAGGCTTATTCTCCAACTACTTCATTTTATTGCTAATTTTCGTATAGGTGCAAGGGGAATATGGTAGGCTTTAAGCGATAGTCAAATGTTTTAAGAGCTGGTTGCTATGTGGAGTATTCCATTCTCTTTGTATGTTCAGGACATAAAAAAATGAATAACGCATTCCCATTTGAGAAAATTTAAGGGAATAACAAGCAATATCTTGAATATGTTTCACTCAACAACATAAAAATGTATATGACATAAATTGTGTATTTTAACGCAATCTACATTTTTTGTGTAGTAAAATTTTGTCTATCTCTTATGGGTTACCAGTTATGCAAACGTCTTTCACAATGAAGAACACTTTTGGCGACATTCCCAGATTATTCAAGATATCATTTTATTTGTCATGAAAGTATCTTAAACATACGATATTTTAATCAAAATCGTTAGAGCCATTTTTGAGAAAATTAATATTTTCGAAAAATGTTCCATGTAAAGATTAATCTGGGGTGTGGGGATTTTGAAAACCTTTGTGTCACATCTCTGGAAGATACTGAACCTAAATACCAAGTTTGGTTTTTATCCGACTGTTCGTTTCTGAGTTATGCTGTTCAGAGACAGACACACACAGACACGGACATGTTTCCAAAAATACTTTTTTTTTGATTCAGGAGGACTCAAAACATATATTTCCGGTGAAATCTCGGTATCGAATTTTTGGGTGGAATACAATACTTCCCCTAATTACTGTACGTAGTAGAGAAAGTAAAAATGCAAGTCAGTTCGGAAATTTAGTGTCGTGCTAGAATGTTACCGGGGTGCCTTTCATTTCGTATGGTCACGGTATCTCTATGAAGCCCGGGTTTATTCTGTAACTTCGTTTTTAAGAAGGCGACTTCAATTGTTTGTTAAGCTCAAAGAACCACTGTTAATAAAAGGGTGGTATTTGGCATTCTGTAACTTGTTTGTTATCGCGATATTTGTTTTCTACCTGTTTGTTAGCACACTGGAGTGACTAATTGAATACCGTTTTGTTTTCACACTGGCACTAGCGCCAGAATACCGATTGCCAAGTGCTTTTGTTAATTTTCCCTGCTAAGATGGAGACTAAACGTTCTACGAAAACGTCACACGAAAAGATGTAAAATGTATATGGGAGTTTTTAAAATTCACACCTATTGTTTAGAATAGCAAGAGTTGAACAGCCGTGGCAGTGGCCCCGTAAAATGAGTTTAATTTTAGGTTAGGAAAGACGGACAAAATAATTATCAACATAGTTTGAAGAAGTTTTTTTGTATTATTATTTTCCCCACGTCCCGGGCGCCAATTTGAAGAAATTATTTGTTACGTTGGAATTGTTTATTTATTTAGCTCCACGTATGGACGCCAATTTGAAGTAGGTGGTTTGTTACGCTATTTGCACCACGATTTGGGCGTCAATTTGAAGTATTTAGTTGCTACTACGTATTGAAATTCAGTTTGTAGATGCTGTATTATATTTCAACTGTTTCTTTAAATATTATATATTTATGTTTGCCTCGGCTGCGTCAGTATTATTGTTAGAGACATTGATATCTTGGCAGGGCGTGATGCGACAAGAATGTAGGCTTACACAGATTTTAAGTTTTAATTCACGCCTTTTTATTAATCCTTGACACAAATTAAATAACGCTTCACTGATATACAGAGCTGTGAGATTCTTTTATTTAATACTTGTGCTTTTTAACATGTATGCTTATTTTTCGTCTCACACAAATACGTATTAAATTTCTCAAGGACGCACAAGCATCCAGTTATGAGCACTGTCTGCAGGCAACTGAATATGTTTCAACCGTCTAAACTTGTAAATTTCTGTATTTCAAGCCTCTGATTGGCTAATCCTACTCCAATAGAATACCTTCATTTAACTAAAGCTTTTCTGGTTGTTGATTGGCTGTTTTATAAACTGTCACTAAAAATACATTATTGTTACTCCAAGAATCACAAGTAATACTGTTAAACTTTCTTACTCATTATTGACTCAAGGTTACCTCATTGTTACCTGATTGTTAGCAACTTTTAACTTATTATTATTCTCACAGCTCCTACATTATTAAATTACGTAATGCATTCACATAACATTATTGAACATTTTTACAATATATAAGCATATGCAATGACTGTTGCATACATTTTACAAATTATTACATACACTAATTGCTTCAAGATTATTAAATTTACATATTATATAATTTGACTGAAATCATTTAAGTGTTAAAAACACTGCCTCAAGTTTCATATTGTTTGGATGCAGTTTTACTAATTCATATCAACCCACAATTATTACTTAATTTTCTTTTGGGGTTTTTGCTTTTAATTATATTTTAACGACACCAGTTGTCATGCAGAAGCTTCTGAAATTTTAATGTATGTCAACGAGATTAAGTACACACTTGTTCTTTTATTAGTGATTTGGCAATGTTCAGCTTTAGTTCAGTTCTGTGGAAATGTTCCTGCATCTTAATGTTTGAATGAAAATCATTATTGGTATCTGAAAATATGCATATTCATTATTCTATACGTTGTAGTGAAAAGAAAGGTTAGTTATCTGGGGAAGTGTTACACGTACAAAGAGCGCCAAAGAAAATTTCGCTGCACCTCGCGTCTATGTCTATTTATCGTTGTACGTGACCTTGCGAAGCCATGACCATTTCTTGGTTGTTTTAGGCCACGGTGCAAGTGTACACCACTCCTCCTGCTAAATAGTTTCACCAATTATCACAACAAAGGTTATAAAATGACATAGAAACGAAATATATGTTTACGCTCTCGATCGTATTAGCTAAAAAAGAAAGAGGTAGAGTGAGTGCCTTCAGTTTGTCATACAGAACTCTTATCGTGATTGGTAGCACATATCTTATCGGCTAGTGAAGGGCACGCCTTTGAAAGGGTTAAAAGCTAAGAGGAAAACTTGAAGATTAACGAAGTGTAGAATGTGTAGTGTGAGAAGATTTTAAGGGGGTGCAAATTAAAGTTTGAATGGTATTCATTAATTACTGTGCTAAATTGACCCTCTCCCGAAGAAATCTACTGCAGGCGACTATGTTCTGCACTAAAGGAAGGTTGAGGTCTCCGTGAAGAATAGCGAAATAAGTATGGTGGTGCTCTGCAAAGGAGACGTCAAGACCAAGAAGAGAGGGCACAGTTAATTTGATTCACGTAGTACGTCTGCAAATGTGACCGTCGACTGCGCAGGCGCCGGTTCAGTCCCAGCTCTGCTCGCCGAGCAGTGGATCAAGAGGAAGTTAGTCTTTCTTCGACGGTGAGGAATTTCACGAGGAAGACAGCAGGGCAACGTTTAGACAGAAGGCATTGCGGACAGAATTTCTAAATTCCTTTTGGTTTAGCTTATTCAAAATTATCTTTAGTAATTACTAACCAGGAAAGATTGATCGTGCGAAATATTGACTTATTGGTGTTGTAAATTTGAAATATATGGGTAAATGTGAGAGCAGAAAGCAAGTATTTAATAATTGTAATTTAATTCAATGGATTGAAGCCGTAAAGAATTTAAAGGAATTGTGTAAGAATAAAGGTTTCTGAAACTGCAAGTATGTATTTCATAGAAGTGTAAACTTATTAAATGAAAGATATTCGGCTTATTAATTAATTTATGTAATACATTCTCAAGTAGTAATCTGCCATCATTCCCATTTCAATCCAATTCTTCTTGGGAAAGAAACACACGTTTCAATACATAGTAAGACACCACTTTATAACAAAAAATCTGATGTGTTACACTCACATGACTTTCTCTACTCTTGTACAAACTATTTTTACAAACGCTTATTCTCCATCTACTTCACGTTAATCGTGATAAACATTCGCAGACTCTATCTTACTGCTAATTTTCTTGTAGATGTAAGGGGAATATATATTTACAAGAGCAATATAGAAATACAGTAGCCTTTAACCACATACATATCTCTTAATAGCTGGCTGTAGGTGCAGCACCATTTTCTTTGCCACAGATTAATACACTTTGCATATCCAAGACAAAAAAATCTGATGTGTTACACTCACATGACTTTCTCTACTCTTGTACAATCTATTTTTACAAACGCCTATTCTCCATATGCTTCATATTAATCGAGATATCGAGATGTCAATCTTATTGGTAATTTTCTTGTAGATGCAAGGGAAACATGGTAGCTTTTAAGCGATAGTCAAATATTTTAACGCTGGTTGCTATGTGGCGAATTCCATTCTCTTTGCATGTCCAGGACATAAAAAAATCTGATGTGTTACACTCACATGACTTTCTCTACTCTTGTACAATCTAATTTTACAAACGCTTATTCTCCATATGGTTCATGTTAATCGAGATATCGAGATGTCAATCTTATTGGTAATTTTCTTGTAGATGCAAGGGAAATATGGTAGCTTTTAAGCGATAGTCAAATATTTTAACGCTGGTTGCTATGTGGCGCATTCCATTCTCTTTGCATGTCCAGGACATAAAAAAATGAATAACGAATGTGAGAAAAAGTATAAGTATTGTAAAATTTAAGGAAATAACAAGCAACATCTCTAAAACGGTTCACTCAACAAAAGAAATGTATATGACATAAGTTGTGTATTTTAACGCGATTTACATTTTTTTGTAGTAAAATTTTGTCTATCTCTTATGGTTTACCAGTTATGCAAAAGTCGTTCACAATGAAGAATACTTTTGGAGACATTCCCAGAAAATTCGAGATATACATTTCATTTCTCATGACATTATCTTAAACATATGATATTTTCATCAAAATCGTTAGAGCCATTTTTGAGAAAATTAAAATTTTAGAAAAATCTTCCATGTAAAGGGTAGTCTGGGGTGGGGGAATTTTCTTGAAAAAACCTTCGTGTCGCATCTCTGGAAGATACTGAACCTAAATACCAAGCTTGGTGCTTATCCGACTGTTCGTTTTTGAGTTATGCTGTTCACAGACACACACACAGACACACACACAGACACACACACACACAGACACACACACGGACATGTTTCCAAAAATGCTTTTTTGGATTCAGTGAGTCTCAAAACATGTATTTCCGGTGAAATCCCGGTATCGAATTTTTGGGTGGAATGCAATACTTCCCCTACTTACTATACGTAGTAGAGAAAGTAAAAACGATTAACGAATTTGAGAAGAAGTATAAGTATTGCAAAATTTAAGGAAATAACAAGCAATATCTCGAAAACGGTTCACTCAACAAAAGAAATGTATATGACATAAGTTGTGTATTTTAATGCGATCTACATTTTTTGTGTAGTAAAATTTTGTCTATCTCTTATGGTTTACCAGTTATGCAAAAGTCGTTCACTATGAAGAATACTTATGGAGACATTCCCATAAAATTCGAGATATACATTTCATTTCTCATGACATTATCTTAAACATATGATATTTTAATCAAAATCGTTAGAGCCATTTTTGAGAAAATTAAAATTTTCGAAAAATCTTCCATGTAAAGGGTAGTCTGGGGTAGGGGGATTTTCTTGAAAACCTTCGTGTCGCATCTCTGGAAGATGCTGAACCTAAATACCAAGTTTGGTGTTTATCCGACTGTTCGTTTTTGAGTTATGCTGTTCACAGTCACACACACACAGACACACAGACACACAGACACACACACGGACATGTTTCCAAAAATGATTTTTTTGGATTCAGGAGGTCTCAAAACATGTATTTCCGGTGAAATCTCGGTATCGAATTTTTGGGTGGAATGCAATACTTCCCCTACTTACTATATGTAGTAGAGAAAGTAAAAATGAATAACGAATTCCCATATGAGAAAATAAGTATAGAAAAATTTAAGGGAATAACAAGCAATATCACGAAAATGGTTCACTCAACAAAAACAATGTATATGACATAAATTGTGTATTTTAACGCGATCTACATTTTTTGTGTAGTAAAATTTTGTCTATCTCTTATGGTTTACAAGTTATGCAAAAGTCGTTCACAATGAAGAATACTTTTGGAGACATTCCCAGGAAATTAAAAATATACATTTTATTTGTCATAAAAATATCTTAAACATATGATATTTTAATCAAAATCGTTAGAGCCATTTTTGAGGAAATTAAAATTTTCGAAAAATCTTCCATGTAAAGGGTAATCTGGGGTGGAGGGATTTTCCTGAAAACCTTCCTGTCGTATCCTTGGAAGATACTCAACCTAAATACCAAGTTTGGTGTTGATCCGACTGTTCGTTTCTGAGTTATGCTGTTCACAGACAGACACACAGACACACACACACACACACACACACACACACACACACACACACACAGACAGACACACAGACACACAGACGGACATGTTTCTAAAAATGCTTTTTTGGATTCAGGGGGTCTCAAAACATGTATTTCCGGTGAAATCTAGGTATCGAATTTTTGGGTGGAATACAATACTCCCCCTGCTTACTATACGTAGTAGAGAAAGTAAACATTTAAGGGAATAACAAGCAATATCTCGAAATTGGTTCACTCAACAACAAAAATGTATATGACATAAATTGTGTATTTTAACGCGATCTACATCTTTTGCGAAGTACAATTTTGTCTATCTCTTATGGTTTACCAGTTATGCAAAAGTCGTTCACAATGAAGAATACTTTTGATGACATCCCCAGAAAATTCAAGATATACATTTTTATTTGTCATGAGAATATCTTAAATATATGATATTTTAATCAAAATCGTTAGAGCCATTTTTGAGAAAATTAAAATTTTCGAAAAATGTTCCATGTACAGGGTACTCTGTGGTAGGGGGATTTTCTTGAAAACCTTCCTGTCGTATCCTTGGAAGATACTGTACCTAAATACCAAGTTTGGTGTTTATCCGACTGTTCGTTTCTGAGTTATGCTGTTCACAGACAGACACACAGACACATAGACACACACACACGGACATGTTTCCAAAGATGCTTTTTTTGGATTCTGGGGGTCTCAAAACATGTATTTCTGGTGAAATCTCGGTATCAAATTTTTGGGTGTAATACAATACTTCCCCTACTTACTATACGTAGTAGAGAAAGTAATAAACAGAACTGTATTCTCACTGGTATTAATGCTTGTTGCTACATAGAAAGCAAACATAACTAACTAATAAATAAATAAAGCAGCATATTTTCCCTCTAATTCAAACTATAATTGGTTAATATGCCTTTACTAACATATTGCTGATCATAGCAACATAACAGGATTATAGACGGAAATATTACCCAATTTTATTACCACACTGTGTATGTCATATTCAGTAAATCATATACATATTTATCTCTAGTTTCTAAACATGATGAGTCAATTATAACCAAAGAGTATTTTGCATTTAGTATACGAATATCATTATCTGCAGATGTTTTACTGTGAGCGGCGACTTTCTGACGAGTATGTGGACCGTCTTTCCCACTTTCCTGAAATATTTTTATCCTGGAATATTTTTATCCAGTAAGTTACTATAAAAGCACTTTTAGACACTGCTGTTAGCAATTGCTGTAACAGTGCGACCAGCCTCCCACATATCCACGTTAAGTGCGCGAGTAATTTTACTAGTATACGGCATGACCGGTTCTGAGGGAATAAACATGTTTTGGTTTCAATAACACCAGAAAAAGCAAAGACTTCAACCTCCCCTATTTACCTCATATTGCTGTACTTTCATGCCACCACGCTCTGCGATAGGTAAGATGAAGGACACGCCCCAAAACACTCCAGAAAACGATACAAAATCGGCCGAATATTTTCTTTGGTGTAGTTTGTACAAGTATTTTATTTATGATTATTACTTTCTCGACTACGTATAGTAAGTAGGGGAAGTATTGTATTCCACCCAAAAAATTCTTTACCGAGATTTCACCAGAAATACATGTTTTGAGATCCCCTGAATCCATAAAAAGCATTTTTGGAAACATGTCCGTTTGTTTGCCTGTGCACAGCATAACTCAGAAACGAACAGTCGGATAAGCACCAAACTTGGTATTTAGGTTCAGTATGTTCCAGAGATGTGACACGAGGGTTTTCAAGAAAATCCCCCCACCCCATATTACCCTTTACATGGAACATTTTTCGAAAATTTTAGTTTTCTCAAAAATGGCTGTAACGATTTTGATTAAAATATCATATGTTTTAAGATATTTTCATGACAAATAAAATGTATATCTCGAATTTTCTGGGAATGTCTCCAAAAGTATTCTTTATTGTGAATGACTTTTGCATAACTGGTAAACTATAACAGATATACAAAATTTTACTAAACAAGAAATGTAGATCGCGTTAAAATACACAATTTATGTTGTTGTTGAGTGAACCATTTTCGAGATATTGCTTGTTATTGCCTTAAATTTTTCAATACTTATTTTCTCAAATAAGAATTTATTATTCATTTTTTTGTCTTGGATATGCAAAGAGTATTAATCTGTGGGAAAGGGAATGGCGCTGCACCTAGCAACCAGCTATTAAGAGATATGTATGTGCTTAAAGGCTACTGTATTTATATATTGCCCTTGTAAATATATATTCCTCTTACATCTACAAGAAAATTAGCAATAAGATAGAGTCTGCAAATGTTTATCTCGATTAACATGAAGTAGATGGAGAATAAGCGTTTGTAAAAATAGTTTGTACAAGAGTAGAGAAAGCCATGTGAGTGTAACACATCAGATTTTTTCATATGCAAATACATTAAATATAATGCATCATTTTGTAAGCCAAGTGACTGCCTTCTGTTATGTTTCTCTTCCTGCAGCATCAGTATAAATTCAATTTTCTATGTAAAATAATTCTGGGAAGGGAAACGTATCGCTGTACTATCCTATAGCTCTCGAAAGTGCTCAGTTCCGTATTCTAACCTAAAAATGAGGCACATGAGTTCGTGAACCATACAAATAAACACCATATAAATCATTATTGAACCTAAAATTCCTAAATAAATAAGTGTTAGTTTTTATTACAATATGAGAACACAGCATTTATTTGCCTGTTGAAGCCACCTCTTAAGGGTTATATTGGCTTGTTTGTTTTTTCTAAGGGCGCTCAACTGCTGGGTCATTAGCGCCGTTACAAAACGGATCATGGCAAAGGCCAGAAATAAATTTGAATAAAAAATCTGATGTTTTACACTCTAATGACTTTCTCTACTCTTGTACAAACTATTTTTACAAACTCCTACTCTCCATCTATTTCATATTAATCGAGATAAACGTTTGCAGAAACGATCTTTTGACATGCAAAGAGAATTACATTTTACACATAGCAACCAGTTCTAGAAATATTTGACTATCGCTTAAGGCATACTATGTTCCCCTTGTTTTGAATTTGCAAGAGCAATATAGAAATACAGAAGCCTTTAAGCATCGACATATCTCTTAATAGCTGGTTGCTATGGCAGCACCATTCTCTTTGCATATCCAAGACAAAAAAAAAAATGAATAACAAATTCGCATTTGAGAAAATATATATTGAAAATTTTAAGGGAATAACAAGCAATATCTCGAAAATGGTTCACTCAACAACAAAAATATATATGACATAAATTGTGTATTTTAACGCGATGTATATCTTCTGTGTAGTAAAATTTTGACTATCTCTTATGGTTTACCAGTTATGCAAAAGTCGTTCACAGTGAGAATACTTTTGGAGACATTCCAAGAAAATTCGGAATATACATTTCATTTGTCATGAAAGTATCTTAAACATATGATATTTTAATCAAAATCGTTAGAGCCATTTTTGAGAAAATTAAAATTTTCGAAAAATGTTCCATGTAATGTGTAATATGGGGTGGGGGATTTTCTTGAAAATCTTGGTGTCGCGTCTCTGGAAGATACTGAACCTAAATGCCAAGTTTGGTGTTTATTCGACTGTTCGTTTCTGAGTTATGCTCTTCACAGACACACACACGGACATGTTTCCAAAAATGCTTTTTTTGGAATCAGGGTCTCAAAACATGTATTTCCTGTGAAATCTCTGTATCGAATTTTTGGGTGGAATACAATACTTCCCGTAAGTAAAAATCAAAGCAAACGTCATACATAAATATCAATAAAAAACATAGCCTAAGTCATAAATAAATATAAATACATAAAACTAAACCGACCAGTATGAAACACCTGCTATTAAGTTGACTAAATCCGTATTTGGAAATTTACAGTTGACACAAAATTAAAAAGTCCTTGCTTATCGTTCGCTAGGACCTCTGTAAGATTGTCCGGCAGTTGCATATTGTCCCGAAGATGTGCTAGAGCAATACACTCTAGCAACACAAGACGGAGCGATAGACCTTCTCTACAAAGCGGACAAATAGGAACAGAGTCACCCTTAAAAGGACTACCGTGCGTAAAATTTCAGTGGGCAGTGTTTGCGTGTCGAGGCAAGCAGGAGTGAAAGTCCGGTACCCTGCCGCCGCTGTTGTGGCTACGGTCACACAGCGCAGGCATGCAACGCCGCACCTCGGTGCCACTACTGGGGGGCAGGTTGTCTTACGGCAAACTGCACCGCTCACGACCTCCGCCGACGTCGCAGGTTCTGCGCCACTTGCTCCGGGCACACGCACTTCACGGGGCAGGCTCAGTGCCCCCTGTATCCCCGGAGCAAGCCAGCAGCTGGGTCAGCTACGCTGACGACGACCTCAAGACCGCCTCCGCCGACGACGTCCCGTGTAAGGGGAACATCGCAATCAACTCATCCAGAACTCCAAGACACGCTGTCTGCAATGCAGGCTACTCTCCAAGACTTCACCGCTCGCTTGGCTGAGTTACGCTGTGCAACCAACACGCGCCTAGCGGCAGCGGAGGCCAAGCAGCGGACCTCGGCCAGGGCAATCTTCGCATTCTCAAGACAGATCTCAGAACTCCAGGGGGATGACGGGATCCTCGCATCGGTCCAGCGCAAGCTGGCACGCATCGAGTGTCATCTCGTCGAACCAGATTACGTCGAAGTTGTAAGCGACGACAGACCCACGCGACTGGGAGCTCTTGAGACTTCAGTTGCGGGGCTTCGAGAGCGCCAGACCGAAACCAACAACATTATGTATGTAGCAACATTCATTTCTCAGTGCGGAGCTCCATGGACTCATCGCCGGAATCCGCATCTCAATGGAACGTACAGTAAAGGATGGACTCAGGAAGGTTCATCAACCAAAGACTGCGCCAACGGACTGGCCGAGCGCGACACCCAGTGGCCGCGCCAGGCAGGCTAGGAACTATTGAACACCACACTTCACTTACCACGGCAGCAACTTGCGAACTGCTGCCACACACTCACTCCTAACTTCCTTTCACACTTCACTTCAAATTCCCGAGGGCGCAAGTAGGGCCTCGGTCATGCTTGCGTCCTGGCGCTTCACCTCCACCTGGCTTAGGCCCTAGTGGCCGGCCAATATATCCTTACCCTGAATACGCCGGTGCAACAGCGGTACGGCCGCATTATCACTCCGAATTCCTCTTTCTTCCTTCTTCCCTATTTTCCATTCCGGTGGAGGAGTTTTTAGTGGGTATGCCGACCATTGGTGAGTCCCACACTCTCAGTCCCGACTCCCATCGGGGCGGAGGTAAGTGATTAAATCATTTTCTCCTCCACTCGAAAAAAAAATCAGTGGCCAATACGCAACCGAGCCAAAATCACCTCATCACAACGAGATATGCGAGAAGTTACCCAGTTTATCGGAATGTGCTTCACTACTCTAAGCTTTTTTCCGCGAAGAGCTAACCACTCCTCACGACAGCACCGCTCTCTGCACAACAAGATAGTTATGTTGGGTCATCATTTACCAACGCTATCACATGGAACATTTTACTCCAACGTAATCTGTAATATTTATGTTTTACGCTAATAGGAATAAATATTTGATAATAAAAATGAGAAACTCCTAACGTGCTTTATCTCTTAAAGCAGCATTAAAATGACATTTATGAGAATCTGTTTTTCTTTTAACAAACGCGTTAGCATGAAGATCTCGGGATTTGTTGCGTTCAACAAACTTAACAAAACGTTATATATACTCCTCATTAGAAGTCGCTATTGGGGGCATGCCATCTCAAAATGAATTTGATATCTCCTTATAATTTATCCGGAAAAATCCGAGTCAACTGGAGAATTTAATGCGGTGCCGGAATTTTCCTATTGTATCTCAGTTTGTTAGAGTAACTGGACGGAAAGCGGAGGATCCGTGGTTCAAATCCCGGCTATGACATTGGATTCTTCAATCTAATTCACCTTTCCAATTCTACACTTCATTTTCAAATTTCAGTTCATTCCAGTTATGACGTCAAAGTTCTATAAACAAGAGCTGTAGACTTGCAATCTTCATGCTATCCACTCCGTTACGCTTGACCCTCCACTCGATACCAATTACGCGGCTGAATACCCGACACTTGTATGTGAACGGCTTCATTTAATCGCGTTCAGCGGGTGTTGTTAGATCATCCCTGTAGCTTAGTAGGCTGAATACTACACCCACACCAGGAAATTCACTCTTTGAACTACATAATACCAAGTATACCTACCTGTTTATGGTGTAGCTAAGGTGCTGAAAACAGTAAAATAGATGAAATTAAAGAAGCGTTAGCTCAGAAATATGACAAAGTAAAGTTTCACAGCGTCAAATCAGAAAATTTCCGGTAGGAAATTAAAAGAAATGATGTGCATGTAATGGGAACATCAAAAGTGAGGTGGGACAATAATGGTAACTACTTGATTTACTAAAACGTAAATCGGAGTATAATTATTAAATTACGAGGTGTGTTTTTAAAGTAGGTACCGTTTTAATATTCTGCTGCTTGAGGCAGTATTTTTAACACTTAAATGATTTCAGTCTAATTATATAATATATAAATTCAATAACTTAAAGCCATATGTGTATGTAACATTATATAAAAAGTGTATATTATAGTCATTGTATATATTTATATTATTGTATACGTGTGTAATGTGTGAATGTATTACGTAATTTAATAATGTAGTAGCTGTGAGAAATAGCTCAAAAGTTGCTAACAATGAGGTAACCTTGAGACAATAATGAATTTGAAGGTTTAATAATACTACTTGTGATTCTTGGAAACAATAATGTATATTTTGTAACAGTTTATAAAATAGCCAATCAAACCCAGGAAAAACTTTAGTTAAATTAAAGTATTTTATTGTACTAGGATTAGTCAATCAGAAACTAAAATGGAGCAAAATTTACAAATTCAGAAGTCAGTTGCTTGTAGACAGTGTTCCTAACCGGACGCGAGATGCGTCCTCAAGAAATGTAATACGTATTCAGTGTGAGACGAAAATAGTTTACGTGTTTAAAATGTGCAAGTAATAAACAAAAGAATCTCACAGCTCTCTATATCAGTGAAGTGTTATTTAAATCGTGTCAAGCATTAATAAATGGAATAAAGAAAAAACTTCAAATCTGTGTAAGCCTATATTTTTCAGGCGCACCACTCCCTGCTAAAACATTCATGTCTCTAGCAATAATACTGTCGCAGCCGAGGTAAACATAAATATATAAAACTTAAAGAAACAGTCAAAATTACAAAGTTAGTATTTTTTAAACATTTGATACAAAGGCCACTGGAAAGTACATTTTTGGGGCGAAGGCTACCGGGTACCATACGTACGGTTACAACTACAAGTTCGGCTCCCCAACAGTTGAACTACAATACAACTCCTACTTCAATTTGACTTTCCATACGTGAAGCAACAACCTACTTCATGCTGCAGTAGGGATTTTGAGCATGCGCGAACATTCATTAGGAAGCTAGACGCAGCTGTGAGCTATTGTCACTTTGTGTTTTCTTGTTGTTAGAGTGTTTATTACTGTTCAAAACAATAGAGCGACCGCTGACTGTGAAGTCATATCGGCGATTTGCTTTTTGAATACGAGAAATATTACACTAGCAAATATTCATCGCCAATTATGTGAGGTTTATGGGGGAAAAGATAATGGAGCGAAAATGCTCGGCCACACACAGACAAACAAGCTCAAGATCTGATCGCATCATTTAGTTGGGAACTATTCGACTATTCTCCCTACAGTCCGGATCGGGCACCAAGCGGTTTTCATCTGTTACTTCATGTGAACAAATTCCTTTGTGTAAAACATTTCAATGACGATGACATTGTGCAATAAGAAGTGCAGACTTGACTTTCATCACAGGCGGCATCATTCTTTGACGAAGGCATACAAAAACTTACGTTATGGCAAATAGTTGAATAACGGCGGTGACTATGTGGAGAAATAGCGTAAGGTAATGAATGATAATAAAGTATTTGGAAAATAATGTTCTGCTGTTTTTTAAAAAAATATGATGTGATACATTCACATGACCTTCACTACCCTCTACTTTTATAAATGGGTATACAAAGCTTTACTTTCTCTACTACGTATAGTAAGTAGGAAAGGTATTGTATTCCACCCAAAACTTCGATACGGAGATTTCACCGGAAATATATGTTTTGAGATCCCCTGAATCCAAAAAAAGGATTTTTGGAAACATGTCTTTATGTGTGTGTGTGTGTGTGTGTGTGTGTGTGTGTGTGTGTGTGTGTCTGTGAACAGCATAACCCAGAAACGAACAGTCGGATAAACACCAAACTTGGTATTTAGGTTCAGTATCTTCCAGAGATGCGACACGAAGGTTTTCAAGAAAATCCCCCACCCCAGATTACGCTTTACATGGAAAATTTTTCGAAAATTTTAATTTTCTCAAAAATGACTATAACGTTTTTAATTAAAATATCACATGTTTAAAATAAGATGTTTTCATGACAAATAAAATGTAGGTATGTCTTGAATTTTCTGGGATTGTCTCCAAAAGTATTCTTTCTTCGTTGTGAACGACTTTTTCATAACTGGTAAACCATAAGAGATAGACAAAATTTTACTACACAAAAAATGTAGACCGCATTAAAATACACATTTTACGTCATTTACATTTGTTTTGTTAAGTGAACCATTTTCGAGATATTGCTTGTTATTCCCTTAAATTTTTCAATACTTATTTTCTCAAATGGGAATTCGTTATTCATTTTTACTTATTCTACTACGTATAGTAAGTAGGGGGAGTATTGTACCCACCCAAATATTAGATACCGAAATTTCACCGAAAATACATGTTTTGAACCCCCTGAATCCAAAAAAAGCATTTTTGGAAACATGTCCATGTGTGTGTATGTGTCTGTGTGTATGTCTATGAACAGCATAACTCAGAATCGAGCAGTCGGATAAACACCAAACTTGATATTTAGGTTCAGTATCTTCCAGAGATGCGACACGAAGGTTTTCAAGAAAATCCCCCCACCCCAGATTATTCTTTACATGGAACATTTTTCGAAAATTTTAATTTTCTCAAAAATGGCTCTAGCGATTTCAATTAAAATATCATATGTTTAAGATATTTTCATGGCAAATAAAATGTATATCTTGAATTTTCTGGGAATGTCTCCAAAAGTATTCTTCATTGTGAACGACTTTTTCATAATTGGGAAACCATAAGGGATAGACAAAATTTTACTACACACAAAATGTAGATCGCGTTAAAATATACAATTTATGTCATATATTTTTTTGTTGTTGAGCGAACTATTTTCGAGATATTGCTTGTTAATCCCTTATATTTTCCAATACTTATACTTTTTCTCAAATTCGTTATTCATTTTTTTTGTCCTGGTAATGCAAAGAGAATGGAATACTCCACATACCAACCAGCTCTTAAAATATTTGACTATCACTTAAAGCCTACCAATTCCCCTTGCATCTACAAGAAAATTAGCAATAAGATTAACATCTCGATTAACATGAAGCATATGGAGAATAAGCGTTTGTAAAAATAGTTTGTACAATAGTAGTGAAAGTCATGTAAGTGTAACACATCAGATTTTTTTCTACCTACTACATTTTAATCCAAATAAACCTTTACATAAATAGCTATGTTAGACATTTCGTTATAGATACAAGGAAATAGAGACAGTCAAATCTTTATGAACTGGACGCCATACGCTGGCCTTCAAATTCTATAATATTTTCTGCAATCGCGAAAAACAACTGAAAATCGAGGGACTTAAAAGGAGTGACAAGTATTGAACAATTCGAGCCACTAATAACGAATATCTCAGAAACGGCTTATGGTACAAAAAGCTAATTTTAAGTAAATTGTGTGGTTAAAAGAGACCTACATATTATGTGTACCTACTACGTTTTCGTGTATCGCTTAAGTTTACCGTTATACAGCATTATACAACATTCCTTCGGAATGAAGAGGTCCTCTTAGGCTGTTCGCAGAAAATTCAAACTATACATTTTATTTGTAATAAGAATCTTTAATAAATGGTATTTTAATCAAAATTGTTAGAGCTATTTTTATAAAATCAAAATTTTCGAAAAATGTTCCATGTAAAGGGTAGTTGGATGTGAGGAGATTTTCTTGAAAGCCTTTGTATCGTATCCGTGTAAGAGATTGAACACTCAAATACCAAAATTGGTATTTATCTAACTTTTCTTTGAGTTATGCTGTTCACGCACAGATACATACACAGACATGTTTCTGAAAAAATTATTCTCCATCTACTTCGTGTTAGCAATCTTATTGCTAATTTTCTTGTAGGTGCAAGGGGAATATGGCAGACTTTAAACGATAGTCAAATGTTTTAAGAGCTGGTTGCTATGTGGCGCATTCCATTCTCTTTGTATGTCCAGGACGTAAAAAAAAGAATAACGAATTCCCATTTTAGAAAAAGTAAAAGTATTTCACAATTCAAACGAGGAATATCTCGAAAATGGTTCATTCTACAAAAAACTGTATATGATATAAATTGTTTTTAACGCGATCTACTATTTTTGTGCAGTAACATTTTGTATATCTCTTACGGTTTACCAGTTATGCAAAATTCATTCAGAATGAAGAGGACTTTTGGGGATATTTCCAGAAAAGTCAAGGTATACATTTCATTTATTATGAAAATATTCTAAATATATAATATTTTAATCAAAATAGTTAGAGCAATTTTTGAGAAAATCAAAATTTTCGAAACATGTTCCATGTTAAGGGTAGTCTGGATTGGGGGAATTTTGTTGAAAATCTTCGTGTCGTAATTTTTAAAGATACTGAAGCTAAATACGAAAGTTGTTATTTTTCCGACTTTTAGGTTTTGAGTTATGCTATTCCCAGACACACACAGGAACCTTTTTCTATACTGTTTTTTAATTCAGGGGGGCTAAAAGTGTGTATTTCCGGTGAAGTTTTGATGTCGAATTTTTGGGTGGAATGCAATACCTTCTCTACCTATTATGTACGTGGTAAAGAAAGTTATTAATTCTTATACATATGCAAAGAGGAAGTGAAAAGTAAAATGGAGGAGGCATGGAGAATTGAATTACATAACAATTACGCTATCACTATTCTAAGAGATTTCTATAACAGCAGTTTCTGAACGACGTTTTTAGCTTTGGAGAGAAAAGAAAAGCCACACATTACAATCCATCTCTCACTTTGTTTTGTTTATTAATATTCAGCCCATCACTTTTGTTTTTATATGGAGGCGTATCAAAGACGCTGATGCTAAACGAGATTTTATGCAGACAGAATGAAACACTTTTGACAGCTCTTAAACGTTATCTTGCCATCGTTTATATGTAAATCACCAAAGGATGAAAAAGTGACATTCCCATCGAGTCACAAATCTTCTGTGCTGTAGCAGGAATCGATTCTCTAGAGATACGAGCACAGTTTTCCGTCACGTACTAAAGCTGATTATTTATTGCTATCCGATGTGTAGAGTATTCCATTAGCTTTCGCAATGCATGAGATTTGCACATCTGGTGGAGGAACAGCTTTTATACCCTGTGTGTACCTGTCTTAGGGAAGAGGAAATATTGGATTACACCCAACATTTCGATATCGAAATCCCATTAAAAATCTTGAAATGTGTTTCTGTATAAAAGTGCTTATGTATGTTTCATATATGTTTAAATCCTTTAAGACGATTTTAAAATGCTAAATGTGGAAATTCATAAACCATTCTCTCAGAATCTGTTTAAACTGTCAAACTGAAATTTTTACAGGATGTAGTTACATACCTTCAAAGTTCAATAATCTACTTTTATCTTACAAGCTTGTTTATTAAGGAAGATAGGATTATATTCTTACTGATACCATTTTTGATTACCATTTATCAATAATTACATGTTATTAGCACCAATTTACATCCTGAACAGCATTCATAGTTTGTTTTGATCATCCATACATTTCTTTAATGCTTTCTGAGCAAACGGGTCATTTTGTAATAGAAACATGTGATGCCTAAAGGATTACTCTGCTAACCCTCTACCCCTTCACACCAGTCCATGTGTCCCTCACCAGATTACACAGGCTCAATAGAGTGTTGGGTTGTTCCATAAAAGGTTTCCCAAAGATATATCTCCTTAATGCTAACACTTCATGGAGCATAATCAACTGACATTTGTGAAAATTGCAACACCAAGGGGGAAATCCATGAACTCAATGAATTTAATACCCCAGGTTGGGTACCTGACAACTAACAAATGATAAACTTTTCAACTTTATGCATGACCTTTGAGACCTAGTATTCAGTATTTGCTGTTGCCTCCATGCGCTGCAATTAGAGCTGTTATATGCTATAGTATTGAATCAAAAAGGTTATGAATAAGTTTCTGAGGGATTTCCCTCCGCGCAGTTTGTATCCGTGACACTGGTTACTGGAGGACGACCGTGACTCACCAGATACCGACCAGCCATATCCCAGACATGTTCGATAAGCGACATGTCAGGCGAACTTGTAGGCCAGGGAAGCAATGGTACCCGTCGCTCTTTGAAGAAGGATTGTACATTCCTCGCAATATGTGGCCGAGCATTGTTCTGTTGAAATGTGGCCTGTGAAGATGCCTGAAGCAGGGGGAGTACCTCAGACTCTAAAACCACCGTTAGTTACCGGTTGCTGTTCAAAGTGGCCTCAATTCGTAGAATGCGAGATCGGTTGTTGTAACCAATGACGCCCCAATTTATCATACCTGGTGTTTGTCCGTTATGCCGCTCAACAATGCATCCCTCCAGGTAACGCTCCCAACAGTACTGCCGGACACGTATGTTGCCATCACTGTAGGACACGTTGAAGTGGGACTCGTCCAAAAAGACTACATTTTGCACCCCGGTGACGGTGTTCACGTGCCCATTGCATTCGGAGGAGCTTGTGGTTTCTGGACAATGGAAGCCGAGGTAATAGCATGCATGCAACCAATCCAACCTACAGCAGACGGCGATGAACCGTTGATGCAGACAAGTTCACACCTGTTGCAGTGCTCCAGCGTCGAGCCAACACTATGGATGAAGCTATACTGTCCATTATGTCCATGCGGGCAAGATGACGGTCATCCCGTGCTGTGGTCATGTTCCGTGGTCCAGTACCCGCTCTTCGCTGCGTACGACCTTCATCTATCCACTGCTTTCACACACGCATCACTGTCGTAGCAGCATGCCTGTAAAAGTTCAAATGTTACGGTATGACAAACCCGCTTTCCGGACACCGATCCTTCCGCCTCGATCGAACTCGCTCACATGCCGATACTTTCCCTTGGACCGTCGGCGAGGCATACTGGCACTCACTTGTTTCACAGCTTTGCACTGAGTAAACTGGGCGAAACACTGACCTTGTCGGACCGACAAGAGAGCCTACGTGTACCCCATCTCTCTGCAAACCGACTCACTTATTGCTTGCACACTTCTACACTTGCACCAAGTTTGTAATTATTCGGGAAATTCTTTCTTGGTGTTGTAATTTTCAGAGTCGGCACTGTATTGACAAGCTGTTTCAGACCCGCGCAGTCTACAGTGTGTGTTGCCCTGAAACCATCCTATTATGTGTAGGTGCTTTCTCACTGGTGCATGTTCAGTAACAAAAACTACTGTTACTTTTAACTGAAACTTACTACATTTAAGCAGTCTGTGATTTAGAGGTTTACATGGTTCTTTGATAAACAATTTTCCATGCGAATTCCTGGAATCCTCCTCTTCCAGGCCAAAGAATGTTGTTTAGTACACCAGTTTGTGATTTATGTGTGCCTAAATGTGGCACTGGTATGGGTTTCAACTGTGTCGATCCTTGCTGTAATTTCGTCAGCTTTCTAATTGCCTTCAATTCCTCTATGCCCTGGGTCCCATGACAAACATACGAGGGCGGATTGATAGGTTCACGACTTTGACGAGAGAGAGCGTTCTAATCACAGGTTTCTTGTTTGAATCCAAGTCTTACATCTATTCTGGGTATAAACGCATAAATTCGTCGTCATTTGGTTCTTAGAACATCGTTGAGGGCATCTAAAATAAGCAGATATTTGTTGTTATGTAGAAAATGGAGAAAAGTGAATTTCGTGTTCTGATAAAGCACTACTTTTTGCGTGGTAAGATGGTGAAGGAAACGAAAGAAAAGCTGAACAAGTATCATGGGGGCTCTGCTCCATCACATGGCATGGTTCACAGAATTTCGATGTGGCCGCTCGAGTACAAGAGGTGCCGTGTGCACAGGACGGCCGGTTGAGGTCACAGCAGAAGAAATGGTGAACAAAGTTCACGATATTTTACTGGAAGCCCGCCGAGTGAAAATCTGTGATATAACCAAGACCTAAACATCTCGAATGAACGCGTGTGTATAACATTCTGGGTATGAGAAAGCTGCCAGCAAGATGGGTGCCGCGACTGCTCACAGTTGAGTACAAGCGAGATCTTGTGTCCGTTTCACAGAGATGTTTGAACATGTTCCAGCACAACCCAAATGAGTTTTTGCGGCATATATCACGTTGATGAAACTTGGATCCATTATTATCAACCTGAAACCAAACAACAATCAAAGCAGTGGATTTCCTTCGGCGAACCTGCTCCAAAGAAAGCGAAAATCATTCCGTCGACAGGAAACGCGTGGCAGCTGTCTTTTGGGATTCAAAAGAGGCGATAGACATCCACTATCTGGAAAAGGGTAAAACGATCAGAGGTTCATATTATGCCGCAATGCTGGTTAAGTTTCACAAGGAATTGTTAAAGAAACGACCCCATTTGGTGAAGAAAAAGGTTCTCTTTCTCCAGGATAATGCACCCGCATAGGTCAGCCATTGCCATCGCAAAATTTGTGGAAATGGGCTACGAACTGCTACCTCGCCCACCATATTCTCCACATTCGGCTCCGAGGGAATTCCTTCTCTTCGCAAACCTGAAAAATTGGCTCGCGGGGAGAAATTCACGTCCAGTGAACACATCATTGCAGAAACCACCTCATCTTTTGCAGACTTCAAAAAATCATATTTTTGGAAGGTTAAAAATTTGGGGAAACGTTGGACAAGGCGTATTGAATTGAAAGGAGTTTATGTTGGAAAATAAAATTGATTTTATGGAAAAAAATTGTCATTTTATTTAAATAGTCACTGATTTATCAATCCGCCCTCGTACTTTGGTATATTAAATAAAATATCCGGGCTTGGCCGTGGTGTACTGGGCTCTTCCTTCCCAGACTTTTCGCTTGCGACTGCGGCAGACATCATCAGTGGGAGTGGCGAGGTCGAAGTGATCTAGCAGAAGTTTCGACAGCGACTACTTCTGGGAAGAAGAAGAAGAAGAAGAAGAAGCAGTAAATCACGGCTCACAAGCCCGGATAATACTTTAATATTGACACTGTTCGTGAAAATCCACGATTTTTATATTTTGCTATGTTCTGCCAGGTTGGATAAGGCAATAATACATTCACCTACCGGTCTAAATGACACTAACGGAATGTTTATATCCTTTAGTGCTTCCTGGCTCTCTGAAAGAATGAAGATCTGTTTATTTTTATACTCTCTTCTAAAATTTTCTTTTGTTCATTGCAAAATGACCAATACATCGGCTTGAAATACCATGGTTATCAGACCCAGTGAATTACTAAAGCTACACCCAGGTTTTAAATCAAATACCCCAGAACCCTTCCCTGAGTCTGCTTTTGAGCCGCCTGTGTACCAAATCAAGTAGTTTCTGATAGCATTCTTGCCATAAGTCTTCTTCAATTATCGTTACCTTAAATTTTTTATGGCGATGTAAAGCGTTTCCGAGGTAGTCAGCTCCCGTCTTGAAAATTGGACCTAAAATCTCCTTCGTTATGGCTAAGATTACCGATGCAGACCTTTGAATATTAGTTGTCTTGTTTTTCTGTAGTCTGTGGAAAGCCATTATGGCCCCCCTTTATCAAAATATTCAAAGGGATCAGCCTCAAGAGTGATTGCATTGCTGCAGTAGGGTTCGTGCCCTTTTCCCCATCCCATGTTACATTCACATGACTTTATATACTCGCTCTATCGCTTAGTGGGTACATAAATTATTCTTACGTAAGTTTATTTTGCCATATACTTAATTTTAATCGAAATAAACCTTTGCAGAAATAGCTACATTAAACATTTCGTTACAGATGCAAATAGAACAGCGATAGTCAAATGTTTAAGAACTGGAAGCTATATGCTGGCCTTAAAATTCCATACTGTTTCCATGACATTGCGAGAAACAATTTAATCGACAGCACATTAAAAGAATAATAAAGTAATGAACAAATCGAACCATTAATAAGAGATATCTCGGAAACGGCTGATGCCATAAAAAGATATATTTTTGGCCATCACATAACGTTTACCAGTTATGCAAGATTTTACTAAATTCCTTCCGAATGAAGAGGACTTACATGTTGTTCTGAAAAAATTCAAGATATACATATCATTTTTCATGTAAATATCTTTAATATATGGTATTTTAATAAAAACCGTTAGAGCCAATTTTCAGAAAGTCATGTAAAAGGTAGTTTCGAATGGGGGAATTCTCGTGAAAATCTCTGCATATTTGGAGGGTACTGAACTAAATATCAAGATTGGTATTTACTCGGCTTCTCGTTTTCAGTTATGCTGTTCACACACACACACACACACACACATACAGGACTTTTTAAAACATGCTTATCTTGGATTCAGGGGACCTTAAAACTTGTATTTCCAGAATTCTCGGTACAATTTCTGAGTGGAATGCAATACATTCGTTATGTAGAATAAGTAAAAACGGTTCCAGGTAAAAATGGAGAAAATATACTCGCATATGTTTGTTAAGTAAGACACCACATGACAGAAGTTGCCATATCTATTAGTAGTGCCAATTTTAGAGCATATCTACTTGTAAAAGATGGGCTAATCTTTACCATACTACCCCAATGTGTGTAGTAATTATGACTTTCTTCTCTGAACTGGTAAACAAATCGCAGTACAAACTGGCAGATAGAGTTCCATTTAAAAATCTGATGTGTTGCATTCACATGACTTTCTCTACTCTTCTGTAAACTATTTTTACAAACACTTATTCTCCATCTACTTCATGTTAATCCAGATAAACATTTGCAGAAATATCAAATGTTTTAAGAGCTGGTTGCTGTGTGGAGCATGCATTTTCCTTCCATGTTCAAAAACCAATAACGAACTCCCATTTGAGAAAAAGTATAAGTATTGGAAAATTCAAACAAATAACAAGGAATATCTCGGAAATGGTTCACTTACCAAAATAAATGTATATGACACAAATTGTGTGCTTTAACGACATTTACATTTTTTGTGTAGAAAAACTTTGTCTATTTCTTATGGTTTACCAGTTATGCAAAAGTAGTTCACAATAAAGAATACTTTTGGAGACATTCCCAGAAAATTCAAGATATACATTTTATTTCTGATGAAAGTATCTTAAATATATGATATTTTAATCAAAATCGTTAGAGCCATTTCTGAGTAAATTAAAATTTTCGAAAAATTTTCCATGTAAAGGGTAATCTGGGGTGGGGGGATTTTCTTGAAAACCTTCGTGTTGCATCTCAGGAAGATACTGAACCTAAATACCAAGTTTGTGTTTATCCGACTGTTCGTTTCTGAGTTATGCTGTTCACAGACACACACAGACACACACGGACATATTTCAAAAAATGCTTTTTTTTATTCAGGGGGTCTTAAAACATATATTTTGGGTGAATTTTCGGTATCGAATTTTCTCTACGTAGTAGAGAAAGTAAAAAACGAATACCGAATTCCTATTTGAGAACAGGTATATATATGTATTAGAAAATTCAAACAAATAATAAGGAATATTTCGGAAATGGTTCACTCCACAAAATAAACGTAATGACAAATTGTGTGCTTTAACGAGATCTACATTTTTGTGTAGAAAAACTTGTCTATCTCTTACGGTTTACAAATTGTGCAAAAGTCGTTCACAATGAAAAGAACTTTGGGAGACATTCCCAGAAAATTCACAGTATACATTTCATTTGCCATAAAAGTGTCTTAAACATATGATGTTTTAATCAGGATCGTTGGAGCAATTTTTGAGAAAATCAAAATTTTCAAAAAATATTCCATGTAAAGAGTAGTCGGCGGTGCGGGGATTTTCTTCAAAATCTTCGTGTCGAATCCTTGGAAGATAGGAAACTCAAGTATCAACTTTGGTATTTATCCAACTTTTCATTTGTTCACAGACACACGCATGGAAATGTTTCCAAACTGCTTTATTTGGATTCGGGGCACCTTAAACGGTGTATTTTCGGTGAAATATCGATATAGAATTTTTTATTAGAATGCAGCACTTACTCTACTTGCTACCGTAGTACAGATATTAAAAACGTACTTAAAATAAGTAAGTTTCCCAAAATGCAAAACATATATTAAAATATATAAGCAATTTAAACTATTAAGGGTATCCATAAATGAGATTTTGAAAAAATTTGTATTAATGTGCAAAAACACCAGCTTGAAATGCATACTGTGACTTTTCCTCTTGCAGACCTTTAAAACTTCAAAATGTTACCAATATTTAATAGCCGAAGAGAACTGGGCCTATTGGCCTGTATTTACTTCTAAACCCTTTTTCTCGACCTTGGCTTCTGTTACACTTTTGCGCGGTAAATACACTACGTGATCAAAAGTATCCGGACACCTGGCTGAAAATGACATACAAGCCCGTGGCGACCTGCATCGGTAATGCTGGAAGTCAATATAGTGTTGGCCCACCCTTAGCCATGATGACATCGTTCACTCTCGCAGGCATACTTTCAATCATGTGCTGGAAGGTTTCTTGGGGAATGGCAGCCCACTCTTCACGGGAGTGCGGAACTGAGGAGAGGTATCGATGTAGGTCGGTGAGACCTGGCACGAAGTCGGCGTTCGAAAACATCCCAAAGGTGTTCTGTAGGATTTCAGTCACGACTCTGTGCAGGCCAGTCCATTACAGGAATGTTATTGTGGATTACCACTCCGCCACAGCCCATGCAGTATGAACAGGTGCTCGATCGTGTTGAAAGATGCAATCGCCATCCCCGAATTGCTCTTCAACAGTGGGAAGCAAGAAGGTGCTTAAAATATCAATATAGCTCTGCTCTGTGATCGCAACCACGCAAAACAACACGGGGTGCAAGCCCTCTCCAGGAAAAACACGACCACACCATAACATCACCACCTCCGAATTTCCCTGTTGGCACTACATACGCTAGCAGATGACGTTCAGCGGGCATTCGCCATACGCACACCCTGCCATCGGATCGCCACATTACGTACCGTGATTCGTCACTCCATACAACGTTTTGCCACTGTTCAATCGTGTAATGTTGATGCCCCTTACACCAAGCGAGGCGTCGTTTGGCATTCTCCTGCGTGATATGTGGCTTATGAGCAGCCGCTCGACCATGGAATCCAAGGTTTCTCACCTCACGCTTGTCATAGCACTTGGAGTGGAATCTGATGCAATTTGGAATTCCTGGCTGATGGTCTGGATAGATGTCTGCCTATTACTCTTTACGACCCTCTTCAAATGTCGGCGGTCTCTGTCTGTCAACAGACGAGGACGGCCTGTACAATTTTGTGCTGTACATGTCCCTTCACGTTTCCACTTCACTATCACATCAGAAACAGTGGAGCTAGGGATGTTTGGGAGTGTGGAAATCTCGCGTACAGACTTCTGACACAAGTGACAACTGACCACGTTAGAAGTTCGTGAGTTCCACGGAGCGTTCCATTCTACTGCTTCACGATGTCTAATGACCACTGAGGTGGCGGTAATGAGTACCAGGCAGTAGGTGGCAGCAAAATGCACTTAAGATGAAAAACGTATGTTTGTGGGGGTGTCCGGATACTTTTGATCACATAGTGTAGGTTGCATATGATGTAGTTTATAATCAACCTTATTCAAGTTTTCAGCGGAAACTAGGAGTAAACAAACTATGAAAAATCTGATGTATTTCACTCACGTGACTTTCTGTACTCTTGTACAAATTATTGTTACAAAGGCTTATTCTCCATCTACTCCATGTTAATCGAGATAAACATTTGCAAAAACTGGCATATTATTTTTACTTTCTGTGCTACGTATAGTAAGTAGGGAAAGCATTGTATTCCACCAAAAATTCGATATCATGGCTTCACTGTTTTGAGGTGTCCCAAATCCAAAAAACTCATTTTTGCAAACGCCCGCGCACGCACGCGCGTGTCTGTCTGTGAACAGCATAATTCAGAAACAAAAATCGTTATAAATACCAAAGTTAGTATTTGAGTTTAGTATCCTTCATGAATGTGACACGAAGATTTTTAAGAAAATTCCCCCACCCCATATTGCCCTTTACATGGAAAATTTGATTTTCCCAATAATGGCCCAAACGATTTTGATTAAAATATCATATGTTTAAGATATTTACACGGCAAATGAAATGTATATCTTGAATTTTCTGGGGATGTTCCCAAATGTCCTCTTCATTTTGAATGACTTCGCATAATTAATAAATCGTAAGAGAGAGATAAAATGTTACTGCACAAAGGATGTAGCTTTCGTTGAAAAACATGGGTTATCTGTTTTGGCCTAGTGATCCATTTCCAATATTCCTAGTTATTTGTTTGAATTTTCCAATACTTATACTCTTTCTCAAATGGTAATTCGTTATTCACTTTTTATGTCCTGTACGTGCAAAGAGAATGGAATGCGCCACATAACAACCAGCTCTTAAAACATTTGACTATCACTTAAAGCCAACCATATTCCCCTTGCATCTACAAGAAAATTAGCAATAAGATTAACATCTCGATTAACATGAAGTAGATAGAAAAAGTCATGTGAGTGCAACACATCAGATTTTTACTATAGTTTTTAATTACTCAAGAAATTAATTCGAGCACGGTAACGTATGAGGCTCGCATTCAGGAGGTCCCGAGTTCGATTCCCGTCGACCACCCACGCTGACCTTGGGTTTTCCCTGGTCGGTAGGATATTTCTGGGTTGGCTTCTCATCTACCACAATTTGCTTTCCATCATTTTCCTCTCATTCCGCTTCCTTTTCATCCCTAAAGTGTGCTTCTAAGTGTCGTGGCGTATGACGGTGCCGGGTAGATGCCGCGGATGCATGTTCAAAGGAAAGATTCCCCGTGGACACTAGAGAGGCCTGTTTGGTCGATGGATAGTTCAGCACTATAAGCATCTCCGGCAGTAAGACGGGTCTACGAGTCTGATGCCGTTAGGTACTGTAGCGGCCTGTAGCCTCCTGTAGTACTGTAGCCTCCACTTCACCCCTTCTTCCTGGTAGGTGGTAGCCATAAAAGATCTATTTAGGTCGTAGTGAACGAAGTGTCCCCCCTCCATTGTATAACCTATACATATAACTGCTGCTATAATAGACGTATAAGATATTTCTTTGAAATTAACTGGGAGACAGTGTTAGAGAAATACTTATTTCCCATGTTTAAATCACTACGTCCAACGCTTTGATTTCCATCATGTATGTAGCATTAACCATTTTGCTTACGTTTCAATTATTATTAACATTCCAGGAAAAGCAATTTAATTATTGGTTTACAAAACATTACATGTCAATCCCACAGAGAGAGAAAAAGGAGAAATGTCAGACAGGCATAAGAGGGAGAGAGCGAATGATAAACTGAGAGTCAACGAGAAAGAGAGTAAAAAAGACAAAGAATGCTTTCTGTATTTAACGCAGCAACGGGTGCTGCCATTAAGAAATGAGGACTAGATCTCTCTGGATCATCTAGGCAAACAAATCTGACGTTACTTTCACGTGAATTCTCCTTACTAAAGTTTATTTTTATACAACTTCTACAAACTAATCTTAGGAAAGCATCTGTCTGTCTACTTCACCGTAGCTTTGGGAGGCATTCTACTGGCCTTCACAGGTGGATTATGCTTTCACGCATGCACTGGCGTCCTATATTACGTGTACAATTCTAGATTATTTACGAGGATCATCAAATAAGTGAGTTTCCCTATTTTATAAAAAGTATTACGCACAGTTGATCATGTTGAATTAATAGTATTTATGTTCTACAATCCTTCTGTTACTTTTCTACATAACCAGTATGTTTATTTCAAGCATTTTTGGGGCCGTGACACAAGTTTATCCAAGCCCGTGTTGTACCAGGTCGAGTCCTGAGCTCGCAAATAGCTGTTCACTGATTTAACTTCATCATCAGCGTTAAAGTGCTTACCTTTTAGTTGGAGGAACACGTGAAAATCACTTGGGGCAAGCTCTGGTGAATACGGAGGATACGAGAAAACTTCCAAGTTGAATTTTTACCCAGGCGGAGCTGGTTACGACCACAGGACCCAACTTCTGGTTCACTTCTGATTCATCTTCGTCACGATGTTAAAGTGCTTATCTCCATGATGACCTTTGACTCAAGGGAACATGTGAAAATCATATGGGAAAAGATGTGGTGAATATGCAGGATGCGAGAAAACTTCCCAGTTGAATCTTCTGAGCTCTGCCTGGGTCAAGGTTAAACTTGGAAGTTTTCTCGTATCCTTTGTATTCACCGGAGCTTGCCCTAAGTGATTTTCATATGTTCCTCCTACTCAAAGGTAAGCACTTTTAACACCGATGATGAAGTCAAATCAGTGAACGGCTGGTTGCGAGCACAGGACCCAACCTGCTACAACTGGCTTGGAAGAATTTGTGTCACGTCCCCGAAAATGCTTGGAAAAACATGTTGACTACGTAGAAAAGTAACAGAAGGATTGTACAATATAAATCAAAATAATTCAACATGATAAATTGTGAGTAATGGGTTTTTTCTATAAAATAGCGTAACTTTCTTATTGGACGCCCCTCGTATATATTATGAATATATAGCTTTCAGCACTAGATTTACCCGTCATCACTTCCAATAATCATGTTTAAATATACAAATACAAAATGTAACAAAAATGTACGGCACAAATTGTAGGACACATTCTTTACACATAGACGAAGAAATATGTTATATGAACATGGGTCTGGAAACGCTTTCTTTCCATTTTACAAGTCATTTTCTCCAACTCATTAATAATGGGAAACACACAAGGATAGAACGTATCAGCATACCACATGCAACTCTTTCTCACAGGAGATCTTCAATATGCCCTCTGTGAGCATTGATACATGCATCAACCCGCCGGTTTAGTGAATCCCGGATGCGCTGATGTATCCCCGGAGTATTGCGTATGGTTTCGCAGCCTTCCATATACGGGCACGCAGACTTTGTACATTTGGTACTGGGGTTCGATACACAAAAGCTTTCAAATGTCCCCTACAAATAAAAGTTCATTGTGTATTATATGGAGAGCGTGGAGGCCAAGCAATCGGTCCACCTTTACCTATCCATCTGTCGCCGAAGCTGTTATTTAGAAGCCGACGGACATTTACACTAAAACAAAGAGGTGCTCCATCGCGCATGAAGTCATGTTTTGTCGCACAGCTAAAGGCACATAATGATCAGGTAGAGCATTCTCTACAAAATTATGACAACTTTGTCGGTTGAGCATGGGTGGAAGAGCGTGAGGCCGTACCAAACAGTCACCAACAATGCCGGTCCAAACATTGGCAGAAAACCTTTGTTGATGACTTGCTTCAACATTCGCGTGAGCATTGACGTCAGCCCATACATGTCGATTGTGATAATTTACAATCTGATCTCCTTGAAACGACGCCACATCTGTAAACAGCACCGTTGCACTAAAATTAGGGTTGACAATTTGTTGCATAAGCCATTTGCAGAAGCGTGCCCGTGCAGGAAAATCAGCTGCTGATAGGCCTGCACACGCTGTAAATGGTATAGATACAGCCGGACCTCATGTAACACTCGCCAGACAGTCATGTGTTCAACATTCATTGTTGCAGCTACTTGTCTTGTACTGACACAGGGTCGTCGTCCACTGCCTGAAGAATTGCCGCTTCCCATTGTGGTGTCCTCGTCTTTCTAGGCCTACCCGGTCGCGAGTATCAGGCTGAAATGCCCCATGTTCCCTACGATGACGATCAAACGTTTTCCTCTCGGGGCTCCTTTGTCCTGGAAATCTCTTCCGGTACAAACGTTGAGCGCAAGCGCCATTGCCGTCTGCTAATCCATAGATCAAATGGGCATCTGCCATCTCTGTATTTGTGTACACTGACATTGCAAGAGCCAAGTCTGTGATCAACTCTACTAGTACGTAGTAACCCGTGTGCTTGCCAAGGTCGTACTGCTCACTGGAACAGTTGATGTTAACTGTAAACAAGTAGTGATGTAAGTCGCATGGCAACAGGGACATGTATAGTAAGACGCTGACAGTGCACCTACGATAATGACAACGTAACCAATTGTGCATGCTCCCCATGAATCTAACGTTCTGTTCGTGTGTGTTCCACATGATTAATGAGTTGAAGAAAATGAGTTGTAACGTGGAAACAAAGTGTTTCCAGACCCATGTTCATATAACATAATTTCTAGGTCTACCTGTGAGGTATGTGTCCAGCAATTTGTGCCGTACATTTCTGTTGCAGCCTGTATAACTAAATAAAACACTGTTTTGCACTATTTCTCCACGAAGAAAAAGTATTTTAATGACAGTATATGGTAAAATTCAAGTAAATTATACCTTTTACACTCAAGGAGGACACTTTACTGGACATTCTTTTAATAACCTGTCTAATCTCCATTCCAGTATTTGATATAGTCCCCTAGACACTGAATCACTTAGGTAATAAGATGACCTCTGGCTCTAAATGCAAGTACTTCCACATTTCATAACGGTGTTTCTAGAGGGCGGTGAGTGATTCAGTGTCTAGGCAGCTAAATCAGGTATTGGACAACATTAAAAATCTGATGTGTTACACTCACATGACTTTCTCTACTCTTGTACAAACTATTTTAGCAAACGCTTATTCTACATGTACTTCGTGTTAATCGAGATAAACATTTGCAGACTTTATCTTAATGCTTAGTTTCTTGTAGATGTAAGGGGAATATATATTTACAAGGGCAATATAGAAATACAGTAGCCTTTAAGCATATACATATCTCTTAATAGCTGGTTGCTAGGTGCAGCACCATTCCCTTTGACACACATTAATACTCTTTGCATATCCAAGACAAAGAAATGAATACGAATTCCCATTTAAGAAAATAAGTATTGAAAAATTTAAGAGAATAATAAGCAATATCTCGAAAATGGTTCACTCAACAAAAAAATGTATATGACATAAAATTGTGTATTTTATCGCGATCTACATTTTTTGTGTAGTAAAAGTTTCTCTATCTCTTATGGTTTACGGGTTATGCAAAAGTCGTTCACAATGAAGAACGGTTTTGGAGATATTCCCAGAAAATTCAAGATATACGTTTTATTTGTCATGAAAATATCTTAAACATATGATATTTTAATCAAAATCGTTAGAGTCGTTTTTGAGATAATTAAAATTTTCGAAAAATCTTCCATGTAAAGGGTATCCTGGGGTGGGGCGATTTTCTGGAACACCTTCGTGTCGCATCCCTGGAAGATACTGAACTTAAATACCAAGTTTGGTGTTTATCCGACTGTTCTTTTCTGAGTTATGCTGTTCAGACACACACACACACACACGCATAGACACACACAGACACACGGACATGTTTCCAAAAATGCTTTTTTTGGATTCAGGGGGTCTCAAAACATGTATTTCCGGTGAAATCTCGGTATCGAATTTTTGGGTGGAATACAATACTTCCCCTACTTACTATACGTAGTAGAGAAAGTAAAAATTGGATACATTATTAATATAGTGTGTGTGTCGTCTTTGAGAGTAAAAAGTGTTATTTACTTCACTTTTACTTTTTTTTCATAGAGATACTGTACAAAACAGGGTTTTATTTAGTTATGCATTTAAATATACTATGTGGTCAAAACTATCGGGACACCCCACAAACACGCGTATTTCATCTTAGGTGCATTGTGCTGCCACCTACTACCTGGAACTCATTATCCGCGACCTCAGTAGTCATTAGACATCGTGAAACAGCAGAATGGGCCGCTCCGTGGAACTCACGGACTTCAAACGTGGTCAGATGATTGGATGTCGCTTGTGCCAGATGTCTGTACGCGACATTTCCACACTCATAAACATCCCTAGGGCCACTGTTTCTGATGTGATAGTGAAGTGGAAACGTGAAGGGACATGTACAGCACAAAAACGTACAGGCCGGCCTCGTCTGTTGACTGACAGAGACCGCCGACATGGGAAGAGGGTCGTAAAGAGTAATAGGCAGATATATATCCAGACCATCACAAAGGAATTCCAAACTGCATCAGAATCCACTCCAAGTACTATGACAGTTAGGCATGAGGTGAGAATCCTTGGATTCCATGGTCGAGCGGCTGCTCGTAAGCCACACATCACGCAGGAAAATGCTAAATGACACACGTTTGGTGTAAGTAGCGTCAACATTACACTATTGAACAGAGGCAAAACGTTGTGTGGAGTGACGAATCACGGTGCACAATGTGGCGATCCGATAGCAGAGTGTGGTTATGCTGAATGCCCGGTTAGCGTGTGTAGTGCCAACAGTAAAATTCGGAGGTGATGGTGTTATGGTGTGGTGGTGTTTTTCCTAGAGGGGGCTTGCACCCCCTGTTCTTTTGCGTGGCACGATTACAGCGCAGACCTACATTGATATTTTAACCACCTTCTTGCTGCCCACTGTAGAAGAGCAATTCGGGGATAGCGATTGCATCTTTCAACACGATCAAGCACCTGTTTATACTGCACGGGCTGTGGCGGAGTGGTTACACGACAATAACATCCCTGTAATGGACTGGCCTGCACAGAGTCCTGACTTGAATCCTATAGAACACCTTTGGGATGTTTTGGAACGCCGACTTCGTGCCAGGCCTCACCGACCTACTTCGATACCTCTCCTCAGTTCCGCACTCCATGAAGAATGTGCTGCCATTCCCCAAGAAACCTTCCAGCACCTGATTGAAAGTATGCCTGCGAGAGTGAACGCTGTCATCAAGGCTAAGGGTGGACCAACACCATATTAGCTTCCAGCATTACCGATAGAGGGCGCCACGAACTTGTACGTCATTTTCAGCCAGGTGTCCGGATACTTTTGATCAGGTAGTGTATGTTTATTGCAAGTGATGACCAGTAAAGTTATTGATCAAAGTTATATATTCATATGTGAATAATCTAGAACTGTGTACTAAAACAGGATGCCTCTTTATGCGCGAAAAGGTAAACAGATATATGCGTCTCCTATTGCTATACATACTCCAACCGTGAAAGCTAGTAGAATGCCTCCCAAAACTGCGGTGCGACATAAATGGAAGCGAGTGTACAAGGGGATAGAACATACTATTCGCTACATACTCCTTAAAATTCCATGTTGTTTCCATGTCATGCGAGAAAAACGACAAAAGTTGAAATCTTCAAACCAATAATAATGAATATCACGGAAATGGATGATGCCACAAAAATACGTAAACAAATAATTAGTATACCCACTAATAAGATGCAACGGGTAGAGAAAGTCATATGAATGTAACACCCGATTTTTTACTTACTAATTGTAAACAAGCGATTTGGCTCTTTGGTAACGTACGAGGCTGCATTCTGGGGGTCATGGGTTCGATTCCTGGGCAGGATGCTCTGACCATAGATGGGGCACACAGGATGCATAAGCTTGCTGGTAAAGTTCTCAACCTTGTTAGATGGCAGTCTTTTCCGAGCCGCATAGGGTGGCTCGAGAGTCCTCGTAGATTCCGCCAGAGAGAAGCCTTTTCTGAGGAGCTCGACCGTGTGATTGGGCCATACTTGCAAACCTTAGGGACCTCTGCGTGTCTTTGTGACCTGTCTGTCTGCGGCTTATAGCCTCCTGCTTTTCCTTCACTTCATCCGTTCCTCCTGAGGTGTGATAGGTACAAAAGGTTTCCATTGGTTCGAGTTTCGAGTTTTCCTCCGTTACCTGGTCAATAGTCATACTACGGGTAGGCAGTACCGAGCGAGGTGGCGCGGTGGTAACGTGTGTCACTTGCATTCCAAAGATCTCAGGTTCGTTCCCTGGCGACTGCCATAGTTTCCCGAGGAGGAAGCGAATACTGGAGTGATTCATCTTGTAACAGGATTCTCCTGCCTCTCATTTCCTGTAACCATCATCTCCCGTGTTATCTGTTTCAGGATTGTAAAACCAGGAGACAGTGCTCGGCGGGTTGCGTTTGGACGGTGACCATGCGCTCTATGGGAGTTATATCCTGACTCGGCTGGAAGGCGACTCTGGGTGATTTTGGGCGGGAAGCTCGGGTGCGGTTGTAGGCGTTTAATCTGGAAACATTAGGGGCCCCGTCTATGCTTGCGCCCCTCGTTATCCGGATCTGGTGGCCTTTCGGGTGTCTTCCCCTCATCTCTTCTTTCCACGGTCATGTAAAAAGTAGGATGGAGCCGGCTGGCTAGCGTGCGGTGCTCTACCGCGGTTTCTAGTGCCCCCTCTGTTTGTCCATACCTAAACTTTTATAGGTAAGCAGTGGAAAAATTAAAAATATTCCTCATCTCAATTCTTCTTTACTGCAAGATTTTCAGATAATAGCAAAGACAGTTTTATTATTTCCAACAAGGATTTCACTTATAGCAATTACCTTCTTCTTTCTGGTAATCCCTTGAAGAAGTAATTTAATTAGCCCCACGTTTAGGCACCAATTTGAAGAAGCAATTGTTTCGTTATTTGCACCACGTTCTGGCGCCAATTTGAAGAAGATGGTTTGTTACGCTCCACGTATGGACGACAATTTGAAGAAGGTTATTTAATTAGCTCCACGTATGGAAGTAGTTGTATTATATTGTATTATAGTTCAACTGTTGGAGTGCCGAACACTTGAAGTAACTGCAATCTCACGTATGTTAAACTGCTTCCGGTAGCCTTCGCCCCAAATGTACTTTCAGGTGGCATTTTCCCCAAGTTTAAAAAATATTAACTTTGTAATTAAACTGTTTCTATAAATATTTAATATTTATGTTTGCCTGGCTGCGTCAGTATTATTGTTAGAAGCACGGATGTCTTGGCAAGGTCGTGGTGCGACAAGAATGTAGGCTAACACAGATTTTAAGTTTTAATTCACTCCTTTTTATTAATCCTTGACACAAATTAAATAGCACTTCACTGATATCGAGAGCTGTGAGATTCTTTTATTAAATACTTGCACTTTTTAACACGTATACATATTTTTTTGTCTCACACGAATACGTATTATATTTCTCTAGAAGACGCATCTTGCATCCGGTTACTATCACGGTCTGCAGGCAACTGACATGATTTAAACCGTCTAAACTGGAAAATGTCTGTATTTCAGTCTCTGATTGGCTAATCCTAGTCCAATAGAATACCTGCATTTAACTAAAGCTTTTTCTGGTTGTTGATTGGATATTTTTAAACTGTCTAAAAATTTACATTATTGTTTCTCTAATAATGACTAGTAGCATTTAAACTCTCAAACAAATTATTGCCTCAAGGTTACCTCATTGTTACCTCATTGTTAGCAACCTTCAACTTATTATTCTCACAGCTCTACATTATTAAATTACGTAATACATTCACATAACATTATTACTCATGGATACAATAATATATGCATATGCAATGACTGTTACATGCATTTTACAAATTATTACACACATATTGCTTCAAGGCGGGCTGTTATTGAATTTACATGTTATATAATTAGACTGAAATTATTTAGGTTTTAAAAATACTGCCTCACCCTCTTGCCTTATTCTGTGCTAGGATTATTTTCCCAGCTTAATCTTGATCTAAGATAATAAAACATGAATGGAAGCAGACCCTGTTCATGCGACTGGTTATTTGCTGTCATGGTATTAGGAGAAAAATTGGGTGTGGATGCCAGAAAATCAATTATCAGTTCTCAGATATGTTGGTAAGCCTGTCACTTAACAAAAACCAGTCGTCTTTCTTGTTTTTAAATGCGAGGAAAGGAGTGGTAGAGAGAATACAGAATTCGCCCTTAATGCAGCCAGTATAATATTTATATACATGTTATTCACGTCCTCAGAAAATATACTTTCTTTTCTAAATATTTATTCTTCTTAAATTGTGTATAAGTGTACTGAGGCACAATGAATAAGTAACCTTACAGACAAAATAATCTTATGTGTTACATTCACATGACTGTATCTATTATTCAACAAGTAGATCTTAAAAAGGTTTATTCTTCTGTCTAATTCATGTAAATTAGTAAACTTTGTAGAAATGGTTTTATTATACAGGGTGGATATGTAGAAAGAAATGTCTTGAATAAAAGTTACTTAATATTATGGGGGAAAGTCAATTTCATTAGTAGTGTTCTATTTGTAGGAAGTTATGATGGTCAATTTAATTTTTTTAATGGAAAACTATGTATGGACTAGAGGGATAGTAAACTAACGCACAATAATTCTTTTCTGCCATGGTACTGCAACTTTCACACAGATATAGTTTGAATTTTTTACTGCAGAGGGTATTTTTTGTTTCATGTCCATCTCTAGCGGGACAAGCGTGAACTACGCAACAAAGGTAGCGCGCATGTTACTGTCGTCCACGTGCGAAGAGCAGAGAGGTGTGGTTCGATATTTGTGGGCCAAAAAGGCATAAACCAAGTGATATTCACAGGTACATTCGTGACGTGTATGGGGAAGATTGTATGGACCATACCAATGTCTCCCGGGTTGTGCATTATTCCTAGAGGGCCGTGTGAACCTTAGTAATTCGCGACGCTCCCGGAGGCCGGTAACACCTGCAACCCTGCAGAATGTCAGAAGCATTGAGGCGGCGATTTTGAACGACCGGCGTGTGCAACTGCGAACCTTATCACAACAGTTCAACATTTCCTATGGTTCAGTGTAGGATATTGTTCACGACGCGTTAAAATTTCATAACATTAGTGCTCGCTGGTGCCTAAGAACCTGAAAGACAACAACAAGGGCCAGCGAATGATGACGAGCTTGGATCACCTAACGCGGTACACCGCAGAAGGGCATGACTTTCTGAAAGGAATCGTCACTGGTGATGAGTCGTGGGCATACAACTACACGCCCGAAACCAAGCAGACAAGTATGGAATAGAAACATGCTGGATCCCCAGTGAAGAAAAAGTTCAAAGTGAGTCAATCTGTAGGAAATTGCTTGTGGCGGTATTTTGGGATATGCATGGTGTTGTATTGGTGGACTTTGCTGAACACGGGACCACCGTAAATGCTGCAGCCTACATGAAAACTTTGGTGAAGATGCGTCGTGCCCTTCCTGACAAACTCCACAACATGAATGCTGACGATATCAAAATTCTTCATGAAAATGCTGGCCCCATGTTGCTGCTGCTGTTCGTCAGAAAATCACAAAATTTGGTTGGAAGGTGCTCCAGCATCCAGCATACAATCCGGACCTTGGACCGTCGGACATTCATCTGTTTGGTCCCATGAAGAAATTCCTGGCGGCCAACGCTTTGCGACAGATGCGGAAGTGAAATCAGCAGTCCGCAGATGGCTATACTCCAAGGAAACGGACTTCTACGAACAGGGCACTTTAAAACTGGTATCACGATGAAAGAAATGTGTTGAGAATCTTGGTGATTATGGCGAAAAGTAGGTAAGAGGTGTAAGTTCATTTGTGATTTGTTTTTTTTTTTTGTTTTAACTATTAAACATTTTTGTAAAAAAAATTATTGTGCGTTACTTTTCGATCTGCCCTCTAGGTTGTTTTCACATTAAAATGGTTAACAAAACCTGTTTATTCTTTATGAATAATGAAACAAAATAAAAAAATGTTGGTTCCCAATTACGAAGCGTAACTTGACCTCCAAATGACCATCCATGGATGGTCCAACCATTCATTGCGCTCTTCGTACACAGCCACTCAGAATTTTCGTTGTTATTTACGTTGGAGTAACACCAAATCGAAAGTAGTTTATACAGATGTTGCTTAGTTTTATAAGCGGAGTGAAAAAAAAAACACAAAAAGTTAGGTTCCCATTTAAAAAATTTAAATTGACCCTAAAATGACCATCACAAGGTCCTCCAAATAAAACGCGACTAATGGCATTAACTTTCCCCCATAATATCAAGCAACTTGTATTCAAGACATTTCTTTCTACAACGCTTAGTTTAGGAGATTTTTACAGTCTCGACTTAAATGGTCCATTCTGTATATTTCCTTCTATGTACAATGGGAACAGGAGAATGCAGTAAGCTTAAGCGATTGTCAAATCTTTTAGGAGCTGGTATTTATGTGATGGGTTTGAAATTCCGTTGCATAACCAGGGAAAAAAAACGAAAAACTACATCCTTTTTGATAAAATTATAAATATATCAAAATTCAAACGAATAACGAGGAATATTTTGCAAATGTTTAACTCCAAAGATTCTCTACCTTCTATCGCTTATTGGTGGATATGCAAACTGAAAGATTATTATTTTCTCTACTACGTATAGTAAGCAGGGTAAGTATTGCTCTCCACGGCAACGTTCATACCGAGATTTTACCGGAAATACATGTTTTGAGGCCCCCTAAATCAAAAAAGGTCGGTGTGTATGTCTGTGTGTCTGTGAACAGTATAGCTCAAAAACAAAAAGTCGGGTAAATGCCAAACTTGGTATTTAAGTTTACTATCTTTTGAAGATGCGACACGAACATTTTCAAGTAAATCCCCCCATCCCAGATTACCCTTTACCTGGAGCATTTTTCGAATTTTGATTTTCTCAAAAATGGCTCTCACAATTTTGATTAACAAATCGTATATTTAAGATATTTCCATGACAAATAAAATAAATGTCTTGAATTTTCTGAAAATGTCCCGAAAAGACCTCTTCTTTCAGAATGGCTTTTGCGTAACTGCGTAAGAGATAGCCAAAACAGATACACAAAAAATGTAGAGTTCGTTAAAACACACAGTTTAGATATATGCTTTTTTGTGGAGTGAACTTATCCGAGATATTCCTTGTTATTTGTTTGAATTTTCCAATACTTATACTTTTTTCTAAAATGAAAATTCATTTTTGTTATGTCCTGGACATACAAAGAGAATGGAATACTCCACTTAGCAACCAGCTCTTAAAATATTTGACTATCCCTTATAACCTACCATTCCCCTTGCATCTACAAGAAAATTAGCAATAAGATGTTTATAGTCATATGAGTATAACACATCAGATTTTTTTCTATCTACTTCACTATATTCGAGATAAACCTTTGCATAAATAGCTACATTACACATTTCGTTATAGATACCAAGAGAACAGCGATAGTCAAATGTTTAACAACTGGACGCTCTATGCTGGCCTTAAAATTCCATACTGTTTCCATGCAACCGCTAGAAATCGACTGGAGTTTAAAAAGAATGAGAAATTATTAAACAATTCGAATTATTAATAACGGATATCTCGGAAATGGCTTATGCCACAGAAAAGTTATTTGAAGTAAATTGTGGAGTTTTAGAAACTTCTACATTTTTTGTATAGTACGTTTTCGTCTATCGCTTAAGGCCTAACTACTTAAGCAAGGTAAAATAAATCTCCTTCCGAATGAAGAGGACTTCTAATCTATCCACAGAAAATTCAAGATTTACGTTTTTTTGTTACGTAAATATCTTTAATTATTGTATTTTATTGAAAATCGTTCGAGCCATTTTTAACAAAACCAAAGTTTTTGAAAAATATTCCATGCAAAGGGTAGTTTGGGGTAGGGGGGTTTTGCTGGAAATCTGCATGTCGCATCTTAGGAAGATACTGAACCTAAACACAAAGTTTGGTACTTATCCGACTTTGCTGTTTGAGTTATCTTATTCACAAATAGACACGCTGACACTTTGACACATTGACTCAATATAGGCATTTATCTTTTTTTAAAAAAATAGTGGTAGCTGAGGCAGTATTTTTAATACTTAAATGATTTCAGTCAAATTATATAATATAAATTCAACTAAAGGCCGCCTTAAAGCAATATGTGTATAATATAATATATAAAATGTATGTAACAGTCATTGTATTAATGTTTACATTACTATGTACATGTTCAATGATGTTATGTGAATGTATTAGGTAATTTAATAATGTAGGAGCAGTGAGAAAAATAGGTTAAAATTTGCCCTCAATGAGCTAACAATGAGGTAGCCTTGAGGCAATAATGAATTTGAAACTTTAAGAATACTACTAGTCATTTTTGGAGCATTAATAATGTAATTTTTGTGATAGTTCCTAAAATAGCCAATCAGAAACCAGAAAAAGCTTTAGTTAAATGAAGGTATTCTATTGGACTAGGATTAGCCAATCAGAAACTGAAATATAGCATAATTTTCAAATTCAGAGTTCAGTTGGTTGTAGACCGGATGCGAGACACGTCCTCGAGAAGTTTAATATCTATCCAGTGTGAGAAAAAATAGTTTACGTGTTAAAATAAATGCTAGTAATTAATAAATAATCTCAATTCTCTCTCCCTCTCTCTCTCTCTCTCTCTCTCTCTATATATATATATATATCAGTGAAGTGTTAGTTAAATCACACGAAGCATTAATAAAAGGAGTGAAGTGAAATTATAATCTGTGTAAGCCTACATTCTTAGCCGCACTACTCCCTGCAAAGAAAGCCATGCCTCTAATAATAATACTGACGCAGCCGAGGCAAACATGAATACATAATATCTAAAGAAACAGTCAAATTACAAAGTTAATATTTTTAAACTTGGGGCGAAAGCTACCGGAAACTTTTTACCATACGTGCGATTGCAACTGCTTCAAGTTTTCGGCTCCGCAACAGTCGAAACACAATGCAACTTCTTCAAACTGGCTTTCCATACGTAGCAGCGACAAACTACTTTAAATTGGCGTCCAAAGCGTGGTGCAAACAACGTAAACATATATACTATTTCATAGCTAGAGAAGGTATTGCATTCCACCCAAAAATTCGATACCAAGATTTCACCGCAAATGCATGTTTTGAGGTCCCCTAAATACAGAAAAAAAATTTCTACAAAAAGGGCATGTATCGTTCAATATCTTTCAAAGATGCAACAAGAAGATTCTCAAAGCCCCCTACTCGAAACTACCATTTAAAGGGAACATTTTGTCGAAATTTTTGATTTTCAAAAAAATAGCTGTAACACTTTTGATTAAAATATCGTATATTAAAGACATTTACAGGACATTTAAAACGTGTACTTTGAATTTCCTGGGAATAGCCCGTGAAGTCCTCTTCATTCGGAAGAAGTTTTATATAAAGTTGTATAACTAGTAAATGCTAATCAAAAAATGTAGAGCTCTTTAAAACACACAGTTTATTTCAAGTAACCTTTTTGTGGCATAAGCTCTTTCCGAGATATCCGTTGTTCAATACTTTGTACCTCGATTTTGTAATGTTTCTCGCGATGTCATGGAAACAGTATTGAATTTTAAGGCCAGCATATAGCGTCCAGTTGTTAAACATTTGACTATTGTTGTTCTCTTTGCTATGACGAAATGTATAATGCAGCTATTTCTGCAAAGGTTTATTTGGATTAAATGTAGTATATAGGAAAATACTATACAGTAAGAATAGTTTGTATACCAAGTAATAAACGATAAAGGGTATCGAAAGAATTGTTGATGTAACACATCAGATTTTATTTGTGGTTTTTTACTTTCTCTACTACGTAGAGTAAGTAGGGGAAGTATTGTATTCCACCCAAAATTTCGATACCGAGATTTCACCGGAAATACATGTTTTGAGACTCACTGAATCCAAAAAAAGCATTTTTGGAAACATGTCCGTGTGTGTGTCTGTCTCTGTGTCTGTCTGTGTGTCTGTGAACAGCATAACTCAAAAACGAAGAGTCGGATAAACACCAAACTTGGTATTTAGGTTCAGTATCTTTCAGAGATGCGACACGAAGGTTTTCAAGAAAATCCCCCACCCCAGACTACCCTTTACATGGAACATTTTTCGAAAATTTTAATTTTCTCTAAAACGGCTCTAAAGATTTTGATTAAAATATCATATGTTTAAGATATTGTCATTGCAAATAAAATGTATATCTCGAATTTTCTGGGAATGTCTCCAAAAGTATTCTTCATTATGAACGACTTTTTCATAACTGGTAAACCATAAGAGATAGACAAAATTTTACTACATGAAAAATGTGGATCGCGTTAAAATACACAATTTATGTCATATACATTTCTTTTGTTGAGTGAACCGTTTGCGAGATATTGCTTGTTATTCCCTTAAATTTTCCAATACTTATACTTTTTCTCAAATTCGTTATTCATTTTTTTATGTCCTGGACATGCAAAGAGAATGGAATGCGCCACATAGCAACCAGCGTTAAAATATTTGACTATCGCTTAAAACCTACCATATTCCCCTTGCATCTACAAGAAAATTATCAATAAGATAAACATCTCGATATCTCCATTAACATGAAGCATATGGAGAATAAGCGTTTGTAAAAATAGTTTGTACAAGAGTAGAGAAAGTCATGTGAGTGTAACACATCAGATTTTTTATTTTGCACGCCATTAGATACCCCTCCCCTTGGAAAAACCAATTTCCTTTATTCACCTAAACAATTTCAAATTTTTATTCAAGGGCTTCAACACGCAGTAAATCAGGATCTCCTACTCTTACAGATTCCGAATATCGTTTATCTTCTGAAGTAATGGGCCAGTCTTTAACGCTCAGGCCATAAAAACCTAAAATAAATCAACAACTAAATACTCTGAACCAAACAGCTAGGAGTATTTAACTGTAACAAGGTTGCCAAAATAAAACCATTAAAGCTCACTAAAAGAAAATCTTGCATGTTTTGTATTCACATTACTTTCTCTACTCACTCATCTACAAAATAATCATACAAAAGCTTATGAGGCGTGTATTAAACTAAGTGACGTTTTAATATTTTGGGCGATTACTGTATTTCTATATTGCCCTTGCAAATACAAAACAAGGGGAGCATAGTACGTCTTAAGCGATAGTCAAATATTTTTAGAGCTGGTCGCTACGTGTAAAAGTTAATTCTCTTTGCATGTCAAAAGATCGTTTCTGCAAATGTCTATCTCGATTAATATGAAATAGATGGAGAATAAGAGTTTGTAAAAATAGTTTGTAGAAGAGTAGAGAAACTCATGTGAGTGTAACACATCGGATTTTTTTAAAGATGTAACACAGGGTTTAGAGGGAAGATAAACAGGCATATAGGTATTTACACCATTTTGTCTTTCCTCGTGTGTACCATTTTCAAATTTTAATTGCTTCTCGTGCATCAATTGTGATCGGATTTTAATTAAATAACTTATACTTGATTTTTTACTTGTATCTCCATAAAACTAAGCGATTACTTTTTATTTAATGCTGCTGGTTTATAAAATATACGTTTTTGCTTAATTAACTTCGAAAATGCAAAAAAGCTAATGTCTAATTAGGTAAATGTAATTGAAATAACAAACCCTAGGTTCACAGTTAAACTTAAAGAATAAAGAAAAAAACAATTTGCACTTCATTTTTTCATTTCTCTACTAAGTATAGAAAGTACGTGAAGCATTGTATTCAACTCAAAAATTCGATACCGAGATTTCACCGGGGATAGTTTTGAGCTGCCCTGAATCCAAATAAAGTATTTTTGAAGCATTTCGCCTGTGTGTCCTTGAACAGCATAACTCAAAAACGAAAATTCGGATAAATACCAAACTTGGTGTTTAAGTTCAGTATCTTCAAGAATGCGACACGAAATATTTTCAAGAAAATTCCCCTACACCAGACTACCCTTTACATGGAACATTTTTTCAAAAAATGTATTTTGTCAAAAATGGCCTTAACGATTTGGATTAAAATATCATATGTTGAAGATATTTTCATGGTGAATGAAATGTACCTTGAATTTTCTGGGAATGTCCCCAAAAGTCCTATTCATTCTGAATGACTTTCGCATAAGTGGTAAACCGTAAGAGATAGACACAATTTTACTACACAAAAAATGTAGATCGCCTCAAAATACACTATTTGTCATATACATCTTTTTTTTCCGAGGAATCATTTCTGAGATATTCCTTTTTATTTCTTTGAATTTTCAAATAGTTATACTTTTTCTCAAATAGGAATTCGTTATTCGGTTTTTTATGTCCTGGAAATGCAAAGAGAATGAAATATTTCACATAGCAACCAGCTCTTAAAATATTTGACTATCGCTTAAAGTCTACTTGCACCCTTGCACCTACAAGAAAATTAGCAATAAGTTTCTGCAAGTGTTTAAATCAATTAACATGAAGTAGGTGAGAAAAAAAGGATGTGAAAATAGTTTGTACAAGAGTAGAGAAAGTCATGTGTGTGCAATCATTAGATTTTTTGTGTTGCAAGGAATCTTCAGAATATCACTACTTTATACAAAACGTGTATAAAAGCGATATTGCCTAGGAAAATAATCATCACATAAAAATGAATTCATTTCCTGTATTTATAGTCTTGCTACATACACGAATATAAGAAAGATTTGCGATACAGTTGGAATTTGCCGAATGTTCTTCAATCGACAGAAAATTAAGAGTATTCCAAATGTAGGACCTCATGAAAATTGTATGTGCGATTTTAGCATTGTTTTCCAAAGCATTCATAAGAATAAATATTATCATCATGGAACATTATTTTTGCCACAAAGTAAATGCACCTTGATTTAAAGCCATGTAGAGAATTATTATAACGATAGTACGCGTTGTGAAGTTATTATTTGTCTCAAACTAGAACGATCCTCTTGTAAGCATATGAGAGGGGACAGACAGACAGACAGACAGACGGAACGGTCTTAGGCTATTTAGATTAAATTGAGTTTTATTTATGGGCGCTCTTTAACTACTATGGTACTTAGCGTCCCATTCTATATTGGGTGTGAAAGACCAGTAATTTACATCAGAGGCCTCTTTATCAGGCTTGAGGTTCTTTTACCTGTCGTAAATCTACGACACGGGACCAGCGGCTTTACTTCCCTTCCGAAGGAAGACATGCTAAGGATTTTTACGCCCGAAAAAAAATCCATCGCCCTCCGCCAGGTTTGAACCCGCGACCTCAGGGAACTAGAGGCTAGCATGGTAACCACTACACCACGGAGGACGACTCTTAGGCTGTTGGTCGGTGGAGGGAAGTTCGTGGGTGTTTTATTTGCTTTCGCACAATAACCGCCTCCAAGAAGTACACTACTGTAAGTAGTTTTTTAACCACTGCTCGGCATGAATGAGTTTCGGGGAGAGAAAAGTCTAGAAATGTTTAGATACACATACACCACAGATGTGTTCTAGGATCGTGAATTATTAAGGAATGCTTACAAAACATGTTGTATATACATAAAAAATCTGATGTGTTACACTCACATGACTTTCTCTACTCTTGTACAAACTATTTTTACAAACGCTTATTCTCCATATGCTTCATGGTAATCGAGATAAACATTTGCAGACTCTATCTTATTGCTAATTTTCTTGTAGATGTAAGGGGAATATATATTTACAAGGGCAATATAGAAATACATACATATCTCTTAATAGCTGGTTGCTAGGTGCAGCACCATTCCCTTTGCCACAGATTAATACTCTTTGCATATCCAAGACAAACAAATGAATAACGAATTCCCATTTGAGAAAATAAGTATTGAAAAATTTAAGGGAATAACAAGCAACATCTCGAAAATGGTTCACTCAAAAAAAAATGTATATGACATAAATCGTGTATTTTAGCGCGATCTACATTTTTAGTGCAGTAAAATTTTGTCTGTCTCTTATGGTTTACCAGTTATGCAAAAGTCGTTCACAATGAAGAATACTTTTGGAGACATTCACAGAAATTTCAAAATATACATTTTATTTGTCATGAAAATATCTTAAACATATGATATTTTAATCAAAATCGTTAGAGCCATTTTTGAGAAAATTAAAATTTTCAAAAAATGTTCCGTGTAAAGGGTAATCTGGGGTGGGGGATTTTCTTGAAAACCTTCTTGTCGCATCTCTGGAAGATATTAAACCTAAATACCAAGTTTGGTGTTTATCCGACTGTTGGTTTCTGAGTTATGCTGTTCACAGACAGACACACACACGGACATGTTTCCAAAAATGCTTTTTTTTTAGATTCAGGGGGTCGTAAAACATGTATTTCCGGTGAAATCTCGGTATCGAATTTTTGGGTGGAATACAATACTTCCCCTACATACTATACGTAGTAGAGAAAGTAAAACTCTGATGTGATAGATTCACATCACTTTCTCTAACCCTATAGTTTATACAACCTATTGTTAATGTATTGTGTGTTTTTAACCTCACCAAATAGTATATCGTTACTTTGATTCATAGAAGCAGCAATCACTTTGGCTGCTTTCACGGTAAAACATTTCTGAAAATTAAAATTAAAGCTGATTTGTCTCTTACTAGGCATAATGAAAGATCTTTAAATGTAAGCAACGAAAATAAAGAACTGAAACTAAGAACATTGGAAAATGGTACTATAACAAATCACAGGGTTCTGAATTTAAAATCTTTTTGAGCGCCACGGAGTTAAACAGCCCTCTAAACCTAATTTCTTTATACTAAATTCAAATCTGCTTTCCATTTTTTAAGTACAATTTAAATATGTGAAGGTATGCAAACAGATTCTACAGATGTAATAGTTTATATTGAACTAAGAAATATCAAACAAACTTTATGATTTTATTTTCTCCTCCGCTTGTTGAAATCGAACGCTGAGTTGACTTGGTTTGTGGTCCTGACGAGGGTTGTCTCTAATTAAACACCAACAGTAGTTGGCCAACGTCCCATCAACCCTGGTTCCTTGTTCGCATCTCTTTTATGTCCTGGTGAAATCTACCCGTGTTCTTCACTTAGTGCACCTAACTTTCCAGGAAAAAAATCAAGATACGAATGCAGAAAATGCAATTTTAAGCTCGTATTGTACCCGAATGCCTTTAACTTTTCAGCATGGTTTTAACAGTATGCTCATATTGGTCATCTTTAACATTGCCCAAAGACTTGTTTATAACTTCATTGAATGAGCCCCAAGCTTGAAGCTCTATGTCCGTCATTATATTACTATCTCTACTACGTAATGTAAGTAGGGGAAGTATTGTATTGCACCCAAAAATTCGATACCGAAATTTAACCGGAAATATATGTTTTGAGACCCCCTGAATCCAAAAAAAAGTATTTTTGGAAACATGTCCGTGTGTGTGTCTGTGTGTCTGTGTGTCTGTCTGTGAACAGCATAACTCAGAAACGAACAGTCGGATAAACACCAAACTTGATATTTAGGTTCAGTATCTTCCAAGGATGCGACCCGAAGGTTTTCAAGAAAATCCCCTCACCCCAGATTACCCTTTATATGGAAGATTTTTCGAAAATTTTAATTTTCTCAAAAATGGCTTTAACGATTTTGATTAAAATATCATATGTTTAAGACATTTTATGACAAATAAAATGTATATCTTGAATTTCCTGGGAATGTCTCCTAAAGTATTCTACATTGTGAACGACTTTTGCATAACTCGTACACCATAAGAGATAGACAAAATGTTACTACACTAAAAATGTAGATCGCGTTAAAATACACAATTTATGTCATATACAATTTTTTTTGTTGAGTGAACCATTTTCGAGATATTACTTGTTATTCCCTTAAATTTTTCAATACTTGTTTTCTCAAATGGGAATTCGTTATTCATTTTTTTGTCTTGGATATGCAAAGAGTATTAATCTGTGGCAAAGGGAATGGTGCTGCACCTAGCAACCAGCTATTAAGAGATATATATATGCTTAAGGCTACTGTATTTCTATATTTCCCTTGTAAATATGTATTCCCCTTACATCTACAAGAAAATTAGCAATAAGGTAGACTCTGCAAATGTTTATCTCGATTAACATGAAGTAGATGGAGAATAAGGGTTTGTATAAATAGTTTGTACAGGAGTAGAGAAAGTCATGTGAGTGTAGCACATCAGATTTTTTTAAAATGAACGTCGTTCATGAGTTTGCGAACCTGTGGGCTGTAAAAATGCCTTCTTTCACTTTTGATTCAGACAATATTGCAAACTTCTGAATATGGTGTTGGAAACGTGGGCTACGTTTGTCCAAAGCTTTGAAAAATTCCTTCATTATCCCTAATTTGATATGTAACGGGGGTAGCAAAACCGTTTCTGGGTGAATCAGTGGGTGATTTATTACATATTTTGTCCCTGGCAATAACTCCTTTCTTTTTGGCCAATTAATATGACCCTAGTGTTTTTCTATGGCTCTAGAGTCCCATTCATACAAAAGCACGGGAATTTCGTGTACCCTGCTAGTTGGTCCAATAAAATACCGCCCACTTTAAGAATACAGCACACTACCACTTGTATTCATTACATTAAATTTTTTCTAGGATAGTATATAAATTTTTGTATGTTTCATTAAGGGATGTAGAGTGAGCTATTAGAACTGAAGCAAACATATTGCCATTGTACAGCAGAACACCCCTTTCAAATTTCTCTTGCTTGAGTCAATAAAGAGACGCCAATCTTTTGTCTTCGTAAGCTGTTCCAAGACGACCTATCAAGTTAGGGATATCACAACAATACATTAGCTCCCCTTTCTTTACAAATTATTTCTGGAACTGTTCTTCTCAGTGTCTGTAGCAGTAGAAAGTTGTTGCAGGTCCTAAAAGATTGCTTTCTTTCAGTCTTGAACATGAAAGTTCATTTTTTCTTTGGTAAAACCCAAATTAGGCGGCGCCGTGGTCGAGTGGTTTGACCGCTCGCCTCCCACCGAGGCGGCCCGGGTTCAATCCCAGGGACCTGCATGTTGGGATTTGTGGTGGACGAAGCGGCGTCTGGGCGGGTTTTCTCCGGGTTCTCCGGTTTCTCCGCCATTCATTCCATCAACCGCTCCATTATCACCTTTTCTTTCATCCATTTCACCAACATTTCGTTTCATCTACTTCCTTCATCCCATACCAGGCATCGGGCTGATCACCCATCCTGGATGTTCTGTCTGATCCATGAGTGTCTGCTCCTCGACGGGCCTCTGACCCCAGGCACCCGCCTGTAAGTCCTGGTGGTGTAAGTCATACATAAGAAGAGGTTAAGCAGATAATGAATGAATGAAAAAACCCAAATTATGTCAACTTCTATGTCTGGGACCAATTTAAATTATCATCTACACTCGAAGTATGAGTATTACTCTCTGGTAATACCATAGGTGGTGATGGAACACGAACATCAAGTCCATGAGGCACAGACCTAATTGCTTATGGTAAGCTTGGATATATAACGCCTGCCTTGTTTTTCCTATTGAATCCAGATATATTACACAGACCAAAATAACAGTCATTAAAATGATTTTGTTGTTCGCGCCATACCATAGGAACACCAAGGACATAGATGAACGAACTCCCTTGTACCAGTGTCTTAGATTTTCTACACAACTTTTGCACACTGTATCAGGAGCAAAATTCTTTTTTGGTCTTCTAATTTAAATTTAAAATAGGCCAAATATAAACTCTTGATAAATGCGGTAAGGTTTCCTTTCTACTGATTTATGACATAACACCCACAGACAACAGAATTTTTTAGGATTGTACTCACGGCCCCTCCTAAATATACCACTCGAGCTTGTAATTTTTTCCAGAAATAAAATTCACAACACAATACGACTTTAAAAGAGACCTGCTGAGTAGAAGTTTAAAACTGTACTGAGGATTCTAAGATAGGTTCCTGTTTGTACCTAAGGCAATAAATGTTTAAGGGATAGATTTTACATATTCGAATCAACCATGCTGTAAGTCGGATACCAGTGATGTTAATACTAGTGTACTGAACTTCCAATTTTTTGGTTTAAACAGAAATGTTCAAAATCTGTCCGTGATAGGCAAAAACTGTTGTTACTTTCAAAATCAAGGCATCCAATTTGGTGATTATGATGTAAACTATTCCGCGCTGCAAAATCTTTGTAGGCCTGTGTCAGATATGAATTAACAAAATGAAACAAGCTTATTAAATTGGTTTTTTGTTTATATTTGTCCACAAAATCACAGCAGTAAATTGATATCTCAATGTAAACATTCAAATACAAGCGCTTGCGATTGAAAGAAAGAAACAATGAAGCATCGCACAACTTCATGCGTGCCGTTATGTTACTAAATGATAATTAATTCTGTAACACACAGATTTGATGTCTTACTCGATTTATTGTCAAGAAGTTAGCGCTGCACACAAGTAGTGTCAAACACGTTACGTCAGCTCCTACAGGACCGTTCTTGTCTAAGATGGAGTATAGCAGACCTAGTGTACATGTCGAAAGTTTTGATAATGTAGGGCTGTGTTTCACAACTGATCTTCTACTGTGATGGTGAAACATCATCAGAGACGCCGATACAAAGTAAATATTGGGGGAATGGAAACTGAGTAATTAAAACTGACATTTGGTCAACAGCAATCAGCCCCTCGCATATATCACTTTGAGCGAAGGTTGCCTATCATTTGAAACGAGATTTGACTCTGTCGCGGTTCATCTCCACTTGTCTGAAAGACTTGATATGTACAAAAAAATAGAGAAACAATATTAATGCTCGGTGTGTAAAGTTTTATTCACTACACGTTATGGTAATAATTCAAAGAAAACTGAAATGCGATTTGAAGTCTGTAGAATTAATACACTGGGGTACATGGAACTTTCTTCTGATAAAAATAAATAGATACAAAACACAAGAAATATGCGTATTTTATGGTTAATGCGAGGATTTTCCAACTCTACTTCTTAATCTTCTGCGGCTAGGGAGTTTAGGTTAGTTAAACATACACTTGTGGATAACCTAAGGATAAAGTAATATTCGCATGCTGTGACACTGCCAAGTAACATACATAGCTCGATGAAACTTGAATCATACATAGAGGAAACTGCTACAGTAGGCAACTAAACGAAATATGCAATGAGACGAACAGAAATGATACTTTTATTCATAGACCATAAGCTACACTAAAGTCAATACGACATATGATGGCTCGCTAGATTTACAGAAACAGATACATGGTGCTTAAAAGGGTGTATGATCACCACAGACAGCAATGCATGCTCTGCATCGTGCTCCCATGCTGGCCACAAGGTTGTTAAGCAGTTCTTGTAGTAGGGCGTTCCATTCCTCCACCCGCGTTTTTGAAACTTTTGGATGGTCGTTGCTGCATGTGGATGTGCTACAATGCGTCGCCCCAAAGCATCCCACACGTATTTGATGGCATTTAAATCGCGGGAACGGGCAGGCCAGTCTATTCGCCGAATATCCTCTCGTTCCAAGAGATCCTGCAAGATGCGGTCGCGCATTGGCATCCATAAAAATGAAGTCAAGGCCGACTGCACCCCTGAAAAGACACACATGAGGAAGGAGTACTATCACAACGTTGACCAGTGAGTGTACCGTGCTCAAAGATTTGGAGGTCGGTGCGCCCATGAAACATTATGCCTCCCCTAACCATAACCAAAAACATCATGTTCCTGAGTTCATTACGTGTTCCCACCTCTCGCCAGATGAGGGAACATCGAGAATCACTACTTAGACTGAATCTGCTCTCATCCGAGAAGAGCATGCGACCCCATTCCTCGTTGGTCCAATTTTGATGCTCTTGTGACCATCGCAAACGATGCCGCCGATGTGCGGATGTCAATGGAACACAACGTACTCTAATCGCCGTGCCACTGTGTATCGTGAGATTGCGTGCCTAGTTGTCCTGTTAAATGTGGTTGCAATTGCACCCGCTGCTTGGTGTGGATCCCTTCTTGCCTGTTGCACAATGCAATACTGCTGTAGTTGATCGTGGTCGACCACCACCTCTCCTTGGGATAGCCATGCCTGTAGATTGGAAGGTTCCCCATGCACGTAAAACAATGCTGTGAGCAATTCCAAACTCCTGAGCAACACTCGTCACACTTCGCCCATCTTCCAGTTTCCCGATGATTCATTCATCCAAATGGTTCTACGGGCCATGTTTGCAATGAACACCACTACAATGCACCGTAACAGCTCGCTAATTGCCACACACCGTCTTGTCCTGTTTCGTCAACTACCCCGTGTTGCGGGACCAGACCCATTTGGCATTATAGGCTCGCTACACTCACGCCATGTGACGTCCAGCTTTCTGTGTACGTGTGAAAGACCCCTGGCAAAGATCCCGCACCCTCATCTACCTCCACCAAACAGTTCAGTTGTTATGCTACTTTACCCATGTCGTCCTTAGGTTTTGCACACCAGTGTATTTCATTCAAATTTAACATTTAGAACACACTTTCCTTTGAGACTCAAAGTTGATAGTCAACAATTCTGCATAACTATGAAGATATAAAGATCATTATAAGACTACTTTTACTTTGTCTCTATCATACCTATTAGGTAGAGGAAGTATTGTGTTACAGAAAAAAAAATATACAGAGTTCTCAGCGGAAATACACGTTTTGACTTCGCTGAGTCCAAAGGAGGAGGAATTTTACGATCCGAAACGTATGTTTTACAATAAAAATTGTCTTTATTTCTAATTTTCTTCAAAGTGACTTTAACGATTTTGATTAAAATGCCATTTTTAAAAGATTTGCATGACAAATGAAAGTTATAATTTGGATTTTGTGGGAATACCTATGAGGTCCTTTGCAGCGGAAGGAATTTTGTATAATTTTGAATAATTGGTATCGTTTAAGTGACAGACAAATATGTACTACACAAAATAAGTACTTCTCTTTAAAATGCACTATTTGTTTAAAACGACATTCTTTTGTTGCATAAGGCACTTCTGAGATAACCGTTATTAATGCATCGATTTCTTATTCCTTCTTTTTCACTTTCTCTACTACGTATAGAAGCATTCGATACCGAGATTTCACCGGAAATGTATGCCTTGAGACCCCCTGAATCTAAAAAGTTCATTTTTGGAAACATGTCCGTGTGTCTGTCTGTGTGGGTGTCTGTGAACAGCATAACTCAGAAACGAACAGCCGGATAAACACCAAAATTGGTATTTAAGTTCAGTATCTTCCAAAGATGCGGACAGGAGGGTTTTCAAGAAAATCTCCCCACCTCAGATTACCCTTCACATGGAACATTTTTCGAAAGTTTTAATTTTCTGGGAATGTCTACAAAAGTATTCTTCATTGTGAACGACTCTTGCATAACTGGTAAACCATAAGAGATAAACAAAATTTTACTACACAAAAAATGTAGATCGCGTTACAATAAACAATTTTTGTCATATACATTTTATGTTGAGTGAACCATTTTCGAGATATTGCTTGTTATTCCCTTAAATTTTCCAATACTTACACTTTTTCTCAAATGGGAATTCGTTATTCATTTTTTTATGTCCTGGACATGCAAAGAGAGTGGAATGCGCTACATAGCAACCAGCTCTTAAAACATTTGACTCTCGCTTAAAGCCTACCATATTCCCCTTGCATCTACAAGAAAATTAACAATAAGATTAACATCTCGATTAACATGAAGCATATGGAGATTAAGCGTTTGTAAAAATAGTTTGTGCAAGAGTAGAGAAAGTCATGTGAGTGTAACACTTCAGAGTTTTTTTAGTTCCATTTATACCTCATCTTTAACTGCATTGGTCTTATAGGCGGCTTTTCTTTTAGAACTCATTCTTACTTCTAGACTCTGACGAGGATAAGAAATAATTTTAGCTTCAGAAATATTCCCACCAACCAACCAGGAATAAAACCCGGGACCCCTAGCACAGTATGCAGTTGCTCCACCGACTGAGCTATGTGGTCAGCCTGGATCAAATTGTTCAATAATGTCATTCTTTTCAAGTCTCATTAATTTTCACTTGTTTCTCGTGATGTCATGGAAACAGTATGGAATTTAAGGCCAGTACATAGCACCCAGTTCCTAAACATTTGACTATCGCTGTTCTCTTTGTACCTACACGAATTATGGTTACTACCCCCAGGAGGGAGGGATGAAGTGAAGGAACGACGGGTGGCTACAGGGACGCGCGGAAGTCCCTAACCTTTCCAAGAACACAGAACCGTCTCACTACTGGAGCTACCTAGAGAGGCAGCCCTCTGGTGTCCACAGGCAGTACTCTTTGCTTTGAGTACGCTACAGTGCCATCTGTTGGCACCGCCATACACCACGGAACCTGGAAAGACACTTGAAAACCCCCAGCATTCGCCTGTCGACCCGAGGAAACCACGAAAAACCCATGGTTCAGAGTGGGCGGTCACCGGGGTAGAACCGTGTCGCCACATTGTTCGGTCTTGCTTATAGTAGGAAAAGGGACCCTTGCATTTCGTTCAAATATTGGATAATGAGGTTTCACCAGTAACACACATTTTCAGACTCCATATATCCTAAAACAAAACAAAAAAACAAGGAAAACACAAGAAATCTGCTGTGTTACACTCGCATGACTTTCTCTACTCTTGTACAAACTATTTTTACAAACGCTTATTCTCCATATGCTTCATGTTAATCGAGATGTTAATCTTATTGCTAATTTTCTTGTAGATGCAAGGGGAATTGGTAGGCTTTAAGCGATAGTCAAATATTTTAAGAGCTGGTTGCTATGTGGAGTATTCCATTCTCTTTGTATGTCCAGGACGTAAAAAAAATGAATAACGAATACCCATATGAGAAAAAGTATAAGTATTGGAAAATTTAAGGGAATAACAAGCAATATCTCGAAAATGGTTCACTCAACAAAAAAAAATGTATATGACATAAATTGTGTATTTTAACGCGATCTACATTTTTTTGAGTAGTAAAATTTTGTCTATCTCTTATGATTTACCAGTTATGCAAAGTCGTTCAGAATGAAGAATACTTTTGGAGACTTTCCCAGAAAATTCAAGATATACATTTTATTTGTCATAAAAGTATCTTAAGTATATGATCTTTTAATTAAAATCGTTAGAGCCGTTTTTGAGAAAATTAAAATTTTCTAAAAATGTTCCATGTAAAGGGTAATCTGGGGAGAGGGATTTTCTTGAAAATCTTCGTTTCGCATCTCTGGACGATACTGAACCTAAATACCAAGTTTGGTGTTTATCCGACTGTTCGTTTGTGAGTTATGCTGTTCACAGACACACACAGACACACACGGACATGTTTCCAAAAATGCATTTTTTGGATTCAGGGGGTCACAAATCATCTATTTCCGGTGAAATTTCGTTATCAGTTTTTGGGCGGAATACAATACTTCCCCTACTTACTATACGTAGTAGAGAAAATAAGAGAAAAACTAAACACGTATAGAAAAACCTTCTGTGTGTGTGCCCGTGGACAGTATAACCGAAAAGCCACATCCATTTTCATTTCACTTCACCTTTGGTCGCTTTCAGGGTTGAGTGTCGGCGGGAGGTCTCTGTGTGTGCATGGAAGTAGAAAAGGATGCTCTGTAGAAACCTTGTCCCAGGAATGAGGGCGGTCTCCGGATTCCGCCTCCCCCCAGGGGACGTGTAAGCCCACAGGTGGTAAGCTGGCTGCACCAGTACTCATCCGGGGAGTTTAAGTTTGTGAATGTTAGGGATCCTGCCCTCTGCCTGTCATGCCCCCTGGTCCGGCGCCGCCTGTCTCCTCTCACCTCCTCCTCCCCAGGGGCCCCGCGTCTGGTGTTAGGTACATAGGATCTAGTAAATCGACGTGAATTCAAATCCTAAGTATAGATGAAGATTTTTAATAAAGTGTATCACGTCAAATTAGCTTCTACATCCAACCTTTTTCAATACTGTAGATTTTCTCAGTAATGGTTTCAACGATTTCGATTATAATAGTATGTGTTTATGTGTAACTCTAACAAGAGGATTTCATATTCCTGGAAAACGGAATATGCATTCTATGTATCATGTTAATATATAAAGGTAAATGGATAATACACTATGTGATCAAAAGTATCCTGACACCCCACAAACATACGTTTTTCATCTTAGGTGCCTTGAGCTGCTACCTACTGCCTGGTACTCATCCGCGACCTCAGTAGTCATTAGACATCGTGAAACAGCAGAATTAGGAGGCTCCGTGGAATTCACGGACTTCGAACGTGGTCAGGTGATTGGGTGTCACTTGTATCAGAAGTCTGTACGCGAGATTTCCACACTCCTAAACATCCCTAGGTCCACTATTTCTGATGTGATAGTGAAGTGGAAACGTGAAGGGACATGCACAGCACAAAACCGTATAGGCCGACCTCGTCTGTTAACTGACAGAGACCGCCGACATTTGACGAGGGTCGTAAACAGTTATAGACAGACATCTATCCAGACCAACACACAGGAACTCCAAACTGCATCAGGAACCACTCCAAGTACTATGGCAGTTAGGCGTGAGGTGAGAAATTGGATTCCATGGTCGAGCGGCTGCTCATAAGCCACACATCACGCAGAAAAATGCCAAACGATGCCTCGCTTGGTGTAAGGAGCGTCAACATTACACGATTGAACAGTGGCAAAACGTTGTGTGGAGTGACGAATCACGGTACACAATGTGGCGATCCGATGGCAGGGTGTGGGTATAGCGAATGCACGGTGAACGTCATCTGCCAGCGTATGTAGTGCCAACAGTGAAATTCGGAGGTGGTGGTGAAATGGTGTGGACGTGTTTTTCCTGGAGGGGCTTGCACCCCTTTTTGTTTTGCGTGGCACGATCACAGCGCAGACCCACATTGATATTTTAAGCACCTTCTTGCTTCCCATGTTGAGCAATTCGGGGATGGCAATTGCATCTTTCCACACGATCGAACACCTGTTCATATTGCACGGGTTGTGGCGTAGTGGTTACACGACCAATAACATCCCTGTAGTGGATTGGCCTGCACAGAGTTCTGGCGTGAATCCTATAGAACACCTTTGGGATGTTTTGGAACGCCGACTTCGTGCCAGGTCTCACCGACCTACATCGATACCTCTCCTCAGTTCGGCACTCCGTGAAGAATGGGCTGTCATTCCCCAAGAAACCTTCCAGCACCTGATTGAAAGTATTCCTGCGAGAGTGAACCTATCTTCAAGGCTAAGGGCTGCCAACACCATATTGACTTCAAGCATTACCGATGGAGGACGCCACGAGCCTATACGTCATTTTCAGCCAGGTGTCCGGATACTTTTGTTCACGTAGTGTATGTCCTCTTATTTGTCCCATTCATTCGTATACCACCTTTTAACGTCTTGAGTCATACCGGTGACTTTAACCTTAGGAGCAAATATTGTTCTTCGGCATTGAGTCCAGTCGCCTTAAAATGGTCTTAATCTTTGCGTTGGTAGTACCTGGGTTATTACATTAAATTTTCACACACACACACACACACACACACACACACACACACACACACACACACACACACACATTCACACTCTTTCACACATCTAGACTCTGGAATAGAGTATGAAATAAGGTAAAATTGCTACCCTCCAGCCCAGAATCCAACCCAGAACCTCTGGATTTGGACGTTAGCATGCTAACCACCAGAGCGCGGAGGCAGCTGAAAAAATTTCTTATGTGATACATTCACATGACTTTCTCTATCCTCTATCGTTTATTAATGGGTACACAAACTATTCCTACTAAAGCTTATTACTTTCCCTACTACGTATAGTTAGTAGGGGAAGTATGATATTCCACCCAAAAATTCGATACCGAGATTTTACCGGATGTACATGTTTTGAGACCCCTTGAATCCAAAAAAAGCATTTTTGGAAACATGTCCGTGTGTGTGTGTTTTTGAACAGCATAACTCAAAAACGAACAATCGGATAAACACCAAACTTGGTATTTAGGTTCAGTATCTTCCAGCGATGCGACACGAAGGTTTTCAAAACAATCCCTCTACCCCAGATTACCATTTACATAGAACATTTTTCGAAAATTTAAATTTTCACAAAAATGGCTCTAAAGATTTTGATTAAAATAAAATATGTTTTAGATATATCCACGACAAATGAAATGTCTATCTCGAATTTTCTGGGCATGTCTCCAAAAGTTTTCTTTATTGTGAACGACTTTTGCATAACTGGTAAACCGTAAGAGATAGACCAAATTTTACTACACAAAAATTTAGATCGCGTTAAAATATACAATTTATGTCATATACATTTTTTTTGTTGAGTGAACCATTTTCGAGATATTGCTTGTTATTCCCTTAAATTTTTCAACACTTCTCAAATTGGAATTTGTTATTCATTTTTTTTATGTGCTGGACATACAAAGAGAATGGAAGGCGCCACATAGCAACTAGCGCTTAAACGATTGGACTATCGCTTTAAACCTACCATATTCCCCTTGCACCTACAAGAAAATTAGCAATAAGATTAACATCTCGATTAACATGAAGCATATGGAGAATAAGCGTTTATAAAAATAATTTGTACAACAGTAGGGAAAGTCATGTGAGTGTAACACATCTGATTTTTTTCTATCTACTACATTTTTATCTGAATAAACTTTGCATAAATACTACATTACACATTTTGTTATATATACACAGAGAATAGTGATAGTCAAATGTTTAAGAACTGGACGCTATATGCCGGACTTAAAATTCCATACACTTTCCATGCAATCACGAGAAACAACTGAAAATCGACGAAACTTTAAAATAACAAGTACTGAAGCTTTAATAACGAATATCTCAGAAACGGCGTATGCTACAGAAAAACTTATTTGAGGTAAATTGTGTGTTTTAAAGACCTCTTGATTTTTTTGTAGTTCGTTTTCCTCTATCGCTTAACATTTACCGTTACACAAGACTATACAAAGGTCCTTCTCCATGAAGAGGATCTCATAGATTATTCTCAGAATATTCGAGATATACATCTTATTTGTTATGTAAATATCTTTAATCAAAATCATTGCAGCCATTTTATTAAAATTACTATTTTTCAAAAAATTCTCCATGTAAAGGGTAGTTGGGGTGGGGGAGTTTCTTGAAAATTTTCGTCACGTGTTTGGAAGGTATTATCCAACTTTTCGTGTTTTAGTTATGCTGTTCACAGATACACACGTACGTGTTTCTAGTTTTTTTTTCTTTTTTTAATTCAGGAGGCCTTGAAACGGTATTTCCGGTGAAATCTCGGAATTGTATTTTTGGGTGGAATGCAATACGTTATCTAATTACTAATGTACGTGGTAGAGAAAGTATTAGGCTATTATAAAGAATAATTTGGAGAAGAGTGAGTAGAGAAAGTCATGTGAATGCAACACATCAGACATTGTTTCAAGTACACTGTCGTGGAAACTATGCTCGAGATTGTGAGATGTTCACGATGCATTTGAAGTTCATTTCTAAGCAATTACATGTAAAGTGAGATTCATATGTTGCACTGGAAACTTTGTGATTACATATCGTATACACGTGCACCGCAGTTGGGGTTCTAATCCAATGTTCATTAGTCAACTTTGGAGCTGCGCCACACAACCAAAACAAACTACGGTACCAACACTGTTCAAGTGCATTGGTTAACCAGCAAAAAGCAACATGCAAATTCAATATCACAGTCTAATCTATCAAAATCTTTAATGAAAATGTTAATCTTTACTGGTGGAAACAAATCAATTGTATTTAGAAAAATAAGCTTAATTCATAGCAAAAAACGTTCGCACGTATTACATTCACATGACCTTCTCTCCCCAGTATAATTTATTAATCGATATAAAATTTATCTTATGAAAGCCTACTTTGAAGAAGTTAATAGTTGCATGAAAAGCTGATTTGCAGATGTATTTTTGTTGTTACGCTCCAAGTTTTTTAAAAAAAATAATATTTACTTTGTTATTAAACTGATTCTATAGATATTATTTAGTGTTATGTTTGCCTCGGCTGCGTCAGTCTTACGTTACTCTTAATCAGGGCGTGGTGCGACAGGAATGTAGTCTTACACAGTTTAAATTCACTTCTTTTTATTAATCCTTGACACAAATTAAATAGCACTTCACTCATATTAAGAGCTGTGAGATTCTTTAATTTAAAACTTGTGCTTTGTTAACGCGTATATTTAATTTTACGATTCACACGAATACGTAATATTTCTTTAGAGAACACATTTTCCATCCGGTCACTACCAAGGTCTGCAGGCAACTGAAAATATTTCAACCGTCAACATCCGTAAGCTTCTGTATTTCAAGTCTGTGATTAGCTAATCCTAGTCCAATAGAATACCTGCATTTAATTAAAGCTTTTTCTGGCTGTTGATTGGCTATTTTAAACTGTCACAAAATTTACATTATCGTTGCTCTAATCATGACTAGTAACGTTTAAACTCTCAAACTCATTATTGTCTCAAGGTTACCTCATTGTTAGCAACTTTAAACTTATTATTCTCACAGCTCTTATATTATTAAATTACACAATGGATTCACATAACATTATTAAACATGTTAACAGTAATATAAGCTTTTGCAATGACTGTTATATACATTTTTACAAATTATTACATACATATTGCTTCAAGGTGGGCGGTTATGGAATTTACATATTATATAATTCAAGTGTTAAAAATACTACCTTAATTTTTCTGTCTACTTCATTATAATCGATATAAACCTTTGCAGAAGTAACCACATTACACTTTTCTTTATAAATGTAAAGGGCATAGAATAGTTTAAATATATCAAAACTGTATGTTATATGCTGGCCTTACTTTCCATGCAGTCGCGATAAACAACTGAATCTCGACAGGACTGCAAAAGAATGACGAGTATTGGAAAATTCGAACGATTAATGACGGATATTTCGGAAATGGCTAATGCCACAAAAAATGTTATTTGAAATAAATTGTGTTTTAAAGAGATCTATATTTTTGTGTAGTACGTTTTCGTCTACCGCTTAACGCTTACCAGTTATGCAAGATTATAAAAAGTTCCTTCCGAATGAAGAGGAATTCAAAGGCTATTCTTAAAAATGCAACATTTATATTTTATTTGTCATGGAAATATGTTTAATATACGGTATTTTAATCAAAATCGTTGGAACCATTTTGAGAAAATCAAATATTTCAAAAAGTGTTGTACGTAAAGGGTAGTTGGGTGTTGGAGGATTTTCTTTAAAATCTTTGTAGTGTACTTTCGGAAGGTACTGATCTTAAATACCAAGTTTGATAATTATCCGAATTTTCGTTTTTGAGCTATGTTTACGCACACAATGAGATTTTTCTAATTATTTTATTTAGGGGGCCTCAAAACATGTATTTTCAATGAAACCTCGGTATCAAATTTTTGGATCGAATAGAACACTTTCTCTACTACGGATAGTAAATAGGGGAAGTATAAATTAGATATCATGATGCTGAATTAGAAAAATAAGGAATAAGCAACAGAGAAAATCGTTAAACGCTTTACAGTGCCACTAAATACACTAATCATCTTATGGCCGTGGTATCTTCTTCTGATATTACAATCCGTACATCAATCGAGTGAAGGGCATCCCTCTTCTATATATCTAGGTCTGCTATAAATTCTATCCTTTATGTTGGTGGCACTAAAATTTATACATAAGATAATTATTTGTTATACGTTACCATGACGACTGAGCTATTTCTCTAAACAGATGTACTTTGTGTCATTTATTACATCATTCAACAAATATGGAATGAGGTGTAAATAAAAGCAGAATTATAGCGATTGTTCTTTATAAGTAAGAAACTTATGCCATTTTCAGGACGTTAAAACAATTAAGTATTGTTATATACCGGAGTTAGGCCAAAAGGTTTGCAGCTAGATATTAAATTTTAGTTACCCCAGAATAAACATTGGGAGGCATAGCATCAGAGGAAGCGAGAGGACCAGAAACTTTAACTACACATTCCGGCGCAGGCGTGGGATAGTTATCACAAAATACACAGAATTTCACATTAATCACAATACGTGTGGTTTATTGAATATAAATATAGTGTCCCTACATCTCGCACAAAAGATAAAAAGGAAGAAATTGAAGGGAGATGCTACAAACACGCGGTTACATTCACACAATTCACATAGACCTTCCGCACTAGACACTCGATCAGAAGTAGTGACCCTAATTCACATAACACACTGAAATAATGCCACTTCCCCACACTCGCCACGCCAGACGAAACTTCAAAAGCGCAACCGAAAGATTTACCCCAGCAATACTGTTGCCAACGACGCAATAATGTGTCTGGCATGACAATACACACATACACGCCATAGTATTTCGTAGAATTAATTTTTATCCTACTAACATCTGGTACGCCACATCAGGACTTCAAGAGTGATCAAAGCAGTAAGAGAACTAATACGTCGAAATTCACTCCGGAAGCAAGACATCATGGCCTGGGAGCTAAATGTGTCCTTTGGATCCGTCTCTTGGATTATCAGAGACCACCTTCATATAAAAGCCTAACGAAATCCATTGGCAAATATTTTCAACTCTAAGCTAAAGAGGATCAGGTATGAAGGATGCATAAGGATCTTACAGTGGTATGCTCAGAATGGTCATGGAAATATCCTTCCTCACAGATGAGAAAATTGACAGTGGGGGAGAAATACAATAAGAAAAATCTGATGTGTTACACTCACATGAATTTCTCTACTCTTGTACAAAATATTTTTACAAACGCTTATTCTCCATATGCATCATGTTAATCGAGATGTTAATCTTATTGTTAATTTTCTTGTAGGTGCAAGGGGAATATGGTAGGTTTTAAGCGATAGTCAAATATTTTAAGAACTGATTGCTATGTGGAGTACTCCATTCTCTTTGTATGTCCAGAACATACAAAAATGTATAACGAATTCCCATTCGAGAAAAATTACTGGAAAATGTAAGGGACTAACAACCATTTCTCGAAAATGGTTCACTCAACAACAAAAATGTACATGACATAATTCTGTATTTTAACCCGATCTAGATTTTTTGTGTAGTACAATTTTGTGTATCTCTTATGGTTTACCAGTTGTGCATAAGTCGTTCACAATGAAGAATACTTTTGAAGACATTCCCAGAAAATTTGAGAAATGTATACATTTCATTTGTCATGAAAATATCTTAAACATTTGATATATTAATGAAAATCGTTAGAGCCATTTTTGATAATTCTGCAGTGAGAGGTTTTCTTGAAAACCTTCGTGTCGCACCTCTGGAAGACACTGAACCTAAATACCAAGTTTGGTGTTTATCCAACTGTTCGTTTCTGAGTTATGCTGTTCACAGACAGACACACACAGACACACACGGGCATGTTTCCAAAAATGCCTTTTTTGGATTCAGGGGGCCTGGAAACATATATTTCCGGTGAAATCCCGGTATCCAATTTTTGGGTGGAATACAATACTTCCCCTACTTACTATACGTATTAGAGAAAGTAAAAATGAATAACGAATTCCCATTTGAGAAAACGTACAAGTATTGGAAAATTTAAGGGAATAACATGCAATATCTCGAAAATGGTTCATTCTAAAAAATGTATATAACATAAATCGTGTATTTTAACGCGATCTACATTTTTTGTGTAATAAAATTTTGTCTATCTCTTATGGTTTACCAGTTATGCAAACGTCGTTCACAATGAAGAATACTTTTGCAGACATTCCCAGGAAATTCAAGATATACATTTTATTTGTAATGAAAGTATGTTAAATATATGATATTTTAATTAAAATCGTTAGAGCCATATTTGAGAAAATTAAACTTTTCAAAAAATGTTCCATATAAAGGGTAATCTGGGGTGGGGGATTTTCTTGAAAACCTTCGTGTCGCATCCTTGGAAGATACTGAACCTAAATGCCAAGTTTTGTGTTAATCCGTTTCTGAGTTATGCTGTTCACAGACATACACATGGACATGTTTTCAAAAATACATTTTTTGGATTCAGGGGGCCTCAAAACATGTATTTCCGGTGAAATCTCGGTATCGAATTTTTGGGTGGAATACAATACTTCCCCTACTTACTATACGTAGTAGAGAAAGTAAAAAAAGCAATTTTAGAAAAGGTTACAAGCGCCGCCGTTTATCTGTTTGTATGCGTCTTTGCGATCAATATAAGTCAAAACCAGGAAGTCGAATAATTACCAAACTAGGTATTTATCTTCAGTACCTCCCAAAGATACGAAGATTTAGAAAATGTCCCCATCTCCAACTACCAGTCACCTGGAACATTTTTCCAATTTTGTAATTTCACAAATGGCTCTAACGATTTGGATTAAACTACCTTTGTTTTAAAACCTGTTTGTTTCTGAGTTATGCTGTTCAGACACACAGATACATACATTTACCTTTTTCTAAAAATGTGTTCTTTGGATTCAGGGACCTGTTGATTTTAAAATGGCTTTTGATAGTGTGCAGAGGAATGCCCTTTGGGCGAAACTTCACCACAAAGGACTCTCTGGTAAAATGATGAAAGCTCTAATGCAAATTTACAACAGTGTGAATTTCAGCATCAAAATAGACCAAAACACAACAATTGAATCTAAATCGGCCAGTAGAGGAGTTCGTCAAGGATGTATTTTATCGCCCCTATTGTTCAATTTATTCATAGACGATATAACAGACGTGTTAATAGCAGAGGAAATGAATGGCCCAAAAGTAGACGATGTCTGCATTCCTGTACTTTTATACGCGGATGACATGACAATTTTGTCAGTGACGACAGAAGGCTTACAGAAAGGTATTAATAGGTTGGAACAATATTGTAAACAATGGGGTCTGGTGGTAAACATTAACAAAACAAAAACAATGGCTTTCAAAAATGGCTATGTGTATGGCAGGGATGAGAAATGGTATTACAAGGGGCTAGAACTACAAAACGTTAAACATTTCTCCTATTTAGGAGTAATGTTTAATATGAGAGGAAAATGGAACAAACATCTATCTGTAACTAACTACAAAGCACGAGGGCAGTTAAATGAATTATTACGTACCCTCTCGCGGATACCGGATGTACCTGTAGATACATTAGAAAAGATGTATAACTCCATGATAAGGCCTGTTCTGTTATACGGCAGTGAAATCTGGGGATGGGAAAGAGCAGAGCATGTAAATAAAACACAGGTAGCATTTTGGAAAAGAGTTCTTGGAGTTTCACAAGGCACATCAAATTCGGGGGTATTGAGGGAGGTAGGATGCTATGAAGACACAATACACTGCAAAATAAGAGCAGTGAAGTACTGGCTAAGGCTGATGCATGGGGATAACTCCACACTACGATCCAAATGTTATAAATACCAGCGAGAAAACCTGTCTCCTAAGTTTTGGGCAGCTGATTTGGAAAGGGGTTTGAGGAGAATAGGAATGGGATCAGTATGGCTAAGAGCTGAAACAAATGACAAAAACATATGGAAAGGTGTTAAAAGAAGACTAAGAGACATCAACCAACAGGAAATAGATTCGGACTGTAAAATTAAACCTTCTCTAAGTCTAGCAAATGAAATAAAATTGAACTGGGGTAAAGAGGCATATATACTTAATTTAGGAAGAAAGGAAAGATCAGGAATGGCATGGTTTAGACTGGGGGGCTGGAGAGCACAGAAAATGACCGACGATTCTGGCAGGAGAATCTGCCCATTCTGTGAATTGGATGAGGACTGGGTACATATTTTGGCGGAATGTGCATAGTGGGAGAACCAGCGAACGATTAAACTCAAAGAAAAATTCTTAAGTCCCTTAAGAAAGAGAATGGCATGTTGGGATCTACTGGCTGACCAGAGGAACTGGCAAAACATGGGCAATTTTCTGGCTAAAGTGCGCGAAGCTAGGTCAAATTTGTTCAGTTAGACAAAGGTAATTTATTTCTATTTCCCTTTTTCTTGTTCCTTTTGTTGTGTTTTCTTTATCTGTTGTTTATTTTGTCACCCTATTGTATCTTAAATATGCATGTACGGTCAATGACCCATGCACTAAATACTTGTGTAATAACTTCAATAATTTGAAACCAATAAGATACCTTATCTATCTATCTACTAATACAGTAAGCATTATTTTTCATCCAAAATTTTGATATCTTGATTTCATCGGAAATGCATGTTTTGAGTCCAAATGAATCATTTTTAAAAATAATTACGTGTGTGTCTGCCTGTGAACAGAATAACTCAAAAACGAAAAGTCTGATAACTACCAATCTTCGTATTTGACTTTAGTATATTCCAAGGATGCAACACGAAGATTTGCAAGAAAATCCCTCACTCCAACTACCTTTTACATGGAATTTGTTTCGAAAAATTTGATTTTCCGAAAAAATGGCTCTTAACGATTTTGATTAAACTGCCTATACTACAGATATTTACTTGACAAATAAAATGTATATATTGAATACTTTGGGAATAGCCTAGGATGTCCATTTCATTCAGAAGGAATTTTGTATAATCTTCTATAACTTGTAAACGTTAAGCGATAGTCGAAAACGTACCACACAAAAAATATAGATCTTGTTAAAACACACAATTTACTTTAAATAAGTTTTTGTGGCATAAGCCGTTTCTGAGATATCCGTTATTAACGATTCGAATTGTCTAATGCTTACTCTGTTAAAGTCCCATCGATTTTCAGTTGTTTCTTGCGATGTCATGGAAACAGAATGGAATTATAAGGCCAGCATATAACGTCCATTAGACTATCGCTATTCTATTTGAATCTATAACGAAACGTGTAATGTAGCTGTATCTACAAACGTTTATTTGGATTAAAATGAAGTAGATATAAAAATAAGCTTTAGTAAGAATAGTTTGTATATCCACTAAACGATATAGGTTAGAGAAAGTCATGTGATTGTAACCATCTATCCTTTGCCCTTCGATTTCACATGGAATATCCTATATTCCTTAATTTTTACTTTCTCTACTACGTATAGTAAGTAGGGGAAGTATTGCATTCCACCCAAAAATTCGATACCGAGATTTCACCGGAAATACATGTTTTGAGAATCACTGAATCCAAAAAAAGCATTTTTGGAAACATGTCCGTGTGTGTGTCTGTCTGTGTGTCTGTGTGTCTGTGTGTCTGTGAACAGCATAACTCAAAAACGAACAGTCGGATAAACACCAAACTTGGTATTTAGGTTCAGTATCTTCCAGAGATGCGACACGAAGGTTTTCAAGAAAATCCCCCCACCCCAGACTACCCTTTACATGGAACATTTTTCGAAAATTTTAATTTTCTCAAAAACGGCTCTAACGATTTTGATTAAAATATCATATGTTTAAGATATTGTCATGACAAATAAAATGTATATCTCGAATTTTCAGGGAATGTCTCCAAAAATATTCTTCATTGTGAACGACTTTTGCATAACTGGTAAACCATAAGAGATAGACAAAATTTTACTACACAAAAAATGTAGATCGCGTTAAAATACACAACTTATGTCATATACGTTTCTTTTGTTGAGTGAACCGTTTTCGAGATATTGCTTGTTATTTCCTTAAATTTTCCAATACTTATACTTTTTCTCAAATTCGTTATTCATTTTTTTTATGTCCTGAACATGCAAAGAGAATGGAATTCGCCACATAGCAACCAGCGTTAAAATATTTGACTATCGCTTAAAAGCTACCATATTCCCCTTGCATCTACAAGAAAATTACCAATAAGATTGACATCTCGATATCTCGATTAACATGAAGCATATGGAGAATAGGCGTTTGTAAAATTAGATTGTACAAGAGTAGAGAAAGTCATGTGAGTGTAACACATCAGATTTTTTAATTTTCCCTTCCGATTATCGAATCAAAGATTAAGGAATAGACAATTTTATTACAGAACATTGATAATGCTCTACTCTGTATGAGCTATTAATGGTTATAACCACTTTGTTGCGAACGTTTATTGGTTTCTCTACTAATTATAGCAAGGAGGGAAAGTATTAGATTCCAAACGCGGTATTTAGATTCAATATCTTTAAAAAATGCAACTTGCTCTTTACATGGAACATTTTTCGATAGTTTTGTCAAAAATGGCTCTAACGATTTTGTTTAAAATGTCATATATTTAAGACATTTTCATGGCAAATGAAATGTATATTTAATTTTCTGGGAATCTCACCAAAAGTCACTTCATTCTGTGTGATGTTTGCATAACTGGTAAACCCTAAGAGATAGACAAAATTTTACTACACAAAAAATGCAGATCTGGTTAAAGCACACAATTTGTCATATATTTTTTGTCGAGTGAACCGTTTTCGAGATATTTCTTGTTATTTTTTTTTAATTTTCCAACACACTTTTTCTCAAATGGAATTTTCTTTTCAAATATTCTGTACATACAAAGAGAACGGAATGCTCCACATAGCAACCAGGTCTTAAAACATTTGACTATCGCTTAAAGCCTACCATATTCCTCTTGCACCTACAAGAAAATTAGCAATTACATAGTTTCTGTAAATCTTTATCTCGATTAACATGAAGTTAAGAAGCGTTTCTAAAAATAGTTTGTACAAGAGCAGAGAAAGTCATGTGAATGTAACACATCAGATTTTGTTCTATCTACTACATTTTAATCCAAATAAACCTTTGCAGAAATATCTACTTTACACCTTTCGTTATAGATACAAAGGGAACAGCGAGAGTCAAATTTTTAAGAACTAGACGCTATATGCTGGCCTTAAAATTCCATACTGTTTCCATGACATCGCGTGAAACAACTGAAAGTCGCACGACTTTAAAAGAATGGCTAAATGTTGAACAATTGAAACCATTAATGACGGATATCTCAAAAATAAAGTTTGGTGTTTATCCGACTTTTCGTTTTTGACTTATGTTGTTCGCAGACACACACGGACGTTTTTCTAAAAATGCTTTTTTGTTCAGCGGAACTCAATACATGTATTTCCGGTAAAATATCGCTATCGAATTTTTCGGTGGAATGCAATACCTTGTCTACCTACCATGTACGTAGTAGATAAAGTAATTAAAAATAGTGGGAAGAGAAAGTCGTGTAGGTAGAGAATTCATGAAATAAGTTGGGAATCACAAACTAGTAATCAGCATGAAATGTTATTATCGCCAACTATACTCCTAAATATGAAATACAGAATAGTTACAATAAATTTTGATTATTAAATGGTTTTAAAACGTTCCATTGTAAGGGAGCCAGTGAGCCAATCCTTCCTGGGATGAAAATGAAAGTGAACGCTTACTATAGTATTAATTAAAACGTAGGAAAAAGGCCTTTATACTAATGCAGTGAATGCTAGCATAATTACTTGTGAATAGTTATGTAGTGTATCAGGATATATTCTTATTGAAGGAGCATACTCGTAGAAAAACAACACAACGGTTTAAGGAAGAATAGAAAAGTATCTTGTACTTCACTAGATTTCTTAAAGAGTTAAGTTTTGCATTTATCGAGTGTTCCAAAAGAGGGCAGCAATGCTGTAATTACATTAAGTGTCGGCTGGAAGAGAACGTTTTTAGTTATGTAACAGATATACGTATTCCTGGGATATAACTTGCGATTTCTGTTATTGTAAAGCAGAGACTAGTAAAAGACTCCAAACCCAGCCGTTATCAACTCTTTCCACAACTAGAAAAAATATTTTATTCAGTTACGGTTTCTATACATGTCAAAGATAGTGTTGCTCGATCAAGTGTTCGTAATAAGGGGGGGGGGAGTTTCAACACCTTCACAGCCGTGGTGGGGGAGCTGTGGTACTTATGACGGTACTAGAAGTACGTTGGGTCAAACATCCAAGCCCCACCCGTATTGGTGTTGTTTGGATTGGATTGAACTCGGCGGGGCAGTGGTTCCCGATATCCATGGAAGATTGGGTACATCTGTGCGGGATTGTGTACAGGCGGGGTTGTGAGATGCCTTAAGGTCCTACGGTACCGCCCTGAATAGCCGGTAGACAGTCGGCCCTACAGAGGTTATCGATAGTCATCCCTATGGATGACGCGTCTAAGTGGCGTATCCTCTTCCACCCTCGCGAAAGTTGGGGAGGCGACTCCAGGTATTGGCCTCATAACCCCACGGGAGGAGAGTCACTCGGGTGACGCCTTTCCCCTGGATTAATAGGGGAGCATGGGCTTTGATTCTTGCTCCTCTAGAACTTCATTTAAACACAGCCTGTATCAACACAAATGCTGTAACGCTACCAAAACATCCGATGTAACGTTCATATAAATTTCTCCTCGCTTTTCTATAAATTACTCATCATATCTTTCTCAGTAACGATCCAGAAGGGATATTGTACACCCGTGGACAAAAAGTGATTCATCCCAGATTCCATGTGACGATCGGAGTGCTTCGTGTACCTTCGTAACAATTGTGTTCACAACGGATATGTAGAAACCGTAGTATAATCTCTGCTCTGTGAGCGCAATGGTCACTTTATAACGGTGCTTATAAGCTACTGAAAGCTTCGTTGCCCGAGAGGTTAAGAAGGTACGGCTTGCACTCCTAAGCTCCTCGGTCAAATATCGCATTAGTTATTGTTATTTTTTACATTATTAATTTTATGACTAAATGTGTAGAACGTAATATTGCATTAATATAACAAGCAATTTAAGTTTTAGTCACACATATCTATGCACACAAAACGCAATTCTACTAAAATACCGTTTTAAATAATTAAAGAAATAAATGCAAATAAACTATTATCTTCTAAAAATAAAATACATACAAAATAAAAACCAAATTAATAACGAATATATGAATCATGAGCTCCTGTAACTGCTCTCATTTTCGGGTTATAGATGAAATTTAATTCCTGTAGTAACGTGGACGAGAAGTTACAACATCCTAGGCTGTACATCCTGTACATATGCAAAACTTCCATCAGGATATCTCATCCTCACAGAGGGAATCAAAGTATTCTCAAGTATTACCGTGTATTGTTCAGTGCATCGTCAAGCTGCCACAACACACCCAAACCGTCCCTTGATATCGCAACAACATACAGATATGTGACCATAATGAAATTGTGAAGCCACGTGTCTTGCATCGTAATAACTATTCTATTATGAACTTTATCAAATGCCGTGTATGAAATGGAGTATATCGAAAATAAGTAGTCACTATGTGTTAATTATAAATTAACAGAAGAAAAAAGTGTTTGCTACATGCGAGAAGAAAATTGCGGTCCTAACCACATAAATGCCGTGCGCTTTCTTACAGAGAAGGCGTATGGAAGGTAGCATGTTTAATAATGCCGTACAGCAGCTTGCAGCAGCGGCTACACAACTATATTGCGTATGGTATAAAATTGGACTTAGAAAAAATGGTGTTCAAGGCAAGATTCATTTTTACTTTCTCTACTACGTATAGTAAGTAGGGGAAGTATTGTATTCCACCCAAAAATTCGATACCGAGATTTCACCGGAAATACATGTTTTGAGACCCCCTAAATCCATAAAAAGCATTTTTGGAAACATGTCCGTGTGTGTGCGCCTGTGTGTCTGTGTGTCAGTGAACAGCATAAATCAGAAACGAACAGTCGGATAAACACCAAACTTGGTATTTAGGTTCAGTATCTTCCAGAGATGCGACACGAAGGTTTTGAAGAAAATTTTCCCACCCCAGATTACCCTTTACATGGAATATTTTTTGAAAATTTTCTCAAAAATGGCTCTAACGATTTGATTAAAATATCATATGTTTAAGATATTTTCATGACAAATAAAATGTAGGTATATCTTGAATTTTCTGGGAATGTCTCCAAAAGTATTCTTCATTGTGAACAACTTTTGTATAACTGGTAAACCATAAGAGACAGACAAACATTTACTACACAAAAATTGTGGATCGCGTTAAAATACCAATTTATGTCATATACACATTTTTGTTGAGTGAACCATTTTCGAGATATTGCTTGTTATTCTCTTAACTTTTTCAATACTTATTTTCTCAAATGTAATTCGTTATTCATTTTTTGTCTTGGATATGCAAAGAGTATTAATTTGTGGCAAAGGGAATGGTGCTGCACCTAGCAACCAGCTATTAAGAGATATGTATGTGCTTAAAGGCTACTGTATTTCTATATTGCCCTTCTAAATATGTATTCCCCTTACATATACAAGAAAATTAGCAATAAGATAGAGTCTGCAAATGTTTATCTCGATTAACATGAAGTAGATGGAGAATAAGCGTTTGTAAAAATAGTTTGTACAAGAGTAGAGAATGTCATGTGAGTGTAACACATCAGATTTTTTTTTTTTTTTTTTACTTTCTCTATTACGTATAGTAAGTAGAGAAAGTATTGCCACCCAAAAATTCGATACCGACATTTCACCGGAAATACATGTTTTGAGGTGTCCTGAATCCAAATAAGGCCAACTTTTGGAAACATGTCCGTTTGTGTGTGTCTGTCTGTGAACAGCATAACTCAAAAATGAAAAGTCGTATAAATACTAAACTGGGTATTTGAGTTTAGCATATTACAAGGATGCAACACTGAGGTTTTTAAGAAAATCCTCCCCATCTCAGACTACCCTTTACATGGATCATTTTTCGAAAATTTTGATTCTCTCAAAAATGGCTGTAAAAGTTTTGATTAAAGTATCATGTGTTTAAGATATTTTCATGGTAAATGAAATGTATATCTTGAATTATCTGGGAATGTCCCCAAAAGTCCCTTCATTCTGAATGACTTTCGCATAACTGGTAAACCATCAGAGATGGACAAAAATTTACTATACAAAAAGTGTAGATCTCGTCAAAACACAGTTTGTCATACACACTTTTTTATCAAGTGATCCATTTCCAAGATATTCCTTGACATTTGATTCAAATTCACAATATATATACTTCTTCTCAAATGGGAATTCGTTATTCATTTTTTTGTCCTGGTAATGCAAAGAGAATGGAATACTCCACATAGCAACCAGCTCTTAAAATATTTGACTATCACTTAAAGCCTTGTACCTACAAGAAAATTAGCAATAAGATTAACATGGAGCAGATCGAGAATAGGCGTTTGTAAAAATAGTTTGTACGAGAATAAAGAAAGTCATGTGAGTCATGTGAGGCGAGAGAAGACACCGGGCGGCCGGATTCAAGAGTGGCGTACACATGTACAGGGTTTCTAAGTTTTAAGAAGTAGAAACCCCAGGCAGACCGAGAACCCTACCCACAAAGAGCGGATTCGAATACCCCAGTAACCAGCGGAAAGTTGAGGAATGAAATAGTTCAGAAAGAGCATCTTTTTCCCTGTTCACGCTCCACCGAAACAGCATCGCCGATACTTACATCCCTGAAAGAGACCAACGGGATGAAGGATGAATGAAATGGAGGATCAGCAAATTCGAGAGCTGAAAGGAACTATTCCAACATTCACTTACGATCCGGGAAAACCCCTGAAAACTTCCACGGGTCAAAGTGGGCACTCGCCGAGAATCAAACCCCGGACCTTCCGTTACCAAGTTCGCCGTCCCGCTCTGTCAAATTACTTACAAAAGATTATTCTTCTCTCTGTTTCATGTTTATGCAGATAAGTGATTTCAGAAAAAAGCTTAACCGATAGTCAAAGTATCTTAAAAGCAGGTCACTATGTGGTGGCTTTGAAGCTTCGTTCTCTTTGCGTGACCATCGACATAAAAATGTTTTCTGATGTGGCAAATTCACATGACTTTCTATACCCTCTATCTTTATTAAAGGAATACAAATAGTTCGTACTAAAACTTATTTTTCTATCTACTTAATTTCAATCAGGATAAACCTTTGCAGAAATAGCTACATTACATATTTCGTTATAGATACAAAGGGAGTAGTAATAGTCAAATGTTTAAGAACTGGACTCTATGTGCTGCCTTAAAATTCCATACTGTTTCCATCACATCGCGAGAAACAAGTGAAAATCGATGGGACTTAGAATGCCAAGTATTGAACAATTCGAACCTTTAATAACAGATATCTTAGAAACGGCTTTTGCCACAGATGAGGTAGTATTTTTAACACTTGAATGGTTTCAGTCAAATTATACAAATATAAATACAATATCAGCCCGCCTTGAAGCAATATGTGTATGTAATAAATGTAAAATGTATGTAACAGTCATTGCATATGCTTATATTATTGTAAACATGCTCATTAATATTATGTGAATGTATTACGTAATTTAACAATGTAGGAGCTGTGAGAATAATAAGTTAAAAAGTTGCCAACAATGAGGTAATGAGGTAACCTTGAGTCAATAATGAGTAAGAGAGTTTAAATGTTACTTGTGATTCTTGTAAGCAATAATGCGATTTTAGTGACAGTTTATAAAACAGCCAATCAACAACCGGAGGGGCTTTTAATTAAATGAAGGTATTCTATTGGAGTAGGATTAGCCAGTCAGAGACTTGAAATACAGAAATTTACAAGTTTAGACGGTTGAAACCTATTCAGTTGCAGACAGTGATAGTAATCGGATGCAAGATGCGTCCTTGAGAGATTTAAAATGTATTCGTGTGAGACGAAAAATAGTTTTACGTGGTAAAAAGTGTAATTAATTAATTAATTAATTAATAAATAAAAAAATCTCACAGCTCTCTATATCAGTGAAGTGCTATTTAATTTGTGTCAAGGATTAATAAAAGGGAGTGAATTAAAGCTTAAAATCTGCGTAGCCTACATTCTTGTCGCATCACACCCTGCCAAGACTTCCATGTCTCTAACAATAATACTGACGCAGCCGAGGCAAACATAAATATTTGATACTTAAAGAAACAGTTTAATTACAAAGTCAATAATTCTTAAACATGGGGCAAAGGCCACTTAAAAATACATTTGGGGCGAAGGCTACCGGAAACTGATTACTATACGTGCTGTTTCAACTACTACAAGTTCGGCTCCCCAACAGTTGAAATACGATACAACTCCTTCAATACAAACTACTTCAAATCGGTTTTCATACGTAGCAGCAAACAACGTAAAGAACAATTCTACTTCAAATTGGGGTCCATACGTGTGGCAAACAACGTAACAAACCAGTTTCTATACAGAAAAACTTATTTCACGTAAATTATTTGCTTTAATGGGGTCTGCATTTTCTGTATGGTACGTCTTCGTCTATCGGTTAACGTTTAACAGTTATACCGGATGTTACAAAATACCTAGGATATTCCCAGAAAATTCAATATATACATTTTATTTTTAATGTAAGTATCTTTAATATAGGATATTCAATTAAGATCATTAGGGTAATTTTTTAATAAATCAAAATTTTCGAAAAAGTTTGGTGTGGGGAGAATTTTCCTGAAAAACTTCGAGTCGCATCTTTGGAAGTTACTGAACCTAAATACCAAGTGTGGTATTTATCAAAATTTTAGTTTTTAGTTGTGCTGTTCAGACACGCAGACACACACGGACTTTTTTCTAAAAATGCTTCTTTTGGATTCAGAGGCCTCAAAACATGTATTTCCGGTGAAATCTCGGTGTCCTTTTTACTTTATCTACTACGTATAGTAAGTAGGGGAAGTATTGTATTCCACCCAAAATTTCGATACCGTCTGTCTGTGTGTCTGTGTGTCTGTCTGTGTGTCTGTGAACAGCATAACTCAAAAACGAAGAGTCGGATAAACACCAAACTTGGTATTTAGGTTCAGTATCTTTCAGAGATGCGACACGAAGGTTTTCAAGAAAATCCCCCCACCCCAGACTACCCTTTACATGGAACATTTTTCGAAAATTTTAATTTTCTCAAAAACGGCTCTAACGATTTTGATTAAAATATCATATGTTTAAGATAATGTCATGAGAAATGAAATGTATATCTCGAATTTTCTGGGAATGTCTCCAAAAGTATTCTTCATTATGAACGACTTTTTCATAACTGGTAAACCATAAGAGATAGACAAAATTTTACTACACGAAAAATGTAGATCGGGTTAAAATACACAATTTATGTCATATACATTTCTTTTGTTGAGTGAACCGTTTGCGAGATATTGCTTGTTATTCCCTTAAATTTTCCAATACTTATACTTCTTCTCAAATTCGTTATTCATTTTTTTATGTCCTGGACATGCAAAGAGAATGGAATGCGCCACATAGCAACCAGCGTTAAAATATTTGACTATCGCTTAAAACCTACCATATTCCCCTTGCATCTACAAGAAAATTATCAATAAGATTGACATCTCGATATCTCCATTAACATTAAGCATATGGAGAATAAGCGTTTGTAAAAATAGTTTGTACAAGAGTAGAGAAAGTCATGTGAGTGTAACACATCAGATTTTTTTGGTGCAATGCAATACCTTTTCTACTTACTATGTACGTTGTAGAGAAAGTAAAAAGTGATTCCACGCATTTTATCTTTAATTTTTGGAAACAAAAAGAAATCACAAGGTGCTAGATCAGGGCTGTATGGTGAAGGTTCCATAGCGTTGACCTTTAGCGCATCCAGATATTGAGTTGTTGTTTTGCTATATACACGATGGGTTATCATGATGTAGCATTATTTTTGCTTTTGCAGGTTTTTGACTAACTTTTTCAATACTTTGCTGTAATGATACGTCTATCCTCTAATGTTGAACTACTAACATGGTCCGTTTTAGAAAAAGAAACTAGTAAACAATTTCACCAGAAATTTTGTAGGCTTAGGTTGCGTTCGAAAAACCCATTGAGTCGATTAACTTATGTTTCCAGGATAACAGTAAATCTAAGATTCAACACCAGTAATGATATTCAAAACCAAATTTTAAGTGCTGCCTTGGAAATGTTCCAGTATTTTTATGCACCAATCAACGCGTTGTGGTTTTTGATCGGGAGTCAATTTATATGGAATACATCGACAACAAACTTTTCTCACGTGTAACTGTTGATGTGATAGCAATGCACAATGTCGACTGAATACATTCATAAAATGACCGTCTATCTTCCTCAAACATTGCACGAATAGTGGAAATGTTTTCATCAGTAACAGCAATTGAAGAGATCTCTTGAATTCGCTGTACCAATTATAAATTACTGCCTTAGATTGTTCTCTAGTCAAATTCATTTTTGAGTCAACACAAAATTTCTAAATAATGTTAATCAACAAGCTACTAGAGCAAGTTGCAGAACCAAACTCGAAAAAAATTAGAAAATATGTGTCAAATATAAAGATCTTTAGTTTGTTGTTAGAAACATGGCATTCTAAAGATTTTCAGTATCACCCTTGTAAAACAAAGAAAACAGAATATATAAACCCTGTTGGTGAAAAGCCATCAAATAGACATGCAGTTACTTACACATCTCTTCGCCAAGAACCCAAGTCTCCGGTTTCGTGTTGACTTCCACAAGGACTGTGGGTGTACACACTAGAAGAACCATGAGGTCGGCGATGCTGAGATTCATCAGGAAGATGTTGGTCGAGTTGCGCATTTCTTTGGTCTTGAGGATGACGATGGGCACCATTATGTTTCCCACGACGCCGATGCTCATGATGATGATGCAGAAGACCGTGGATGTGATGCGGATATAACCCGGAAACACCGGACCGCCTCCGCCTGTTGTCTCGTTCCCGCCTTGCCCGATGACGCCATCGCCATCGACGGCCACCGCGGCCGTGAAGTTTGTGTAAAAGTACGATGCCGTTATGCTGCTGTTGTCTATGGGGGACGTTGTCACTGTAGATGACGCTTCTGGGGCAACCATAGAGATTACTCCAATCCAACACCAAGGGGACCTCCAGCAGGAATGGCTATCGCGTCACTGGCGTTGAAAAGTTCAATAGGTGTCGTTTCTACTATTCTAGAAAAGTTCCCAGCGTGTAGTGTTTAAATTATAATATCTTCCTGAATTATCGAAAGATGTTAAACAGTATTTTGTGATGCATTCCTGACCAAAGCAACTTAAGAGAAATTCATCTGATTCTGAAGTTACTTTCTTGAAATATTCACCATAAACCCAAGAAGAAATTTTGATAGCACACGATTTTATGTCGTAATAGCAGTTAAATTCACAGCACAGTGGCAGGCTGACACTTCAGTACACTTTGCCAAGTAAGACGATTTTTTCTTTGGTTATAAATTTGTACAAAAAAGAACAGCTTTGACTCAACACGAGAGCCGTTACCAACTTAATGACTTAGAGGGTTGAGTGATACAGTGGCACATCTGAAGGTCAAGGATTTCCCATAACTTGAAGCAAAGTTTATTTTATCTAGACCGGATCCTTACTGAAAGTTATAAATGCAAATTCCAGACGCAGTGCTGAATGATATAGTGTATGAAAGAGAAATTGTTCTTTCCGGGGGATAAATTTAAATTAAACAACAGATACCCAAAGTAAGTGTTAAAGCATGCGAACAATCTGTGGTTACTATAAGCAAACACAGTTTTTCTGTTGCATTTATGACTATTAATTACGTTATATGGCACACTTCTGGCTGAAGGTCTCTTATCGACCCACACAACAGAAATTCAAATTGAATTACTTAATGACGGGGCACAAGTGTTCAGGGTTCTTGACTAGAACATTGCATTATCAAGGTTAGGAACAAGGATGAGCAGATATAGAATTGCTAAGATAGGCGTGTACAATGCACAAGGTTATAATTTGGAGTTGATACGTATGTTGCCAATGCATGTTAATTGAATACTCCCCATATTGTTCTGCAGTCTAAGTGGTACAATTAGTGCAGCATGGAATGTGATGGCGCTGTTTTTCTTTTCACGAAATGGAGTTCAGCTTGATTCTACACAAATACCTGTAGAGTTTTGCACGCTTTCTCCCTACCACATGGCTTTATGTTACACCGAAACTTTCCATGTTGCAAACCCGAAATAATTTGCCTCATCGTGGACACACTAGCTATCTAACCAACCAGCAACAACAACTAAATTCACCAACTGACACTTAGGCCAAGATGATTTCGTTGCTCGCATTGAACACATTTTAAAACCTCTGTTTTTTCACCCAGTTTAAATTTGTATACAGACAGGTGAATATGATTGCGGAAAGCTGTCTTTTTCAGCAAACACTTGACGTGTACAGACATTTAACACACGAAACCTAAATGGTATATCCTAGAGTTGGTCACTTTTGAACCCTATCTGTCACTGTAAATCGGTATTCCTGTCGAAATCGGTTCAAGGAAAGTGCAGCAGCGTGAAATGTCTTACGCGATGCCGGTTTCTGGAGGCAAAGCGACACTGCCTTCCCATTTTCACTTGCTCCGCTGGCCAGTCAGAGCGATACTACCGACGGCGAGAGTGTGAAGCGAGTTTTGGCCAACAGTGGGAGGGACGTCACCGGCTTCTCTGCGCAGCGCCGACCGTAGAAATGCGCCGAACACTGTTATGAATGAACTGGGAAGCCGTCAGGCATGGCATGTGCTTCTCGTCTTATCTCCTAACAGCAATACAAGTGCGCCTTCAGAGCTACTCGAAACATTTATTTGGTCTCAGGCTGGACAGGAGACCTTCGATCAATTAACTGGTATAGTCAAATTGGATTGAGCCGTAATTCTAATGGAACCCATGTAGGGTTACGTAAAATACTGTGAGCTTTCTTTCTCTCGTCTGTCCATGTACTTGCATTTTTTTCGGTTTGTCCCTAGGTGAACTTGACCCTTATGCAGACAGACTCTAAAGATATCTCTGTTTAGCATACTTTCTTGATAATTTCTGCAAACTTTAAGGGGACAAGGTAGTCTGAACGCATGGAAATTACACCTTAGGTGTGTTAAATTACCACTGCTCTTAAAGTTCTCAATGGTTTTTCCTGCAATTTTTAATAATTGCTCTATAAGTTATGAAAATTATTTCAAGTGGTTATTTGCATTGATAGCTTATGCAGTTGATTCCGTAAAAATTATTTCATTGAGCAGAAAAATAATAAAATTCACACTAAAGCATGCGAATTCATGTTCCTTTTTCTCTGATACTACTTGCAATACAGAATCACACGTTTGCATCCCTGTTCTTAGTATAATCAGCTTTCATCTGAACCTCAATTATTTAGTCATGTTAATTAGTTTACTAGAAATTGAAAACAAATTAATCGCAAAGTAAAAATGTGGAAAATTTGCAATGTTGTTGCTTTCTTAATATCGTAATATACATTATAAAATGATGATTGTGGTTCCGAAAGTGTAAGTATGTGTTATATACATGTGCTAAAAATTACAGTTCTCAACCTTTCATAATTTCTGAGAAAAAGCTACATAAGTATCCAAAAATGTCGTTTTGAGAAAACTGAATTTAAAGTTTAAACGTTAAAATTTTGACACACTTCAGTACATTCCTGGGTCATAATCATCTGCACCTTCATTCCTGGATTACTGCAGCTTTTTTGGTTGCCTTTTCTTGGTCCTGGCCTCTTTTGTTAACAGCTGAACTGTTCGCTGGACATGATATAGTCGTTCGTTGTTGAAAGATACAAATAATAGAAATTTTATTGGTGCCTAAAACAAAAAATTTGATTTTTGACCATCTCAGAGTACGTTGTCCACTCAAGACTTCTTTACTTCACCAATTCCCTACATAATATCTAGTTGTTCTTTACTTGTATTTTCGTAGAATTCCATTATTTGTTTTGTGATTCTGTTTGAGTTCATTCGTTTAATATGTCCATAAAATGTTAGCCTCCATTTTTCAATGTTACTGTGAATGTATTTATATAGATTTTAATTCATTTTTACTTCTGAGTCTGTATTGTTCACCTATGACTTGTGGACATAAAATTTTTGTTATACTTTTGCATTATGTTTATATCTGTTTTTCTGTTCCAAAATTAATTTTGTGCTGTGTGGAGACATTCTAGTTTATTTACAGTGTCATAATTTTGTATGCCTAGACATGTACATTTCATTGCATATTTTTGGAGTAAGATAATGGTGTTTACATTTTTGTGGCATCTACTTTTATTAGCTTTAGTTTCGATTCCAATTTACTGAATTATTTGACCTAGGTATTTGAATTGAAATATTATTGTAAACGATGATTATTATTATTTATTATCATGATTTATCACTACTACCTGCAGTTGTCCGGTTGACCGCATTCTTGGCCATTATTCCTCCATTCTCTTTACGTGCCCGTGCCGTTTTATAGACCTTACTCCTAGCCGATTAATCAAATCCTCTTCGGTATTCATTTCGAGTCTTAAGTCATTTCAGATATGCTGAATTCTTGATAATTCTCCTGCTCCTTCTCAATCCTTCCACTTATGCACATTTTTGCTCTATCCACTACACAAACAGTAGACAGAGAAGGTATTGTATTCGACATCGAGATTTCACTGGAAATAGGTTTGTTAAGGCCCCCTGAATAAAAAAAATACATTTTTGGAACAAACTCAAAAATCCTATATTTTGCACACACATGACATTCTATACTCTTGTACAAACTATTTTTACAAACGCTTATTGCTAATTTTCTAGTAGGTGCAAGGGGAATGTGGTAGGCTTTAAGCAATAGTCAAATGTTTTAAGAGCTGGTTGCTATGTGGAGCATAGTGTGTCCAGGACATAAAAAAAAAGAATAACTAATTCACATTTGAGAAAACGTATAAGTATTGTAACACAAGGAATATCTCTGAAATGGTTCTCTCCACAATATATATATACACATATAACTCGAGTTGTGTGTTTTAACGAGATCTACATTTTTACTTTCTCTACTACGTATAGTAAGTACGGGAAGTATTGTATTCCACCCAAAAATTCTATACCGAAATTTCACCGGAAATATATGTTTTAAGACCTCCTGAATCTAAAAAACAAAGCATTTTTGGAAACATGTCCGTGAGTGTGTGTGTGTGTGAACAGCATAACTCAGAAACGAACAGTCGGATAAACACCAAACTTTGTACTTAGGTTCTGTATCTTCCAGAGATGCGACACAAAGGTTTTCAAGAAAATACCCCCACCGCAGATTACGCTTCACATGGAACACTTTTCGAAAATTTTAGTTTTCTCAAAAATGGCTCTAACGATTTTATTAAAATATCATATGTTTAAGATATTTTCATGACATATAAAATGTATATCTTGAATTTTCTGGGAATATCTACAAAAGTATTCTTCATTGTGAACGACTTTTCCATAACTCGTAAACCATAAGAGATAGACAAATCTTTTACTGCACACAAAATGCAGATCGCGTTAAAATACACAATTTTTGTTAGATACATTTTTTTGTTGAGTGAACCATTTTCGTGATATGCTTGTCATTCGCTTAAATTTTCCAATACTTATACTTTTTCTTAAATTCGTTATTCATTTTTTTGTCTTGTACATGCAAAGAGAATGGAATGCTCCACATAGCAACCAGCCCTTAAAAGATTTGACTATCGCTTAAAACCTTCCGTATTCCCCTTGCATCTACAAGAAAATTAGCAATAAGATTAACATCTCGTTTAACATGAAGCATATGGAAAATAAGCGTTTGTAGAAATAGTTTGTACAAGAGCAGAGAAAATCATGTGAGTGTAACACATCAGAATTTTTGTTGAGTGCACATGAGATCACTTTCTTGGATATGGTAAAACCACGCCTCTTGTACTGCTTGATAAACTTAGAATACAAGTATTTTGCATAAGGGCAATAATGTACCCTTATCAGAATATTTTTGATGCCATTTGATGCAATAAGAACAAGAGCACACAACTATACAAACACAGTGATACACTCACACTGCTGAATTTTCATTCGGTTTCACATGTTTCAGCGCGAAGCTACTGTACTCATCTGATATTGTTACCACAGATCGTGAACAACACTCCTTGATTTGTATAGACGCTAATAAACCACGTAGGGTAGAGAAAGTCGGTGAATGTAACAATCAGAATTCATAATATATATCTTCTACTCGCAAATCTTAAAAAAGTTTATTTTGTCTTGTTTAATTCATGCTAAACATGCTTTACCTTACACATGCTTTTAAAAACAATCTGATTTGTTACACTCACATGACTTTCTCTACTCTTGTAAAAACTACTTTTATAAACTCTTATTCTCCATCTATTTCATATTAAGCGAGATAAACATTTTCAGAAACGATCTTTTGACATGCAAAGAGAATTGCATTTTACACATAGCGACCAGTTCTAAAAATATTTGACTATCGCTTAAGGCCATGTTCCCCTTGTTTTGTATTTGCAAGGGCAATTTAGAAATACAGTAGCTTTTAAGCATAAACATTACTCTTAATATCTGCTTGCTATGTGCAGCACCATTCTCTTTGCCACAGATTAATACACTTTGCATACCCAAGACAAAAACATCTGATGTGTTACACTCACATGACTTTCTCTACTCTGGTACCAACTATTTCTACAGACGCTTATTCTCCATATACTTCATGTTAAATCGAGATATCTAGATGTTAATATTATTCCTAATTTTCTTGTAGATGCAAGGGGAATTGGTAGGCTTTAAGCGATAGTCAAATATTTTAAGAAGTGGTTGCTGTGTGGAGTATTCCATTCTCTTTACATTACCAGGACAAAAAAAGATGAATAACGAATTTGAGAAAAAGGTGTAAGTATTGAAAAATTTAAGGGAATGACAAGCAATATCTCGAAAATCGTTCACCCAACTAAAAAAATGTATATGACATAAATTGTGTATTTTAATGCGATCTACGTTTTTTGTGAGGTAAAAGTTTGTCTATCTCTTATGGTTTAACGGTTATGCAAAAGTCGTTCACAATAAAGAACACTTTTGGAGACATTCCCAGAAAATTCGAGGTATACATTTCATTTGTCGTGAAAATATCTTAAACATATGATATTTTAATCAAAATCGTTGGAGCCATTTTTGAGAAAATTAAAATTTTTTAAAAATGTTCCATGTAAAGGGTAATCTGGGGTGGGGGGATTTTCTTGAAAACTTTCATGTCGCATCTCTGGAAGATACTGAACCTAAATACCAAGTTTGGTGTTTATCCGACTGTTCGTTTCTGAGTTATACTGTTCACACACAGACACACACACGGACATGTTTCCATAAATGATTTTTTTGGATTCAGGGGGTCTCAAAACATGTATTTCCAGTGAAATCTCGGTATTGAATTTTCGAGTGGAATACAATACTTCCCCTACTTACTATACGTAGTAGAGGAAGTAATTATGTCCTCCTAATATACTTATGTATAATTAAGAAACCCATTACTTTCAACCATAGACATTCTGTCCCTTTTTACGAAAATAGCGGCATCAGTAGTATATTTGTGAGTTCCACAAAATGTATTCTGTTCGGATATAAATCATTTTTCGATTTAGCACCACTACGTTTAAACGGCATTTTACATTTAATAGACAATTGCCAATATGTTGTGAGAGGTACTGGCTTTTAAATCGAAACGTTAATATCTGCTCTCCTGACGTTTTGACATTTTGTCATTCAATCTGTTCACGAGAATAATCAAGCCTCATAAATTGCTTATTAATCGATCTGAAGGCCAATATGTAATTCGTAGTTCCGAAGCCAGCTTTTAAAGAGGAAGCACAGGATCGGCTCCTGAATAGATTCTCCCGCCTGTTAATAATTTTCCTTCTCCTAAGTTTTGGGCAGCTGATTTGGAAAGGGGTTTGAGGAGAATACGAATGGGGTCAGTATGGCAAAGAGCCGAAACAAATAACAAAAACATATCGAAGGGTGTCAAAATAAGACTAAAGAGACATCAACCAACATGAAATAGAATCGGATTGTAAAATTAAACCTTCTCTATGTCTGGCATGAGGCAGTATTTTTAACACTTAAATGATTTCAGTCAAATTATATAATAAAAATTCAACAACAGCCCGCCATAAAGCAATATGTGTATAAAATAAAGTATAAAAATTATGTAACAGTCATTGTATATGTTTATATTATTGTGTACATGTGTAATAATGTTATGTGAATGTGTTACATAATTTAATAATGTAGGATCTGTGAGAATAATAGGTTAAAAGTTGCTAACAATGAGGTAACAATAAGGTAACCTTGAGGCCATAATGAATTAGAAAGTTTAAATGCTTCTGGTAATTCTTGGAGCAACAATAATATATTTATTGTGACAGTTCATAAAATAGCCAATCAACAACCAGAAAAAGGTTTATCTAAATAAAGGTATTCTATTGGACTAGGATTAGCCAATCAGAAACTAAAATGAAGCAAAATTTACAAATTGAGAAGTCAGTTGCTTGTAGACAGTGTTCCTAACCGGACGCGAGATGCGTCCTCGAGAAATTTAATACGTATTTTGTGCGAGACAAAAATAGTTTTACGTGTTAAAAAGTGCAAGTAATTAATAAAGAAAAAAATCTCACAGCTCTCTATATCAAAGAAGTGTTATTTAAATCGTGTCAAGCATTAATAAATTTAGTGAAGAAAAATACTAAAAATCTGTGTAAGTCTACGTTCCTCAGTCTCTAAAAAGAATATAAATACTGACGCAGCCGAGGCAACCATAAATATATAATATTCAAAGAAACAGTCAAATTACAAAGTTAATATTTTTAAACTTGGGGCGAAGGCTACTGCAATATTTTTACCATAGGTGCGGTTGGTACTACTTCAATTTGGGCTCCCCAACAGTCGAAATATAATCTTCTTCAAACTAACTTTCCATACGTAGCAGCAAGAAACCATCTTCAATCACATGAAATAAAATTGAATTGGGGTAAAGAGGCATATAAACATAACTTACGAAGAAACGAAAGATCAGGAATGGCATGGTTTAGACTGGGGGCTGGAGGACACAGAAAATGACTGACGATTCTAGCAGGAGAATCTGCCCATTCTGGCATTTGGATAAGGACTGGGTACATATGGGTACAGTGGGAAAACCAGCGAACGATTAAATTCAAAGAAAAATTCTCAAGTCACTCAAGAAAGAGATTGGCATGTTGGGATCTACTGACTGACCAGAGGAACTGGCAAAACATGGGCAATGTTTTGGCTAAAGTGCGCAAAGCTAGGTCAAATTTGTTATGTTAGTCAAAGGTAATTTATCTTTGTTTTCCTTTTTATTTTTCGTTTTTGTTTGGTTTCCTTTTTCTGTTGTTTATTTTGTATCCTACTTGTATTTTAAATATGCATGTACGGTCAACGACCCATGCACTCAATACTTGTGTAGTAAAATTTTGCTTCAGCTCCCAAAATGAATCTTTTCTTACCTTGTCTCAAGGTTCATTAAGTGTAAAAGGGTGAAGGTTAGGCGGATCGAATGCGGTCCCTGATATCGTGGCACAGCACCGCACGAAGGTCATCAGGTCTCTTGTGCTTCTACAGTTATCCCTGAGAGGGAGGAATTAGCGGAGAGACCCGAAGGGCGAACAGATCTAGATGACCCGGGCGGAGGCACGGATAGGTTCCTAATGTTTCCAGATCGAACGCCTCCAGCGCCTGCCCCGGAACCATCCCAGAGACAGGTATCCAACAGAGGGGTCCCTGGATGAAGTCAGGAAGAAACATCCCTAGAGAGCATAGCCATCATCCTGCTGCAACCCCGAATACCATCATCTAGTCCTACAGCCCTGAAATAGATGACAAGGAAGATGATGGGTACATGATGTGAGGGGCAGGAGAGTCATTGTAGAAGATGAACTATCCCAGTATTCGCCTACCGACATGGGAAAATCACGAAAACCATGGGTCAGAATGGATGATCGCCGGGGATTGAACCACGATATCACCTCGCTCAGTTTCATTTAATTGTACTTCATTCTGAATTTTCGACGATATTTCGAAAACATTAATTCTTCAAAATATTCTTACAAAATGTCGTCAAACGTTGTACCGAGCGCTCGTTTTGTGATCCAAACAACAATCGCGTGTATGCGTGGTTCGCTTGTACTTCACTGGGCTCGTATGTTGCGCTAGCTACTAGCGCTGAATGACACGCTCAGGGCTACGCTTTATCGACACTGAATATCAACTTCTGTTCGAGCTGTAAAGACTCGAGTTTGTTCATTGTGCATCTCAAAAGTGAACTTTTATTCGAACATCTATGATATGTGTGAATTACGTTAGAGTATTTTTATTACTGTTGCTGTTCTGGTCTTGTTACTAGTTCCACTGAAATGTTTACCGAAAAATTCAGGCTTCAACAAAGAATTTTTATGTATGATACACACGTAAGAAGCTAATTATGTAGACAGGTGTGTAGACAACTTCAAGAGAAAATTCCTACAGTTCCATTTGGAGAAACTGTTGGATGTTTGGTTAATAAGTTTAGTACAATAGGATCTCCAAACACTAAACCTAAGTAGCGGAACAGACATTTCTACGGAGGAAAAAACTGATGAAACTGGTGCATCATTCGAACGCTCTCCAAAAAATTTTCTAAGTGGTAGTGCGTAGCAATTAGGTGCTTGAAAAACCTTTTTCTCGCAATAGCCTGCGCAGTTGTCTTCAATCTGAATGAATGTTGCAGAAATGGTAAGCCGTAAGATATAGACAGGTTTTACTACATAAAAGTATGATGTGATACACCCACATGACTTGCTCTACTCTTGTACAAACTAATTTCACAAACGCTTATTCTCCATATGCTTCATGTTAATCGAGATAAACATTTGCAGACTCTATCTTATTGCTATTGTTCTTGTAGATGTAAGGGGAATATATATTTACAAGGGCAATATAAAAATACAGTAGCCTTTAAGCACATACATATCTATTAATAGCTGGTTGCTATGTGCAGCACCATTCCATTTGCCACAGATTAATACTCTTCGCATATCCAAGACAAGAAAAAAATGAATAACGAATTCCCAGTTGAGAAAATAACTATAGAAAAATGTAAGGGAATAACAAGCAATATCTCGAAAATGGTTCACTCAACAACAAAAATGTATATGACATAAATTGTTTATTTTAACGCGATCTACATTTTTGTATAGTAAAATTGTGTCTATCTCTTATGGTTTACCAGTTATGCAAAAGTCGTTCACAATGAAGAATGCTTTTGGAGACATTCCCAGAAAATTCAATATATCTATTTTATTTGCCATGAAAATATCTTAAACATATGATATTTTAATCAAAATCATTAAGAGCCATTTTTGAGAAAATTAAAATTTTCGAAAAATGTTCCATGTAAAGGGTACTCTGGGGTGGGGGAATTTTTTGAAAACCTTCGTGTCGCATCTCTGGAAGATACTGAACCTAAATACCAAGTTTGGTGTTTATTCGACTGATCGTTTCTGAGTTACGCTGTTCACAGACACACACACACGGACATGTTTTCAAAAATGCTTTTTTTTGGATTCAGGGGATCTCAAAACATATATTTCTAGTGAAATTTCGGTATCGAATTTTTGACTGGAATACAATACTTCCCCTACTTATTATACGTAATAGAGAAAGTAAAAAGGATATCTTGTTAAAGAACACATTTTGGTAATTACATTTTTGGAGATATATTTTTTTGTTTTATTGGTTTCGTTTTCCATAGACTTTCTACTTTTTTCCTACTTCAAATAGTTTTTTTTTTCTTTCTTTCTCATGTATTTTACTTTCTCTACCATGTGTGGAAGGTAGAGGAAGCATTGTATTCCACCCAAACATTGGGCACTACTAAAACACAAGTCGGATAAACACAACACTTGTTACTTAATTTAACTATCTTCTAAAGATGCGATACAAAGATTTTCAAGAAAATCCCTCACCACCAATTATCTTTATATAGGACATTTTTACAAATTTCGTTGTCGATGTAGGAAGAACAAAATAAAGCAATACTGAGATACGTATAGTAAGTAGGGGAAGTGTTGCATTCCACCGAAACATCCCATACCGAGTTTTCAACAGAAATACCTGTTTTGAGGTCCCCTAAATCCAAATAAAGCTTTTATGGAAACATGTTCATGTGTGTCTGTGAACACGATAACTCAAAAACAAAAATTTGGATAAATATTAAACTTGGTATTTAGATTCAGTATCTTCCAAAGATGCGATAAGAAGGTTCCCTACGTGTCGCTGTTCCCTTTGTATCTATAACGAAATGTGTAATGTAGATATTTCTGCAGAGGTTTATTTGGATTCACATATAGTGATAGAAAAATAAGCTTGAGTAAGAATAATTTGCGTACCCACTAATAAACGATAGAGGGTAGAGAAAGTCGTGTGAATGTATCTCGTCCAATATTACTTTCTCTACTACGTATAGTACTTACGTTGTATTCCACCCAAATATTCGATACCGAGATTTCACCGGAAATACATGTTTTGAGACCCCTTGAATTCAAAAAAAGCATTTTTGGAAACATGTCCGTGTGTGTGTCTGTGTGTGTCTGTGAACAGCATAACTCAGAAACGAACAGTCGGATAAACACCAACCTTGGTATTTAGGTTCACTATCTTCCAGAGATGCGACACGAAGGATTTCAAGAAAATCCCCCCACCCCAGATTACCCTTTACATGGAACATTTTTCAAAACTTTTAATTTTTTTCAAAAATGGCTCCTACGATTTTGATTAAAGTATCATATGTTTAAGATATTTTCATGACAAATAAAATGTATATCTTGAATTTTCTGGCAATGTCTCCAAAAGTATTCTTCATTGTGAACGACTTTTGTATAACTGGTAAACCATAAGAGATAGACAAAAATTTACTACACAAAAAATGTAGATCGCGTTAAAATACACAATTTATGTCATATACATTTTTTGTTGTTGAGTGAACCATTTTCGAGATATTGCTTGGCATTCCCTTAAATTTTTCAATACTTATTTTCTAAAATGGGAATTCGTTATTCATTTTTTTGTCTTTGATATACAAAGATTATTAATCTGTGGCAAAAGGAATGGTGCTGCACCTAGCAACCAGCTATTAAGAGATATGTATGTGCTTAAAGGCTACTGTATTTCTATATTGCCCTTGTAAATATATATTCCCCTTACATCTACAATAAAATTAGCAATAAGATAGAGTCTGCAAATGTTTATCTCGATTAACATGAAGTAGATGGAGAATAAGCGTTTGTATAAATAGTTTGTACAACAGTAGAGAAAGTTATGTGAGTGTAACACTGCAGATGTTTTTTATACTGCAAGCTTGTCATATCTCTTACGGTTTACCACTTATACAAACCTAATTCAGAATGAATACGACTTGAGAAGCTATACCCAGAAAAATCAAGATATATATTTAGCTTATCATGAAAATATCTTACAGTTGTGGTATTTTATTCAAAATTGTAGAACCATTTTTGAGTCATGTAAAGGGCATTTTAGGGTTGGTGGATTTTCTGCAAAATACTCATGTCGCATCCTTGGACAGAGCTAACTTAAATACCAAGTTTGGTATTTAGCCGACTTAGCGTTTTTCAGTTATGCTGTTCAGATATACACAGAATTTTTCTAAAAATTATATTTTTGGGTTCAGGGGTCTCAAAAGAATATATTTACGAGAAATATTCATATCAAAATTTTCGGTAGAATACAATAATTCCTCTACTAATTGTAAGTAGCAGTAAAGTGAAAACTCCACCTTAAGGAAGCGGTCTGGTTTTGATAAGATGATTAGTTTATCAATATTCTTGTTGTAGGATGCAGAACTATGTCTCTGTTGGCTGGAAATACAGGATTATTTATGAAGAACTGACACATTTATTTCCTCAATTGTATCAAAACGAGTTATTCTATCGACAACTTATTATACCCGAAATGCAGAGGAATTTTGGGAGATTATTTACCTCTACAGCAAATGTTGAAATTGTCCTCCATCCTGCATAAGACACAGCTCAACACGTCGTTCCATGTTACTGGCCACTCGTTGGAGGACCCTGTTGTTAATAGCTTGAATCTCCTGTGTAATGTTGTGCTTCAGATCGTCCAATGTCTGAGGACTTGTGACATAAACCCTGTCTTTTAGGTAACCCCATAGAAAGAAGACCGGCGATGTCAAATCCGGAGATCTCGGTGGCCACAGGTTCTTGGAAATTATCCGGTCGTCAAAGAAACTTGCAATTAGTGTCATGGATTCATTTGATGTATGGCACGTAACGCCGTCCTGCTGAAAATATCCTTGACTCAGCTCTACATCGTGTAGTTGCTCAGCAAACTTCATGAAAATCCGTCGGTGCTCTGCAGTGTTCACATTTTTTTAAAACAAAAATGGCCCCACTATTCTCTGTGGGGATATAGCGCACCAAACTCCGATTTTAACCGGGTGCATAGGTGCTTCATGAATAACATGTGGATTTACACTGGTCCAATAGCATGAGTTAATTGAGTTCACATAGCCGGATAAATGGAACCATGCTTCATCTGTGAACCATGCGATGGACAATATGACAGCATTTTACACAATGAACGCCTGAAACCAACGACAATAATTCAGTCGTTTATCCTTATCTGGTTCCTGTAACTGATGGACAGCCGTAATCCTATACGGCTTTAGGCCTGGACTTTTCACAGCTCTCTGACACATTGGGTAGCTGTACCCTGTCTCCTGCGACAAACGTATTAATGGTTTTTGGCTGACTGATCCAGTCGTGCTCTTACGTCAACAACAACCATGGGAAGCCTAAATGAACGAGCTTTGACTTTTTCGCTCACCAAGATCCAGTAGTTTCCACTTTGTTTACCAGTCCAGGGGAAGATTCCGAACACCAAATTCTCTCTGGTATTCCATTTGAGCACCTGTAATTGAATTAATAATCCAGTATTGCTTTACAAGGAAGAGTCGTTCATTTAATGTGTACTCCATTTTCACGTTGACTAGAACAAAATCTCAAATGCCAGCAATAAAACAAACAATCACGAATAAAACATGAACAACTGCGCCTCTAGTGACAGGCATTCGAAATCTGCTTAATTTGGTGCTAAAATTGGCAATTTTAGTGAATTTGGAACAGAATAATTGAAGAAAGAAATGTCAGTTCTTCATAAATTACCCTGTATAACTCTGCATACCTTACTGGAAATTCCTTTATTTCCCAAGCTCCAGGTATTGATTCTGTAGAAAAGGGTTGTGTTTCATTAATTTACTGTTTTTATATTATTATGCCTGACTGACATCCATAATCTCGGATTGGATTGTATTCGGATTCGCTTTGTTGTTATATTACAAATGTTAATCTGATGTAATCCTCGTGGTGATAGACATGAAGGTAAGTAGTAGATTGGATTCAATCCTAAATTCTTTTAATAAATCTCTTTATTTTTAATTATTTCACTCTCCTTTGTGTAACGGATTCCTTAATCCTTAGTAGAACAGGAGTAGTAACAGGAATTCAGCAGCTTAAGAAACGAATTGTAGCATTATTTGTAATGCAAAGTATTTCTACACAACTTTAAAAATAATTATGCTAATGCTTTTGATTCTTTATCCTTCCCTTTTTTATCCTTTCTATGAAAGCTACTTCATACTAATCATTTATATGAATATTTAAAAATATCCTTTCCTGTTACAAACTTCTCACTTTTATAAGCTTCTTTTCTACCTAGCAATCCTTCAATTGCCATTCATTTTTACATTCTCTACTACGTGTAGTAAGTAGGGGAAGTACTGCACTCCACCCAAAAATTCCATAGCAGATTTCTTGGGAATACTTGTTTTGAGGTGCCCTGAATCCAAAAAAAAACATTTTTGAAAACATTTTTGTATATATCCGACTTTGAGCATCATAACTCAAAAACGAAAAGTCTGATAAATACCAAGTTGGGTATTTAGATTCAGTATCTTTCAAAGGCGCCACATGAAGGTTTTCATTAAAATATCCCCATCACAGACTACGTAACTGGAACATTTTTCGAAAATGTTAATTTCTCAAAAATGGCTGTAACGATTTGGATTAAACTATCATGTATCTAAAATATTTTCATGACCTATAAAGTGTATATCTTGAATTTTCTGGGAACGTCTCCAAAAGTTCTCTTCTTTCTGAATGGCTTTTGCATAAGTGGCAAAACGTATGAGATATACAAAATTTTTCTACACAAGAAATGTCGAGCTCGTTAAAAAATACAACTTGCCACACATATTTACTTTCTCTACTGCGTATAGTAAGTAGGGGAAGTATTGTATTCCACCCAAAAATTCGATACCGAGATTCCACCAGAAATACATGTTTTGAGACCCCTTGAATCCCAAAAAAGCATTTTTGGAAGCATGTCTGTGTGTGTGTGTGTGTGTGTGTGTGTGAGAACAGCATAACTCAGAAACCAACAGTCGGATAAACACCAAACCTGGTATTTAGGTTCAGTATCTTCTAGAGATGCGACATTTTCTCAAAAATGGCCCTAACGATTTTGATTAAAATATCACATGTTTAAGATATTTTTATGACAAACGAAATGTATATCTCAAATTTTCTGGGAATGTCTCCAAAAGTATTCTTCATTGTGAACGACTTTTGCATAACTGGTAAACCATAAGAGATAGACAAACTTTTACTACAGAAAAATGTAGATCGCGTTAAAATACGCAATTTATGTCATATACATATTTTTGTTGTTGAGTGAACCACTTTCGAGATATTGCTTGTTATTCCCTTAAATTTTCCAATACTTATACTTTTCTCAAATGTAAATTCGTTATGCATTTTTTTTGTCCTGGTAATGCAAAGAGAGTGGAATGCGCCACATAGCAACCAGTTCTTAAAACATTTGACTGTCGCTTAAAGCCTACCATATTCCCCTTGTACCGACAAGAAAATTAGCAATAAGATTAACATCTCGATATCTCGATTAACATGAAGCATATGGGGAATAAGTGTCTGTAAAAATAGTTTGTACACGACTAGAGAAAGTCATGTGAGTGTAACACATCAGATTTTTTATAAGAGGAGTGAACCTTTTTTGTTTCCTGGACGTACAAAGAGAATGGAATACTCCACATAGCAACCAGCTCTTAAAATATTTGACTATCGCTTAAAGCCTACCATATACCCCTTGTAACTACAAGAAAATTAGCAATTAGTTTCTGCAAATGTTTATCCCGATTAACATGAAGCATATGGGGAATAAGCGTCTGTAAAAATAGTTTGTACAATAGTAGAGAAAGTCATGTGAGTGTAACACATCAGATTTTTTATAAGTGGAGTGAACCTTTTTTGTTTCCTGGACGTACAAAGAGAATGGAATACTCCACATAGCAACCAGCTCTTAAAATATTTGACTATCGTTTAAAGCGTACCATATTCCCGTTGTAACTACAAGAAAATTAGCAATTAGTTTCTGCAAATGTTTATCTCGATTAACATGAAGTGGATGGAGAATAAGTGTTTGTAAAAATAGTTTTTACAAGAGTAGAGAAAGTCATTTGAGTGCAACACATTTTATTATACAACCTTTTTTTTATTATTTTTTTTGTATGTTGATAAATCTATTGCTTTTATTTACTACTTTTGTTATTCTATTCTTTCTCTCATCATAGGTCATGAGTATTAACAAAATTAATTATAACATATTTCCCGTTACTTCATATGTTAAAGCCCCCTGTATCATTAAAGAAGTTAAAGCAGGCTATACAAATGAAATATATCTTTACTGTCATAATGTATCCAAAAGGGTACTACAAATCCTCCCAGAGCTCAAATCTGAATAATTTCCAAGAAAAACAACCGGTAACCTTCCCTCATCCCTTTTGTATAAGAGATGATAAACAGTGATCACTGAAGCGTATTCAGAATCAATTTAATTAATTTAATTTTCCTGTTTTCTGAGAAAGGACGAATTCCGTCCAATACTTTGTAATCAGTAGAAAGCGTCAGTGGTATAATGAAACTGAATTTGCAGGCGCATATTAGTGATATTATTATATGAAGTACGACATTACAACCAGGGAGTAAAAAGCCTCTATTTCAAGTAGACACAGTGGTGGAAAAAATAATGTAGAGTTCGGTTCATATGAGTTTTCTCCAATAATGGCAAAACCAATATCCATAGTATTCCTTGAGGTAGTATTTTTAACACTTAAATGATTTCAGTATAATTATATAATATATAAATTCAATAACAGCCCGCCTTATAGCAATATGTGTATGTAACAACATATAAAGGTGTATATTACAGTCATTGTAAATGTTTATATTATTCTATATTATTTACACATGTTCAATAATGTTATGCGAATGCATCACGTAATTTAATAATGTAGGAGCTGTAAGAATAATAGGTTAAAAGTTGCTAACAATGAGGTAACAATAAGGTAACCTTGAGGCAATAATGAGTAAGAATGTTCAATAATGCTGCTAGTCATTATTGGAGCAACAATAATGTAATTTTTGTGGCAGTTTATAAAATAGCCAATCAACAACCAGAAAAAGCTTTAGTTAAATGAAAGTATTCTATTGGAGTAGGATTAGCCAATCACAGACCTGAAATACAGAAATTTACAAGTTTAGGCGGTTGAAATCAATTCAGTTGCCTGTAAACAGTGTTCCTAACTGGACGCGAGACACGCCCTCGAGAAGTATAATGCGTATTCGTGTGAGACAATAATAGTTTTACGTGTTAAAAAGTGCAAGTAATTAATTAAAGAATCTCACAGCTCTATCTCTATATCAGTGAAGTGTTATTTAAAATCGTGTCAAGCATTAATAAAAGGAGTGAATTAATGTGTAAGCCTACATTCTTGTCACACTACAACCTTGCCAAGACCTCCATGTTTCTAAAATAAATACTGACGCAGCCGAGGAAAACATAAATATAATATTTAAAGAAACAGTAAAAATACAGAGTTAATATTTTTTAAAAATTGGGATAAAGGCTATCGGGTACCATACGTGCGGTTGCAACTACTTCAAGTGTTCGGCTTCCCAACAGTTGAAATATAATACAACTCCTTCAATACAACAAACCATCTTCTCAAATTGGCGTCCATACGTGCGGCTAAAACTACAATCTTTCTCAAATTGGCGTCCGTACGTGCGGCTGAAACTACAATCTTTCTCAAATTGGCTCGATACGTGGGGTTAAAACTTCAATCTTTCTCAAATTGACTCCATACGTGGGGCTGAAACTACAATCTTTCTCAAATTGGCTCCATACGTGTGGTTGAAACTACAATCTTTCTCAAATTGGCTCGATACGTGGGGTTAAAACTTCAATCTTTCTCAAATTGACTCCATACGTGGGGCTGAAACTACAATCTTTCTCAAATTGGCTCCATACGTGTGGCTGAAACTACAATCTTTCTCAAATTGGCGTCCATACGTGGGGTTAAAACTACAATCTTTCTCAAATTGACTCCATACGTGGGGCTGAAACTACAATCTTTCTCAAATTGGCTCCATACGTGTGGCTGAAACTACAATCTTTCTCAAATTGGTGTCCATACGTGGGGTTAAAACTACAATCTTTCTCAAATTGACTCCATACGTGGGGCTGAAACTACAATCTTTCTCAAATTGGCTCCATACGTGTGGCTGAAACTACAATCTTTCTCAAATTGACTCCATACGTGGAGCTGAAACTACAATCTTTCTCAAATTGACTCCATACGTGGGGCTGAAACTACAATCTTTCTCAAATTGACTCCATACGTGGGGCTGAAACTACAATCTTTCTCAAATTGGCTCCATACGTGTGGCTGAAACTACAATCTTTCTCAAATTGACTCTATACGTGGGGCTGAAACTACAATCTTTCTCAAATTGACTCCATACGTGGGGCTGAAACTACAATCTTTCTCAAATTGACTCCATACGTGTGGCTGAAACCACAATCTTTCTCAAATTGACTCTATACGTGGGGCTGAAACTACAATCTTTCTCAAATTGACTCCATACGTGGGGCTTAAACTACAATCTTTCTCAAATTTGCGTCCATACGTGGGGCTGAAACTACAATCTTTCTCAAATTGGCGTCCATACGTGGGGCTGAAACTACAAATTATCTCAAATTGGCGTCCTTACGTGGGGCTAACAAAAGTTCTTCTCATCCTTAACGTCTGTCAGAAATAGGAAGGGTTATAAAGCACATTGGTTCCGAGATAATGAAAGAGGAGCAGTGGAGTAGGTTAACACTTGCCCTCTTTCTTCGTTAGCCAATGTATTGGATTAGATTAGATTAGATTTGATATTTGATAGGGAGTTGAACAGGAGGGGCATACCCCTACCTGCCCGTACTTAAGCCTTAGGTTTATTGTACAATTTTCTCCCTGTTTTTCCAATCATCACCTCCCCAAACTCTAATAAGTGTTAGGAGTCCATTGATTAGGGTTTTAGTAGATACTATCTTATTTGGATCAACGGTTCCAAATTGCTTCACAGTGGAATATTAAGCGCGAGGCCGTTTCCACACCACACTCCTACATCTTTGGTCTTCTAAAAGCCCCATTATCTGCAGGCGTTTTTTAAAATTCCCATGAGCAGTCATGAACACCACCATCATCTAATGATCTGCTATGTACTTTATTTAAGGATTGCAGTACTACTCCTAATATATGGGTTCTGCATCATTAAATTTCCATGTCTTTGTTCGTGGTTATGTTTCCAGTATTCTATACGCTGTCTTTGAATACTATGGTAATACCTAAGACCGGTTATGGTCCTATAAACGGGGCTCTGCCCCTATTTTAGCCAGCTTGTCTGAGTTTCGTTTACAACTACCCCAGTGTGGCCATACTACAGTAGATCTATTGCGTTTCCCTAGACTTTCTAGAGCTTCTTGACATTCCCTAACGATTTTTGATTTGTGTTAATGCCGCAGTGCTGCCTGGCATTTTGGGTATACCCAGATACTGCAAAACCTGTAGCACCTGTCCTCAATCTCCGCCACACAAGCCCTGATGGAATATAATTCTGCCTGGAATACCCTGGTCAAAGCTCGCAAGTGATACCACTTCTACAGCTTGAGTTGTCTTCCATATATACCAGCCCCTGTTCCATTTTAACCAATGTGTTACTAGAACACAGATATATGTCTGTCTGATGTCATGCTCATGCATTATAATACGAGGGGCAATCTGCAACCCTTAGTGTTGTAGGTTTCATCTGATCTTTTCAACGGACAGTTTGACAGTTAAACTACTTCAAATATTTTGTCAATAGAGCGTTATTTGTTTTGTTTACACTAACTTGAAAATTGTGTGTCGACAAAAACATGGAATTAACTCGTTAAAATGTTCGTGCAATGATATATTTCGACTTTCGACGTGGATTATCAAGACATGAGTGCATCGATCAACTAACTTCCACATTTGGCGACGAAGCTCCATCCTTTGCCACTGTGAAACGCTGGTATAACGAATTTAATCGTGACCGCCGTTCCCTAAATGATGAAGTTCGTCCAAAATCAGTTGTTGTGCCAGAAAACATTGATGCTGTGCAAAAACTAATAATGAAAGATCGTCATGCGGCATATTGTGAGATTGCGGCAACCCTAGGCATTAGTTCCACCACCATATATAAAATATTGCATGGTTATTTAGCCGTGAAAAAGGTTTGCTCTCGTTGGATCCCACATAATTTGACGCAATCTCAAAAAGATGCTCGTGTCGATTGGTGTACAAAAATGCTCAAGAAATACAATGGCGGTGCCTCAAAAGACGTATATAAGATTGTAAGAGGTGACTAATCATGGATCTATGTGTATGAGCCGGAACGTAAACAGCAGTCGACTGTATGGGTGATTCAAGTTGAAGCAAATCCAACAAAAGTTGTTCGCACTCGAAGCACTTCGAAACAAATGGTCGCCTGATTTTTCAGCAAAACTGGCCATGTGGCAACAGTGCCTTTAGAGGAGCGTAAAACGGTCAATGCCGAATGGTACACAACCATTTGTTTGCCGGACGTCTTCGGTGAAGTAAGGAGAACCAACAAGAACCATAGGATCGTTCTTCATCAAGAAAATGCGAGCGCACACACATGTCGTCTAACAACAGAGTATTTGAGGTTCAAAAAATCGAATTCATGGGTCATCCCCATACAGTCCTGATTTGGCACCCAATAACTTCTGTTTGTTCCCGAACATCAAATATAAATTGCGTGGACAACGATTTTCGTTGGCAGAAGACGCCGTTGATGCTTTCAAAAACCATGTTTTGGAAGTGTCTCAAGAAGACTTGAATAAATGCTTTGATAAATGGTTCAACCGAATGCAAAATAATTTGATCACAAAGGAGAATATTTATAAAAATCATAAAGCAGTTTTAAATCGGAAATTACTTTGTTTTAATCATTAGGCTCAAAATATAAATAGTGCCCCTCATACAAGTAAGAGGACCAACCAAAATTCAGTTGACATAAAAGGTCAATGAACTGATCAATGTAGGTTATTGAGTACACGTAAAACGAGAAATATAGCCTACTGTCTAATCAGTGACATTTTAGCTATTAGGGGTGGCTTAACTTGTGGGTAAAACTTGAGTTGGGGTACACAGTATGCTGAACTCCAGCCACGCGAGACGCGCACACTGGAAAAAAGCCAACAATCTTTCACCATCGCGCGTTTTCACTCATCACTGTAAATCCTATCCCCATCCACTAGCTAAACCTGCTTGGAACAGATCCATCCTACCAGCTAAAGCATCGTTAATAAGACAGTATTAAGAAATCCATTGCTATGTTTATTTCCCTAATTGTTAATTGGATGTAGGAACAGAATACTTGAAAGTTAAGCGCAAATACCACGGTGGTAAAGCTGTGCCTTTCGCACTGAAAACACGTGTTCAAATCTCGGTACTTGTATGTGATTTTCTTTTTCAACTTTTGGGTTTCCCTTTTCTAGATGGTTGCAATATTTCGTATTACTTTCTCTACTATGTATAGTAAATAGGGGAAGTTTAGGCAGTATTTTTAACATTTAAATGATTTCAGTCAAATTATATAATATATAAATAATAACAGTCCGCCTTAAAGCAATATGTGTATGTAACAAGATATAAAAAGTGTATATTACAGTCATTGTATATGTTTATATTATTGTATACATGTGTAATAATGTTATGTGAATGTATTACGTAATTTAATAATGTAGTAGCTGTGAGAATAATAGGTTAAAAGTTGCTAACAATGAGGTAACAATGAGGTAACCTTGAGGCAATAATGAGTAAGAATGTTTGGTAATGCTGCTAGTCATTCTTGGAGCAACAATAATGTAATTTTTGTGGCTTTTTATAAAATAGCCAATCAACAACCAGAAAAAAGCTTAAGTTAAATAAAAGTATTCTATCGGATTAGGAATAGCCAATCAGAGACTTTAAATATAGAAATTTACAAATTTAGGAGGTAGAAATCAAGTGAGTTGGTTGTAGACAGTGTTCCTAACCGGACGCGAGATGCATCTTCGAGAAATATAATACGTATTCGTGTAAGACGAAAATAGTTTGCGTGTTAAAAGTGCAAGTAATTAACAAAATAATCTCACAGCTCTCTATATCAGTGAAGTGTTATTTAAATTGTGTCAAGGATTAATAAATGTAGTGAAGTAAAAATTATAATCTGTGTAAGCCTACATTCTTAGCCGCACTACTCCCTGCAAAGAAATCCATGTCTCTAACAATAATACTGACGCAGCCGAGGAAACTTATATAATACTTAAACAAACAGTCAGAAATTACAAAGTTAATATTTTTTAAATATTTTTGGGGCAAAGGCCTCCGGAAAGTACGTTTGGGGCGAAGGCTACCGGAAACTTTTTACCATACGTGCGATTACAACTGCTTCAAGTTCGGCTCCCCAACAGTCAAATACAATACAACTCCTGCTTCAAAGTTTTGCATTCCACCCAAAATTTAGATACCGAGATTTAAACGGAAATACATGTTTTGAGCCACCCTTAGGCCAAATAAAGCATTTACGGTAACACGTGTGTCTGTGAACACCATAGCTCATAAACGAAATTTCGGATAAATAACTTAGTATTTAGATTCAATGTGCTCGAAAGATGAAACACGAAGATTCTCAAGAAAATCCCCACCTTAAACTACCTTTACATGGAACATGTTTTTAAAATTTTTATTTTCTAAAAATGGCTCACAATTTTTACTAAAATACCATATATGAAAGATGTTTATATGACAAACGTAACGTACATTATGTGATCAAAAGTATCCGGATACCCCCACAAACATACCTTTTCATCTTAGGTACATTGTGCTGCGACCTACTGCATGGTATTCACTATCCGCGACCTCAGTAGTCATTAGACATCGTGAAACAGCAGAATGGGACGCTCCGTGTAACTCACGGACTTTAAACTTGGTTAGGTGATTGGGTGTCACTTGTGTCAGAAGTCAGTACGCGAGATTTCCACACTCCTAAACATCCCTAGGTCCACTGTTTCTGATGTAATAGTGAAGTGGAAACGTGAAGAGACATGTACAGCACAAAAGCGTACAGGCCGACTTCGTCTGTTGACTGACAGAGACCGCCGACATTTGAAGAGGGTCGTAAAGAGTAATAGGCAGACATCTATACAAACCATCACACAGGAATTCCAAACTGCGTCAGGATCCACTCCAAGTACTATGGCAGTTAGGCATGAGATGACAAACCTTGGATTCCATGGTTGAGCGGCTGCTCATAAACCACACATCACGCAGGAAAATGCCAAACGACGCCTCGCTTGGTGTAAGGAGCGTCAACATTACACTATTGAATAGTGGCAAAACGTTGTGTGGAGTGACGAATCACGGCACACAAAGTGGACATCCGATGGCAGTGTGTGGATATGGCGAATGCCCGGTGAACGTCATCTGTCAGCGTGTGTAGTGCCAACAGTGAAATTCGGAGGTGGTGGTGTTATGGTGTGGTGGTGTGTTTCCTGCAGGAGGCTTGCGATGGTAAATTACTTATAATGTTTGTGTATTTGTGTTTACTTCACGCGTTGAAGCCATCTTGTGACGTGATTCATTTGTTAGGTTTGTTAGCTCCATCTGGTGTAAGTAATTTGAGGCAGTATTAGTTTTTTTGTTTAAAAAAAATCCTACTGTTATTTTATTTAATTTTGGTTCTTTGTCCTCAGGCTAGCTATTACCCTTTTGGTATTTAGGTTCAGTATCTTCCAGAGATGCGACACGAAGGTTTTCAAGAAAATCCCCCCACCCGAGACTACCCTTTACATGGAAGATTTTTCGAAAATTTTAATTTTCTCAAAAATGGCTCTAACGATTTTGATGAAAATATCATATGTTTAAGATAATGTCATGAGAAATGAAATGTATATCTCGAATTTTCTGGGAATGTCTCCAAAAGTATTCTTCATTGTGAACGAATTTTGCATAACTGGTAAACCATAAGAGATAGACAAAATTTTACTACACAAAAAATGTAGATCGCGTTAAAATACACAACTTATGTCATATACATTTTTTTTTGTTGAGTGAACCGTTTTCGAGATATTGCTTGTTATTTCCTTAAATTTTCCAATACTTATACTTTTTCTCAAATGCGTTATTCATTTTTACTTTCTCTACTACGTATAGTAAGTAGGGGAAGTATTGTATTCCACCCAAAATTTCGATACCGAGATTTCACCGGAAATACATGTTTTGAGACCCCCTGAATCCAAAAAAAGCATTTTTGGAAACATGTCCGTGTGTGTGTCTGTGTGTCTCTCTGTCTGTGTGTCTGTGTGTCTGTGTGTGTGTCTGTGAACAGCATAACTCAGAAACGAACAGTCGGATAAACACCAAACTTATTTAGGTTCAGTATCTTCTAGAGATGCGACACGAAGGTTTTAAAGAAAATCCCCACCCCAGATTACCCTTTACATGGAAGATTTTTCGAAAATTTTAATTTTCTCAAAAATGGCTCCAACGATTTTGATTAAAATATCATATGTTTAAGATATTTTTATGGCAAATAAAATGTATATCTTGAATTTTCTGGGAATGTCTCCAAAAGTATTCTTTATTGTAAACGACTTTTGCATAGCTGGTAAACCATAAGAGATAGACAAAATGGTATTACACAAAAAATGTAGATCGCGTTAAAATACACAATTTATGTCATATACATTTTTTTTGTTGAGTGAACCATTTTCGAGATATTACTTGTTATTCCCATAAATTTTTCAATACTTATTTTCTCAAATGGGAATTCGTTATTCATTTTTTTTGTCTTGGATATGCAAAGAGTTATAATCTGTGGCAAAGGGAATGGTGCTGCACCTAGCAACCAGCTATTAAGAGATATATATGTGCTTAAATGCTACTGTTTTTCTATATTGCCCTTGTAAATATATTTTCCCCTACATCTACAAGAAAATTAGCAATAAGATAGGGTCTGCAAAAGTTTATCTCGATTAACATGAACTAGATGGAGAATAAGCGTTTGTAAAAATAGTTTGTACAAGAGTAGAGAAAGTTATGCGAGTGTAACACATCAGATTTTTTATTATTGTTTTGTTCTGAATTTATTTCTGTTTTCTCATGACATATATAAATAGTTAACCCTCTTACAATCCAATACATTTCTCTGCAGGTCATCTTTAACTATCCAGCATCAACTTTACATCTCATTGCTATTTACCCTCCTGGATCAAATTGTCTGAGGCTAAACATTACTCGTAGCCGTATCCTAACCTTCAAATTTTGTTCATGAATCGCCTCTTATATTCATATGAAATTTCGTCCCATGATAACATTTGAAAACAATCTAAAGTTTCCTGGACAACACATCTTTTAACAGCTGTCATTTTCAATGCTCCCGGTATCTTTACAATTTGAGAATACTCTGACAAATCTGTACTAAACTTGCGACGGTATTACTTATAATGTTTGTGTATTTGTGTTTACTTCACGCGTTGAAGCCATCTTGTGACGTGATTCATTTGTTAGGTTTGTTAGCTCCATCTGGTGTTAGCAATTTGCGGCAGTATTAGTTTTTTTGTTTAAAAAAAATGCTACTGTTATTTTATTTAATTTTGGTTCTTTGTCCTCCGGCTAGCTATTATCATTTTGGTCAAGCACTTCTCTTTATACAGGTTGTGTAAACGGAAAGGAATCTTTTATCCAAAGATAACACTGATGAAGAAATTTGTTTTACACTTTTATTGTCGAACACGTTAACTATCACATTTACACATTGATCTTGACACTCGCCAAACTGAAACTGTTATAATAACTTCATTACTGATAATTCTTAATTCGCGTACTTCAACTTTTTGTATAATTAACTTTATAACACTTGAGATTTTTCATAACTCTGTTACGCGTAACCTGCAAATTGATATCCGAAGTGTGCCGTACAAATACTTTCGATGAACTGACGGGAATGCGACGTGTAGTGTACAAAGAATTTTGATGAACTGACGGGGTCTACCTCTAACCTACTCTTTTTATACTCCTTTACCCAGATATGCCTAAAGATTATAACTGAACTGCAATTGGCTAATAAAACGCGCCAACATTAGCGTTTATTTTTATATCCAATGAAAATTATGAATACATATGCTCTAGGGAAATGTTCCAGAAGATTCTAAAAAAAAAAAACGCTCCAATATTACGTAACTTCCTCGTTTCCAATAATGATAAACAGCTCACCCCCTCGCTGCATTATTGCACGCTATTATTGTCAGTTTCAGTAAGGCAGTATAAACTTACTTCTCAACAATAATTACAATAAACAAACATCTCAAATCAATGTCACATAATAATGCATATTCATACTATAATCACTCTTTACATTTAAATAATTTGTGATACAAATTACTGCATCATATGCCCCACTAGAAACATAATTATAAATATTTACAACTTATTTGGAAATTTTATAATTGGGTTTTTAGTCTCCTAAATCTTGGAACACACGCTATCACTTTCACTTAACACTTCACACGTATTTAACACACGACATATGTTTTTCCTTTATCTTGCCACTATTTACATGCTCTGGTCTAATGTGTTTAGACTTTAATCTGACATTACAAAATTTTTGTCTTTTTATAGCAAATACTGTACCCTGAATTATTTAATTACTGTTACAAAATTGTTTACGTTCTTAAGTTGTTGACAAAAATTTGTGCATTTACGAATTTTTGTAATTACTATACATTTTTACCAAAATATTCACCCTCTACACAAATATATTTACATATCTTAAATCTAGGCACTGTTTCACATGTTCTGTTTGCTACATAAATATTTGTTTTAATGACTTTTACCCCATTTTTGTTGTTTTGTACTGTATATTCACAATACTCTTGGTATTATATCTACATACTTTACTTTAATATCACATTAAGTTTCAATTTTTTACATTTTTAATTTCAAATACTGTTACAGTTACTAAAAACATGTTAGTTTCCTTTTAAACATTTAGTTATGTCCAAAATTTATTTCTCCTTTCTTATGACATGCATATATAGTTAACCCTCTTACGTTCCAATACATTTCTCTGCAGGTCATCTTTAACTATCCAGCATTTACTTTACATCTCATTGCTATTCACCCTCCTGGATCAAATTGTGTGTGGCTAAACATTACTCGTAGCTGTATCCTAACCTTCCAAAATTTGTTCATGGATAACCTCTTAAAGGATTCATATGATATTTCGTTCCCTGATAACATTTGAATACAATCTAAAGTTCTCTGAACAACACATCTTTTAACAACTGTCATTTTCAATTCTTCTACTATCTCTTTAATTTGAGAGCACCTTCATAAACTGTACTGGATTGGAGTTTTCATTCTGAACAGCTTGGTACTTGTTAATTTCAGAAGTTAGCTTTGATTATTTACAGGCAAAACTTTAACTTCTTGTACAATTTATTTCTTTGCATTTCTGATTCTTTCTGAATTTCTGATATCTCCCCTCTGAAATTATCTTGCGCCTGATTCACATCTACATTCATAACCTCTTTTATCTCTCTTAGCTCACTTGAAATGATACTCATTCTACTACCTAACTCTGTACATTCTACATCAACATGTTATATTTTATTATTAACCTCACTTTTTTGGTTAGATATTTCCCTGCTCATGTCTAACATTTTCTTTGAAACTTCACCTATTTCATTTGCTATCATTTCCTGATTTTCATTTCTCATTCTCATCATACTACTATCTAGCTCCATGAATTTCTTTTCAATTTCTTCCCTGTTTTGTTCTAAGCTCTTACCAATATCTTCCCTTAATTCTCTCTTATTCTGATCTAGTTTTTGTTCTAAACTCCTATCAATATCTTCTCTTAATTCCCTATTATTCTTTTGCATATCTTCCCTTAATTTCTCATTACTCTGAGTTAATTTTTCTAATTTCTCATTATTCTTTTGCATATCTTCCCTCAATTCCCTATTATTCTTTTCCATATTCTCATTAGTCTTTTTCATATCTTCTCTCAATTCCCTACTCATATTTCTCAGCATTTCCATCATCATACTAGCATCAAGATTAACATTTCCTGCTATTCTATTCTGACTTTCTGCACTAACATTTCCACCCTCAAATCCTACATTGTTTGAGCTATTTTCTGTAACCTGTATTGAATTACAGCTAACTGTTACACTATCCCCCTCCATAATTATTTCTTCTGTATTATTAGTGGACATTGTTTTCTTTATCCTACCGCTCCTAAGGTACATTTAAATTTTTTTCCCCTTTATTTTTAGAATTAACATAACACTTTTCTAACCTTTCTGATGCTATCTGCTGATGTAGCTTTGATGTCCAGCTATCTGCCCCTCTCTCCTAGATTATATGTTGCTTCTGCGTTGTATTACGATGAATCTACGTCGTTTTGGTGTTTTGTAGTTGAATTCCCCTATTGCCTTTTAATCTCGGAATTACGACGTCCAATCATCCGCGTAGTCTGTCGTTCCTATAGTTGTTTCTGGAATCTACGTCTTGTAGTTCAGTTCACTGCTCCATTCGCTCCACGTCCTGATTCCTTCTCCCTTTCCTGGTTATTTCACTCCTTTCCTGGTCACTCTGCCCCACGTTCTGGGCGCCAATTTGCGATGGTAAATTACTTATAATGTTTTTTTATTTGTGTTTACTTCACGCGTTGAAGTCATCTTGTGACGTGATTCATTTGTTAGGTTTGTTAGCTCCATCTGGTGTTAGCAATTTGCGGCAGTATTAGTTTTTTTGTTTAAAAAAAATGCTACTGTTATTTTATTTAATTTTGGTTCTTTGTCCTCCGGCTAGCTATTATCATTTTGGTCAAGCACTTCTCTTTATACAGGTTGTGTAAACGGAAAGGAATCTTTTATCCAAAGATAACACTGATGAAGAAATTTGTTTTACACTTTTATTGTCGAACACGTTAACTATCACATTTACACATTGATCTTGACACTCGCCAAACTGAAACTGTTATAATAACTTCATTACTGATAATTCTTAATTCGCGTACTTCAACTTTTTGTATAATTAACTTTATAACACTTGAGATTTTTCATAACTCTGTTACGCGTAACCTGCAAATTGATATCCGAAGTGTGCCGTACAAATACTTTCGATGAACTGACGGGAATGCGACGTGTAGTGTACAAAGAATTTTGATGAACTGACGGGGTCTACCTCTAACCTACTCTTTTTATACTCCTTCACCCAGATATGCCTAAAGATTATAACTGAACTGCAATTGGCTAATAAAACGCGCCAACATTAGCGTTTATTTTTATATCCAATGAAAATTATGAATACATATGCTATAGGTAAATGCTCCAGAAAATTCTAAAAAGAAAAACGCTCCAATATTACGTAACTTCCTCGTTTCCAATAATGATAAACAGCTCACCCCCTCGCTGCATTATTGCACGCTATTATTGTCAGTTTCAGTAAGGCAGTATAAACTTACTTCCCAACAATAATTACAATCAATAAACATCTCAAATCAATGTCACATAAAAATGCATATTCATATTACAATCATTATTTACATTTAAGTAATTTGTGATACAAATTACTACATCAGGCTTCAATAAAATACTTCCTCTACTTGCTATATGTAGTAGAGAAAATAAAAAGATGCAAGCGTTCAAACGGATATCTCACAAATGTTGTTTGAACTAAGTCGTGCATTTTAAAGAGATGTGTATTTCTTGTGTAGTATGTTATTTCTATCTCTTATTGTTTACTATTTGCACAAAATTATCCAAAATTCCTTCCGAGTGAAGGAATGGCTATTCCCAGGAAGTACAGGGCAAGGCTTTTGAATTATGCTGTTCATATTCACCCCCACTCACACACACCAGGACCATTATGTATCTAAAAGCGTTTATTTTTTGTTTCAGGGAACCCCAAAACGCGTATTTCCTATAAAATCGCTGTTTGGATGAGATGCAGTACTTTTTCTGCTTACTATAGGTAAGTAGTAAAGAAAGTTAAAATTTAAAAGCAGTTATGTATGTTCGTTATTAAGGACAGTGGACTGAGATTCATTGTTATTATTGATCCTAAACGTTGGATGAATAAAACTACAGAAACTCCTGAGAAAGCTTTAATGTGGTTTACAGAGATGGCTCAGGAGTAGGATCCGGAGTATGAGGGCTGCCCCAGAAGTACCCGACCTAACAAAGAGAAAACAAAAATTTTGGGAAAAAACATATTTATTTCTCTGCATAGTCTCCTTTCAGCTCGATACACATTTCCTAGCGATGTTCAATAGCTCCATACCCTGTTTATAGTGAGAACCATCGAGTTCTGCAAAATAGCCATAAACTGCAAACCCCACCTCTTCATTGATGGAAATCTTTTACCACCAAGCCATTTCTTCAAATTTGGAAACAGAAAATAATCAAAGGGTGCTAAGTCCGGCGAATAGGGTGCAGGAGGAAGCAATTCGAACTTTAGCTCATTGATTTTGGCAATGGCGATAATGGATGTGTGAACCGGTGCATTGTCTTGATGAAACAAAACTTTCGTTTTCGCTAAATGCGGCCGTTTTTGCTTGATTTCATTATTCAAACGCTGCAGTAAGTTTGCATAATACCCGCCATTGAATGCTTTTACTTTTTGAACATAATCAATGAAACGTATCCCACGCACATCCCACAAACCTGACGCCATGACCCTTCCTGCAGATGGAATTGTCTACGTCTTCTTTGGAGCCGATTCTCCACTTTCAATCCACTGTTTTGACTGTTCCTTCGTCTCAGTTGTGAAGTGATGGACCCATGTTTCATCCATAGTTAGGAATCGACACAAAAACTCGGCTTTAATGCAGCGAAACAGCGCCGAACACTCCACTGAAACATCCTCATGACGCTGCTTTTGTTCTATTGTGAGTAAACGCGGCACCCACCTTGCGCACAGTTTTCTCATGTCCAAATTTTCAGTCAGTATGCGATGTACAGCACTTTTTGAAATGCCTACGATATCTACTAGCTCGCGCAATTTCAGTCGACGGTCATCCAATACCATTTTGTGGATTTTCCCTACAATTTCTGGCGTGGTCACTTCATTTGGTCGACCACTGCAATGTTCGTCTTGGCAGCTCATACGGCCTCACTTAAACTCTGCCACCGAATATATTACTGTTGTAAACGAAGGAGCAGACACGCCCAGAGTAGAATCTAGCTCAGCTTTAATATTAGTTGGACTAAGACCTTTCAAATGAAAGTATTGTATCACATAACGATGGTCAGTTTTATCCATGTTTACAAATTTGTTGAGAGCGTTCACTATCGATGGCTGTCAAGCAATTACCAAACGACGTAGCATCATCAAACTTCAGACTTAAGCTTTATAACAGTGGTACTTTCTATCACAGTCATTTGTTTGAAACAACAACCACTATCTATACATCAGGTTGGGTACTTCTGGGACTGCCCTTGTATATTGCATAAGACCAAGGTGCAAAAGGTATTCCTTTGGGTGAATAAGACAAACTTGTGTTATTATTCAATGCATAAATGAAAATATAAAGAGCGCTCACACTATATTACGTAATTTAATATTCATACTGGAAAAGAGTTACCTTTTACACACAAAATCGTGAAACTGCCTGTATACCCACAAGATACGATACATATAACCCAGCATAAATTCTAGGTAGAGGATTGCAAGTAATCTTACTTTAAGTTAACGAGGTGTTCAGGATTGCGTTAGTCGTAAAGGGTTTCATGAAACGCACCCCACCTCCCGAAGAAGTTTAAACCATTAATTTATTTAAGGAAGCGTAACAACAGTAATGAGGGTTGATGAAAACAGGTCCCTTGTCGTCCTCTATATCAAGACTTGTGCAGGGATTCCCTTGTTGGTCCTTTCATTTTGCTGTTTCCATTTCGCTGTGGTAAGTCGAGCTTATCTTGGTCCTTCAGTACGTGTTTTTTTATATTTATAATTGATTGTTACTGCTCTTAGGAACCTAATTGAATTATCTAGATATCTAGGATTTTTCATTAGATCTCATTATTCGCGATCATGAAGTAAATTTGTTACCGCGATTAGCAATTAAAATATACATGTATATTTTATTGCTTTCCTTTAAGTGTTCTTAATATATCAGCAGCACCTGATTTCGATGAAACAAAAATGTTTGTAAAATGACCTATAAAATGACTCTAAACTGTTTAAACAGCGACATAATTAAAAAGATAATATAAAATTAAAATATATTTAAGGACACTCGTAGAGATTTGAGTACAAAAAATGATTTCTTTGTTTGTTTCTTTCTCTACTACGTACAGTAAATAGAGAAAGTATTTCATTCCACACAAAAACTCTATACCGAGATTTCACAGAAAACACATGTTTTGAGGTACTCTAAATCCAAATAAAGCATTTTTGGAAACATGTCCGTGTGTGTCGGATAAATACCAAACGTGGTATTTAGGTTCAGTATCTTTAAAAGATGCTACACTAAAATTTTCAAGAAAAAAACCCACTTTAGACTACCACTTACATGGAACATTTTTCAAAAGAGTTGTTTGTCTCAAAAATAGCTCTAACGATTTTGGAATATCATGCGTTTAAGATGCTTTTATGGCAAATGAAATGTATATCTTGAATTTTCTGTGAATGTCCCCAAAAGTCCTCTTCAATCTAAATGGCTTCTACAAAATCGTAAACCGTAGGAGATAGACATAATTTTACTACTCAATAAATGTAAAGCTTCTTTGAACACACAGTTTGTCATCTACATTTTTTTTGTTTGCAGTGAACTATTTCCGAGATATTCTTTGCTATTTGGTAGAATTTTGCAATACTTATACTTTTTCTTAAATAGGAATTCCTTGTTCGTTTTTTTATGTCCTGGACATGCAGAGAGAATGGAATGCTTCAAATAGCAACCAGGTCTTAGAAGATTTGACTATAAAGAAACACCTACCTTACACATTTCGTTATAGATACAAAGAGAACAGCGATAGTCAAATGTTTAACAACTGGACGCTGTATGCTGGCCTTAAAATTCCATACTGTTTCCATGACATCGCAAGATTGCACCGTATTGAACAATGCAGCTATTAATAACGGATACCTCCGAAATGTTTTATGCCATAAAAAGCGTTATTTGGAAGAAATTATGTGCTTTAAAGACCTCTTTTTACGAGTTACATAAGATTGTACAAGTTATTGCTTGTCGGCTATTTCCAGACAATTCTAGATCTACATTTCGTTTGCAATGAAAATGTCTTAAACATATGGTATATTAATTAAGACTGATGGCGCCATTTTTGAGAAAAACAAGTTTTAAAAAGTTTTCTATGCAAAGTGTAGCTTGGAGTGGTGAGATTTTCTAGAAAACTTTGTGTCGCATACTTTGAGCATGCTGAAATTAATTACAAAGATTAGTATTTAAGTGCCTGTTCGTGTTTGAGTTATACTGTTCACATACACACACACTGAACATTACTATATATTACTTTGTCTACTACGTATAGTAAGTAGGGGAAGTATTGTATTCCACCCAAAAAATCGATACCGAGATTTCACCGGAAATACACGTTTTGAGACCCCCTGAACCCAAAAAAAGCATTTTTGGAAACATGTCCGTGTATGTGTGTGTCTGTGTGTCCGTGAACAGCATAACTCAGAAACGAACAGTCGGATAAACACCAAACTTGGTTTTTCGGTACAGTATCTTCCACAGATGCGATACGAAGGTTTTCAAGAAAATCCCCCCACCCTGATTAAGATATGGAGAATAAGCGTTTGTAAAAGTAGTTTGTACAAGAGTAGAGAATGTCATGTGAGTGTAACATATCATATTTTTTATTCGGGAGATCTCAAGAAGTATACTTCAGTGAAATGTCGTATAAAATTCTTGAATGGAATGCGATATTTCTACTTACATAGGTCACGGTAGTGAAAGTAAATGTTTTTTTTATTCAGGGGACCTAAAAACGTGTATTACCAGTGAAATCTCGATATCGAATTTTTGGGTGGAATGCAATATTCTGTCTACTATACAGGTGGTATAGAAAGCAAAAACAATTAACTGCCCGAAGTTACACAATTCCTGTTTTCACTGAACGCGTTTGCTAAAAGGCATGGCCCCACTACAAACAAATCGGCGATAAACGATTCTTTTTCTAAGTTTTTTGGTGCTCCAGTATACATCATGTCACGTCGCCTTTATGGCTGAAAGAGCGGAGATAAAGCCTCAGTCGTGCATGCCAAACTCACGTTGCGGCATATATTTGGAGAAAAACGCGAAAGCAAAAAGCAGTGTCTATAGACAAGTACCAAGATTACACGGAAATGCTGATTTTGAGACACCTTCTATAAAAAAGAATTCTAATGCGTCACATTCACATGACTTTCTCCATCCATTCCTCAACAAGCTTATACTTCCATCTGCTTGACGTTAATCGGGGTAAACATTTGTATAAATGGCTTTATTACATATTTCCTGTACGTACAATGGGAATAGTAGAACACAGTGAGCTAAAAGCATGTCCAAATCCTTTAAGAGCGGATAAAAATGTGATGGTTTGAAATTCCGTTCCGTTTGCATGACCCGGAGAGAAAAACGTGTGTGTTACACTCAAATAACTTTCTCTACTCTTGTACAAACTATTTTTACAAACGCTTATTCTCCATATGCTTCATGTTAATCTTATTGCTAATTTTCTTCTGGGTGCAAGGGGAATATGGTAGGTTTTAAGCGATAGTCAAATCTTTTAAGAGCTGGTTGCTTTGCGGAGCATTCCATTGTCTATGCATGTCCAGGACATAACAATAACGAATAAAGAGTTCCCATTTGAGAAAAAATATTGGAAAAGTTAAGGGAATAACAAGCAATATCTCGAAAATGGTTCACTCAACAACAAAAATGTATATGACATAAATTGTGTATTTTAACGCGATCTACATTTTTTGTCTATCTCTTATAGTTTACCAGTTATGCAAAAGTCGTTCACAATGAAGAATACTTTTGGAGACATTCCCAGAAAATTCAAGATATGCAGTTTATTTGTCATGAAAATATCTTAAACATATGATATTTTAATCAAAATCGTTAGAGCCATTTTTGAGAAAATTAAAATTTTCGAAAAATGTTCCATGTAAAGGGGAATCTGGGGTGGGGGGATTTTCTTGAAAACCTTCGCGTCGCATCTCTGGAAGATGCTGAACCTAAATACCAAGTTTGGTGTTTATCCGACTGTTCGTTTCTGAGTTATGTTGTTCACAGACACACACGGACATGTTTCCAAAAGTGTTTTTTTTTTGGATTCAGGGGGTCCCAAAACATATATTTCCGGTGAAATCTCGGTATCAAATTTTTGGTTGGAATACAATACTTCCCCAACTTACTATACGTAGTAGAGAAAGTAAAAAAAAATAAAAGAATAACGACATAACTATTTGAAAATTTAAACGAATATCAAGGAATATCTGGTAATAGTTAACTACAAATAAAAGTTTGACAAACATTGTGTGCTGTAAGGAAATCTATATATTTTGTGTAGTAAGATTTTGTCTATGACTTACGGTTACTAGTTATACAAAAGTTGTTAAGAATGAAGAGGATTCACAGGCAATCCCCAGAAACCTCAGGACATACTTTTCATTTGACAGGAAATTATCTCAAACTTATCGTATTTTAATCAAAATAAAAATTCGGTATCGATATTTCACTAAAAATACATGTTCTGAGGATTCCTGAATAAAAAAAAATAGAAAAAGGACCTTGACTGTCTGTCTGTGTGTCTGTGAACAGCCTACCTCAAAAACGAAAAGTCTGGTAAATACCAAACTTGTTATTTAGGTTCAGTATTTTCAAAGATGCGACACTAAGATTTACAATAAAATCTCCCACCCAAGCCTACGCTTTACATTGAACATTTTTCGCAAATTTTGATTTTCTCAAAAATGGCTCTAACTATTTTGATTTAAGATATCTCATGGCAAATGTAATGTTTATCTAGAATTTTCTGGGAATGTCCCCGAAAATCATCTTCATTCTGAATGGCTATTGCATAACTGGTAAACTGCAACAGATACACAAAAGTTTACTATACAAAACATGTAGATTTCGTTAAGACACAATTTATGTCATGTATAGTTTTTTTTTGTTTTTGTTTTTGTTTGTTGGAGTGAACCATTTCCGAGATAATACTTGTTACTTGTTTGAATTTTCCAATATTTTTATGTTTTCTCAAATGTAAATTTGTTATTCTTTTTTGTTATGTCCTGGACACACAAAGAGATAGGAATGCGGCACATAGCAACCAGCTCTTAAAACTTTTGACTATCGCTTAAAGTCTACCATATTCCTCTTGCACTTACAAGAAAATTAGCAATAAGATTAACATAAAGTAGATAGAGAATTAGCGTTTGTAAAAACAGTTTGTACAAGAGTAGAGAAAGTTATGTGAGTGAAACACATCAGCTTTTTGGTTATGCTCTTCACAAACACACACGCACAGCCACACGGTACTTTTTCTAAAAGTACATTTTCTGGGTTCAGGAGCTCTCGATATTGACATTGAAGTAGATGGTTTACTTTAGGTGGAGGAGTATTATATTCCGACTGTTGGAGACCCGAACTTGAAGTAATTGCAACCATACGTATGGTAAAAATTTTCCGGTAGCCTTCGCCCCAAATGTACTTTCCGGTGGCTTTTGCCCCAAAAATGTTTAACAAAATATTAACTTTGTAATTTTGACTGTTTCTTTAAATATTTTATATTTATGTTTGCCTCGTCTGCGTCAGTATTTATTTTTAGAGACATGAATGTCTTGGCAGTAAGTGCACCACTCACTGAAGAATGTTGGCTTACACAGATTTTAAGTTTTTCTTCACACACTTTATTAATGCTTGACACGAATTAAATAACACTTCACTGATATACAGAGAGAGCTGTGAGATTTCTTTATTAATTACTTGCACCTTTTCACACGTAAGCTATTTTCGTCTCGCACAAATACGTATTACATTTCTCGAGGACGCATCTCACATCCGGTCAGGAACACTGTCTACAACCAACGAGTCCAGGTATGAGCGCTGTCTACAAGCAACTGACTTGATTTCTGCTGCCTAAATTTGTAAATTTCTGTATCTCAGGTCTCTAATTGGCTATTCCTAATCCAATAGAATAATTTTGTATAACTTAAGCTTTATCTTCTGGTTGTTGATTGGCTATTTTATGAACTATCACAAAAATTATATTATTGTTGCTCCAAAAATGACTAGTAGCATTATATAACTTTAAAATTCGTTATTGCCTCAAGGTTACTTCATTGTAACCTCATTGTTAGCAACTTTTAACCTATTATTCTCACAGCTCCTACATTATTAAATTACTTAATACATTCACATAACATTATTGAACATGTATACAATAATATAAACATATAGAATTACTGTAATATACACTTTTTATCTGGTTACATACACATATTGCTTTAAGGCGGGCTGTTATTGAATTTATATATTATATAATTTGACTGAAATCATTTAAGTGTTAAAAATACTTCCTCAACATCAAATTGTTGTGTGGATTAAAATTCTTCACGTAGTTACTATGTGTAGTAGAGATAGTATAAAAGAGCATTTTTAGAAGAATATCCAAGTTTGTGTGTGTGTGAATAGCATAATTCAAAAACAAAATATCAAACTTCGTATTTAAGTTCAGCTTTTGCCAAGGATTCGACACGAATATTTTGAACAAGATTTCCAAAGCAGAAGCTAACTATTACAAAGAATAATTTTCCCTACTTGTGTTTTTCTCAAAGATGGGTCTGACAATTTTGATTAAAGTACAATTCAGCGCCAATAAAGAGAACTTCACAGACTGATAACTCGTATATGCATTCATTAACACGAAGAAGGGAAAACTTACCTGTCTCATCCCTAATTTGGGATATTAATTCATTACGTAATGGTACTGAATAGTGGAATACGTGATATTTAAAAAGTTAACTTTATATAAAATGTCAATCTTCTTTATATTCGTGCAAAGCAGAAAAATTACAAAATAATTACGTAAAAACGAAAAAGAATCTGACGCTACATTTACATGACTTTCCCTACTCTTTATCGCTTATTAGTGAGTATACAAATTATTCTTACGAAAGTTGAACATTTCGTTACTCATACAAAGAGAACAGCGATAGTCAAATGTTTAAGAACTGGGCGCTGTATGCTGGCCTTAAAATTCCATACTGTTCCCATGACATCGCGAGAAACAACACTAAGTCGACAGGAGCTTAAAAGTATGCTCAAATATTGAACAATTCGAATCACTAATAACCGATATCTCAGAAATGGCTGATGCCACAGAAAGTAGGGATTTTAAATAAATTGTGTTTTTTAAGGAGATTTATATTTTTATGGAGTACATTTTCATCTATCGCTTAAAGTGTATTAGTTATACAAAATTGTACAAAATTCCTTCATAACGAAGAGGACTTGAGAGGTTGTCTGTAGGAAATTCTAAATTTGTCATATAAGTACCTTTGAAACATTGTATTTTAATCATAACCGTTAGAATAATTGTTTAGAAACTTAAAAATTTCGAAAATGGTTCCATGTAAATGGTAGTTGGGAGTTAGAGTGATTTCTTGAAAATCTTGATATCGCATTTTGAAATATAGTGAACTATCCAAATTTTCGTTTTTAATTTATGCTGATACACAAACACACACACAGAAAAATCTTATGTGTTACACTCACATGACTTTCTCTACTCTTGTGCACACTATTTTTACAAACGCTTATTCTCCATATGCTTCATGTTAATCGAGATATCGAGATGTTAATGTTATTGCTAATTTTCTTGTAGATGAAAGGGGAATTGGTAGGCTTTAAGCCATAGTCAAATATTTTAAGAGCTGGTTGCTATGTGACGCATTCCATTCTCTTTGCATTACCAGGGCAAAAAAAATTAATAACGAATTCCCATTTGAGAAAGGTATTGGAAAATTTAAGGGAATAACAGTAATATCTCGAAAATGGTTCACCCAACAATATAAAAGTATATAACAAAATTGTGTATTTTAATGCGATCTAAATTTTTTGTTTAGTAAAAGTTTGTCTATCTCTTGTGGTTTACCAGTTATGCAAAAGTCGTTCAAAATGAAGAATAGTTTTGGAGATAATCAAAATCGATAGAGCCATTTTAGAAAATTGAAATTTTCGAATACTGTTCCATGTAAAGGGTAATCTGGGGTGGTGGGATTTTCTTAAAAACCTTCGTGTTGCATCTCTGGAAGATACTGAACCTAAATACCAAGTTTGGTGTTTATCTGACTGTTCGTTTCTGAGTTATGCTGTTCACAGACACATACACACACGCGGACATGTTTCCAAAAGTGCTTTTTTTATTCAGGGGGTCTCAAAACATGTATTTCCGTAAAATCTCGGTATTTAATTTTTGGGTGGAATACAATACTTCCCCTACTTACCTGACGAAAAAACGTTTGCGGGGTGTTCTACTCTTCGGAAGAGTAAAGGGGGGACAGTGCCAAGTGGATCTACTATCTACGTTAAAAACATTGCTATATGTTAGTGTCCCAGTATGTTACAATTGGAGCAGCGTGTACATGTTTTCTGCTTATTTATAAAGTTATTTACAGTGTCCGGTACCCTGAAACATCACCACCACTACCACAGTGCCCAGTAAGAAAGCCAAGCTTGAGAAATGGTTTCTAATGTTGTTAAAATCTGACGAGGAAGGCAGACAAAAGCAACTGGTCATTCAGCGTTACTAGCAGAAAAGCGAGGCCTTAAGTCTTGTTCATATGTTGAAAGTAGAGCCGTAATCTTTGTCAGATAGCGCTAGAATTGTTGATGTCAACACATTCCTTAGACACATTCTCGTAAGAGGAACACAGTAACTACTATGGTTCTAAGCGTCCCATTCTATAGTTTCAAAAAACGCCCTTATAGAATGGGACGCTCAGAGGACTCTTATCAGGCTTGAGATTCTTTTATGTGCCGTAAACCTACAACGCGAGACCACCGACTTCAGTTTTTTTTCTGAGGGAAGTCATGCTGAGAAGTTTTACGACCAAAAAAATACATCGTCCTCCCCTGGGTTTGAGCCCGCGACTTCGGGAACTAGAGGCTAGCATGATAATCACTACACCACGTAGGTCGACTACTGTGTACGTGATAGAAGTAAAGATGTCCTAAAAATATAAAATGGTATCTAATAAATTTGCATTTTCATAATCTGGGATCCGTGACGCGTTAGCAATGCCTATGATTCAACAATAAAGATGACATGTGGTCAGAATTCGAGCTCTGGACGTAATTGTAACGGGTTACAGCAGGTGGACTCGCAGACTCTCCTAATGTACTTTCTTCTGATGTGTATAATTAGCGATGTAATTCCAGATGGTGTTGCTGGGGCCATTGAAAGCAATACAAAGGAATGACTGTGTTATCTGTGGTGTGAGAGAACATCCATTTGTGACGTCAGCTTCTACTTTGTTTCAATAGACCACATGCGGTGGTCATCTACACGCTACATGCTGTTGTACCAAATGTGTGAGCCGGGTTCAATGGCAAAGAAGGTCATTCAATACCAGTTTCTTCCATCTCCTCGGTGCAGAGTGACGAAAACAGCACATCAGTGAGCGGGATGGCTCAGGCGGTGACGTCTGTGGCCCCACTCGGGAGGTCCCGGGTTCAAATCCCGTAGGCCGAGCAATCTGACTGCGTGTTTTCAATAGTTTCTCTCACTCGCCAAGGTAAATACCATATTGGATATTTTATAACACGAACCAAAGCTCCACTTTAAGTCTAAAACAATAGGAAAAATGAAAAACAGATGGTAATAGTGGATGTTCTACTATTGTCTACAGATAACGAAATCAGGTAGACTGCTAATACCATCTGTCCGGCACGTAGCAGAAATACAGTTGCCTAGCACTAAGGTCTCTGTATACACGTGTCGAAGCTGTTATTTACCCATCACAAACACAGAGGTACAGTTTCCTGACACTAAGATCACTGTGGACACGTGTCGAAGCTTTCTACTGTAAAACACAGGCACCATCTTGTTATGCAACTGGGAAAGGGTGCCATGATTGTTCAATAAAGTCAGGTATTAATACAGTATTTATTGCAATTACTAAAGTAAACTACATCCAATCATAGTATAGTGCAGAAAATACTAAACTAATAAATGGTTCATGGAATGGAATGGAATGAGAAGCGGAGGGGATTGCGGCAATGATCCAGAGATGACACAGCAAATGACAGGGTACCTAAAGTTTCCAGATATAAACGACCCGGTAGACGGACAGGCAGACCGAGGATCCGCTCCACGTCCAGCGCCCCTGCCAGGGGCGGTCCTTATACCGGCAAATAGCAGAAGACCCAGGGACGGGGAAGGTTCACAGAGAGCAACCTTTTTCTCTGCCACGCTGCACCGAATCTCCATCGCTGACACTTCCAGCTCTAAAACAGACCAAACGGGGTGAAGGATGAATGAAATGTAAATGGGATGAAATGGGGGGATAGGAAATTCGGGGATGTAACGATCCTTCTAGCAATTGCCTGGCAAACCGGGGGACCCAAGAAATAAACCATGGGTCAGGACCACTGAATTCGAACCCACAACTTCCCGAATGCGACCCACAACCCCCTGAGCCGTACCGCTCGGTATGACTCGTTATTTTAAACCTAGAAAAAAAATAATATAGATGGTGTTTGATAAGTAATGTCGGTTTTGAAGCAAAACTTTATTTGGAACGTTTTCTGACAAGAAATTAAACTACTCTTCAAAGTAGAGACCATCAGATTGTCTTTACCCATCTTTCAGCGAGGTTTGTTATCCCACGACGGTACCAGTTTCTGGTTTTTGATGCGAAGAATTCGTGAGGCCCATTTCCACAGCTTCAACATTTTCGAAATATCTTCCATGCAAATGTATGAAACAGATAGTAATCTATAGACACAAGAATAGAGATGTATTCAGTTCCTGAATTTTTATCACGGTTGTTCGTGCAGTATGGGTTGTTGCATTGTCCTGCTGCAAGAGAGCTTTATTTCAGTTAACTAATGCTAGATATTTCGGTCTCAAAATTTCATAGACTCCTTCTTTCAGTTGTTGAGAGTAAAGATCCGCATTGATTTCACGTCCATTTGGAACAAGCTCCCAGTGAGTATCTTCTTCAGAATCCCACCAGACACGCAACAATACTTTAGGGCCAAACTGATTTTTTCTAACCATGATTTTGGCAGGTTGACGGGGACTAAGCCACTGTTTCGAGGCGTCAGGGTTGTGACAATTCTCATAATAAATCTATCATCCTGGGATTACCGATAAGATGACGACTCTACGTTGAGCCTGTTGAGGTGTTAATTCATGTGGTACAGATCAACAGCTTCTGTTTGATTTTCCAAGTTTCTTAATCTAGCGACGTATGGTATCTTTTGATGGATCAAGTTTTTCTGACAGCCTACGAGTACTTTTTTACGGATTTTCTTCCAAAACTCTGCATGTATTCTCAATATCTTTCAGAACGTGGTAAATATTTAGTGTTTTCTTCTCCAGTGTTGAAACGTTGGAACCATCGTTGTGCCACACACTCACCAACGACACCTTTTCCTTCCACTTCATATATGTTTCGAGCCGCGGCAGCAGCAGCTTTATAATCTTGTTTCCAGTAGTGTTTTAGAAGGTCTCTAACCTCAAACTTTGTAACTTCCATTTTGTGATTGTGTATTAACAACTGACGACTGACACATTCTCAAATAATAGCCATGGCATCCTGTAAATAGTATTGGCGAACCAAAGAAAACCATTTCTTATAAAGCACCAAACTTAAATACCGACATTACTTATGAGGGAAGGTGGTACCAGCCTTACTATTTCCCGGCATCTCAGTTAATTCCTAAAGGCACGGGTGGCAGATTTCGTTAAAGCATGGACTTCTAAACAGAAGATCTGCGTTTCAAATCCCGTCAGGACCGTCCTCACTGGGTTTTGCTCGGGCTTTCTAACCGGCAGGTTTTCCCTAAACTTACCCTGGAACTGCCTGCTCATCGTATTTGCTAATACGCCACAGGACTATAACGAAGGTCACCTGTTTCCCATTGACCTGTGTTTACTTGGAATTGCCCTTTTGAGTTTTGCAACTCTTCTAACGCACAAAGAGAGATCTGCACACGGCGCTGTTGGACCACTTGGTATAAGATTCGAACGCGCACTGACACCTTGATATTTCCTGTACAAACAGGAATTTATTATAAGATTGTGAATTTTATTTGATATTCCCAGACGTAAGATTTATTTTATTCTCAATAAATGTAACAACACTTATATCACCTTTATTAGTCACATTTATAAAGGAAAACCATATCCCTTTAATAGCACGGATTGACGTAGGTTTCAGACAGCTATACAGAAAAAATAGCCACCGTGTTGTTTACTGGTTCAATAGAGCCCTGATTGGCCAGGCTAGGTAGACGCAGGACCAGCAGGACAATGTTTTCATTACGCTCTGTTTTTTAAATGAAGTCAATGCACTTCATGCAGGTGGATCTGAGACCACGTTGGAGCTTACAGATAGGCGTGCAACCAATCTCCATTCAATAGCATGAAGTCGGCGGCCCTACCGTGTTTCAAAGACCCTTCTTTCTGTACTAATTGGTTTGTTTATGATTACAAACTAACTCATATTCGACGGAAATTTTATTTTTAATTTTCTCTACTACTTAGATATGGTAGGTGGAGGAGGTGTAGTATTCAACTCAAATATTCGATACACGTTTTGAGGCTTCTAATAGTCTTTTAGAAAAAATAATCCTTCTGTATGTGTGTCTGTCTGTGAACAGCATAGCAAAAAATCTGATGTGTTACACTCGCATGACTTTCTCTACTCTTGTACAAACTATTTTTACAAACGCTTATTCTCCATATACTTCATGTTAATCGAGATGTTAATCGTATTGCTAATTTTCTTGTAGGTGCAAGGGGAATATGGTAGGTTTAAGCAAGTCAAATATTTTAAGAGCTGGTTGCTATGTGGAGTATTCCATTATTTTTGCATTACCAGGACAAAAAAATTGAAATACGAATTCCCATTTGAGAATAAGTATAAGTATTGGAAAATTTAAGGTAATAACAAGCAATATCTCAAAAATGATTCACCAAACAAAAAACAAATATATGACATGAATTGTGTATTTTAACGCGATCTACATTTATTGTGCAGTAAAATTTTGTCTATCTCTTAGGTTTACCAGTTATGCAAAAGTCGTTCACAATGAAGAATACTTTGGAGACATTCCCAGAAAATTCGACATATACATTTCATTTGTCATGCAAATATCTTAAACATATGATATTTTAATCAAAATCGTTAGAGCCATTTTTGAGAAAATTAAAATTTTCAAAAAATGTTGAATGTAAAGTGTAATATGGGGTGGGGGGATTTTCTTGAAAACCTTCGTGTCGCATCTCTGGAAGATACTGAACCTAAATACCAAGTTTGGTGTTTATCCGATTATTCGTTTCTGAGTTATGCTGTTCAAGGACACACACACACACGGACATGTTTCCAAAAATGCTTTTTTTTTGGATTCAGGGGTCTCAATACATGTATTTCCGGTGAAATCTCGGTATCAATTTTTTGGGTGGAATACAATACTTTCCCTACTTACTATAGGTAGTAGAGAAAGTAAAAAAAAACGCAGTTAAACACCAGCTTGGTTCAGTGTCTCCAAGAAAGAAAGAAGGAAAGAAAGAAAGAAAGAAAGACAGTGCTTTTCTGAAAATCTGGGTTAGATTTTATATGAAAATTTTGTTGTTCATTTTATCTCCAAAATGGCTCTAGCCATTTAGATTTATGTATCATATGTTTAAAATATTTACATACAAAATAATATAGCTTCAATTTTCTGAGAATAACCTCCGAAATCCTCTTCATTCTGAATTACTTTTGTACAATTAGTAAACTGTAGGTAGTCTGCGAGATTCACATTTCTTTTTGAGATTTTTTTTTTTTTTTTTTTTACTTTCTCTACCAACTTGAGGGTGCTGCTGCCCCACGCAGGGGAGTCTAATTTGCGGGTTTATATGTTGTGGTTGCACCACGTATTGCGGGAGATATATTTCTTGGAGTGTTCGCCCCACGTACGATACAAACTTTCCGGCGGCCTTCGCCCCACGTTTACTTTTCCGGTGGCCTTCGCCCCCACGTTTAAAAATCAACTTTGTATTTTAATGTTTATTTAAATATTATATATGTATGTATGCTTGGTCAGTAGTAATTTTCAAAACACGTATCTCTTAGCAAGGCTGGTACGGCTAAAGAATCAGACTTACACAAATTATAATTGTACCTTTTTTATTAATCCTTCACACGATTAAATAACACTTCATTGATTTATCCTACTATAGAGCTGTGAGATTATTGTTAAATGCACGTTTTAACACGTAAACTTTATATTTTTCTCACCACAATTAACTTTTATGTCTGGCATTGTACCTGTACCGTACCGATCAGGTACGCAATCTTGTAGCATCTGCCGCCTAAATTTGTACATTTCCTCTTATATCAAGTCTCTGATTGTCTAATCCTACTCCAATAGAATACTTTTATTTAACTTGAAACTTTTCTACTTCTTTATTGGCTATAAAGTGTTTTAAATATCACATTATTGTTCCACGAATTATTAGTAGCCTTTATTCAACTTTCTATTCTCACAGCTCCTACATTGTTAAATTGCGTAATACAGTCACATAACCTTATTATAATGTACATAATGATATAAACATAATTCAATTACTGTTACATACACTTTATATATTATTGCATACACATATTGCTTTAAAGGCGGGCTGTTGTTATATTATATATTATATAATTAGACTGATATCATTTAAGTGTTAAAAATACTGCCTCAACTTATATACAGTAGCGATGGGACCTCGATACCTCGATACTAGGTGGTGTCGAAATATGTCTAAACTTTGAGATAATCTCTCGCTACTTTTAAATATATAAGCTTTGCATTATTGAAACCTGTAACGTTTAACTGTATGCTAGATAAGGAATGAAGGGAGTCGAGACTTCACCTTATTTCCTCGCAAGTGTCCCTAAAGGGTTGCTGGACTACAGTTCTTGATAGATCTTGAATGTGGGTGAATCAATCCAATATTCCATAGAATCCTGCGTCTAAATGAAAACATGTAAATCAATGGGAGGGGTACAAATGCTTGTGTTACATGTGCACTAAAATGCTTTAGAATAAAGTTTTCAGCACAAAATTTAATTAGATACAAAGGGAAGCAAATGAATAATTATTAGAGGTGGGGTTGTGGTCTTGAATAGCTATAGGGGAATATATAACTTATGGTATTATCAAAATAAAAATTCTGATGTGTTACACTCACATGACTTTCTCTACTCTTCTACAAACTATGTTTACAAACTCTTATTCTCCATCTATTTCATATTAACCGAGATAAACATTTGCAGAAACGATCTTTTGACATGCAAAGAGAATTGCATTTTACACATAGCGACCAGTTCTAAAAATATTTGACTATCGCTTAAAGCGTACTATGTTCCCCTTGTTTTGTATTTGCAAGGGCAATATAGAAATGCAGTAGCCTTTAAGCATAGACATATCTCTTAATGGCTGGTTGCTAAGTGCAGCACCATTCCCTTTGCAACAGATTAATACTCTTTGCATATCCAAGACAAAAAAAATGAATAACTAATTCTCATTTGAGAAAAAGTATAAGTATTGGAAAATTTAAGGGAAAAATAAGCAATATCTCGAAAATTGTTTACTCAACAAAAAAAAATGTATATGACATAAGTTGTGTATTTTAACGCGATCTACATTTTTTGTGTAGTAAAATTTTGTCTATCACTTATAGTTTACCAGTTATGCAAAAGTCGTTCACAATGAAGAATACTTTTGGAGACATTCCCAGAAAATTCGAGATATACAATTCATTTACCATAAAAATATTTAAACTTATGGAACTTTATTCAAAATCGTCAGAGCCATTTTTGAGAAAATTAAAACCTTTGAAAAATATTCCAAGTAAAGGGTAATCTGGGGTGGGGGAATTTTCTTGAAAACCTTCGTGTCCCATCTCTGAAAGATACTGAACCTAAATACCAAGTTTGGTGTTTATCCGACTGTTCACACACAGACACACACACGGACCTGTTTCTAAAAATACTTTTCTTTGGATTCGGGAGGCCTAAAAACATGTATTCCCGGTGAAATCTCGGTTTCGAATTTTTGGGTGGAATGCAATAATTCCCCTACTTACTATACGTAGTAGAGAAAGTAAAAAACATTCCTGCCACTTGGTTACATGTGCTTATACACAGAAAACTACTAATAAGAACAATACTTCAGTGAGCAAGCTATCTTCCTTACAGTTTTTTATAAATTTAGTATCGGTATCCAGTATCCCAGCACTCGTAAGTCGTAGAGGTATTGCATTCCACCCAAAAATTCGATATCAAAATTTCCGTCGAAATACATGTCAAAATGAACCCAAAATCCTCGAATTACTGAATCCGAAAAAAAAAATTTAGAAAAAGGCCTGTTTGTGTGAGTGTTTACGAACAGCATAACTTAAAAGCGAAAAGTAGGTTAAACACCAAATTTGGTATTTAGTTTCACTACTTATGAAGATGCGGCACGAAGGAAATCCCCTACTGCAAATTATCCTTTACATGGAACAATTTTTGAATTTTTTTATTTTCTAAAGAAATGGCTCTAACAATTTTGATTAAAATACCATATATTAAAGATATTTACATGACAAAATAAATGCATATATCGAATTTTCTGGGAATAGCTTTAGAAGTTGTCTTCATTCAAAGGAATTTTGTATAATCTTGTAGAACTAGCAAACGTCAAGCGATAGAAGAAATGTGGATATCTTTAATTAGCCTCTTGCTTCCGAGGTCGTGGGTTCAAACCCCATCTACGCCGATGGATGTTTTCGGGCAAAAATATCCTTAGCATGCATCCTTAGAAGGGAAGTAAAGCCGGTGGTCGCGTGTCGTAGATTTATGGCAAGTAAAAGAACCTCAAGCCTGAGACCTCTGAGCAAAATTACCGGTCTTTCACGCCCAAGACGCTAAGGACTACATTAGTTACAGAGCGTCCATAAACAAAACGCCGTTTAGTTTTTTCTCTCTATAAAACACACAATTTATTTTAAATAACTTTTTTGTAGCTTCAGCCATTTCTGAGATACAGGTTGTTAATGGTTCGAATTCTTCAAAACTCTTTTAAAACAAAGAAAGAATTTGTTATTGCTATTTCACTAATACTTTATAAAACTCACTACAACTTATTTTTACTTTCTCTACTACGTACCTATAGTAACTAGGGGAAGTATTGTATTCCACTCAAAAATTCGATAGCGAGATTTCACCGGAAATATATGTTTTGACACCCCCTGAATCCAAAAAACAAGTATTTTTGGAAACATGTCCCTGCGTGTGTCCGTGAACAGCATAACTCAGAAACGAACAGTCGGATAAATACCAAACTTGTATTTAGATCTTCCAGAGATGCGACACGAAGGTTTTCAAGAAAATCACCACACCCCAGACTACCCTTTACATGGAACATTTTTCGAAAATTTTAATTCTCTCAAAAATGCCTCTGAAAATTTTGATTAAATTGTCATATGTTTAAGATATTTTCAAGACAAATGAAATGTATGTCTCGAATTTTCTGGGAATATCTCCAAAAGTATTCTTCATTGTGAACGACTTTTGCATAACTGGTAAACCAAAAGAGGTAGACAAAGTTTTACTACACAAAAAATGTAGATCGCGTTAAAATACACAATTTATGTCATATACATTTTATTCATTGAGTGAACCATTTTCGAGATATTGCTTGTTATTCCCTTAAACTTTTCAATACTTATTTTCTCAAATGTGAATTCGTTATTCACTTTTTTATGTCCTGGACATGCAAAGAGAATGGAAAACCTTCACATAGCAACCAGCTCTTAAAACATTTGACTATCGCTTAAAGCCTACCATATTCCCCTTGCATCTACAAGAAAATTAGCAATAAGATTAACATCTCGATTAACATGAAGCATATAGAGAATAAGCGTTTGTAAAAATAGTTTGTACAAGAGTAGAGATAGTCATGTGAGTGTAACACATCAGATTTTTCATATATTATTGTATTTGCAGCATTGCTTTAACCGCTTTTACTGTTAACGTATTCCTTTCTTCTCTCGACTGAACACACATGAGAATAGAACTGTCTTTACATTGGTGTTAAGGCCAGGAATGGAGAAATAACGTCCTGCAATTTCAGTAACTCTGAATACTATTCACTAGAAATGTAATTATGAATGAAGGCAATTCATTTCCTATTTGGCAACAAATTCTCAAAACTATCAGCCTTGACCTACCCCAAAAATATTAAATTTCTTTAAGTTGATTTCAAATACAGTAAAAATTGCGGACAGTCCGCGAAGTCTGTGGCATATGGCAACTCTACCTAGAGCGCTTCCTTAATCTGGAAGCTTTTGTGCGTGGAATTTCATGGACCGTAGCAGGAGCTAAACGGAAATGACCTCCACGTGGCATCCTTATTGAGGCCCCATCAGCTGTTTTCCTAACCTCACTGTAATTATAGGGAATAGCTTTTCTTGTTAGCATCAATTGACAAGATCGGCAGCACTTCATCTCCAACACTGGCAATAAATACTCTACATCAAGGGCCCTTATTTGCAGCATATGAATGGGATATGATTACTAGAGCAATATGCAACCATCATCAAGTGAATCTTCTTAGTTTGAAACAAGCTCATTATACTGTCATATAAGGAGTATCCATATATCAGGGTTTCATTTTCTCTCCATCTCATTCTCCCTTTCTTGGGAAACGTCATAACTCTAGCAGGGGTGATCTCTATAATTATAGAAACCATTTTCCCCTAACACACGAAGGTTTCTGCAGCTCATGTCGCCATATTGTTCCTTTGTCTCCGCTTGTGGAATATTAGACCATTGACGCCCCAGTGAGGTTGCAATGTTGCTTAACAAGCAAGTGAGGAAAAAGGTGAAAGTCGCTTGGAGCGAAGTCCGGGCTGTAGGGAGGGTGGTCGATGGTGTCCTAACGAAACTTCTTCAAAAGCGTGGTGGTCTTCTGGGTTGTATGAAGTCGCGCGTTGTCGTGTTGGAAATTGACGCCCTCGGTGAAAAGTCCTGGCCATTTTCCCCTACTTGCTTCGCGCAATCGTGTCAAGGTCTCAAGAATCGGTCAGAGGTCACTCTCTTTCCAAATAATGCACGAGTATGACAACCGTGCTGTTCCAAAACACTGTGGTCATTATCTTCCCGGCAGACGACGTCACTGTTCTTCTTTGTCTTTGGAGAGGAGGGGTGTTCCCACTCCATTGACGACTACTTACTGCTGGGGTTGTTGTGTTGAATCTATGTTTCGTCACCTATTACAATGTGCTAAAGAAAGCTGTTCCCTTCCGTGTAGAACCGGCAGACTTGCCCCATGCTGTTCTCCTCGTGCTGTTTGTACAGATTTCGTGGAACATATCGGGAATAACCTTTCTGGTACTGCAGAATCTCGTAAACAACGCTGCCGAACGACATTCCCAATTCTACCGACATATGCCGTAACGTGATCCTCCTGTTGTCCTGATTCAGCTCCTCCACGCGAGCTGTGTTCACATCTGTTGATACCGTGCTGGGTCAGCCACTGCGATTCTCGTTCATGACGTTTTCTTTACCGGACGAAAGCTTTCGACACCATTCTGCAACATGCTGACGAGACATTACAATCTCTCCGTAAACCTTTACCAGCTTCTGATGAATTTCAGCCGCGTTTACATGTTTCGCCCACTGAAATTGAATAACGGAACGGATTTCTTCGCGAGACCAGTTTTACAAACGAGTCGCCATTTATGTTTACCTACAACTAGCGCTGTAGTTGGCGGGTGGCTGAAACTCTGCTTGAATTAGAATTGCCTTACAGTACTTATTTCTCTATAATGGACTAAACTCCAGGAATATCGGCATTGTAACCTTAGTTTCCGATCACCCCTCGTATAAGCTTTAGTACGCATAGTGCCCGTGTGTGAATGTAACAACGTTTTTTCAACTGGTTAAAGGTCATTCTTTTTCTTTTTTTCTCTCTCGTGAGCGTTTAAACAGCATTTTAAAGCCATAACTTAGTGATCAGCCTTTTAAAAATGTAACCATATTTTTTTGGTCTACTCTATCTTAGGTCACAGGTGTTCAACGGAAGGGGACACCTCGACACCGTCATCTATAGAGAAGAAGGGATGAAGTGAAGAAACCAACACAGGAGGCTATAGCCATTGCGAGACAAGCCATAGAGACGCGTTGAAGTCCCTAACATTTCCAAGTTTGCAGACCTGTGTATCGCCGCCGGAGCCGCCGAGAGAAGGCAATGAACGACCTAGTCGAGTAGTCCTCTAGCGTCTACGGGGAGTATTCTTTCCAGGGAGCATGCATCCACGCCAACTGTCCGGCATCGCCATACACCCGACCTAGAAGTGAAGTGAAGGAACCACACTGGAGGCTATAGCCCATAGCCAGACAAACCACAGAGACGCGTGAAGGTCCCTAACATTTCCAAGCTCGCTGACGCGTGGTTCGCCGCCGGGAGAGGGTGATGAACGACCTAGTCGAGCAGCCATCTGGTACCCCCAGGGAGTATTCTTTCCAAGTGGCATACATCCGCGCCATCTGTCCGGCACCGCAGATCTAGAAGCATACCTGAACGATGAGAAGCAAACTTAATAAAGGGAATACGGGAAAGGAAATCTTGATAGAGAAGAAACTACCACAGCATTTTCCTGTCGGCCCTGGGAAAACCACGAAAAACCCGTGAGTCAAAGTAGGCTCTCGCCTTTCCTTTGGAACATATTATTGCCTGTTGGCAATAGTGCTAACTCTTATTCCCTTGACGCACACATTCACACTCATTTATTCTTCCAGACTCTGTGGAGGATAGGGAATAATCCTGGCTTGGGAAAATTTCCAGCCCCCTAGCCGGGAATCGAACTCGGGTCCTTGGCGCAGCAGGCAGGTGCTTTACGGACTGTATGCTTCTGATAGCTACATCGAAATATGTAAATGTGTAATAAAGGATTATCTTGATTAACGGAAAGTGGCCATAAGAATAAGATTTTGTAAGAAATGGTTTGTAGAAGCTCTGAGTAGAGACATTCATGTGATTGCATCCCAAGATTGTTACTTTTTCTACCACGTACAAAGTGGATAGAGAAGGTATTGAATTCCACCCAAACTTTCGATGCCGAGATTCCACCGGAAATACATGTTTTGAGCCCCCATGAATCCAAAAAGTAATTTTTAGAAAAAATCCCTGCGTGTGTCTGTGCACAAAATAATTAGATTTTTTAATGTGTTACACTCACATGACTTTCTCTACTCTTATACAAACTATTTTTACAAACTCTTATTCTCCATCTATTTCATATTAATCGATATAAACATTGGCAAAAACGATCTTTTGACATGCAAAGAGAATTACATGTTACACATAGCGACCAGTTCTAAATATATTTGACTATCGCTTAAGGCGTATGATGTTCCCCTTGTTTTGTATTTGCAAGGGAAATATAGAAATACAGTAGCCTTTAAGCATCGACATATCAATTAATAGCTGGTTGCTAGGTGCAGCACCATATTCTTTGCCACAGATTAATACTCTTTGCATATTCAAGACAAAAAGAATGAATAGGAATTCCTATTTGAGAAAATAAGTATTGAAAAATTTAAGGGAGTAACAAGGAATATCTCGAAAATGGTTCACTCAACAGAAAAAATGTATATGACATAAATTTTGTATTTTAACGCGATCTACATTTATTGTGTAGTAAAATTTTATCTATCTCTATTGGTTTACCAGTTATGCAAGAGTCGTTCACAATGAAGAATACTTTTGGAGACATTCCCAGAAAATACGAGATATACATTATTTGTAATAAAAATATCTTACACATATGATACTTTAATCAATATCGTTAGAGCCATTTTGAGAAAATTAAAATTTTCGAAAAATGTTCCATATAATGGATAATCTGGGGTGGGGGCATTATCTTGAAAACCTTTGTGTCGCAGCTCTGGAAGATACTGAACCTAAATACCAAGTTTGGTGTGCTTTTTTGGATTCAGGGGTCTCAAAAATGTATTTCTGGTGAAATCTCGGTATCGAATTTTTGGGTGGAATACAATACTTCCCCTACTTACTATACGTAGTAGAGAAAGTAACAAGAAGCCCAATAAGTAGCATACTCAGTGTTCAAGTTCCATATTTTCCAAGGATGCAACACAAAGGCTTTCAAGAAAATCAACCCCCACCAACTATGGAACTTTTATCAATATTTTTCGTCTTCTAAAAATGGCTCTAACAATTTTGATTATAACCCCATATATGAAAGACATTTACATGAAAAATAAAACGTATATCTTGAATTTTATCCTTTTAAATCATCATACAGAAGAAATTTTGTATTATCTTGTATAACTGGTAAACGTTAAGCGACAGGCGAAAACTACTGCACAAAAATGTAGATCTCTTTAAAATACAGTATTTATTTAAAATATGTTTTTGTGGCATAACCTGTTTCTGAGATATCCATCGTTAAATGTTGGAATTCTTCATTTCTTTGTTATTCTTTTAAAGTCCTTTCAATATTCATTTGTTTCTCGCGATGTCATGGAAATATTATAGAATTTTAAGGCAGCATATAGCGTCCAGTTCTTAAACATTTGACTATCGCTGTTCTCTTTACATCTGTAACGAAATGTGTATAGGTATTTGTAAAAAGGCTTGAGTACTTTTCCAGACTAACTATTCCAGGATAGCAAAAACTAAAGGTTGTTTTATAACTAGATGACGCGTGTTCCTATTACGTGGCGATATTAACTAGCAGATAGCTATGTTTGGGTTCTCCCCACATATTCTGCCTACAGTGAATGACACTACTGATGCTATCGTGTATATTTCATTTGCCCTGCTTTCGTGCCCATACAGAGCAAGTGTGTAGGAATTCAGACTTCGAAGAGGACAAGATAAAGCTCACTGAAATGAGGGTCACATCCTTGACACACGCGTCATGGGTTTGATTGATTTCTGAGCTTATCAATAAACCGATGCGGTCAACTACAGACCTTTTCATTCTCACCCGAATATCACAAAACAGAATACTTCCTAAATATTATGATTCATCCTTGTTTGTGATTGCACGAGGTTTACAAAATATGCTGAAATCAATAGCACAAGTCAATATCACAGTAGCATCTGTGAGATACTCGATAATTCCGCGTTGACGTGTATGGTTCGCATTCGGGAGGTCCTAGGTTCTATTCCCGCCGAACTAAAACACATTAGGCGTTTCGGATGGTGAACGCTCCAGTATGAATGAAAATTTCCAGTGAAAATGCCAGAAATTGTGGATAGAGAAGAATAACATTTTTGCTTTCTCTACTACGTATAGTAAGTAGGGGAAGTATTGTATTCCACCCAAAAATTCGATACCGAGATTTCACCTGAAATATATGTTTTGAGACACCCTGAATCCAAAAACAGCATTTTTGGAAACATGTCCGTGTGTGTGTGTGTGTGTGTGTGTGTGTGTGTGTGTGTGTGTCTGTGAACAGCATAACTCAGAAACGAACAGTCGGATAAACACCAAACTTGGTATTTAGGTTCAGTATCTTCTAGACATACGACACGAAGGTTTTCAAGAAAATCCCTCCACCCCACATTCCCCTTTACATGGAACATTTTTCGAAAATTTTAATTTTCCCAAAAATGGCTTTGACGATTTTGATTAAAATATCATATGTTTAAGATATTTTTATGACAAATGAAATGTATATCTCGAATTTTCTGGGAATGTCTCCAAAAGTATTCTTCACTATGAACGACTTTTGCATAACTGTTAAACCATAAGAGATAGACAAAATTTTACTACACGAAAAATGTAGATCGCGTTAAAATACACAATTTATGATGTATACATTTCTTTTGTTGAGTGCACCGTTTTCGAGATATTCCTTGTTATTCTCTTAAATTTTCCAATACTTATACTTTTTCTCAAATTCGTTATTCGTTTTTTTTTTTATGTCCTGGACATGCAAAGAGATTGGAATACGCCACATAGCAACCGACGCTTAAAATATTTGACTATCGCTTAAAGCTTACCAATTCCACTTGCATCAACAAGAAAATTAGCAATAAGATTAACATCTCGATTAACATGAAGCATATGGAGAATAAGCGTTTGTAAAAATAGTTTGTACAAGAGTAGAGAAAGTCATGTGAGTGTAACACATCAAATTTTTTTTCAACGTCTCTTATGAAGATGTGTACTTTATAGGATGCTTTTATCATAAGAGGACACATCGCGCACTGCGACCATCTTGAACTATTGTGGTTACAACCCCCGGAAGGCAGGCATGAGGTGAAGGAATCGTAGGAGAATCCAGATCCGCAGGCAGACAGGCCCACAAGACGCGCAGAAGTCCTTAACCTCCCAGTTTGAATACCCGCGTAGCGAGGAATCCCAACAGGGCGACGCAGCGATCCTAACAGGCGGGACAGCTCAGTCTGACATTTACAGGAAGAAATCTCTACAACGCGCATAACCCGCGCCATTAGCCCGGTACCCCGTGCCTGAAAGCACACCTGGAACTTGAACTGGAGATCAAATGAGAGGAAATGGGAGAAGGGAGAAATCGGGGTAAAATACGCCACCCCGGCATTCACCTTGACGACCAGGGGAAAACCGGAAGACCCCAAGGTCAGAGTGGGCGGCCACAGGGAATCGAATCCGGCCCTCCCGAATGCGGGCCTCTCACGATACCGTACAGGCATTTCACTCAGTTTTTATGACTATAATCGTAATTGCAACTATGAGAACGTGAGGAGGTAGCGGGAATATTATAACTGTGTTCCGTGCGGTGGCCGCAGTGTAGAGGAGAAGCGCTGCACTTCTGAAGTGAAGAAACCTGATGTGTTACACTCACATGACTTTTTCTACTCTTATACAAACTATTTTTACAAACGCTTATTCTACATATGCTTCATGTTAATCGAGATATCGAGATGTTAATCTTATTTGCTAATTTTCTTGTAGATGCAAGGGGAATTGGTAGGCTTTAAGCGATAGTCAAATATTTTAAGAGCTGGTTGCTATGTGTAGTATTCCATTCTCTTTGCATTACCGGGACAAAAAAATGAGTAAGGAATTCCCATTTGAGAAAAAGTATAAGTATTTGAAAATTTAAGGGAATAACAAGCAATATCTCGAAAATGGTTCAGTCAACAACAAAAAATAAATATGACATAAATTGCATATTTTAACGCGATGTACATTTTTTGTGTACTAAAGTTTTGTCTATCTCTTATGGTTTACCAGTCATGCAAAAGTCATTCACAATGAAGAACAATTTTGAAGACATTCCCAGAAATTTCGAGATACACATAATTATTATACATTATCTTAAACATATGACATTTTAATCAAAATTGTTAGAGCTATTTTTGAGAAAATTAAAATTTTCGAAAAATGTTCCATGTAAAGAGTAATCTGGGGTGGGGGATTTTCTTGAAAACCTTTGTGTTGCATCTCTGGAAGATACTGAACCTAAATACCAAGTTTGGTGTTTATCCGACTGTTCGTTTCTAAGTTATGCTGTTCACATACACACACGGAGATGTTTCCAAAAATGCTTTTTTTGGATTCAGGGGGTCTCAAAATATGTATTTCCTGTGAAATCTCGGTATGGAATTTTTGTGTGGAATACAATACTTCCCCTATTTACTATGTGTGGTATAGGAAGTAAAATTTTGACTATTGTTTTAGCCTACTATGTTATTCTTATACCTACAACGGGTTTGTAAATGATCTTGTGTATTTAAAGTTTATTTTTATTAACAAGAAGTTCGATGGAAAAATGATCCTTAGCAAGAATATTTTTAGAAGGGTGGGAAGAGAAAGTTATATCAAAAGTAAGACACGAGTTCTTTTGTGCAGTGCTGATTGAAACCTACAGGTTATATATAATTTGAAGCTCACATGAATCAATAATCACTGTATTGTGTTTTTAAGTTATGTGCAATTAAATATATGAACATTCTTGACAAATTACAGTCTTTATTTCGCTAAAATCTAATAAAATTAGTTCCTTAATTGGCAATATGTTTGCAAAATATGCCTAGTTTTCACAATAAATAGCCTGTTTAGAGTTCACAGTCACCTATAATTGTTGCAGTCAAAGAAAATAAAGTGTTTGTTTACCATTGGTACGTTAACCAAAGTGTTGGTAACCATGTCACCAAATATTTATCACCTAAAAAAAACAGACTTTAAGTTATTATACAATATTTTCGCGAATCTAGTGGGCACTTTATCCCGTCCAAATGCAGTATTTAAATTTGTGGTTCACATTAGATTCAAAGTTGCCTTAAATTCGAGTGCAAAATCATTCTGCAGTTCTCTGGTAACTGCATTCAAATTTATCATAGCCATCTTATGTCACAATACATTCGTGTCATCTCACTTAGTTACATTTATCGTTAGCCTGTTATTGCTAGGGACGTTGGCATTGTAGTCAAACGAGAAATGTCGTGGAAAACGAACATCTTACGACGCTACTTTCTAGCCTGTAGGATTATACGACAAAAAGTGGTAACGAAAGGCAGGAAGAGTGGAGGCCAACGTTCGATTATGGAGAAACAGAAATTGGCATTAGTTCTAAATGAAGGTAACAGATAGGTACTTGAAACACTAACAGTAGTAACTGTTAATTTAAAATGTTTATGTAACATTGGTATTTCATGTTCACTTAAATATGTAGTGTTATTTTCTTTAACAATGACTATGTCACGTAACAATAAGGTACATACACTATGTGATCAAAAGTATCCGGACACCCCACAAACATACGTTTATCATCTTAGGTGCGTTTTGCTGCCACCTACTGCCTGGTACTCATTATCCGCGACCTCAGTAGTCATTAGACAACGTGAAGCACCAGAATGGGACGCTCCGTGGAACTCACGGACTTCGAATGTGGTCAGGTGATTGGATGTCACTTGTGGCAGAAGTCTGTACGTGAGATTTCCACACTCCTAAACATTCCTAGGTCCACTGTTTCTGATGTGATAGTGAAGGGGAAACGTGAAGGGACATGTACAGCACAAAAACGTACAGGCCGACCTCGCCTGTTGACTGACAGAGACCGCCGACATTAGAAGAGGGTCGTAAAGAGTAATATGCAGACATCTATCCACACCGTCACACAGGAATTCCAAACTGCATCAGGATCCACTCCAAGTACTATGAGAGTTAGGCGTGTGGTGAGAAACCTTGGATTCCATGGTTGAGCGGCTGCTCATAAGCCACACATCACGTTTGGTGTAAGGAGCGTCAACATTGCACAATTGAACAGTGGCAAAACGTTGTGTGGAGTGACAAATCACGGTACACAATGTGTCGATCCGATAGCAGGATGCGGGTATGGGGAATGCCCAGTGAACGTCATCTGCCAGCGTGTGTAGTGCCAGCAGTGAAACTCGGAGGTGGTGGTGTTATGGTGTGGTCGTGTTTTTCCTAGAGGGGGCTTGCAACCCTTGTTGTTTTGCGTGGCACGATCACAGCGCAGATCTACATAGATATTTTAAGGACCTTATTGCTTCCCTCTGTTGAAGAGCAATTCAGGGATGGCGATTACATCTTTGAACACGACCAAGCACCTGCTCATACTGCACGGGCTTTGGCGGAGTGGTTACACGACAATAACATGCCTGTAATGGACTGGCCTGCACAGAGTCCTGACTTGAATCCTATAGAACACCTTTGGGATGTTTTGGAACGCCGACTTCGTGCCAGGCCTCACCGACTTGCATCGATACCTCTCCTCAGTTCCGCACTCCGTGAAGAATGGGTCGCCATTCCCCAAGAAACCTTCCACCACATGATTGAAAGAAAGTATGCTTGCGAGAGTGAACGCTGTCATCAAGGCTAAAGGTAAGCCAATACCACATTAAATTCCAGCATTACCGATGGAGGGCGCCACGAACTTGTACGTCATTTTCAGCCAGGTGTCCGGATAGTTTTGACCACGTAGTGTATAAGTATCTGTTGCATAAAATAAATTTATACTATCACTGTTGCGCATTACATTCGCCAACCAACTCTTTATTATTCTAGGTTTCAAATTTTGAGTGAACATTAGATTCAATGCCGCATTAGATTCGCGTAAATACGTATTATTTTGTTCTGTTAAATGTGCTAAGTGTGATTACGTGGTTTACTTTGTGTATATTATATTCTGTGTTTTTAATAATGAGTTATCGTTTAAGAGGACGCCAAGGAGGCGAAGGATTAGTGCTAAGGGATTCTTCAACAGTAATCGAATAAGAGTTAAAATATTCGTGAAAGAGATGCAAATCTCTCGAGCCACAACACTGTTCAAAGTGAAAATCTTTGCAGAGTGGAAATTGACCCACAATATTATACGCATTTCTGCTTTCAGTATTCACGGTCTTTAATGCATAGCTAGAGTTGCGGTTAGTCACTAGGATCGGTTTCACCAACCGATGTTAAAACTACTCTAACATATTGTTTGTTAACAACGTGTTCAAAGTTTAACATAAGGTTAAAACTTTTGCGTTTCATCAAGCTTTTACAGCATATTGTTAGCTAACACCTTGTTAACTTCAAAGACAACTGCGAGCGCTATCTTTAGGGAAGGTGGTGGCCGAACCATGCTGCTTGTGAACGTGCCCCGATGCACTTTTGTCTACGTCTCGCTGCGCATTCTGCGTCAGTAGGCGACAACTATTTACATTCCTGCCAATTGATTTACATCCTGATTGTTTGAGGTTAGAATCTCGATGTTAATTAAAGTAAATGTTTCACCATTTGAAACGAGTTAATTAACATCTGGTTAATAAGTATAGACGTATTATCAACTGCGAAAAACCTGACGGTCTACATTAAAGGATAAGACTGCAGCCTGGGACAAAATCCGCGAGTAAATTAATTGAAATGAACGCGTTTCTCTTAATTCCAGTAAACGGCGGCGGCAATTTTATGCTAACATAGTGCAGCACCAGAAATGTTAGATGCAAAGTGCGCTTAAAACGGTTTAGAACTGCTGGTGGACACTGCTTTGAAACTAAAGTGGGCGAATAGTGTTATCGCTGATTAATTAAGCAGACAAAAAAAATACTGTTTGTTTCTTGAAGCAATTGCTTGTAGCTTTGGAAATACCAACATTTTCACTCAACATGTAAATGAAAAATGTTAGTAACATAAAATCTAAGTAACTAATTAACGCTTGTAGCATAGGAGAAAGAGGCATGCTTCTGTTGGTAGTATTCTAACCTCTCGTATTTCCCATAAAACCATGCGCATGACCCCTTGGTCAGTCTATAATGCTTTAAAGATTCCTCTTTTTGCAGGGTTTCAATTTATTATGACGTACAACTACTCTTCTAATAGGAATGACATTCAAAAATGCCAATTGTAGCAATCCGGTATCAACAGCTTGGTTTTTGATAGCCATTTTCCAACTTCTAACATTAGTTAAACACTTTAACACAGGGGTTCGCAGATGCTAACTTAAAACAGAGTTTAACACTATGATGAAACAGGATTTGTGTTAACTAGGGCAGGTTTCACCAACAGATGCTAAATTTTAACACAATGTTAAACTGATTTAACACTAAAGTTAACACAAATTCTATTTCATCAAACAGTGTTAACTTGAACAATTTGATAAAGTCGGTGTTACGTTAACATCCACATGCCCCTGTGTTAAGGCGTTTAACAAATGCTAGAAGTTGGAAAATGCTGCCGCAAACCATGCTTTAGATACGAGTTTCCTACAACTGGCGTTTTTGAGTGTCATTCCTAGTAGAAGAGTAGTCGTACGTCACAATAAATTTGCAACTCTGCGAAAAGAGGAATTTTTAAAGCAATATAGACTGTCCAAGGGATCATGAGCTCGGTTTTATGGTAAGTACGAGAGGTTAAAATACTACCAACAGAATCATGCCTCTTTCTCCTATGCTACAAGCGTTAATTAGTTACTTGGATTTCATGCTACTAACGTTCTTCATTTACTTGTGATAATGTTGCAATTTCCAAACGTACCGTTTCTGGTTTATCCGGAAGGTTTCCAAAGCAATTGTTTCAAGAAAAAAATCTGATGTGTTACACTCACATGACTTTCTCTACTCTTGTACAAACTATTTTTACAAACGCTTATTCTCCATATGCTTCATGTTAATCGAGATGTTAACCTTATTGCTAATTTTCATATAGGTGCAAGGGGAATTGGTAGACTTTAAGCGATAGTCAAATGTTTTAAGAGCTGGTTGGTATGTGGCGCATTCCATTCTCTTTGCATTACCAGGACATAAAAAAATGAATAACGAATTTGAGAAAAAGTATTAGAAAATTTAAGGGAATAACAAGGAATATCTTGAAAACCGTTCACTCAACAAAAGAAATGTATACATCATAAATTGTGTATTTTAACGCGATCTACATTTTTCGTGTAGTAAAATTTTGTCTATCTCTTATGGTTTACAAGTTATGCGAAAGTCGTTCATAATGAAGAATACTTTTGGAGACATTCCCAGAAAATTCGAGATATACATTTCATTTGTCATGAAAATATCTTAAACATATGATATTTTAATCAAAATCGTCAAAGCCATTTTGGGGAAAATTAAAATTTTCGAAAAATGTTCCATGTAAAGGGTAATGTGGGGTGGAGGGATTTTCTTGAAAACCTTCATGTCGTATGTCTGGAAGATACTGAACCTAAATACCAAGTTTGGTGTTTATACGACTTCGCTTCTGAGTTATGCTGTTCACAGACACACAGACACACACACACGGGTATGTTTCCAAAAATGCCTTTTTTGGATTCAGGGGGTCTCAAAACATATATTTCCGGTGATATCTCGGTATCGAATTTTTGGGTGGAATACAATACTTCCCCTACTTACTATACGAGTAGAGAAAGTAAAAAGAGTATTTTTTGGTGGGGTCTGCTTGATTAATCAGAGATGACACATTTTCGTCCACCTTAGTTTCAATGCAGTGTCCACCACCAGCTGTAAATCGTCTTAAACTCTCATTGCACCTAACGTTTCTGGTGCTGCACTTTGTTAGCATAAAATTGCCGTAGTTGCTTACTGGACATTCCAATTAAATTACATGTGTTTTTGTCCCACGCCGCAATCTTATCCTTTAATGTAAGAACGTCAGCTTTTTCGCACTTGACAATACGTCTATATTTATTAACAAGATGTTAATAAACGCGTTTCAAACGGTGAGACATTTATTTCAGTTGATATCGCGACTCTAATCTCAAACAATCCGGAACGAACATATTATATGAATGTATTACGTAATTTAATAATGTAGTAGCTGTGAGAATAATAGGTTAAAAGTTTCTAACAATGAGGTAACCATGAGGCAATAATTAATTTGAAAATTTAAATGCTACTAGTCATTCTTGGAGAAACAATAATGTAATTTTTATGACAGTTTATAAAATAGCCAATCAACAACCAGAAAAAGCTTTAGTTAAATGAAGGTAGTCTATTGGAGTAGGATTAGCTAATCAGAAACTGAAATATAACAAAATTTACAAATCTAGAAGTGAGTTGCTTGTAGGCAGCGCTCATAAACGGGACGCGTTGCTAGCAGACAGTGTTACCAATCGGACGCAAGATGCGCACTGGAGAAATTTAATACGTATTCGTGTGAGAGAAAAATATTTCACGTGTTAAAAAGTGCAAGTATTTAATAAAAGAATCTCACAGCTCTCTACATCAGTGAAGTGTTATTTTAATCGTTTAAAGAATTAATAAATGGAGTGAAGTAAAATTATAATCTGTGTAAGCCTACATTCTTAGTCGCACCACAACCCTGCTAAGAGAAACATGTCTCTAACAATAATACTGACGCAGCGAGGCAAACATAAGTATTTAATACTTAAAGAAACAGTCAAATTACAAAGTTAATATTTTTAAAAATTTGAGCAAAGGCTACCGGGTAGCATACGTGCGGTTACAACTACTTCAAGTTCGGCTCCCCACCAGTCGAAATATAATACATCTTCAAACTGCTTTTCCATACGTAGCAGCAACAAAACACCTTCAATGTTTGCTAACAATTTGCTGTAAAAGCTTGATGAAACGCAAAAGTTTTAACCTTATGTTAAACTTTGAACACCTTGTTAACAAACAAGATGTTAGAGTGTTTTTAACATTGGTTGGTGAAACCGGCCCCTACAGTGTTAAATCATTTGTTATTGAATGGGCACGTTCTGCCTTTCGAAGCTAATTGTGTCACGTGCTCTTCAGCAGCCGGTGTTTCCTGTGGAAATATCTGTTATTGCTACAGATGGGTAAATCTCCGGGAATGACAGCATCGGAGAACGCGTCTGTTATCATTTACACTGTCCCAAAAACACTACAGTGACGTAATGCTTATTGCTTGTAACAAAACTAGCTCTACATTAGCACACAGTTGACCTGCGTCCAAAACAAACTTCACCGGAATAGTCAGCCAGCAGACATCCCATCATCTGAAAAGTGACAGGCTAATTATTACTCCACGCATTGTTCATCACTTCCTAATGTGACAAAGCCAGGCTTGATTTGTGTGTGTTCACCGGCTACTTGCCATTGATGCTTGGCTATAAACCGCTGGTCCATAGAAGCAAACTCCACGATAATGAAAATATACCTCTGGTGTTTCCTTTCCACACTTTCGGCATAATCCTGCTGTTATGTTAGAGATCAGAAGTAAAGTTCCGACCAAATTGAGAAAATTGCCCAAAGCTAAATTTTTACTTTTTACTATTTCTACTATCTACGTATGTTATCAAGACTGAAGACACAGTAGACCTCAAAATAAGAGCAGTGAAGTACTGGCTGAGGCTGATGTAGGGGAATAACTCCACAGCACGATCCAAATGTACTAAATACCAGCGAGTAAACATGTCTCCTAAGTTTTGGGCAGCTGATTTGGAAACGGGCTTGAGGAGAATAGGATTGGGGTCAATATGACAAAGAGCTGAAACAAATGACAAAAACATATGGAAAGATGTCAAAAGAAGACTAAGGGACACAGCCAACAGGAAATAGAATCGGATTGTAAAATTAAACCTTATCTAAGTCTAGCTAATGAAATAAAATTGAACTGGGGTAAAGAGGCATACACTATGTGATCAAAAGTATCCGGACACCTCCACAAACATACTGTTTTCATCTTGGGTGTATAGTGCTGCCACCCACCGCCTGGTACTCATTATACGCGACCTCAGTAGTCATTAGACATCGTGAAACAGCAGAATGGGACGCTCAGTGGAACTCACGGACTTCGAACGTAGTCAGGTGATTGGGTGTCACTTGTGTCAGAAATCTGTCGGCGAGATTTCCACACTCCTAAACATCCCTAGGTCCGTTTTTTCTGATGTGATAGTGAAGTGAAAACGCAAAGGGACATGTACAGCACAAAAGCGTACAGGCCGACCTCGTCCGTTGACTGACAGAGACCGCCGACATTTGAAGAGCGTCGTAGAAAGTAATAGGCAGACATCTATCCAGACCATCACACAGGAATTCCAAACTGCATCAGAATCCACTCCAAGTACTATGACAGTTAGGCGTGAGGTGAGAATCCTTGGATTCCATGGTCGAGCGGCTGCTCATAAGCCACACATCACGCAGGAAAATGCCAAACGACGCCTCGCTTGGTGTAAGGAGCGTCAGCATTACACGATTGAACAGTGGCAAAACGTTGCATGGAGTGACGAATCACGGTACACAATGTGGCGATCCGATGGCAGGGTGTGGGTATGGCGAATGGCCGGTGAACGTCATCTGCCAGCGTGTGTAGTGCCAACAGTGAAATTCGGAGGTGGTGGTGTTATGGTGTGGTCGTGTTTTTCCTGGAGGGGACTTGCACCCCTTATTGTTTTGCGTGGCACGATCACAGCGTAGGCCTACATTGATATTTTAAGCACCTTCTTGCTTCCAAATGTTGAAGAGCAATTCGGGGATGGGATTGCATCTTTCAACATGATCGAGCACCTGTTCATACTGCACGGGCTGTGGCGGAGTGGTTACACGACAATAACATCCCTGTAATTGAATGGCCTGCACAAAGTCCTGACTTTAATCCTATAGAACACCTTTGGGATGTTTTGGAACGCGGACCTCGTGCCAGGCGAACGCTGTCATCAAGGCTAAGTGTGGGTCAACACCATATTGACTTCCAGCATTACCGACGGAGGGCGCCACGAACTTATACATCATTTTCAGCCATATGTCCGGATACTTTTGATCCTTAGTGTATATACTTAATTTAGGAATAAAGGAAAGATCAGGAATGGCATGGTTTAGACTGGGGAGCTGGAGGGCAAAGAAAATAACTAACGACTCTGGCAGGAGAATCTGCCCTTTCTGTGATTTGGATGAGGACTGGGTACATATTTTGGCGGAATGTGCACAGTGGGAGAACCAGCGAACGATTAAACTCAAAGAAAATTTCTGTCCTGCTAGATGGAGATTGGCATGTTGGGATCTACTGGCTGATCAGAGGAACTGACAATACATGGGCAATTGCTTGGCTAAATCGCGCGAAGCTAGGTGAATATGTTTAGTTAGTCAAAGGTAATTTATCTCTCTTTTCCTTTTTATTGTTCTTCTAATTTTGTTTTCTTTTTCTATTGTTTCTTTTGTATCTTAAATGTCAATGTAGGGCCAATCCCCATGCACTAAATACTTGTGTAATAACTTCAATAATTTGAAACCAATAAAGATACCTTATCTATCTATCTAGCAAGTAACCACCTTCAACTACCCCTTACTGTGAACATTTTACGAAATTTTGGATTTTGACAAAACTTTCTTTTAACGATTTTGATTAAAATACCATATATTAAAGTTATTTACATTACAAATAAAATGTATATCTTTGACGAGAATGCCCGGTGTCACCTTTTGACGTTTCCAATATCTGCTGTTGATTCTGCTACCGGCTGCTACAGTGGTTGGCTATGAGATCTTTCTCTCAGGGTATGCGTGGACATAGTGAGAATGGATAACACTAGTTAAATTGACTGAGAAATGTAATGTTATGTAATACTTGAAATATTGAAGATAAAGAATAAAGGTTATTATGAATTATAGCACTCGAAACAATAGCAATTGAGTTATTACACCTGCTAACTGCCTCCGGCGGTGGCGTTAGATCCCAATTGGAGCGAGGTCCCCGGTCTGCTTGATCGTATGCCGAGGGTTTATATCTGGACACTTTAGGGACCCCGTTATTGCTGTGCCGTCACTCCTGGTTCCGGCCGTCCGATGCCTCCCTTCATATCATCCCTTTCTCCCAGGTACGACCACCCTCATGGGGGCGTACGGTACAACGTCTGGACTACCCGGATCAGTGCCGCCTCCTCTCCGCTTTTCATTCATTCCATACCTCTTAACTTCTACAGTATGAGAATGTAGTTATTGTCTTTATCGTTATTTGCCCCAAATTTGAAGTAGTTTTGTTTGTTGTATGGAAAGCCGATTTGAAGTAGGAGTTGTATTGTAGTTCAAGTGTTATGAGCCGAACTTGAAGTTCGTGCAGCCGCACGTATAGTACCCCCTTTCCGGTAGCCTTCGCCCCAAATGTACTTTCCGGTGACCTTTGTCCCCCAAAAAATGTTTAAAAATATTAATTTTTGTAGTTTGACTGTTTCTTTAAATATTATATATTTATGTTTGCCTCGGCTGCGTCAGTATTATTGTTAGAGACCCGTTTCTCTTTGCAGAATTGTGGTGCGACTGAAGAATGTAGGCTTAAACAGATTATAATTTTACTTCACTCCTTTTATTAATGCTTGACACGATTTAAATAACACTTCACTGATATAGAGAGAGAACTGTGATATTTTTTTTATTAATTACTTGCACTTTATAACACGTAAGCTATTTTTGTCTCTCACGAATACCTGTTAAATTTCTCGAGGACGTGTCTCGCTCCGCTTAGGAACACTGTCTACAACCAACGCGTCCAGTTATGAGCGCTGTCTACATGCAACTGACTTGATTTCTACGGTTTAAATTTCAAAAGTTTTGTATTTCTAGTCTCTGATTGACTATTCCTAATCCAACAGAATACTTTTATTTAACTTAAGCTTTTTTCTGGCTGTTGATTGGCTATTTTATAAACTGTCTCAAAATTTACATTACTGTTGCTCCAATAATGACTAGTAGCATTTAAACTTTCAAATTCATTATTGTCTCAAGGTTACCTCATTGTTACCTCAATGTTAGCAACTTTTAACCTATTATTCTCTCAGGTCCTATATTATTAAAATAGTAATACATTCACATAACATTATTGAATAATATCAACATTTACACTGACTATATATATATATATATACACTTTTTATATATTGTTACACACACATATTGCTGTAAGGCAATATTATTGAATTTTATATTACATAATTAGACTGAAATCATTTAAGTGTTAAAACTACAGCCTCAATTATAAATTTTATGGTTTGAAATAACTAATTCCTCAATTAAGAAAACTAGAAGTTTAAATTACCCCGAGTCGCTAAAACACTTACCGGCAAAACCCCTCGCGGCTACCGCTAAATAACTGATAACTCAGCGCGGTCTTAGGCACTACAAACTGTTGATCACTGTAAAAGACTGCAAGCCCCAAGGCTGTGCACGAAGAAAAGGAGGACAGACGCTAATTTTACCAACACACACTCTTTTATTAATTTAAGTCCCGTCTACTTAAAAACTATCCCACAAAGGTCCTTCTCGCGCGAGCCAATACTAAAAACTCCTACGTAAGGGCTGTTTGTTACTATTCGGAACCTCCTTGAATCTTAAGAATTCCATTTAACTTTCTCTTTTACAGAATTTCTGTCTATGTGACTGTTCAAACTTATTGTATTGAACTTAACCCTAACTGCATTCTAAGAATCGTTAAGCTAATGCATTTGTTACTCGGCCGTTACTGATGCCTTCCTTACATGACTTGCTAATATCTATTTCTTTCCGAACAAATCTTTTCAACTAAGCTTGTTGCATGATACATTGATTTAATCTATAGAAATTACTTATTGCAATTATTTCTCCATCTTACTGTCGTTTCATTATTTAATTATTAATATCGTCCCGTCAATAATTACGGTATTATCTTGAATTTTCTGCGAATAGCCTGTGAAGTCCTCTTCATTCAGAAGGAATTTTATATAATCTTGTATAACTGGTAAACTTTAAGTGATGACAAAACAGCACGTAAAAGAACCTCAAGCCTGATACAGAGCCCTCTGAGAAAAATTTCCGGTCTTTCACGCCCTATATAAAATGGGACGCTAAGGACCACAACAGATAGTGTCCATAAATAAAACTAAATTTTAAGTTAATTTAACTACGTCTACCTAATCACTACACCATAGGTTAGACCTGTCCAATATCCTCCATTAGTTCCTGGAAAGGGTCTACTGGACGGTTCTTGGTGTCAGAATGCCACAAATACTGACAAATGTGAGCAGCTAGGTGTTTTCTGTATCATTGAGGTAAACTGACAGATCCGTCTTATTAATCGGACAAACCATGTCTAAGAGTTTTATTATTTGCAAGAATATCTCCAAGAACAGAAGAACCTTGAGGCAGTATTTTTAACATTTAAATAATTTCAGTCTAATTGTGTAATATGTAAATTCAATAACAGCCCGCCTTGAAGCAATATGTGTATGTAATAATTTGTAAAATGTTTGTAACAGTCATTGCATATGTTTATATTATTGTATCCATGTTTAATAATGTTATGTGAATATATTACGTAATTTAATAATGTAGGAGCTGTGAGAATAATAAGTTAAAATTGCTAACAATGAGGTAAGTCAGTAACGAGTAAGAATGTTTAATAATGCTACTAGTCATAATTGGAGCAGGAGTAATATAATTTTAGTGACAGTTTATAAAATAGCCAATCAACAACCAGAAAAAGCTTTAGTTAAATGAAGATATTCTATTGGAGTAGGATTAGCCAATCAGAGACTTGAAATACAGAAATTTACAAGTTTAGACGGTTGAAATCAATTCAGTTGCCTGCAGACAGTGTTCCTAACCGGATGCGAGACACATCCTCGAGAGATTTAATATGTATTCGTGTGAGACGAAAATACATTTACGTATTAAAAAGTGCAAGTAATTAATTAAAGAACCTCACAGCTCTCTATATCAGTGAAGTGTTATTTAAATCGTATCAAGTATTAATAAAATGAGTGAAGTAAAATTATAACTTGTGTAAGCCTGCGTTCTTAGTCGCACCACAACCCTGCTAAGAGAAACGTGTCTCTAAAAATAAATACTGATGCAGCCGAGGCAAACATAAATATTAAATATTTAAAGAAATAGTTTAATTATAAAGTTAATATTTTTTAAACTTGGGGCAAAGGCCACCTGAAAGTACATTTTGGAGGGAAGCTACCGAAAACTGGGTACCATAGTGCGGTTGCAATACTAAAAGTTCGGCTCCCCAACAGTTGAAATATAATACAACTCCTTCAATATCTTCTTTAACTTTGCTTCTCACATTACAATAAATTATACTTCACTGCACGACAATGATCGTAATACAACAAAACCGGAGAGAAAGCATGACCAGGACTTCTCAACCGGTTACTAATCGCTTCTAGAGTGTTGTGCAAATGTATGGAACTTTCTTCAGAGGTCGGCTACGGTTTTTACAAATGAAGCGCATGTTGGCTGCTATGCGAGAAGAATACAACTAATAGTCATATTTCGTGAGTAGAAAAAGTCTTGTGAAAACCCAACGGTAACGCGTGCAACTCGTATTCGGGAGATCCCGGGTTTGATTCCCGGTGACTGCCCATTCTGACTCGTGAATTTCTCGGAAATTTTGCCATCGTTAGGCGAATGCTGGATTTCTCACATCCCCCGAATTTCCTGTCCTTCTGTTTCGTTCCATCATTCATCGTTCACCCCGTTAGATCTCTTTCAGGGTTGTATGTGTCGGCGATAGTATTTCGGTGCGGCATGACAGGAAAAAGGATGCTCTCTGTGGAACGTTCTCCATCCTTAGGCTGGTTGCTGGGATAAACTGACCACCCCTTGGGGACGCTGGAATCTCTGTGTGGGTTCGACTGCCGGAGCGTCTCAATCTATAAGTGTCATTCAAGTAAAACCCAGTCACTTGTGTAAAGTAACGGTAACGATTTTATTAACTTAAAAATACTCGCCAAAACTGTTGGCACATTTATCCCATTGCGACACTAGCCGGTCGATTCCAGGCTGCTGTCGGATCCAGGCCTGGACCATTCACACACTTCGTCGTCCGTTGTGAATCGATGTCCGCGAATAGCTGGTTTTAGAACATGAAAGTCACACAGTGAAAGGTCTGGACTGTACGGTGGATGTTCCAGCGTTTCCCATCGAAACTGCTGCAATGTCGTCTTCACCGCATTGGTAGTGTGTGGGCGGGCATTATCATGCAGCAGAATAACGCCATTGGACAACATTCCTGGGCGTTTCGATTTGATGGCGTGTCTAAGGTTCTGTAAAGTGGCTTGATGGTGGTTCCTCGTTCCAGGAACTCGACAGACAATGGGCCCTTGTGGTCAATAAAGGACATCATGACCTTACCAGAGCTGGTGTGCACGGCCTTTGATTTCTTTGGAGGTGGCGAAGTCTCATGTTTCCACTGCTTGCTCTGACTCACTCCTCGTTGTTACTGCTTACTCGCCTTCATGTTTAGTAGTGGACGATAACTTGTGTGACCACTTTCTCTTCGGCGAGAAACCACACTGTCGCTATGCAACGTCAAAAGGTTGCACACGCTGTGGTCTCTCTATCGATAGATGGTGCTACCATATACGCAGTTACGTGGTGCCACCTTAGTGTAATGCAAAGTTACACACACTGACCAGGTTTCATTTGAATGCCCCTCATATAAACTGTAGGGACCATGTTATTGCTGTGTCGTCACTCCTGGTTCCGGCCGCTGGTGTCTCCTGTCATCTCATTCCTCCCTTCTGGGGGTGCCCCTCGAGGCGCATAGGTACAATACCTTCATTCACTGGACTGGTGCCGAGTTCCCTCTGATACATATTCCATTCCAAGTCATTGAATGCAACATATGAGAGTTTTCTTAATGCCTATATTAACCACATCAGAGATTTAGACAGTGAAGAAGAATATTAAGGTCTACCAGGCTGCATGGCGCTGGCCTAAGGCTAAAATCATTCACACCCGAAGTTTCGGTCAACTCTTTAGTTGTCATCTTCAGGAGAGTACCACCTAAACTATATTCACTCTTAGGTTGATCCGCGACAATGCGAACCCACGTGGTCGGTGCACCGGGGTGCAACACGGTAGCAATGCGCCCAGGAAAGTAGTCCCATGCTAATAATCTGAATTTTAGAATGAATTTATCCTTAAATGGTGTAATATTCTATACAAACACCTAAGGTTTTATTTAACGCTGATTTATACCGTAAAACAGACCTATGAGTCACCTGACATCCGGGTAGACGCAGAATATTGTTTACAGCCAGAAACCAGCAGTGTTTAGTATCATGGAGGACGGTGAATTCGCTCTTGTGTTTTCGTCGAATTAGGTAAAGCATTAGCATTGACCAGTGGTGAAAAAACAATAGTGTTGAATCTTTATTATAAGTTATGGGAAAAATATCCAACACTTTCCGCGAAAGAAATGGTGAAATTAACTTCTGAGTGCACTGGTGTTTCGAGTACAAGTATAAACAGTGCTTGTGCAGAAAAATCTGAAACGAGAAAAGTGGTTACACCCGGAGCAAAACAAAATATATGAAATACTCGATGCAACAATGTAGTGATTTTAAGAAGAATGCAATTCGCGTAACAGTGCACAATTTCTTTTTACTTTCCCTACTACGTATAGTAAGTATGGAAATATTGTATTCCACCCAAAAATTCGATAGCGAGTTTTCACCGGAAATACATGTTTTGAGACCCCTGAATCCAAAAAAAAGCATTTTTTGGAAACATGTCCGTGTGTGTGTCTGTGAACAGCATAACTCAGAAACGAACAGTCGGATAAACACCAAACTTGGTATTTAGATTCAGTATCTTCCAGAGATGCGACACGAAGGTTTTCAAGAAAATCCTCCCAACCCAGATTACCCTTTACATGGAACATTTTTCGAAAATTGTTACTTTCTCAAAAATGGCTCTAACGATTTTGATTAAAATATCATATGTTTAAGATATTTTTATAGCAAATAAAATGTATATTTCGAATTTTCTGGGAATGTCTCCAAAAGTGTTCTTCATTGTGAATGACTTTTGCATAACTGGTAAACCATAAGAGATAAACACAATTTTACTACACAAAAAATTTAGATCGCATTAAAATACATAATTTATGACATATACACTTTTTTGGTTGGGTGAACATTTTTCAAGATATTGCTTGTTGTTCCCTTAAATTTTCCAATACTTATACTTTTTCTCAAATTCGTTATTAATTTTTTTGTCCTGGTAATGCCAAGAGAATGGAATACGCCACATAGCAACCACCTCTTAAAATATTTGACTATCGCTTAAAGCCTACCATATTCCCCTTGCATCTACAAGAAAATTAGCAATAAGATTAACATCTCGATATCTCGATTAACATGAAGCGTATGGAGAATAAGCGTTTGTAAAAATAGTCTGCACAAGAGTAGAGAAAGTCATGTGAGTGTAACACATCAGATTTTTTTTTATGTTCTGGACATGCACAGAGAATGGAATGCGTACATAGCAACCAGTGCTTAAAACATTTAACTGTCGCTTAAAATCTACCATATTTCCCTTGCATCTACAAGAAAATTGGCAATAAGATTAACATCTCGATTAACGCGAAGCATATGGAGAATAAGCGTTTGTAAAAATAGTTTGTACAAGAGTAGAGAAAGTCATGTGAGTGTAACATATCAGATTTTTTAAAATGAGCCGCCAACAGTTAATAAAGTGCCGCTTCCAGAGAGCGTATAAATTAGGTTATCGCATACTTGTTACTTTATTTTAGAATTAACTATTATTATATGTGCAAACGTTTATTTTGTTGAAACTATCAATCTTATCACCTTTAACCCTTAACAGAATATGCTAGTCACCGTTTCAGTTGTCGAAATAAGGAGTCTGTTCTTTTTTGCACTACATGCCGCTTGTACTCGCCACATGGTCTGAAAGTGTGACAGTATTTCTAGTGCGAATGGCGGAAGGATACATTATAGCGGTGCACTGGTCACCTGTGGTTTGTTTTGACGCGGATCAACCTAAAGTGAATACAGAGTAGACAGCTGGGTGTTTGGCAACAACTTGGGCAGTCGTTAAGCTGTCCAGGTAGTTACCCACTTGAGGATGGTAACTAGAGAGTTGACTGAAACGTCGGGTGTGAATAATTTTACTCTAAGTCCACGGTCCTTGAGCCCGGGAGATTTTAATGCTTTGTCTATTAACTCCGGCCATGAAAGCTTTCGTTCTTATTTAATGCTGAAGAAGTTGGAATAGTAATACTTGGCAAACACCAAACACAAGAGTAACTAACATTTCCTTGCAATACAATTCTATGTAACAGCGATGAGTATGACTGTAAACAATAGCAGGATGATTGTTATTATTATCATGATTGACGACAGCATTTTAATCTCTCCTTTCCCTGTGTTTACTTTCTGGCGACCAGGAAAGTACACGGTGAGGTTTCGCAGCCACTTAGAATGCTTTCAGGAAATTGCGCGCGTCTGCCTTCCTTTGCATCGGTCCATTTATCAGACAGGGCCATGAATCTTGCTGTTCTCGACCTTAACCAACCTTTCCCGCATTGTGACGTCATAGCAACAGCCACCAGCGTGCCTGCCTGGCCAGATAGCCCGGCAGTTTACTGAATGCTTTGTCTTCAGCATGGTACAATCCTGACAACAAAACATAATGCAATTTCAGTGACTGACTACCCAGACTGTTTATAGGCAGTTGCGGCTGCTGTGAACACACTAAGTTTTGACATTGCAGATTTATTAATTATCACTTACTACGTAGAGTAAGTAGATACTGTGTTCCACCCAAATATTCGATACTGAGATTTGAGGCAGTATTTTTAACACTTAAATCATTTCCGTCTAATTATATAATTTGTAAATTCAATAACAGCCCGCCTTAAAGCAATATGCGTATGCAATAATTTGTAAAATGTATGTAACAGTCATTGCATATGCTTATATTGCTATATCCATGTGTAATAATGTTATGTGAATATATTACGTAATTTAATAATGTAGGAGCTGTGAGAAACAGGTCAAAAATTGCTAAGAATTAGGTAACCTTGAGGCAATAATGAGTTTGAAACATCAACAATACTACTTCTGATTCTGGGAAGCAATAATGTAATTTTAGTGACAGTTTATAAAATAGCCAATCAACAACCAGAAAAAGGTTTAGTTAAATGAAGGTATTCTATTGGAGTAGGATTAGCCAATCAGAAACTGAAATATAGCAAAATTTACAAATCTATAAGTCAAATGCCTGCAAACAGTGTTTATAACCGGACGCGAGACACATCCTCGAGAGATTTAATACGTATTCGTGTGAGACGAAAATAGTTTTACGTGTTAAAAAGTGCAAGTAATTAATTAAAGAATCTCACAGCTCTCTATATTAGTGAAGTGTTATTTAAAACGTGTCAAGCATTAATAAAAGGAGTGAAGTAAAACTTAAAATTTTTGTAAGCCTCTATTCTTGTCGCATCACAAACCTGCCAAGAGAAACGTGTCTTTAACATAATACTGACGCAGCCGAGGCAAACATAAATGTATAATATTTAAAGAAACAGTAAAAATACATTTGGGGCGAAGGCTAGCGAAACTGTTTACTATACGTGCGGTTGCAACTACTACAAGTTCGGTTCCCCAACAGTTGAAATATAATACAACTCCTTCAAAACAACCTACTTCAAATTGACGCCCAAAGCGTGTTGAAATAAAAATAACGTAATAAAATTACTTCTTCAAATTTTACCGGAAATATTTGTTTTGAGACCCCCTAAATCCAAAAAAGAATTTATACAAAAAGGTCCATGTATCTGTCTGTGAACAGATTTATTCAAAATGAAAAGTCAGATAAATACCAAACTTGGTATTTAGGTTCAGTATCTTTCAAAGATGCGACACAAAGATTTTCAAGAAAATCTTCCCCCGCCCCAGACTATCCTTTACATGGAACGTTTTTTGAAATTTTTTATTTTCTCAAAAACGCCTCTAACGATTTTGATTAAAATATCATGTTTCAGATACTTTCATGCCAAATGAAATGTATACCTTAAATTTTCTGAACAGTTTTCCAACACTTATCCTTTTTCGCAAATGCAATTCGTTATTCATTTTTACTTTCTCTACTATGTATAGTAAGGGAAGTAAGGTATTCCATCCAAAAATTCGATACCGAGATTTCACCGGAAATACATGTTTTGAGACCCCCCGAATCCAAAAAAAGCATTTTTGGAAACATGTCCGTGTGTGTGTCTGTGTGTCTGTGAACAGCATAACTCAGAAACGAACAGTCGGATAAACACCAAACTTAGTATTTAGGTTCAGTATCTTCCACAGATGCGACACGAAGGTTTTCCAGAAAATCCCACAACCCCAGATTACCCTTTACATGGAACATTTTTCGAAAATTGTTACTTTCTCAAAAATGGCTCTAACGATTTTGATTAAAATATCATATGTTTAACATATTTTTATAGCAAATAAAATGTATATTTCGAATTTTCTGGGAATGTCTCCAAAAGTATTCTTCATTGTGAACGACTTTTGCATAACTGGTAAACCACAAGAAATAGACAAAATTTTACTATACAAAACATCTAGATCGTGTTAAAATACACAATTTATGCCCTATACATTTTGTTGTTTAGTGAACCATTTTCGAGAGATTGCTTGTTATTCCCTTAAATTTTTCAATACTTATTTTCTCAAATAGGAATTCGTTGTTCACTTTTTGTCTTGGATATTGCAAGAGTATTCATCTGTGGCAAAGAGAATGGTGCTGCACATAGCAACCAGCTATTAAGAGATATGTCTATGCTTTAAAGGCTACTGTATTTCTATATTGCCCCTGCAACTACAAAACAAGGGGAACATAGTAGGCATTAAGCGCTAGTCAAGTATTTTAGAACTGGTTGCTGTGTGTAAAATGTAATGCTCTTTGCATGTCAAAAGATCGTTCCTGCAAATGTTTGTCTCGATTAACATGAAGTAGGTGGAGAATAAGAGTTTGTAAAAATAGTGTATACAGGAGTACAGAAAGTCATGTGAGTGTAACACATTAGATTTTTTCTTAACCATAACTACACTGAGTGGCCAAAAGATACGGGAAGGGTTGCCCCATGTGCCGTGTATGACTCCCGAGTATTGCGGCTAGATGAGGTGCATGGCGTATGTCTATAGGCCATATCTGAACAGTCTGTTACAGACACGTGTGTAGTGAATATGGCAACACTTGGCGAGTTAACCGATTTTGAGCATGGGATGATAATCGGTGCACGACGCATGGGTTATAGCATATCGGAGATTACTTGAGAATTCATGTTTCCGTGGTGAACAGTGTCCAGGGTGAATCTTCAATATCGCAGGGAGAACGTGTCCTCACGCCTAAACCGCTGCACAGGAAGACCACAGGTGATCAATGAACGGACATCACGTCGCCACAGCAGAACCATACGGCGCGCTCCAAAGGCTACTGTGAGTCAGATCATCACCCAGTTAACTCACTCCCAGTGAGTTAGGAACCCATTTCCGCCAGGATTGTAAGGAGGCACATGCACCGAATAGACAACTACCAACGTGTGTCCGTGGACCATGGAACAGTCTCTGCGTGAGGTATGGTCCGATGAATCCCGGTTCCAGTTGTATCGAGCTGATAGGCGCGTGAGAGTGTGGCGTATGCCCCATGAAGGCATTGATCCTGCGTGTCAACAAGGTTGTGTCAGGCAGGAGGTGGCTCAGTTATGGCCTGGGCTGCGTTCCGATAGTCGCAAGTAGGCGCCATTGTCCGGCTGCAGGGACCAATGACAGGTGCACGCTATGTGGACAACCTTTCAGACTACCTACATCCCTTTCTGGCACTAGAGTACCCTGATGGAGATGCCCTGGTTCAACAAGACAATGTGACGTGTCATCGCTCTTTGGTGTCACGCAGGTTGTTTGATGAGCATCCAGTGAAGTTGGGACCACAGTTTGGCCCTCCAGATCAACCGATCTGAATCCAATCAAGCATTTATGGAATGCTGGTGTACGCTCTCTGTATCCAGCACCAACTACACAATTGTGGGTAGCACTGCAAGTTGCGCGGGTCCATATCCCTCCAGAATGATTCCAACACCTTATAGAGTTGATATCCCGAAGTATTGCTGCAGTTTTGAAGGCTCGCGGAGGAGCAACTCGTTAGTAACACATGCGGTGCCTTTCCATGACTTTTGGCTACTCAGTGTGTTATGCAGCAGATGCTATTTTCATCCAAAATGTATAATCACGAGCCATGGTGCTCATTGGAAACTTTGAGGAATATCGGTAACTTTACTCACTTTTCACTTTCTCTACTACTTGCCTATAGTAAGTAGGTAAAGAATTGGATTCCACAAACAATTCAGTATGTGAACAGTATAATTAAAAAGCGAAACGTTTAATACAGCCCGAAATTTACGTGTAGATATTTTAAATATGTCGGAGAAAACAAATTTTTTGCATGCTAGTTTTCATTAATATTTATTTTCCTTGAGATGCTTGTAAAGATTTTAAATTAAGTATTTGAGACCCTGGAATCAGAAATAAAATAACATATTACACGTTATATAAAAACAGGGAATTTTTTTTCATTTTATTTTACGTCGCTTTAATTCCATGGTCATATCGCGACGGATCTCTCGGTGGATAACTCTTAGAACGATATGTAACGGACAGTTAGCCTTCTAGGTCTCATCCCTGTAACCTCTGCTTCATTCTGTGTAGATGGCATTAGGGTGCCGTCCAGTCTAACTGATTACATTGTCTGTAGAAGATGGCATAACTTTTGCTATTACCTTTACTTTCTCTAATACGTATAGTAAGTAGGTAAAGTATTGTATTCCACCCAAAAACTCGATACCAAACGTTCACTGGAAATATATGTTTTGAGACCTCCTGAATCCAAAATAAAGCATTTTTGAAAACATTTCCGTGTGTGTGTCTGTCTGTGAACAGCATAACTCAGAAACGAACAATCGGATAAACACCAAACTTGGTATTTAGGGTCAATATCTTCCAGAGATGCGACACGTAGGTTTTCAAGAAAATCCGCTCACCCCAGATTACCCTTTACATGGAACATTTTTCGAAAATTTTAATGTTCTCAGAAATGGCTGTAACGATTTTGATTAAAACATCATATATTTAAGATACTTCCATGAAAAATAAAATGTATATCTTGAATTTTCTGGGGATGTCTCCAAAAGTATTCTTCATTCTGCACGACTTTTGCATAACTGGTAAATCATAAGAGATAGACAAAATTTTGCTACACAAAAAATGTAGATCGCGTTAAAATACACAATTTATGCCATATACATTTGTTTGTTGAGTGAACCATTTTCGAGAAATTGCTTGTTATTTCCTTAAATTTTCCAATACTTATACATTTTCTCAAATGGGAATTCGTTATTCATTGCTTTTGTCCTGGTAATGCAAAGAGAATGAAATCTCCACATAGCAACCAGCTCTTAAAATATTTGACTATCACTTAAACCCTACCATATTCCCCTTGCATCTACAAGAATATTAACAATAAGATTTACATCTCGATTAACATGAAGTATATGGAGAATAAGCGTTTGTAAAAATAGTTTGTACTAGAGTAGAGAAAGTCAGGTGAGTGTAACACATCTGATGTTTTACTATTGTTTTGGACTTAAGATGGAACTTTGGGTCGTGGTATAAAATATCCAATCAGGTATTTACCTGGGCGACTGAGGAAAACCACGAAACAACCTCAAACAGATTGGTTAGCCCACGGGATTTGAACCCGGGGGCTCCCGAATGCGGGGCACAGAAGGGAAATATTTTTCATCCGGATATGGGGGTAAAAATAGCCATCGTTAAAACAAACACTTTGTGATTTAAGCTACTTTTTCGTAGCATTAGCACTTTCCAAGATATTACTCTTCTAATTTTAATTTCTCAAAAAATTCAAGTCTTTTGGATTTTTAAGCATTAACGCTCTAATCATTTATTAGGTCATCTGCCATGATGAGTTAATAGCTCACCCTAGAGCAGTACAAAATGTGGAAACAAAGTTCCATCCATAGTAGAAAAGAAATAAAAGTACAAAGCGCGCTGTATGCATGCTCCGCCTGCAATGCAGTGACTTCGCTATTTTCCGCTGCGCACTACTTGTAGCTCAATGCTGCGTTTATCAGCTGTGTTATACTCGTACTGCGTTAGAGTTTATGCATCTTAAAGGAGAAAGTTTATTCAAGACATCTGCGTTGTGTGTGATTTGCTTAAGCCTGTTATGTTATTGTTGCAGTTCTTTGCTTGCTATCACTTCACAGAAATGCCTACGGACAAATTCACGCTTAAACAACGAATTTTTATGTATGATACATACATAAATACCGAATCATTTAGACGGTATGTCGTCAGTTTCAGGAAACGTTTCGTGGTATTTCAGTTTCAGGAGGAGAAACTTTTAAACGGCCGGTTAATGAGTGTAGAATAACGAGGTAGCTAAACGCTAAACCTAAGAAGCGAAAAAGTAATTGATGCAACATTCGAACCCTAAAAATCCTTGTGTGTTACACTCACATGACTTTCTATACTCTTGTACAAACTATTTTTACAAACCTTATTCCCCATATGCTTCATGTTAATCGAGATATTGAGATGTTAATCAAATTGCTAATTTTCTTGTAGATGCAAGAGGAATTGTTAGGCTTTAAACGATAGTCAAAATTTTAAGAGCTGGTTGCTATGTGGAGTATTGGAAAATTTAAGTGAATAACAAGCAATATCTCGAAAATGTTTCACGCAATAAAAAAAGGTATATGACATAAATTGTGTATTTTAAGGATATCTACATTTTTTGTGTAGTAAAATTTTGTGTATCTCTTATGGTTTACCAGTTATGCATGTCGATCTCGATAAAGAATACTTTTGGAGACATTCCCAGAAAATTCAAGGTATACATTTTATTTGTCATGAAAGCATCTTAAATATAATGTATTTTAATGAAAATCTTTAGAGCCATTTTTGTGAAAATTAAACTTTTCGAAAAATGTTTCGTATAATGGGTAATTTGGGGTGGTGGGATTTTCTTGAAAACCTTCGTGTCGCATCTCTGGAAGATACTGAACCTAAATACCAAGTTTGGTGTTTATTCGACTGTTCGTTTCTGAGTTATGCTGTTCACAGACAGACACACAGACACACACACGGACATGTTTCCAAAAATGCTTTTTTTGGATTAAGGGGGTATCACAACATGTATTTCCGGTGAAATCTCGGTACCGAATTTTTGCGTGGAATGCAATACTTCCCCTACTTACTATACGTAGTAGAGAAATTAAAAATGTATCTGACATAAATTGTGTATTTTAACGCCATCTACATTTTTGTGTAGTAAAATGTTGTCTATCTCTTATGATTTACCAGTTATGCAAAAGTCGTACACAATAAAGAACACTTTTGGAGACCTTCCCAGAAAATTAAATATATACATTTTATTTGTCATGAAAGTATCTTAAATATAGATATTTTAATAAAAATCGTTAGAGCCATTTTTGAGAAAATTAAAATTTTCGAAAATTGTTTCGTATAATGGATAATTTGGGGTGGTAGGATTTTCTTGAAAACCTTCGTGTCGCATCTCTGGAAGATACTGAACCTAAATACCAAATTTGGTGTTTATCCGACTGCTCGTTTCTGAGTTCACAGACACACACACACACACACACACACACACACACACACACACACACACACGGACTTGTTTCCAAAAATGCTTTATTTGGAATCAGGGGGGCTCAAAGCATGTATTTCCGGTGAAATCTCGGTATCGAATTTCTGGGTGGAATACAATACTTTCCCTACTTACTATACGTATTAGAGAAAGTAAAAATGAAGTTTATAGGAATAATCCTCTCACCATGGACGAATTTAAGGACATTATATGCGTGTGAATGTAAATTTCATTCGAAGATGCCAGGAATGCCCCGAAGGGATGGACATCATTTTCAGCACCAGTTACGACAATGTTGGTAGTCATTAAAGTGCATGTTATTATCACGCGTATGAAACACGAGGGATTTAGAACAGAAAACAACACACTGTAATAGACATGCGCAGTGCACGCATAAGCTCGATCCGCGGTCTCGGAATATAGCGAACGCTCTGTATAAGATTCGGATGGTTACTGTGCAGATGTGTTCATCTGTAGAGAAATGTTGCACGAAGGTGATTATTCAATTAAGACACTTGTGCAACATAACGCTACCTACGTACCCACAGATAATTCCTAACGAACTAATGATCATAGCAAGAAGATGCAGCATAATAAGCAATTTCAAGTACGAGAAGTAGAAGCTTTATGTGTTGAAGATATTGTATTATTCGATACAGAGATTTCACCGAAAATAAATGTTTTGAAGACCCTTGAATAAATAAAAATCATCTTTGTAAAAAGCTCCATGTGAGTGAATGGGTTTCTCAGTTTGTTAGGCGCTGGCTTTGTGATCCCAAGGTCGCGGGTTCAAACCCGCCCCAAAGTGGTTTGTAAGTGTACTTTAAAGTGACAACACAATTGGCCGTGTGCACCATCCTCGTTTGTGGCAGTATTTTATATCACAACATGTAAATGCCAGAGTGATTGTAGTGTAAATAAGCATTATTGTATGACATTGATTTGAGATGTTTGATAATTATAAGCATTGTTAGGAAATAAGTTTACACGGCTTCACTGAAGCTGACAATAAGAGCGGGCAACAATGTAGCGAGGGGGTGAGTTGTTTATTAATTAGAAGAGACAAACAAATGACGTCAGATTAGCGCGTTTTTCCGTAGAAATGGAGGGAATTTCTTCCCTAGAGTATATGTGTTCGTAATTTTAATTGGATATAAAAATAGACGCTAATGTTGGCGCGTTTTATTCACCAATAGCAGCTCTGTTATAATGTTTAGGCATATCGGGGTGAGGGAGTATAAATTCCGTGCCAGAGACGGGTAACGCGCAGTTTGACAGAATAATTCACAAGGCAAACATCGTTCAGTCCAACAGAATCATACACAGGTTATACGTCGCTCAGTTCAACAGAAGTATTCGCAGGTTATACGTCGCACAGTTTAAGAGAATCATTCACGAGTTACACGTCGCGCAGTTCAACAGAAGCATTCACGAAGTACACGTTACGCAATTCTACAGAATCTCTCGCGTCGTAAAGTTAGTTATAAATGTGATATACGCGAATTAATAACGTGCAGCAAATAAGTGATTATAGTGATATTAGAAAATATAACAGTTTCAGTCGGGCGTGTATCAAGAGTCAATATGTGAAATTAATTAATTGTGACGGTAATAAAAGTATAAAAACAAATTCTTTTTTAAATGTTATCCTTCAGTAACAAATCCTTTCCGTTTACACACCTTGTTCAAGAGATATGCTCGACTGAGTAGTAATAATAGCTAGCCGGAGGACAAAGAACCCAAAACTCAAAGTAGTAAAACAACAACAGGCGCTCAGCAAATAACACTAACACGACGTGACCGCGAGAAATTGGCTCCCATACGTGGGGCAGATAAACATGAAGCATCTTCCAACTACCAACAAATATTCTACTTCACGTTAAAGCATGCGAATCTTACACGTTACCGCAGAACCATCTAGCTTGGTTAGCGCATGTGTATTGCAAAGTATTATAAGAATAATAAGTACTAGAAATATTAACGTAAAAATAAAATTAACTACTGTCAGATCTAGCCTCTGTGAACTGCTCATGGATTAATCATGCCTGGTAGTACGCCATTTAACAACTGCAGGTGAGATGGCTGTGTGCGCCGAAATAATCATATTTAAATGCTCCATTAATAAAATAGTAAGTAAATGTTAACAAATAAAGGGAAGTAGAGACGGTAAGGCTTAAATGGTAAAATTTAACTACGGCAGTCCCAGAAGTACCCGATCTAACGTATACATAGCGGTTGTTCTTTCAAACAAATGACTATGGTAGAAAGTATCGCTCCTATAAAGCTTAAGTTTGAAGTTTGACGATGCTACATTTGTAAACATCGATAAAACTGGTCATGACTATGTAATACAATACTTTCATTTGAAAGGTCTTAGTCCAGCTAATATTAAAGCTGAGCTAGATTCTACTCTGGAGGAGTCTGCTCCTTCGTTTACAACAGTAAAATATTGGGTGGCAGAGTTTAAGCGAGGCCGTACGAGCTGCCAAGACCAACATCGCAGTGGTCGACCAAATGAGGTGACCACGCCAGAAATTGTGAGGAAAATCCACAAAATGGTATTGGATGTGGACTGAAACTGCGCGAGTTAGCAGACATCGTAGGCATTTCAAAAAGTGCTAAACATCGCATACCAACTGAAAATTTAGATATGAGAAAGCTGTACGCAGGATGACTGCCGCGTTTACTCACAATGGAACAAAAGCAGCGTCGTGAAGATGTTTGGTGATGTTTTGTTGCAATAAAGCCGAGTTTTCATAAACATGGAAGAAACATGGGTCCATCACTTCACACCTGAGACGAAGGAAGAGTAACAGTGGATTGAAAGGGGAGAATCGGCTCCAAAGAAGGCAAAGACAGTTGCATTATGCAGGCAAGGTCATGGCGTCAGTTTTTTTGGGATACGCGTGGGATAATTTTCATTAGCTTCAAAAAGGAAAAGCACCCAATGGCGAGTATTATGCAAACTTATTGCAGCGTTTTAATAGTGAAATTAAGCAAACACGGCCGCATTTAGCGAAAAAGAAAATTCTGTTTCATCAAGACAATGCACCAGTTCACACATCCATTATCGCCATGGCTAAAATCAAAGAGTTAAAGTTCGAATTGCTTCCTCATGCACCCTATTCGCCAGACTTAGCCCCCTCTGATTATTTTCTGTTTCCAAAGTTGAAGAAATGGCTTGATGGTAAAAGATTTGCCAACATTGAAGCCGTGGAGTTTGCAGTTGATGGCTATTTTGCAGAGCTCGACGGTTCTTACTGTAAGGAGGGTATCGAAGGTATTGAATATTGCTGCGAAAAGTGTATCGAGAGAAATAAAGATGGTTTTTTCCCAAAATGTTTGTGTTTTCTTTGTCAGGTCAGGTACTTCTGGGACTGCCCTCGTATGTGAGGTATAACGCTGAAAAGGTTGGTAAAATGACTCACGAATCTGCGGTCACCGCATAAATGGAAGCCAGAGTACGTGGGAGAGAAAGTAAAAATGTTTTTAATACTACATATAATATAAATCATTTTTAGCGTATACAGTAGCTCCGAAACTTGCTTTAAAACAGATCATTTTAATATATTTTACAAGCTGGTATATTATCCGTTACTTCTTGTAGAGGTCTCTTTAAATATGAAATGGTGTCAACTGTTAAATGAACAATTCAATTAGCATGCGGTGCATTGCCCCAAGGTTAAAATTCCATTTAATTTAACCAGCCAACAGAGTTTTTCACCTACGATTGTTAGAATATGAACTGAAAATAAAACATAAACTGGAAAACTCAAGCATCCTGAGGGTACACGTAGTAAAAAGCGAATGGAAGGGAAATACAGTTTTGCATTTTACTGACAGTGGCTTGCACATCTAGTACGCTTTAACTATGCCTCTGTTAAATTTAGGTATAGCTAGGAAAATCAAATTTATTTTTTATGTTGCTGTAAAATTAGAGATGAGGCCTCGATAACTCGATACTCGGTGGTATCGAAGTATATCTAATATGACGTAGTTGCAGCTCCACGTATGGAAGCCAAATTTGAAGTAGTTGATTGTTGCTGTTGCACCAGCATTGCGGTAGATATGTTTCTATAGTCCATTCCAAACCAGGGTTCCCTCTGATTTAAACAGAAGCACGTGCTTCTGCTTGTCACGAACCCAAGAATACACTCTTACGCCAACGTAAATAGTTCCTTAATACATGTATTGTATTATGAAATATTAGAGCAGGGAAGGTATAGAACTGCACATTTTATTGCGGTTATCATAAGAACTCGTCATTAACAGTAAAGGATATATACTAGTGTTAAGAGATTACAAAATGATTTTCGTCTGCTATTGCGCTAACGCCGAGAGTATCTTGCTTGTTAATACCAACTGCATGCATGACTGCCACTCTCTTACATATACAAGAAATGCAGCAATGAATTCCCAGAGGCGCTATCTGAGTACCGAATAAACACTTTGCGTAACACAGGATATATGATAAACGAACAGTCATACGCAGGCACGCATATGCTCAGCTCAGGTCAAATCTTGTGATTTGGTATTCGAGTTCACATGGCAGAGGACGGTGCGTGTAGTGCGAATAAACACAAAAGCGCGAAACAGTTAAAAAGTGGCGAAAAACAAACAGCTCTTCATATATTCACTATTATAAAAATACCCAACGCTTGCATTAGTGCATATTACGAAACTAATATCGGATTTTACAGGCGTTTCAGTGTGAAGTGTAACCAAAGCGCGCAGGGAATATAAACAGACGTAATAGAAGATAGAAGAGGATAAAATGTGGGAACTTGTTTTGTGTGTGACAGTGCTGTGGAATTGTGAATAAGCTTGTCATTATTTTGGATAGTCGTTCTGATTCCGATATGGCAGCTGAATCATCTTCGGGGGATTCGGATTTGGGTGCTGCACTTTTGCCCGGGGATTGTGATTAATGTAAGTAAAATGTTCATTTCCGCAGACTTATAAGATAGATTGTTAGCTCAGGTTGCATTTTGAACTATAATTCTCAGGCAGGGCGCGTTTTTATAGATTTAAACAATGCTCAACAAGCACGTGAGAGGGGAACAAGCAGCCATTGGGGGCGGGGATTGCGAACTACTTTCGCGCGGATAATACAAAGAGTTTGTTTTCAGTGAAAGGAACTCTGGTTTAGGAATGGACAGAAGGAGTGTTTGCCCAACATACGGTACAATGTTTCCGGTGGCCTTCGCCTCAAGTTTACTTTTCCGGTGGACTTCGCCTCACATTTAAAAATTAATTTTGTATTTTAATGCTTATTTAAATATTATATATGCATGCCTCGGCTGCGTCAATAGTAATTTTCAGAACACGTATCTCTTAACAGGGGTGGTACGGCTTACACAAATTATAATTGTATGGTACTTTGTTTTTTAATCCTTCAAACAAATAAATAACACTTCACTGATATATCCTACTATAGAGCTGTGAGAGTATTGTTATTTGAACCTTTTAATAGGTAAACTTTATATTATTCTCACCGTAATGAAATTTCATGTCTCACACGGAACCCGTATCAAATCTAATTGACTGCTTGGATACGGAATCTTGTAGTGTCTGCCGCCTGAATTTGTAGAGTTCCACTATTTCAAGCCTCTGATTGGCTAATCCTACTACAATACAATAACTTTATTTAGCTTAAAGCTTTTCTAGTTAATGATTGGCTATTTATAAACTGTTTGAAATATTACATTATTGTTCCAAGGATTATTACTAGCCTTTATTTAACTTTCTAATTTATTGTTGTCTTAAGGTTATCTCATTGTTAGCAACTTTCGGCTTTTACTTTATAATTCTGTTTGTTACAGAAAACACCTTGCTTCTATTCTCACAGCTCCTGCATGGTTAAACTACGTAATACATTCACATAACATTATTACATATGTGCATAATAATATAAACATAATACAATGACTGTTACATACACTTTCTATATTATATTATGCACATATTGCTTTAAGGTGGGCTGTTATTATATTATATATTATGTAATTGGACTGATATCATTTAAGTGTTAAAAATACTGCCTCGGATAAACCTTCGTTACTTTTACGATACTCTAAAATTTTTACTTTCTCCACTACGTAGTAAGTAGGGAAAGTATTACCTATATTCCAACCAAAAATTCAACACCGTGGTTTCACCAGAAATACATGTTTTGAGGCCACTGAATCCAAAATAGTAAGTCGGATAAATATCAAAATGGGTATTTATGTGTAGTATTTTTCAAAGATACGACACGAACATCTTCAAGAAAATCCTCCCTCTCCAGACTACCCATTACATGGAAATTTTTCGAAAATTCTGATTTTCTCAAAAAATGGCTGTAACGATATTGATTAAAATATCATACATTTAAGATATTTTCATGACAAATGAAATGTATATGTTCTGGGATTCTCCGCAAAAGTTCTCTTCATTCTGAATGGACTTTGCATAACAGGTAAACCGTAAGAGATAGACAAAAAATGTTGATCTCCTTAAAACACACAACTTATTTCATCCATATATATATATATTTGCTGAACTTTCCAACACATACATTTTCTCAAATGGGAATTTGTTATTCGTTTTTACTTTCTCTACTATGTATAGTAAGTAGGGGGAGTATTGCATTCCACCCAAAAATTCGATACCGAGATTTCACAGGAAATACATGTTTTGAGACCCCCTGAATAAAAAAAAAACATTTTTGGAAACATGTCCGTGTGTGTGTCTGTGTCTGTCTGTGAACAACATAACTCAGAAACGAAGAGTCGGATAAACACCAAACTTGGTATTTAGGTTCAGTATCTTCCAGAGATGCGACACGAAGGTTTTCAAGAAAATCCCCACACCCCAGAGTACCATTTACATGGAAGATTTTTCGAAAATTTTAATTTTCTCAAAAATACCTCTAACGATTTTGATTAAAATATTATATGTTTAACATATTTTCATGACAAATAAAATGTATATCTTGAATTTTCTGGGAATGTCTCCAAAAGTATTCTTCATTGTGAACGACTTTTGCATAACTGGTAAACCATAAGAGATAGACAAAATTTTACTACACAAAAAAATGTAGATCGCGTTAAAATACACAATTTATGGCATATACATTTTTTTTGTTGAGTGAACACCATTTTCGAAATATTGCTTGTTATTCCCTTAAATTTTTCAATACTTATTTTCTCAAATGGGAATTCGTTATTCATTTTTTTATCTTGTATATGCAAAGAGTATTAATCTGTGGCAAAGGGAATGGTGCTGCACCTAGCAACCAGCTATTAAGATATATGTATGTGCTTAAAGGCTACTGTATTTCCAAATTGTCCTTGTAAATATACATTCCCCTTACATCTAAAAGAAAATTAGCAATAAGAAAGAGTCTGCAAATGTTTATCTCGATTAACATGAAGCATATGGAGAATAAGAGTTTGTATAAATAGTTTGTACAAGAGTAGAGAAAGTCATGTGAGTGTAACACATCAGATTTTTTTTTGTCCTGGACATGCAAAAAGAATGGAATGCTCCACATAGCAACCAGCTCTTAAAATATTTGACTATGGCTTAAAGCCTACCCTTGCACCTACAAGAAAATTAGCAATAATCTCGAGTAACATGAAGCGGGTTTAGAATAAACGTTTCTAAAAATAGTTTATACAAAGTAGAGAAAGTCATGTGAGATAACAATCAGATTTTTAAGTTTTGTTTTATTGAAAGTTATTGCGTTTAACTTTATGCGAGATAAGGAATGAAAGTTGTCGAGACTTAACGTTATTCCCTTGCACATCTCTCTCAAAATCTGCTGGTCTATAGTTATTTACAGATCTTGACTGTGTTTCCTGTGGAGAGTCACTGCAAGATTCCATAGATTCTGGTGTCTAAATGAAAAAATACAAAACAATGGAGGCACTTGTGTAACAGACAACGTTAATTTAGTTGTGAATAAGGTTCATTTAGTTGAAGTTTCTGCAACAGGTGACTCAGCCATTACATTTACCTACTCCAGTGACCAAAATTTATGAATCCAGCAGAAATAAATCAGAACTTAAGACGTGAAATAATGCAACGCATGCAAATATTTGATACTTCCTTCCATTTCTTTGTTTAAGCAAGCCAAAATCGGGTCACGAGGTTAGCTTATAGGTATACCGTACGACTAATTTCCGAAATGGATAGAAAAACTTTTTCAAAAATCTGATGTATTTCACTCGCATGCGTTTCTCTACTCGTGTACAAACTATTCTTAAATACTCTTATTCTGATCTACTTCATGTTAATAGAGATAAACATTTGCAGACTCCATCTTATTGCTAATTTTCTTGTAGGTGCAAGAGGAATATGGTAGGCTTTAAGCGATAGTCAAATGTTTTAAGAGCTGGTAGCTATGTGGCGCATTCCATTCTCTTTGCATGCCCAGGACATAAAAAATATGTGTTACACTCACATGACTTTCTCTACTCTGGCACAAACTATTTTTACAAACACTTATTCTCTATATGCTTCATGTTAATCGAGATATCGAGATGTTAAACTTATTGCTAATTTTCTTTTAGATGCAAGAGGATTATGCCATACTCCGTGGACTAGTGGTACCGTGCTAGCCTCTAGTTCCAAAGGTCGCGGTTCAAACCTGGCGGAGTGCGATGGATTTTTCGGGCGTAAAAATCTTTAGCATGGCTTCCTTCGGAAGGGAAGTAGAGCCGCTGGTCCCATGTCGTATATTTACGGCACGTAAAAGAACCTCAAACCTGATAAAGAGGCCTCTGAGAAAAATTACCGGTCTTTCACGCCCAATATAGAATGGGACGCCAGGAACCACAGCAGTTATAAGGCGTCCATAAATAAAACTCAATTTTTCATTTTTTACAAAGGGGATTATAGTATTTAAGCGATAGTCACATGTTGTAAGAGCTAATTGCTATCTGAAGCATTGCATTCTCTTTGCATGTTCAGGACATACAAAAAATCTGTGTTACACGCACATGACTTTCTCTTCTCTTGTACAAACTATTTTTACAAACTCTTATTCTCCATCTATTTCATATTAATCGAGATAAACACTTCCAGAAATGATCTTTTGACATGCAAAGAGCATTCCATGTTACACATAGCGACTAGTTTTAAAAATATTTGACTATCGCTTAAGGCGTACTATGTTCCCCTTGTTTGGTGTTTGTAAGGGCAATATAGAAATACAGTAGCCTTTAAGCACATACATATCTCTTAATAGCTGGTTGCTAGGTGCAGCACCATTCGCTTTGCCACAGATTAATACTCTTTGCATATCCAAGACAAAAAAAATGAATAACGAACTCCCATTTGAGAACATAAGTATTGAAAAATTTAAGAGATATAACAAGCAATATCTCGAAAATGGTTCACTCATCAAAAAAATTTATGACATAAATTGTGTATTTTAACGTGATCTACATTCTTTGTGTAGTAAAAGTTTGTCTATCTCTTATGATTTACCAGTTATGCAAAGGTTGTTCACAATGAAGAATACTTTTGGAGACATTCCCAGGAAATTCAAAATATACCTTTTATTTGTCATGAAGTATCTTAAACAAACGATATTTTAATCAAAATCGTTAGAGCCATTTTTGAAAAAATTAAAATTTTCGAAAAATCTTCCATGTAAAGGGTAATCTGGGGTAGGAGTATTTTCTTGAAAACCTTCGTGTCGCATCTCTGAAAGATACTGAACCTTAATATCAAGTTTGGTGTTTATCCGACTGTTCGTTTCTGAGATATGCTCTTCACAGACACACACACGGACATGTTTCCAAAAATTCTTTTTTTGGATTCAGGGGTCTCAAAGCATATATTTCCGGTGAAATCTCGGTATTGAATTTTTGGGTGGAATACAATACTTCCCCTACTTACTATACGTAGTAGAGAATATAAAAACGAATAACGAATTCCCATTTGAGGAAAAGTATAAGTATCTATTGGAAATTTAAAACAAATAACAACGAATATCTCGGGAATAGTTTACTCGACAAAAAAAAATGTATATGACATAAATTGTGTGTTTTAACGCGATCTAAATCTTTTGTGCAGTAAAATTGTGTATCTGTTACGGTTTACCAGTTATGCAAAAGTCATTCAAAATGAAGAGGACTTTTGGGGAAATTCCCAGAAAGTTCATGATATACTTTTCATTTGCCATTAAAGTATCTTAAACATATTATATTTTAATCAAAATTGCTAAAGCCATTTTTAGAAAATCAAAATTTTGTAAAAATGTTCCATGTAAAACGTAGTCTGGGTTGGGGGGATTTTCTTGTAAATCTTCGTGTCGTATATTTGAAAGATACTGAATAGAAATACCAAGTTTGGTATTTATCCAACTTTTCGTTTTTGAGTTTGGTTTTCACAGACACACACACAGACCTTTTTGGGTGGAATGCAATACTTCCCCTACTTGCTGTACGTAGTAGAGAGGCTAAAAAGCTTTAGCACAAAATAATAGTTATAAAGAAATGAAAGAAAATTTATTATTATTGTTATTATTATTATTAGCCTTGACTATGAACTAGTTATGTCCAATTTGGAGTAGGTTGTATTGTAGTTCAAATGTAGTGGAGCCAAACTTGATGTAGTAACTGCCCGACGTAAGGTACAAAATTCCGGTGGCCTTCAGCCCAATGTTCACTTTCCGGTGGTCTTTGCCCCAAGCTTACTTTCCGGTGGCTTTCTCCCCAACTTTAGTTTCAACTTTGTATTTTACTGTTTCTTTAAATATTATATATATTTATGTTTGCCTCGGCTGCGTCAGTATTAATTTTGTAGAAACATGGGGGGGTGGTGCGGCTGAAGAATGTAGGCTTACACAGATTATAATTTTTACTTCACTCCTTTTATTAATCCTTGACACAATTAAATAAGACTTCACTGATATAGAGCGCTGTGAGATTGTTTATTAGTTACTTGCACTTTTTAACACGTAAACTTTATAATATTCTCTCCGTAATGAATTTTCGTCTCACACTGGATACGTATTGAACTTCTCGGGAACGCGTCTCGCGTCCAGTTAGGAACGTTGTCTACTAGCAACTGAACTGTTTTCTACGCCTGAATTTGCAAACTTTTATTATTTCAAGTCCCTGATTGCTAATCCTACTCCAAAAGAATACTTTTATTTAACTTTCAGGTTGTTCTGGTTGTTGATTGACTATTTTAAACTGTCTCAACAATTACATTATTGTTGCTTCAAGAATTACTAGTAGCATTATTAAACTTTCCAATTCATTATTGCCTCATGGTTACCTCATTGTTGCCTCATTTTTAGCAACCTTTGACCTATATTCTCACAGCTCCTACACTGTTAAATTACATAATACATTGATATAACATTATTATACATGTATACATTAATACAATGACTGTTACATATATTTTATGTTATTTATACACATATTGCTTTAAGGTGGACTGTTATTGAATGTATATATTATATAATTAGACTGAAATCATTTAAGTGTTAAAAATACTGCCTCAACTAACAATAAGGAACATACAACCTGTGTCATTACCAAGATTAAAAGTCCTTGCAATTGGAGAATATCAAACACGAACAATTTTGGAATTACCATACAATACCAAATTAGTTACATGTGTTTATACACAGAAAAATACTAATGAGAACATAATTCAGTGAACAATCTGTTGTCTTTAAAGTTTTTTATAATGTGAGTATTGAGTATCGTGTTCAAAAGTCAATATCTGTATTGACTGTCGAGAAATGTTGATATCGTCCAATCTTTATGTAAAATACTTTTAACATACGAGGGCTGATCAATAAAGACTGAAACTGATTTTTTCTGTAGTTTCCTTGATAGTTTTATGTCTCTACCACAAATACTTGAAAAGAGCAGGGTTTCATGTATAATGTCCATAAGCGACAGCACTCTCGTAACTGTAGGTTGGTAGTAATGCTGTATATTGTTGATCTTACTTGGATTTCGCATACCACAAAATGGAGGTGACACGAGAGGAGCAATACAATGCAATAAAATTTTATTTTCGTTTAAATCTTACAGCCCTGAAACTTTCGAAAAGCAGAAGCAAGCATACGGTGAAGATGCGCTACTTCGTGCAACGGTGTTTAGGTGTTCAAGGACTTCAAAAAATGGCGAGTCCTCTGTGCTAAGCAAGGTGGTCCTGGTGTTTCGGAATGGAATGATTTACCAGCATGCAGTTCCCCCCTCACACTACTGTTACAGTAGCTACTACACGTCAGCATTGGTTACACTGAGGAAGCACATTACAAGGAAACGTCCAGAACATCATCGGAATGGGTGGCGACTTCATCATGACAATGCGCGGCCTCACGTCGCAAATCAAGTCCAGGTATTTTTGGCTGATTTCAATATTACCTGTGTGCCGCAACCGCCTTAAAGCCCCGGTCTTACCCCTGTAATTTCTTTTTATTCCCATTACTAAAGGCAAAGCTCCGAGGCATTCGATTTGAGAGAACTGAAGCAGTGCTAAAGAAAAGTGAGGCGATTCTCAAAGACCTGACAAAGAATGGCCTGCACCATGTGTTCGAGGACTGGCAGAGACGCTATAAAAAGTGCATTCAGTTAGGAGGGGACTACTTTGAAAAAGATCATGTCAACATTGAAATGAAGTAATAAATATCTGTGAAAAAAAATCAGTCTCAGTCTTTATTGATCAGTCCTCGTACCTGCATTATGCACAAAACAGTTCATTTTAGAGTGTGTACACATTCGACATGTCTTCTGCACTAAGAAATCGATGAACTTTGGGGGAAAAGGGACGAAACAGAACTTTCTTGTTGTGAAAAGCGTAAGTCATGTTCAGAATTTAAACCAATAGAAAGAATGTCTCGGAATTGGTTAACTCTAAAAAAATGACGTAATTGTGTGTTTTAACGGGATATACAGTATGTGTATTAAGATTTGTGTATGTGTTACGGTTTACCAAGATATGCAAGTTTCATTCAGAATGAAGAGGCCTTCAGAGGCTATTCCCAGAAGATACAAGAAACAAATTTCGTTTGTTATGAAAATATCTGAAACATATGGTATTTTAATAAAAATCATTAGAGCCGTTTTGGAGAAAATCAAAATTTTTAAAGAATATTCCCTTATAAAGGATAGCTTGGGAAGGGGGTATTTTCTTGAAAAAGTTCGTCTCGTATCCATGGAAGATGCTGAATTTAAATACAAGGTTTGGTATTTAGCCGACTTTTGGTTTTTGAGTTATGCTGTTCAGACACATACGCGCGCGTGGAGCTTTTTCTAAAAATGTTTTTTTGGGATCAGGAGACCTCAAAACATGTATATCCGGTGAAATATTGACAATACAATATTTCTCTACTCGCTATAAGTAAAACACAAACTGGGGCAAAGCACCGCAAGTAGGCCATAAAGGCCCATTTGGCTTCTGCCGTGACCCCTGGGAGGGACAGATGAGAGAGAGCCGAAGGGCGAACAGATTCGGATGACGAGCGTAAGTATGGACGGGATCACTAACGTTTCCAGATGGAATACATCTGATGCAGCCCGGGCTCACATGGAAGCGGGTTCAAACTGAGCAGTCTCGCAACGTCGCCAAGGAAGAGACTTGTACATGACTCACATTCACCGCCCAGCTGCATCCAGTCAGCACCGTCCCCGTGTATTGAAACAGATAACAAGGAAAATGATGATTACAGGAAACGCAGGAAAGTCGTGATAGAAGGTGAACCACCTTGCCGACCCGGGTAAACCACGCAAAACTCGTGGGTCGGTGTGGGCGGGAACCGGCGATCGAACTCGGCATCTTCTGAGTGCGAGTCGTTTTCGTTTTCTTAGCAGCTATGGAAAACTTAAAAAGAGTCGAACCTCCAGTTCGCACACAGTCCAGGAATATCAAGACTTCGAGTGTATAAATGAACCAAAAGTAGACTGTCAAGATCGCTTTTATAAAGAACGAAACAACTCCATGGACCACATGAAGGTTATTTCATTTCCTACATGATGATTTATGGATGCAATAAAAGCACGAGGTAACCGCAGAAGTCGAGAAAGTTTCTTGTTGGAATTGTTGTGGCTTCTATGTTTGCTTTTTAATTCTCTTGCTACGCGGAAACCTCTTGTTTTTAAAACAATTTTTCCAAGTAGACCGTGCCTTTTCACTTTTTAAGGCAATGGGTTTGGAAGCCTTCCATGTATTTATGTTGGTTATTTTTGGTCGCCTACCCCCTTCTGAGGTTACTCGATAAATAATGTATTAAGAGCGCCATGGCGGTATTGGAATAACACACGTGCATGGGGGCGTATTTCTTGGATTCTCCGGTCATTTAATGCCTAACAAAAGCTCAATCCTGGTGCTGTAACCAACCCACCAACCGCGTCTAGTACGTGAACATTTTAGAGACTGTCGAATTATATATGGAGTTTTAAACACTGGCATGATAGGTAATGCTGTGAAAGCGTGAAAATATTCATTTTCTTGCCAGTTTAAGAATATACATAACGCTATCGATTTTATCTTAATACCAGGGACGGCACTATAGCCCAGTTCGCCGCGAGGTTGACTGGTACTGGTGTAAAGAGTAGATGTGTTTACTACATTGCTTTTCTTTCACACTGCGTTTACCGCATGGCTGATCGCCCTCCAGCTCGGACTCCCGCAGAAACAGTTATACGAAGGGTGTCTGCTCTTTCTACTACGTATAGTAAGTAGGGGAAGTATTGTATTCCACCTAGAAATTCGATGCCGAGATTTCACCGGAAATATATGTTTTGAAGCCTCCTAAATCCAAAAATAGCATTTTTGGAAACATGTCCGTGTGTGTGTCTGTGAACAGCATAACTCAGAAACGAACAGTCCGATAAACACCAAACTTAGTATTTAGGTTCAGTATCTTTCAGAGATGCGACACGAAGGTTTTCAAGAAAATCTCCCCACCCCAAACTACCCTTTATAGGGGAATATCTCGAATTTTCTGGGAATGTTTCCGAAAGTATTCTTCATTGTGAACGACTTTTGCATAACTGGTAAACCATAAGAGAAAGACAAAATTTTACTACTCAAAAAAATGTAGATCGTGTTAAAATACACAATTCATGTCATATACATTTTTTTTGTTGTTGAGTGAACCATTTTCGAGATATTGGCTTGTTATTCCCTTAAAAATTCCAATACTTTTTCTAAAATGCGAATTCGTTATTCATTTGTTTTATGCCTTGGACATACAAAGAGAATGGAATGCGCCACATAGCAACCAGTTCTTAAAAGATTTAACTATCGCTTAAAACCTACCATATTCCCCTTGCATCTACAAGAAAATTAGCAATAAGATTGACATCTCGATTAACATGAAGCCTATGGAGAATAAGCGTTTGTAAAAATAGTTTGTACAAGAGTAGAGAAAGTCATGTGAGTGTAACTCATCAGATTTTTTAAGTAAGGCCCATTATGCAATAAAATAAGTACTACTGGATATTTTGGTTAACTAATTACCTTCTCTAACACATACCTAGTAGGTTGAGAAGGTATTGTAAAAAATTGATACCAAGATTTCACCGGAAATACATGTTTTGAGGCAATCCAAATAAAACATTTTTGGAAACATGACCATGTCAGTGTGTGTATTGTCCTCCGGGGTGTAGTGGTCACCATACCATTTTCCAGTTCCCGAGGTCGCGGGTTCAAATCCGGCAGAAGGTAATGGATTTTTTTCGGGCGTAGAAATCGTTGGCTTGGGAAATAAAGCTCATGCCCCCATGACGTATATTTACGGCAAGTAAAAACACCTCAAGCATGATAGAGAGGCCTCTGAGCAAAATTTCCGGTCTTTCACGCCCAATATAGAATGGGACGTTAAGGACCGCAGAAGTTAAAGAGCGTCCATAAATAAAACTCGCTTTAAAATTTTTTTTTGTGTTTGTGAACAGCATAATCGAAAAATAAGAAGTCGGATAAATACTACACTTGGTATTTAGCTCAGAATCTTCCAAGGATGCAACACGAGAATTTTAAGAAAATTCCTACCTCAACTACCGTTTACATGGAACATTTATTAAAAATTTTAATTTTCTGAAAAATGGCTGTAAAACTGTTTATTAAAATATCATATATTAAAGATATTTGCATAACTAATGTAATCTATATCTTGAATTGTCTGGTAATAGCCTTTAAACATCTCTTCATTTGGAAGGAATTTTGCATAACCTGTACGAAGGTGGTAAACGTTAAGCCATAGTTGAAAACGTACTACACAAGAAATGTAGATCTCTTTAAAACACACAATCAATTTACATAGGTTTTTTGTGGCATAAGCCGTTTTTCAGATATCTTTAATAAAGGTTCGAATTGTTCAATACTTGTAATTCGTTTTAAGTCCCATCGATTTTCAGTTGTTTCTCTCGATGTCATGGAAACAGTATGGAATTTTAAGGCCAGCATATACCGTCCAGTTCTTAAACATTTGACTATCGCTGTTCTCTTTGTATCCATAACAAAATGTGTAATGTTGCTATTTCTGCAAAGGTTTACTTAGATTAAAATTAACTGGATATAAAATAAAGATTAGTAAGAATAGCTTGTATACACACCAATAAAGGCAGAGGATAGCGAAATTCATGTGAATGTATCACATAAAATATTTTTTTTGCTTTCTCTACTACGTATAGTAAGTAGAGGAAGTATTGTATTCCACCCAAAAATTCGATACCAAGATTTCACCGGAAATATGCTTTGAGACCCCCTGAATCCAAAAAAAAGCATTTTTGGAAACATGTCCGTGTGTGTGTGTCTGTGAACAGCATAACTCAGAAACGAACAGTCAGATAAACACCAATTTACGTTCAGTATCTTCCAGAGATACGACACGAAGGCTTTCAAGAAAATCCCCCCACCCCAGATTACCCTTTACATGGAACAATTTTCGAAAATTTGAATTTTCTCAAAAACGACTCTAACGTTTTTGATTAAAATATCATATGTTTAAGATATTTTCATGATAAATGAAACGTATATCTCGAATTTTCTGGGAATGTCTCCAAAAGTATTCATTGTGAACGACTTTTGCATAACTGGTAAACCATAAGAGATAGACAAACGTTTACTACACAAAAAATGTAGATCGCGTTAAATTACACAATTTATGTTCTATACATTTTCGAGATATTGCTTGGTATTCCCTTAAAGTTTGCAATACTTATACTTTTTCTCGAATTCGTTATTTGTCCTGGTAATGCAAAGAGAATGGAATACGCCACATAGCAATATTTAACTATCGCTTAAAGCCTACCAATTCCCCTTGCATCTACAAGAAAATTAGCAATAAGATTAACATGAAGCATATGGAGAATAAGCGTTTGTAAAAATAGTTTGTCCAACAGTAGAGAAAGTCGTGTGAGTGTAACACATCAGATGTTTTTATTCAGGGGACCTCAGAATATGTGTTTACGGTGAAATCTGGGTATTGAATTTTTGGTTGGAATACAGTACTTCCCCTACTTACTATACGTATTAGAGAAACTAAAAACTTTAAAACTCACACTTAATTTCAAATATCTTTCTAGTGGCAGAAGAATTTCCAGGATATCCCTTACTAATGTTTCAAATTATTCAGTGCTTAGTAATTCTAAAGTCTTATTGATTTTCAGTTGTTTCTCGCGATGTCATGGAAACAGTATGGTAATTTAAGGCCAGCATATAGCGTCCAGTTGTTAAACATTTGACTATCGCTATTCTCTTTGTATCTATAACGAAATGTGTAATCTATTTCCGGAACCGTTTATATCGATTAAATAAAGTAGATAGGAAAATAAACTTTCATAAGAATCATTTTTATACACACTAATAACCGATAGAGGGTAGAGAATGTAATGGCAATATAACATATTAATTTTGTTGTGTGTCTGATTCCGTAACCTATTTAACTTGCAACTGCAAGCCCCTCTGTCTCTCGCATGCTTATCTTAGTGGGTACCATTTATCCTCCGGACTGCAGCCTTACACTTGGCAAAGCAAATGATGCATAGTATTAAGCTATTAGAACACGGACTCGCTTCCATTTCTCAGAGCCTGAACAAGATGAAAATCCTGCTACCGAAACATTCTAAGAATTTAATATCGCCTTAGTATGCTTGTGGTGACCTGAATGCTTGACACATTTCAATTGAGGACAGTGGCAGGTGCAGGAGAAGTACTAAGAATTCTAATCTGTCAAAAGCAGGAAAATATCCTATGTGTGTCAGAGAAATTATGCGTCTTGCAAACAGGAAGAAAAAACATGTGTTGCATTCACATGACGTTCCGTACTCGCTCTTCTACAAACTATTATTAATAGTGGTTATATAAATTATTCTTAAGAAAGTTTATTTTACTGTCTACTTCATTTAATTGAGATAAATCTTTCCAAAAATAGCAACATTACACATTTCGTTATAGATTCAAAGAGAACAGCGATAGTCAAATGTTTAAGAACTGGACGCTATATGCTACCTTAAAATTCCATACTGTTTCCATGACATCACGAGAAACAACTGAACATAGGTAGGACTTTAAAAGAATGGCTAAGTATTGAACTCTTAGAAACACTAATAACAGATATCCCGGAAAAGGTTGGTGCCACAAAACAGTTACTTGAAATAAATTGTGTGTTTTAAAGAGATCTACATTTTTGTGTAGTACGTTTTCGTTTAACGCTTAACGTTACACAAGACTATATAAAATTCCTTCAAATAAAGTACTTCTCAGAGAATTCATGATATAATCATTGTATTTATCGTGTAAATGTCTTTAATACAAGGTATTTTAATCAAAAATGTTATACCCGTTTTTTAGAAAATCAAAAATTTCGAAAACTGTTCCATGTAAAGGGTTCGAGTTCTAGTTCTAGCTTGAGAAGGGGTGGGTTTTATGCCCAAGCACTGCGACCTTAAGATCTATTGCGCATCCCCGCTTTCATCAGTTAAGTAGTCTGTAGCTCGATATGAACTTAACCAGACTGCTAACTGAGGCTTTCGATAGTTCATCTATCTTTGGAAAGTGATTGCCAAAAATACTTGCTCTTTGATTCGCAAGAGTAGGGCAATCACATAGTAACAGTCTCATCTCCTTCTAGACATCTACTACAGATAGGGTTGTTAAACAATCCCATTCTGTATAGATTAAACTTTAGGGCACAGTGTCCTGTAATGAATCCTGTTGCCCATGCAAGTCTTCTTCTACTAAGACCGCGCAGTATTTTGCCCGGCTGTTATCCAGGTCTGTAATAAACAACTTGGAATGTCTGCAACCCTCAATGGAGTTCCAGTAGTTCTTGTGTTCTGCTTGAGCCCAACACTTAATAGCCTGTTTCACTGGTCTGTAGGACACTCCCAGTACAGGTTCCGGACCAAAAATGGGATTTCACTGCCAATCTTGGCTGCTTCATCTGCTTTCTCATTGCCTGGTATACCTATGTGTCCTGGCACCCACATAAGTTGAACCTTAATGTGTTCAGCCAGTGTCATTAAGGATTCCCGGCATTCTGAGACGAACTTTGATTTTATTGATGGTGATTCAAGTGCTTTAAGAGCAGCTTGACTGTCAGAGAGGATAAGAACACTTCTATTCTTATATCTCTTTTTAATGCTTTCCATGACACTGGCTATGATTGCATAAACCTCAGCCTGGAAAACTGTAGCTAAGGTACACAGACTATAAGAAATCTTGGTGCCATTACCGTAAAGCCCAGCCCCCGTTCCCGATTTGGTTCATATAAAGGGTAGTTAGGGTGGGGGATTTTCTTGAAAATCTTCGTGTTTCATCTTTGGAAGCTACTAAATCTAAATACCAGTATTCATCCGAGTTTTCGCTTTAGAGTCATACTGTTCGCTCGGGCGCGCGCACAGACATACATATATACATACACAAACACACGAATGTTTTTTCTAAAAATGCTTTATTTGTATTCATGGGACCTCAAAACATGTACTTCCGTTGAAACCTCGGTATCGAATTTTTGTGTGGAATGCAATACCTTGTCTACCTACAATGTGCGTGGTAGAGAAGTAGAGAAAGTAAAAAGTATAAGTATTTGAAAATTCAAACCAATAATAAAGAATACTTCGGAAATGGTTAGAACCACGAAAAGTTGAAATGACACAAACGGTGTGCTTTAAGGAGATGTGCATTATTATTTGTATAGTAAGATTTTGTCTATCTCATATGGTTTAGCAGTTACACGAAAGCCATTTCGAATGAAAGGAATCTTCACAAGCTATTCCCAGAGAATTTAAGATGTAAATTTTGTTTGTTATGTAAGTATTTTAAATATGTGATATTTTAAACAAAATCCTTATGGCCATTTTAGAGAAAATGTATAACTAAAAACTTTGCATGTAAAAGGTAGTTTGCTTTTGGGGGGATTTTGTTACAAATTTTCGGGTGCTATCCTTGGATGATGCTGAACTGATATTTCGTTTTTGATTTATGCTGTTCAGAGAAACATGCACCTTTTCCTAAAAAAAAATTCGAGGGACATCAAAACGTGTATTTTCGGTGAGATATCCATATCAAATTTTTGGGTGTAATGCAACACTTCCTCTACATAGGTAAACACCGCGTGTTGGTTCTGGAGTTTTCTTCCCCCTTCCTCCAGAACGTGTGCCGAAACAGTTCTAGAATCTTTTGTGGAAGATTCCACTGCCTATATAAGCGAGCGTTCTCGCGTGAACATTCCGTGAGGGAGCGAGTTGACGTGTGAGCTTACCGTCCTAGACATAAAGTGCGATTCTCCGAGCGAGGTGGTGGCGACTGCTGTGACGTTAAGTGAGTGCTGCTCGGAGCGAGGGATTCTGGAGTCCTGTGTTTGACTCCTGAGTGAAGCGAACCGTGACGGAGGATTCAAGTAGTTCACCTTAGTGAAGTGGCAGTATGAACTAAGTGAGCTTGAAGTAGATTAAAACAGTGAGTGACAGTCAAACTGAGAAGTGAGCTTGAAAATATCTGATGTGTTACACTCACATGACTTTTTCTACTCTTGTACAAACTAATTTTACAAACGCTTATTCTTCATGTTTCACGCTAATCGAGATGTTAATCTTATTGCTAATTTCGTTGTAGGTGCAAGGGGAATTAGTATGCTTTAAGCGATAGTCAAATATTTTAAGAGCTGGTTGCTATGTGGAGTATTCCATTCTCTTTGCATTATCAGGAGAAAAAAATGAATAACAAATTTGAGAAAAATTATAAGTATTGTAAAATTTAGGGGAATAACATGCAATATCTCCAAAATGATTAACTCAACAAAAGAAATCTGATGTGTTACACTCACATGACTTTCTCTACTCTTCTACAATCTAATTTTACAAACGCCTATTCTCCATATGCTTCATGTTAATCGAGATATCGAGATGTCAATCTTATTGCTAATTTTCTTGTAGATGCAAGGGAAATAGGGTAGCTTTTAAGCGATAGTCAAATATTTTAGCGCTGGTTGCTATGTGGCGCATTCCATTCTCTTTGCATGTCCAGGACATAAAAAAATGAATAACGACTTTGAGAAAAAGTATAAGTATTGGAAAATTTAAGGAAATAACAAGCAATATCTCGAAAACGGTTCACTCAACAAAAGAAATGTATATAACATAAGTTGTGTATTTTAACGCGATCTACATTTTTTGTGTAGTAAAATTTTGTTCGTTTCTGAGTTATGCTGTTCACAGACACACAGACAGACACACAGACACACACACGGACATGTTTCCAAAAATGCTTTTTTTGGATTCAGTGAATCTCAAAACATGTATTTCCGGTGAAATCTCGGTATCGAATTTTTGGGTGGAATGCAATACTTCCCCTACTTACTATACCTAGTAGGGAAAGTAAAAATGTATATGATATAAATTTTGTATTTTAACGCGATCTACATTTTTGTGTAGTAAAATTTTGTCTATCTCTTATGGTTTACCAGTTATGCAAAAGTCATTCACAATGAAGAATACTTTTGGAGACATTCCCAGAAAATTCAAATATACATTTCATTTGTCATAAATTATCTTAAACATATGATACTTTAGTCAAAATCGTTAGAGCCGTTTTTGAGAAATATAAATTTTCGTAAAATGTCCCATGTAAAGGGTAATCTGGGGTGGGGATTTTCTTGAAAACCTTCATGTTGCATCTCTGGAAGATACTGAACCTAAATACCAATTTTGGTGTTTACCCGACTGTTCGTTTCTGAGTTATGCTGTTCACAGACACACACACGGACATGTTTCTAAAAATGCTTTTTCTTGGATTCAGGGGATCTCAAAACATGTATTTCCTGTGAAATCTCGGTATCAAATTTTTGAGTGGAATACAATACTTCCCCTACATATTATACGTAGTAAAAAATGTCGTGTACAATTGTACGGTTTTACCGGTTTTCTGTAAGAAACGAAACCTCAAATGGCTTTTGTAGCTGTAAGACACAAATCCAATAGACTTTAGCCTAGAAATTAATTTTTGTAGATAAATAGAGAATAAGAAAATTTCATACGGCTGTGCCATTTTCTTCCTCCCTTCTTGGCCATGGCTTATGCAACGATTTGGAAATGATGACGTGGTTCATTCTGAGAAACAGTTAATATCCGAAGCTTCGGGAAAGATGTGTCATGCATGACGTAATTCCGCATTCCACAATTCAAAGCATCGTGCAGAATTATGATTGTCTGGTTTGCATCACGCTACTGACGCCAGCGCTATCACGCTCGTGGTCAACTTCAGCAACTCCTGGGCAGGCAGCAGGGACCGAGTGGATAGCACCAGACTCGTGGTCTGGTTCTGTAACGGCGAGATTTAGCGTAAACCAACAAGAGTGACCTTTTTGGATTTTTCTAAATTATTTTCAACTGTTTGGTAAGCTACAAACTTTAACGTTTTCACTCTTGCTGTTTCTCAATTCACATTTACAGAGAATCATGTATATTTTTTGCTACGTGTAACATTGCAATGTATTAATCACTGTTTCATAAATATAATCGATTTGTAGGGCAACTTTAGTTGTAAAAAGGTGAAAAAGTACATTACATTTTTGTCCCCGAGCATATTATTGGTAAATCACATAACTTTTAAAATATTAAAGTAAGCTGGTGATGGATTTGTTTAACAAATGCAAAACTTTATAATAAATTGTTAACATATGTAACGGTGATTCTTTTCAATTCCTAGCTCCTACACAATAGTCCCATCCACACACCTCTGGGTATGGGAAAAGCCCACTGGTGCAGAGTATAGTCTATTCTGAGTAAAGTTGAGATATTCTTTTTAAAGATAGCTGAGGTATGTGAGCTCTAAAATTGGAAAAGTACATTACACGAAATAAACTAATTAATTCTTTCTTTCTGTACCACGTAGATTGTAGGTAAATAAGGTATTTCATTCCACCGAAAAGTTAAATACCGAGGTATCACCAGAAATACATGCGGCAAATGAGGCCCCTGCTTAAAAAAACACATATTTAGAACAATGTCCGTATGTGAATAAATACCAAAACTCGAAAATATACCTAACTTGCTATTTAGGTTTAATATCTTCCAATAGATGAGACCGAAAATTTCTACCCTAAACTAATCCTTACATAAAACATTCTTCGAAATTGTTTTTTACTTTCTCTGCTACGTATAGTAAGTAGGGAAAGTATTATATTCCACTAAAAAATTCGATACCGGGATTTCACCAGAAATACATGTTTTGAGACCCCCTGAATACAAAAAAAAACATTTTTGGAAACATTTCCGTGTGTGTCTGTGTCTGTGAACAGCATAACTCAGAAACGAACAGTCGGATAAACACGAAACTTGGTATTTAGGTTCAGTATCTTCTAGAGATGCGACACGAAGGATTACAAGAAAATTCCCCCACCCCAAATTACCCTTTACATGGAATATTTTTCGAAAATTTTAATTTTCTCAAAAATGGCTGAAACGATTATGATTAAAATATATGTTTAAGATATTTTCATGACAAATGCAATGTATTTCTGGAATTTTCTGGGAATGTCTCCAAAAGTATTCATCATTGTAAACGACTTTTGCATAACTGGTAAGCCATAACAGATAGACAAAATTTTACTACACAAAAAATGTGATCGCGTTAAAATACACAATTTATGTCATATACGTTTTTTTTTGTTCAGTGAACCATTTTCGAGATATTGCTTGTTATTCCCTTAAATTTTCCATACATATACTTTTTCTTAAATTCGTTATTCATTTTTTTTTGTCCTGGTAGTGCAAATAGAATGGAATACTCCATATAGCAACCAGCTCTTAAAACATTTGACTATCGCTTAAAGCGTTGTAATTCCCCTTGCATCTACAAGAAAATTAGCAATAAGATTAACATCTCGATTAACATGAAGCATATGGAGAAACATGGCTGTGATGATTTTGATTAAAATAGAATATATTAAACATATTTACATTACAAATAAAGTGTATATCTTGAATTTTCTGGGATAGCCTGTGAAGTCCTCTTCTTTCGGAACGAATTTTGTATAATCTTGTCTAATTGGTAAACGTACTACGCAAGAAATATGGATCTCTTTAAAACATACAATTTATTCCAAATAGGTTTTTCTGTGTCATAAGCTATTTCAGTTATAAATGGTTGGAATTCTTCATTACTTGCACAGTCTTTTAAATTCCTGTCAACATTCAGTTTTTTCTGGTGATTGCATAGAAACTGTAAGGATTTTTAAAGTCACTATATAGCATCCAGTTCTCAAGATATTTAACTATCACTGTTATCATTGTATGCATAACAAAACAGTACTGTAGCTATTTCTGAAAAAGACTTATCCGGATTAAAATATAGTAGATAGAAAAATAGGCTTTAGTAAGAATAATTTGTACATCCACTAATAAGGCATATATTTTCAGAAAAACGTACGATATATGTCTGTATGTATTTGAACAGCATAACTCATTAAGGAAATTCGTATGAATATCAAACTTTGTATTTAGATTCAGTACCTTACAGAAATGCGACATGAGAATTTTCAGAAAAGTTTTTCCAAACCAACCTACCCTTTACATAGAGCAGTTTTTTAGAAAATCAAATAATTGAAAAATTTTCCAACGATTTTGATTAAAATAGGGTATGTTAAACTTATTTATATTAAAAATAACGTATATATATATGTTGAATTTTCTCGGATTAGGCTCTAAAGTGCATTTTATGACAGAAGGTTTTTTTATAAACGTGTATAACTGGTATACGTTAAGCGCTATACGAAAATGAACTACACAAGCTATGTACCTCTCTTTAAAACAGACACTTTATTTCAAATAAGGTATTTTGCGACATCAGCCATCTTCTAGATATCCGTTATTAAAGGTTCAAATTGTTCAATAGTTAGCCATTCTTTTAAACCCTGTCAACATTCAGTTGTTTCTCGCGATGTCATGGAAACAGTATGAAATTTTAAGGCCAGCATATAGCGTCCAGTTATTAAACATTTGACTGTCGCTGTTCCCTTTGTATCTATAACGAAATATGTAATGTAGGTATTTCTGTAAAGGTTTATCTAGATTAAAATGAATTGGATAGGAAAATAAGCCTTCATAATAATATGTATACCCACTAATATGCAACACAGATAGAGAAATTTATGTGAATGTAACACAGCAGATTTGTTTCTATAAACAAGGGCAATTAGCAGGATTCAGTGTCGAACTTGCTCCTTACTAAAAGGATTATGAAGGAGAAGCAAGAATTTAATCACCATCATCGTCGATCTGCAGCTGATATCTGCCTTATGACGTTTTATAATTCTCTGTGTATTATTTCTTTGCTCGTTTTATATTCCTTTTAGATTCAGGTTTATGCTTTCATATTTTCCAGGCTATGTGGCTTAATCTATACTTTCAACGTGATGTAACCAATTCCTCGGAAATTCTCTTCTATTACCAATTAGTTTAAAGACTTCCAATTTTTTACTGATGTGTCCACTCTCATTCTAGTCGAATTGTGTAACCAGTTACACTTCTTAAGAATTTCACTTAAACTGGTTCTACAAGTTGTTCTTGTGCTTTTTTCAGAGACTAAAGTTCAGATCTGTAAAGAAAAAGCGACACCACCAGTAATTTGTAAAGCTACATTAGTTATTTAGTAACTATAGGAAAATAATGTACGAAATATCGAAACGAGTTCTGTAAAAACACTTTCTTGCCGTTAAAATATTTAGTTCCATAGTATGTCGAAATGCTGAAGATGTTTCAGGACCTCTGCGACAAACTCTGAGGAACTACAGATCTCGCTTAGGGGAATATTAATTTCTCTACTATGTGTAGTAAGTAGGGGAAGTATTGTATTCCACCGATACCGAGATTTCACCGGAAATATATGCTTTGAGGCCCCCTGAATACAAAAAAAGCAACTTTAGAAACATATCCGTGTCTGTGTGTCTGCCTGTCTGTGTGTCTGAGAACAGCATAACTCAGAAACGAACAATCGGATTAACACCAAACTTGGTATTTAGGTTCAATATCTTCCAGATATGTGACACGAAGTTTCCAAGAAAATCCCCCTACCCCAGATTACCCTTTACATGAAACATTTTTCGAAAATTTTAATTTTCACAAAAACGGCTCTAACAATTTTGATTAAAATATCATATGTTTAAGATATTTTCATGACAAATGAAATGCATATCTCGAATTTTCAGGGAATGTTTCCAAAAGTATTCTTCATTGTGAATTACTTTTGCATAACTGGCAAACCATAAGAGATAGACAAAATTTTGCTGCCCAAAAAATGTAGATCCCGTTAAAATACACAATTTATGTCATACATTGTTTTTGTTGAGTGAACTATTTTCGAGATATTGCTTGTTATTCCCTTGAATTTTCCAATACTTTTACTTTTTCTCAATTTCGGTATTCATTTTTTTTATGTCCTGGACATACAAAGAGAATGGAATGCTCCACATAGCAAGCAGCTCTTAAAATATTTGAGTATCGCTTAAATGATACCATATTCCCCTTGCATCTACAAGAAAATTAGCAATAAGATTAACATCTCGATATCTCGATTAACATGAAGTAGATGGAGAATAAGCGTTTGTAAAAATAGTTTGTACAAGAGTAGAGAAAGTCATTTTTACATCGTGATAACGCAAAAACTAAAATACTATTCCAGTTCTGTAACCGGTATGTTAAAGAGCATAGTTTGGAACTGATGTGTAATTGGTGTACCTGTAAACATTAAAGCCGCTAGTTTTATCTGTATCAAGGAAGAAAGATGGCCAAGGAGTACCCTAGGGTGGTCGCCGCGGGGAAGAAGGAAACTGCGCGGCCAAGGAAAACATAGAAAGCTAGAGAAAATCAAATGATGAGGGATCGACATATGTACATGGATGATTGGAAAGATCGAGAAAGAGGGCAGGAGGGAATTGAGAGCAACCGATGAAAAGTAGAGAAGCCCACAAAGGTAAAAGCAAGTAAAAATATCGAAAAGGTCTCCATGTGAAGGATAGTTTGGGGTGCGGGTATATTGTTCCAGGTATTCTTGTTTCATCTGTAGAAGATACTAACCTTAAATACCAAGTATGGTGGTTATACTACGCTTCATTTTTTGATTATGCTGTCATACACACTCAAAATATGTGCACACCTGTTATTAAAAGTCTTTCTAATGCGCCTTGAAGTATATATTTGCGCTGAAGTCTCGGCATACAAGTTTTAGGTTAAATGCAATACTTTCTTTGTCTAATATGTACGAGGTAGAGAAATAATATACGTAAAATTGTTTTGTTTGATAATATCCGGAATTTCACGCTTTTCCGTCTCCAAACCAGTACGTCAAATTGAACTTTTCCAATCAGTTACTTTCCGTAATCAAACACCAACATATAAATACAAAATGATAAATCTACTAGAATAACTTCTCATAGGCATTTTTCTTCGGTATTGCATTATTTCACGTTTCTGTATTAATCCTAAAATCGAATATTGGTTGATAATAATTATCTTACCCGGATATTTGTTTTCATTATGCTAATAAACTTCTGCATTCCCACAATCAACAATATGTTTAAATAGCTGATACCTACTCCGACAACGGCGCCACTGCACGACAAACTCCAAGAGAAAATAACTTAATCTTTATTACCTTAATGTAAGCGTTACCAAAGTAACGAATACAAAGTAACTCCTTACACAATAACGTTACAAAAGTAAGGATTATAAAGTAACTAGTTACACAATAACGGTTACAAAAATAAGAACTTCAAAGTAACTACCCATTAACGGTTATCAAAGTAAGGATTACAAAGTAACTATCTACGCAATAATGGTTACAAAAGTAACGATCACAAGGTAACTAGTTACTCAATAACGGTTATAAAAGTAACGATTACAAAGTAACTAGTTGCCGAATGGCGGTTACAAAAGTAACGATTACAAAGTAACTAGTTGCCGAATAGCGGTTACAAAAGTAACGATTACAAAGTAACTAGTTGCCGAATAGCGGTTACAAAAGTAACGATTACAAAGTAGCTAGTTACCCAATAATGGTTACAAAAGTAACGATTACAAAGTAACTAGTTGCCGAATGGCGGTTACAAAAGTAACGATTACAAAGTAACTAGTTGCCGAATAATGGTTACAAAAGTAACGATTACGAAGTAACTAGTTGCCGAATGGCGGTTACAAAAGTAACGATTACAAAGTAACTAGTTGCCGAATAGCGGTTACAAAAGTAACGATTACAAAGTAACTAGTTGCCGAATAGCGGTTACAAAAGTAACGATTACAAAGTAGCTACTTACCCAATAATGGTTACAAAAGTAACGATTACAAAGTAACTAGTTGCCGAATGGCGGTTACAAAAGTAACGATTACAAAGTAACTAGTTGCCCAATAATGGTTAAAAAAGTAACGATTACAAAGTAACTAGTTGCCCAATAATGGTTACAAAAGTAACGATTACAAAGTAACTAGTTGCCGAATAGCGGTTACAAAAGTAACGATTACAAAGTAACTAGTTGCCGAATGGCGGTTACAAAAGTAACGATTACGAAGTAACTAGTCGCCGAATAATGGTTATAAAAGTAACGATTACGAAGTAACTAGTTGCCGAATAATGGTTACAAAAGTAACGATTTTAAAGTAACTAGTTGCCGAATAGCGGTTACAAAAGTAACGATTACAAAGTAACTAGTTAACCAATAATGGTTACAAAAGTAACGATTACAAAGTAACTAGTTACCCAATAATGGTTAAAAAAGTAACGATTACAAAGTAACTAGTTACCCAATTACGGTTACAAAAGTAACTAGTTACCCAATAATGGTTATGAAAGTAAGGGTTAAAAAGTAACTACTTACCCAATAAAGGTTACAAGATTAAGAATTACAACGTAACTATTTACGCAATAACGGTTAAAATGTAACGATTGAAAAGTAACTAGTTTCCCCACAACGCTTAAAAACTAAGCAATATATAGTAACTAGTTATGAAATAACGGTTACCAAAGTAACTTTTATAAAGTAACCAGTTACCCAATAACGGTTACAAAAGTAAGGATTATAAAGCAACTAGTTACACAATAACGGTTGCAAAAATAAGACTTACGAAGTAACTATTTAGGCATTAACGGTTTCCAAACTAACGACCATAAAGTAACTAGTTACCCAATAACGATTACAAAAATAAGGATTACAAAGTAACTTGTTACACAATAACGGTTACAAAAATAAGAACATCAAAGTAACTACTTACCCATTAACGGTTATCAAAGTAAGGATTACAAAGTAACTATCTACACAATAATGGTTACAAAAGTAACGATCACAAGGTAACTAGTTACCCAATAATGGTTACAAAAGTAACGATTACGAAGTAACTAGTTACCCAATAACGGTTACAAAAGTAACGATTACAAAGTAACTAGTTACACAATAGCGGTTACAAAAGTAACGATTACGAAGTAACTAGTTACCCAATTATGGTTACAAAAGTAACTAGTTACCCAATAATGGTTATCAAAGTAACGAAGACAACTATAGTTATCGTGTTAATGGTTAGTAAAGTAACGAGACGGCTACAGAGTATGGATGACATCTTTAACTGATTGCGCGCAGCATTGGTATTGCATATTGGTAAGTATAAGTTCATCAACTTAGAGAAAACGCTTGGGAAGGGTAAGTCACCTAGCTGCCTTGGACGGGCATGCTACTCAGTCGCTGTTTAAGCACCACACGCCATAATTTTGCCTAGCCCTGTTTTATTTTATTTTATTCTCACAAAATCGTATCTCACGCCACTGTTGTAACTATCCAACTGTAGAGGCAGAACTAAAGACACAAGAGCATTGCAAAAAGAATGCTGTGTTTATAGATTGCTGTGACAGGCCAAGCAAAGAGCAAGGAGCAGCGGATGTGAAAACAAATGTCTGCATATAACTAGCGATAGCATTTCACATACATGTTGTATTATCATGGGATATCTTCCAAAAGTTAACTCATACTTTCTAGGGCATTTCACAGCCTTCACTCCCATCTAGCTTTTCAAGGAAAAACGTTCCTCGCTAATTTATGTTCATAGTACAAACTATTTCAATTGAAGTTTTACAAAGAAAACTAGCGGATTTAATTTCTAAACAGAGAGACCAATCGCATATCATCATTCTGAAACTGTGCTCTTTAATATACCTCTTACAGAACTGGCATAAGGATTGTAGTTTTAGTTATCACGATGTAAACAAGATGCTATTAAATTTTTCTACAAAACAAAATTGCTGTTTTTATAACAGTGACATGACACTTGTTTCCCGCATATCAGCCTGCTTCCTCTTTAAGATATATCATTGGTAAACTCGGTATTTAAAGTCAAAAGACAAGTAGAGTGAGAGCGATTTATCCCTTCTGAATACTCGCGCAGTCTGTAGACCGAGGGATTTACTAAGTTGTTACACTACAATAATTTTAGACACTTAAAGGTAATTATTGTATTAAAAGTTATATCATGGTTCCCTATACTACTTTGGATAGACAATCCTTTGAAGCCGGTTATCGAGACCGAGAAATAAATAATATATTACAATATAAACATTAAATATGTTTAATTGAGAAAATAACACTAATAAAAGTCCAATAAACACAATAACAAATAATTTATAACTGACGTAAACCTGTGAAGCAGGATTGTATGTAAAGAGTAATCAGTTAAAAGGGTCATAAAATGTGTAAAAATTAAATCAAATGAAATAATAATTGAATGCGTTGCTCTGTAAATTCCTACCAGCAATAACTTTGCCGAAAAGGAAGGGCGGCAAACTTTGTTTTCTAGCGAAAGGCCAGGTAGACACTTACCTGCTCTGTTGGAAATAGCCTACGGTCACATATGGTACCGTGAAATCTACAGGACTAGCCTTCGTATCTCAGCTCGGGGGGTGACACGGACAAAGGGAATAACCTTAACACGGTCAGAGAGTGTACGTGTTCTATCTTCGATCTAAGAAGGCTCATGGGAAGATTTTTGACTTAAAATAAGTTGTCAGAATTAAACGTGGTGGACTAATTACCGAAGTGGGGAGGATGAATAAGATAGGTCATGAAATAAAGTGATAGGGAATGAAAGATCGCGTATATTCACATAATACATTTTTAACCCAAAATAGAACGAAATATAAGAAAAGTGGGAAAGACTTTACGAAATGGCGAAAAGTGTGGAAAACTCAAAGGGGCGAACTTTCGAAAACTAGCAAAAGCAACAATCGGTAAAGAACTCGAAGGAAAATTATCAAGAGTTTTTTTAAGTGTGTCGTAAAGTGTCGTAACACAGGCAACCCGAGGAAAAATTAGCAGGAGAGACGGCCGGAGAAACATTTAAGTGGCGACTTTGCGAACCTTAAAGGTAGATGAAAGTGGCTTCGATAAATGAAGGTGGAGGGTCGAACAGAAAGGAATCTTTTTAAAAACATCTGATGTGTTACACTCACATGACTTTCTCTACTCTTGTACAAACTATTTTTACAAACGCTTATTCTCTATATGCTTCATGTTAATCGAGATATCGAGATGTCAATCTTATTGCTAATTTTCTTGTAGACGCAAGGGGAATATGGTAGGTTTTAAGCGATAGTCAAATATTTTAAGCGCTGGTTGCTATGTGGCGCATTCCATTCTCTTTGCATGTCCAAGACATAAAAAAAATGAATAACGAATTTGAGAAAACGGATAAGTATTGGAAAATTTAAGGGAACAACAAGCAATATCTCGAAAATGGTTCACTCAACAACAAAAATGTATATGGCATAAATTGTGTATTTTAACGGGATCTACATTTTTTGTGTAGTAAATTTTGTCTATCTCTTATGGTTAACCAGTTATGTAAAAGTCGTTCACAATGAAGAATACTTTTGGAGACATTCCCAGAAATTTGGAAATATACATTTCATTTCTCATGAGAATATCTTAAACATATGATATTTTAATCAAAATCGGTAAGCCATTTTTGAGAAAATTCAAATTTTCGTAAAATTTTCCATGTAAAGTGTAGTCTGGGGTGGCGGGATTTTCTTGAAAACCTTCGTGTCGCATCTCTGAAAGATACTGAACCTGAGTACCAAGTTTGGTGTTTATCCGACTGTTCGTTTCTGAGTTATGCTGTTCACAGATACACAGACACACACACACACACAGACACACACGGACATGTTTCCAAAAATGCTTTTTTTTGGATTCAGGGGGTCTCAAAACATGTATTTCCGGTGAAATCTCTGTATCGAATTTTTGGGTGGAATACAATACTTCCCCTACTTACTATACGTAGTAGAGAAAGTAATAAATAATAGTTTAGTTTGGCCGACAGAATTATTAAAACTAACAAGACAGTGTCACCATCCTGAAAAGAAGAACTTCAGCTCTACCAGGAAATCATCGCCTGGACTAATTTACAAATTCCTGCCATCCTCAAATCGAATTCCATAGAATATCCAGGAATAAGGTTTTACTCTTCTAGTTATTTTATGGTTTGAAACATTCTTTGAGAAGGGTCTTAATTGTAGTTCTAATGGGATAACCGCAACATTCTACTGCCTGAGACTTTGCCTGCGTGTATTCTGTGGAAACATTCCAGACCAAATGGTTTCTTGGCGTTCTTTCGGCTCCTCGCTCTGAATAAATTGCTATCCCTCTTGCGGTTTTGCGCTGCCTTGCTGGTTTAATAATTCCTGTGTAATAAACGAACTTTAGCTTAAATAAGAAACTTCACCCTTAATTCCTAACTTTCACTCAACTCATGGACCGCTTCAGCTGATATGGATAATTAATATTGCGAGGGCTGCCTCAGAAGTACCCGACCTAACAAAGAAAACATTTTGGGAAAAAACATCTTTATTTCTCTACGTATCTCCTTTCAGCTCGATACAATTTTCCCAGTGATGTTCAATATCTTCGATACTCCGTTTATACTGAGAACCGTCGAGTTCTGCAAAATAGCCATCAACTGCAAACTCCATCTCTTCATTTTTGGCAAAATTTTTACCACCCAGAAAATAATCAGAGGGGGCTAAATCAGGTGAATAAGGTGCATGAGGAAGCAATTTTAACTTTACCTCATTGATTTTGGTCATGGTAGTAATGGATGTGTGAACTGCTGCATTGTCTTGATGAAACAAAATGTTCTTTTTCGCTAAATGCGGGTGTTTTTGCTTGGTTTCATCATTCAAACGCCGCAATATCTTCGCATAATACTCCCCACTGATTGCTTTTCCTTTTTAAAGATAATCAATGAAAATTATTCCACGCGTATCCCAAAAAACCGACACCATGTATTTGCCTGCAGTTGGAACTGTCTTCGCCTTCTTTGGAGCCGATTCTCCCCTTTCAATCCACTGTTTTGACTGTTCCTTCGTTTCAGCAGTGAAGTTCTGGACCCATGTTTCATCCATGGCTATGAATCGACGCAAAAACTCTGTTTATTGCAGCGAAACATTGCCAAACACTCAACTGAAACATCCTCACGATGCTGCTTTTGTTCCATTGTGAGTAAACGCGGCACCCATGTTGCGCACAACTTTCTCATGTGTAAATTTTCAGTTAGCATGCGATGTACAGCACTTTTTGAAATGCCTATGATGTCTGCTAGCTCGCGCACTTTCAGTTGATGGTTATCCAATACAATTTTGTGGATTTCCCTCACAATTTCTGGCGTGGTCACCTCGTGTGGTCGACCACAGCGATGTTTGCATTAGCAGCTCGTACGGCCTCGCTTAAACTCTGCCACCCAATATTTTACTGTTGTAAACAAAGGAGCAGACTCCCCCAGAGTAGAATCCAGCTTAAGTTTAATATTAGTTGGACTAAGTCGTTTCAAATGAAAGTATTGTATCACATAACGATGGACAGTTTTATCCATGTTTACAAATTTGCTGAGAGAGTTCAGTATTGATGACTGCCAAACAATTTATACACAATGTAGCATTGTCAAATTTCAAACTTAACCTTTATAAGTTTGGTACTTTCTAGCACAGTCATTTGTTTGAAACAACAACCACTATCTATAAGTCGGGTCTTCTGGGACTGCACTCGTAAGTAACACGTTCTGTGTACTCAGAACGAGGGAATTAGACCACCTCTTTGGTTTAGTGCTTAGCATTCTAGCTTCCAAGTCCAAGAGTCGGTTGGAAGTTAAAGGTTTTTCTTCAGTCAGAAATATTCCACATACTCCACGGATGAAAATGTAAAACTGGGGAGTCACTTTACAGAAATATGGGCGGCTGAGGTCCTGGAATACGCACACACAGTGTGGTCATTTTATGGTGAGGCCAAGAATCGCGCGTATGCCTTCTCCGCACACTATCTACTATACTGGGGGTTTTAGGTTCCGTAACTACCGCGTTACTCACGAGAGATAGTAACATCCGCTATAATGAGCACTAAGCTTGTTGTAAGTGGCGTCTATCTGCTTGAAGACATTCCTGTGATCTTCGAATGAAATTTTCATGCATACGCATAAGTTTTTCATGCACAATGCTCATAATTTATGTTTTTATATTGTCGTTAAGTTCATCTATGATGTGGGGAGTGTACCTATTACTTATTTTTACAATTCCTTACAAATAAATACACAAATTTCGTAATTTTTTTTTTCTCGTTTAAAACATTCCATTTTCGCTTCTTAGGTTTAGCGATCCCGTTGGCCTAAACTTATTAACCAGACGTCTAACAGTTTCTCTACTTGGAACTATTCCAAGAAATGTCTCCTGATATTATCTAAACACCTTGAAAAAGTTTATTTTATTAGCCCCACGTTTTGGGCGTCAATTTTAAGTAGGTTGTATTATATTTCAACTGTTGGGGAACCGAACTTGAAATTCGTTGCAACCACGCGTATACTACCCGCTTTCCGGAAGCTTTCGCCCCAAAATGTACTCTCAGGTGGCCTTTGCCCCAAGTTTTAAAAAAAATATTAACTTTGTAATTTGGCTGTTTCTTTAAATATTATATATTTATGTTTGCCTCGGCTGCGTCAGTATTATTGTTAGAGGCATGTTTCTCTTTGCAGGGTTGTGGTGCGACTGAAGAATGTAGACTTACACAGATTATAATTCTTACTTCACTTCTTCTTCTTTTATTAATGCTTGACACGATTTAAATAACACTTCACTGATAAACTTATTTTTCGTCTCACACGAATACATATTATATTTCTTAAGGACACTTCTTGCGTCTGGTTAGTAACGCTGTCTGCAGGCAGCTGAATTGATTTCAACCGCCTAAACATCTCTGTATTTCAAGTCTCTGATTGGCTATTCCTAATCCAATAGAATACCTTCATTTAACTAAAGCTTTTTCTGGTTGTGGATTGGCTATTTTTATAAATTGTCACTAAAATTACATTTATGCTTCCAAGAATCACAAGTAACATTTAAACTTACTAATTCATTATTGCCTCAAGGTTACCTCATTGTTAGCAACTTTTGACCCATTTCTCACAGCTCCTGTTACGTAATACATTCATATAACATTATTGAACATGTATACAATAGTATATACTAATATAAACATATACAATGACTGTTATATACACTTTTTATATATTGTTACATACACATATTGCTTTAAGGCGGGCTTTTATTGAATTTACATATTATATAATTAGACTGAAATTATTTAAGTGTTAAAAATACTGCCTCAACCTGTCTACATGATTCAGTTTTTACGTACGTATCGTACATAAAAATGCTGTTCAAGTGCGATTTTGACAGCAGGCATTAGTGGGTTAATAACAAGACATTAACACTCTTAAACAAATCACACATGACACATATGTATTGAATAAACATTCACCTTTGAGATGCACAGCTCTCTTTACAGCACGAATACAAAGCAGCGACTGAAGCACAGATAAAGGTAACCCTGAACGCGTCATTCGCAGCCAGTTACGCATCGAAAAAGTACCGAGATCACTGCAGTACAGCGTGTTACACATAGCCGGTCTGCGGTCTCACCTTAAAACGACCGCACTGTAGCAAGTGGCATGTTGACGGCATACTGTCTAATGGAGGAAGGTGGAGTATGCAACGCTGTCGTACTGTGGTGGCGTTATACGTAAATTTATTTATCCGTATTGCTAATACTACTGTTATAGATGTGTGCAAGCTGCGTAAATATGCTATTCCGGGTATCTCGGTACCCAAATAATGCAGTAAAGTAATTTGGTTTGTCTTAATGTTTCCTCTACATGCGAAGTTTTCTTTATTTTTGATTTTCTCAAGAATGGTGCTAATTTTTGCAATAAAAATACCATATGTTGAAATTATTTACACGACAAGGTGTTATATTCAATGTAATGAACTCGTTTTTCTTCGCCATTATTTTCAAGCCCTAGTGTCATAATATTCATTGTTACAAAAACTTGTAGGATTCCTGATAGAAGATGAAGGTCATATTGCCAGCTTAAGCCCTAACATCTCCGTATCACATATGATACCTACGTAAGATTTGTTTTTTTTTAATCTGTTTATTTCTTTTTGTTGCTCTATGAATGTGTGTGAAAACCATGACGGTCAATTTTATCATATCTAATGCATTCTGCACTTCCCACATATATTTTTACTTTCTCTACTACGTATGGTAAGTAGGGGAAGTATTGCACTCCACTCAAAAATTCGATACCGAGATTTCACCGGAAATACATGTTTTGAGACCTCCTGAACCCAAAAAAGTATTTTTGGAAACATATCCGTGTGTGTGTGTGTGTGTGTCTGTCTGTGTCTGTGTCTGTGAACAGCATAACTCAGAAACGAACAGTCGGATAAACATCAAACTTGGTATTTAGGTTCAGTATCTTCCAGAGATGCGACACGAAGGTTTTCAAGAAAATACCTCCACCCCAGATTACCATTTACATCGAACATTTTTTGAAAATCTTAATTCTATCAAAAATGGTTCTAACGATTTTGAATAAAATATCATATGTTTAAGATATTTTTATGCCAAATATAATGTATATCTTGAATTTTCTGGGAATGTCTCCAAAAGTATTCTTCATTGTGAACAACTTTTGCATAACTGGTAAACCATACGAGATAAACAAAATTTTACTACACAAAATGTAGTTCGCGTTAAGATACACAATTTATGTCATATAATTTTTGTTGTTGAGTGAACCATTTTCGAGATATTGTTTGTTATTCCCTTAAATTTTCTAATACTCAAATGGGAATTTGTTTTTCATTTTTTTCTCCTGGTAATGCATAGAGAATGGCAACCAGTTCTTAAAACATTTGACTGTCGCTTAAATCCTACCTTATTCTCCTTGTATCCACACGAAAATTAGCAGTAAGATTAACATCTCGATTAACATGGAGTAGATGGAGAACAAGCGTTTGTAAAAATAGTTTGTACAAGAGTAGAGAAAGTCATGTGAGTGTAACACATCAGATTTTTTTATATAAACTTGGATTAATTAGCAGCCAATTGAATGACTGGAGGTCAGGTTAGGTGTGCTTAATCTTATAAATACTAACTTAGTTTAATTACTAACCCGTGATTTACGGTAGGTTAGGTTATGTTTAGGTTTTTTAATGTAAAGTTAGGTTAAGTAGCAATCAATAGTTACACCAATGCATGTGAGCGTGCACTGCTTAACTCCAAAATCGATTTTCTTTGTGTATATTTACTTATATAATTTCATTTGTAATAACGCTTATGATATTAGAAGTGTATACTGAAGGAGGCGACTTCTTAATGATGCTTACGGATATATCTGCAATGAGGTGTTTTGAAATAAGAATAAGAAATCGCTAATTTCACTAATACTCATGGGTTGGTACTTTCTTCCGTGCATGCGCACTAGTTACAAAATGGAAGAGTTTGTTGAACAATCTCAGCTTATTTCTTATGTAAGAAAGTGTCTTAAAAAGTAATTTGAGGCAGTATTTTTAACACTTTATTTTTCAGTGAAATTATATAACATGTAAATTCAATAACAGCCCGGCTTAAAGAAATATGTGTATGTAATGATTTGTAAAATGTATGTAACAATCATTGCATATGCTTATATTATTGTAAACATGTTCAATAATGTTATGTGAATGTATTATGCAATTTAATAATGTAGGAGCTGTGAGAATAATAAGTTTAAAGTTGCTAACAAAGAGGTAACCTTGAGGCAATAATGAGTAAGGAAGTTTAAATGCTACTAGTCTTTATTAGAACAGCAATAACGTAAATTTTGAGACAGTTTAAAAATAGCCAATTAACAACCAGAAAAAGCTTTAGTTAAATGAAGGCATTCTATTGGATTAGGAATAGCCAATAAGAGACTTGAAGTACAGAAATTTACAAGTTTAGACGGTTGAAATCAATTCAGTTGCCTCCAAACAGTGCTCATAACTGGTTGCGTTGCTTGTGCGTCCTCGAAAGATTTAATATGTACTCGTGCGAGACGAAAGTAAGCTACGTATTAAAAAGTGCAAGTATTAAATAAAAGAATCTTACAGCTCTCGATATCAGTGACGTGCTATTTAATTTGTGTCAAGGATTAATAAAAATCTGATGTGTTACACTCACACGAGTTTCTCTACTCTTATACAAACTCTTTTTACAAACGCTTATTCTCCATCTACTTCATGTTAATCGAGATAAACATTTGCAGACTGTATCTTATTGCTGATTTTCTTATAGATGTAACAGGAATACATATTTACAAGGGCAATATAGAAATACAGTAGCCTTTAAGCACATACATATCTCTTAATAGCTGGTTGCTAGGGGCAGCACTATTCCCTTTGCCACAGATTAATATTCTTTGCATATCCAAGACAAAAAAATGAATAACGAATTCCCATTTGAGAAAATAAGTATTGGAAAATTTAAGGGAATAACGAGTAATATCTCGAAAATGGTTCACTCAACAAAAAAATCTATATGACATAAATTGTGTATTTTAACGCGATCTGCGTTTTTTGTGTAGTAAAATTTTGTCTATCTCTTATGGTTTACCAGTTATGCACAAGTCGTTCACAATGAAGAATGCTTTTGGAGACATTCCCAGAAAATTCAGGATATACATTTTGTCATAAAAATATCTTAAACATATGATATTTTAATCAAAATCGTTAGAGCCATTTTCTCAAAATTAAAATTTTCGAAAAATCTTCCATGTAAAGGGTACTCTGGGGTGGGGGGATTTTCTTGAAAACCTTCCTGTCGCATCCATGGAAGATACTGAACCTAAATACCAAGTTTGGTGTTATCCGACTGTTCGTTTCTGAGTTATGCTGTTCACAGACAGACACAGACACACACACGGACATGTTTCCAAAAATGCTTTTTTTGGATTCACCGGATATATTTCCGGTGAAATCTCGGTATCGAATTTTTCGGTGGAATACAATACTTCCCCTACTTACTATACGTAGTAGAGAAAGTAAAAAGGAGTGAATTAAAGCTTAAAGTCTGTGTAAGCCTACATTCTTAGTCGTACCAAAACCCTGCCTAAGAGAACGTTACTCTAACAAATACTGACGCAGCCAAGGCAAACATAAGTATATAATATTTAGAGAAACAGTTAAATAACAAAGTTAATATTTTTTTTTAAACTTAAGGCAAAGGCCACCTGAGTACACTTGGGGCGAAGGCTACCGGAAACCGGGTGCTGTACTTGCGATTGCAACTACTACAAGTTCAGCCCTCCAACAGTTGAAATATAATACAACTCATTCAATACAAACTACTTCAAATTGGCGCCCATACGTGGGGAAAAGAACGTAAATTAAAGAAACTATCTTCTTTAAAGGATAGGTGCGTCACAGGCTACTACACTATTCACATCTCGTTTTAAATTGTATAGTAAGTGCACTTTCATTCCCTAAGTCATTTTGTGGCACATTCATTGCCGGTTAATTATGGAACCGGTACTGGTAGTGATTCAGCTAGACACTCTTTACAAAGAGAATTTATGCACCAAAGGTAAATGTGCTGATCTCGTGCAAACGTAGGTTAGTTTTTATTTTGTTGAAAACAATTGACGTTGCACCATATCGTTGTGTTATCCAACAGAAACAAATAATAACACAATTTATCGGTCACTGTTATCGGGATATTTTTGGTGTAATTTGCTAGAAGGTATGCTTTTCCAAAGATATGCTGGCCACAAGTGAGCTTAATCCCTATATTTGTAAACGGAGTCACGCCTACCGTGAAATTATTACGTGATAAGTGTTTGAGGTTCGTTGCACTGCCGTCATTGCAGGACAATTCCTAAATCGGTCGCGTGAGGCGACATTGTGTCTCTGCATGTTCTCCGTCTAGGTCAGAGGCCATCGTAGCTCTGAAGTGCGCAGCCCAGGTGCTCAGAGCTAGAGGTATGAGGAGATTGGGCGAAAAGACAGTGAACCTCCAAGAGAATTCGCAGGCTTTACTTACTTCAGCGCCTGCGGAGTAGGTAGAAAAGGTATTACGATCTACCCAAAAATTCCATGTCGATATTTCACCGAAAATACATAGGTTTGAGGCCTCTTAATCCAAAACAAGCAACTTTTAAAAACATTTCCGTACATGTGTGTGTCTGTGAACACTATAACTAAAAAAACAAATGTCGGATAAATACGAGACCACACTTGATACATGCGACATGAAGATTTTCAATAAAATGCTCCCACTCCAATTTTAGAAATCCTCTTTTACATGGATTAGAATTTTTTTCATTTTCTTTGTCTTTGATTACAATGCCATATATTAAAGATATTTACATGACAAATAAAAAAAGTTCTCATGTGTTACACTCATATGACTTTCTCTACTCTTATACAAACTATTTATACAAACGCTTACTCTCCATCTACTTCATGTTAATCGAGATGTTAATCTTATTGCTAATTTTCTGGCAGATGCAAGGGGAATTGGTAGACTTTAAGCGATAGTCAAATATTTTAAGAGCTGGTTGCTATGTGGAGTATTCCATTCTCTTTGTATCTCCAGGACAAAAACAAACGAATAACGAATTTCCATTTGAGAAAAAGTATAAGTATTGGAAAATTTAAGGGAATAACAAGAAATATCTCGAAAATGGTTCACTCAACAACAAAAATGTATATGACATAAATTGTGTATTTTAACGCGATCTACATTTTTTTGTATTAAAATTTTGTCTATCTCTTATGGCTTACCAGTTATGCAAAAGTCGTTCACAATGAAGTATACTTTTGGAGACATTCCCAGGAAATTCAAGATATACATTTTATTTGTCATGAAGGTATCTTAAATATATGATATTTTAATCAAAATCGTTAGAGCCATTTGTGAGAAAATTAAAATTTTCGAAAAATGTTCCATGTAAAGGGTAACGTAGGGTGGGGGAATTTTCTTGAAAACCTTCGTGTCGTATTTCTGGAAGATACTGAACCTAAATACCAAGTTTGGTGTTTATCTGACTGTTCGTTTCTGAGTTATGCTGTTCACAGACAGACAGACACACACACGGTTATGTTTCCAAAAATGCTTTTTTGGATTCAAGGGGCCTCAAAACATATATTTCCGGTGAAATCTTGGTATCGAATTTTTGGGCGGAATACAATACTTCCCCTACTTACTATACGTAGTAGAGAAGGTAATATATATAATATAAAAAATGCGAAAACGGAACAGGTGTAATACCTAATCCTTGAAGTGAAGAAGAAGAAGAATAACAAGATAAATATATATTTCGAATATTCTGTGAATACCTTGTGAAGTCCCCTTCATTCGGATTTGTATAACTTGTAAACGTTAAGCGATAGACAAAAGTCTGCTGCACCCCCCCCCCAAAAAAAATTATAGATGCCTTTAAAACAAAAAGTTTTGTGGCATAAGCAATTTTCGAGTTATCCGTTATTAATAGTTCGAATTGATCTATATTTAGCCATTCTTTATAATTCCTGTCGATATTCAATTGTTTCTCGCGATGTCATGGAAACAGTATAGCGTCCAGTTGTTAAACATTTGACTGTTGCTGTTCCCTGTGTGTTTATAACGAAATACGTAATGTTCTGGAAAGGTTTATCTCGATTAAAATGAAACAGGAAGGTAAACTTTCGTAAGTATAATTTGTATACCCAATGAAAAGCGCTAGAGGGTACAGAAAGTCATGTGAATGTAACACAAGATTTTTTCAATTACACTACTCACTAACTGATACACGGATGTACGGAATACAAATACACGCTGACAGACAGGCAGACAGACTCACGACACATGGAATGCGCAAGGAACGCGGAACCTTCTAAAGCCTTTCTTTCTTTTGTGTTTACAGGGACTTCAAAATGTTCGTTCACGATAACATTGGAATATTGAATTCGTTTTAGTAGAATACACCGATTTCTCTTCTATGAGAGTCTTATATGGGAATTAAAAATCGACGTTATATTCACACGACTTAGCGGGTATATATACTACTCTTACGAAAGTTTATTTTCCTAACCACTTTATTTTAAACCAGATAAACCGTTCCGGAAATAGCTACATTACACATTTCGTTATAGATACAAAGAGAACAAGCGATAGTCAAATGTTTAACAACTGGACGCTATATGCTGGTCTTAAAATTCCATACTGTTTCCATGACATCGCGAAAAACAACTGAAAATTGCAAGGACTTTAAGAGAATGACTAATAACGAAAACAACGAACCGCTGGCCTCGTAGCTCAGTTGGTGCCGCACCTTCCTGTTGTATGACGGTTCTCGGGTTCAATTCCCGGCTGGGGGTGGGAATTTTTCTCTAGCCAAGATTATTCCCTATCCTTCTCAGAATCTGGAAGTGTGAATGATCTAAAGATTAAAAACCAAAAGTGCAAGAAACCCAACGACAAGTGTTACACGAATTAACATCGTTGCCAATAGGCAGTAAGTTCCAAAGGAAAGGCCTCCGACAAGACCAATGTAGTTAAAGGCGAGGTATAAATGAAACTAAAAAAATCTAACCATTAATAAGGTATATATCAGCAATGGTTTAAACAAAACAAAAAAATCCGATGTGTTACACTCACATGAGTTTCTTTACTCTTGTACAAACTATTTTTACAAACTCTTACTCTCCATCTGTTTCATATTAATCGAGATAAACATTTGCAGAAACGATCTTGTGACATGCAAAGAGAATTACATTTTACACATAGCGACCAGTTCTAAAAATATTTGACTATCGCTTAAGGCGTACCATGTTCCCCTTGTTTTGTATTTACAAGGGCAATATAGAAATACAGTAGCCTTTAAGCATAGACATATCTCTTAATAGCTGGTTGCTAGATGCAGCACCATTCCCTTTGCCACAGATTAATACTCTTTGCATATCCAAGACAAAAAAAATGAATTACGAATTCCCATTTGAGAAAAAGTATAAGTATTGGAAAATTTAAGGGAATAGCAAGCAATATCTCGAAAATGGTTCACTCAACAACAAAAAATGCGTATGACATAAATTGTTTATTTTAACGCGATCTAAATTTTTTGACTATCTCTTATGGTTTACCAGTTATGCAAAAGTCGTTCACAATGAAGAATACTTTTGGAGACATTCCCAGAAAATTCAAGATATGCATTTTATTTGTGATAAAAGTATCTTAAAAATATGATACTTTATTCAAAGTCGTCACAGCCATTTTTGGGAAAATTTAAATTTTCGAAAAATGTTCCATGTAAAGGGTAATCTGGGGTGGGGGGATTTTCTTGAAAACCTTCGTGTCGCATCTCTGGAAGATACTGAACCTAAATACCAAGTTTGATGTTTATCCGACTGTTTGTTTCTGAGTTATGTTGTTCACAGACACACACATACACACACATGGACATGTTTCCAAAAATGCTTTTTTTAGATTAATGGTCTCAAAACATATATTTGCGGTGAAATCTCGGTATCGAATTTTTGGGTGGAATACAATTCTTCCCCTACTTACTATACGTGTTAGAGAAAGTAATAAAGCTATTTGAAATGAATTGTTTTAAAAAAATCTAGTTCTTTGCGTAGTATGTTTCAATCTATCTTTTAACTTTTACCAGTTAGACAAATTATATACATTTTCATCCAAATGAAGAGGAATTCATAATCTGTTCCCAGGAAATTAAAGATATCCATTTTATTTGTTATATAAATATCCTTAATATATCGTATTTACATTAAATCGTGAGCACCACTTTCGAAATATAATTTTCAACATAAAGGGTAGTTTCGGGGTGGGGATATTCTAGAAAAATTTCGTCACAGCTTTGGAAGGAACTGAATGTAAATACCAAGTTCGGCATTTATCTGACGATTCATTTTAGAGTTATGCTGTTAGCATAACAATATGCGTATGGACATTTTTCTAAAACTGCGTTTTTGGATTCAAGAGGCCCCAAAACATGTAGGTATTTCCGGTAAACTCTCGTTATAGTACTTTTTGGTGGAATGCAATACTTCCTCTATCTACAGGATGAGCCAAAAGACTCCGAAACGCCTGCGCGGTGTTTTTTTCTGTCCACGTCCTCGGCGCTCGTTGCAGTCTGCCGCTCACATAGAAAGGGGAGGATGAAACCATACAACAAGTTTAAAACTACTTTTAATGGCTTTACTTGCCAACTTTATGAAAGGAAATGCTGAAACTGGCCACCGTCTTTGTCCATACATTTCTTGCACCTCTTTAGGAAACTATCCATCCTGAAATTTTTGGGAGGAATTTTCCAAACGATGACCGATGTCGTCTAATGTTTCCTCGATAAGAACCGAATACCGTCTTTTAGATTTCTTAGCCTGAGCACTTCCTGTGGCCTGAAATTTACTGTAAAGTTTATGGATTGTTGTACAGCCTGGAACTTTTACACCTGCCAATCTTTCTGCAAATCGTACTTTCACTTGGCGAGCTGTCCGAGTTAACACATACGAGTCATAAATAAATACACGCTGTGCAGTAGAAAACATATACTGAGCCATAATATACTTTGTGACTAAGTACAGGACAAAATAATACATAACTGAACCATTTCACATCACCGTCAACTCAAAACTGCATTTCACACTGCACATCAAAGCCAAAACAGCGTGACTTTGTTTATAGCGTTATCATGCTTTTATCATATTTTCACACGCCCAGTGGAAAAACACCGTGCAACCGGTAATATTGTTCATAAAATACCCCTCCGGGGTAACTTATAACATAAAGTGTACAAGACAAACCCACACACCCTGGGAGAATTGAAACAAAATATCCGCCAGGAAACTTCTCAACGCGAACTACGGCGAGTGATGGATAGTTTCCTAAATAGATGTATGGGCAACGACGGTGGCCACTTTCAGCATCTCCTTTCGTAGAGTTGGTAAGCAAAGGCTTTAAAAGTAGTTTTAAAAATGTTGTGTAGTTTTATCCACGCCTTTCTATGATAGCGGCAGACAGCGTCGAAGACGCGGACAGGAAAAACACCGCGCAGGCGGTTCGGAGTCTTTTGGCTCATCTGTACATACTATGTACGTGGTAGAGAAGGTAAAACCGTTTTCCTCGTAGGCTACTTCTGTCAAATTCAGAGCTGTCTCATACCTTCATTATGATGATGAACATTCCCTCACAATGCTAACCACCTGGAAAGAGTATATTTTTGCAGAGTTATAGCGATCTTATGTAATATTCAACGCAATCTACAAGCTGCTACATTAAGCGTTTCCTAGATACATAAGTCCTGATATATTCAAGTGTTTTATTCATCGCTTCGAAGCGAACCTCTCCATGTCGCCTTGGAGACTGCGGCCAGGCTCTCTTACTCATTTCTCACAATAATGTCGAATCAATGCAGTGATTTAGTTCTGAGAAGAAAAATGTTTTAAGTTACGATTCCGGTGCTAATAAATTTGAGGTTTATGTTCTAATTGGCCAAATGTTCAGGAGCCTTTCATTCGCCAAGCAGAACGCTTTCATTTCACACTGAATTAAAGTGTGTCTTAACGACCCTTCATCACTTGTCCTAATGCCTTATTATTAGAGACAGTTCACACATTAAGAAAAATATGGCAAAGATGTAACTTGTTTGCCAAAATATGAAAATAAAAGAACAAATCCCAAAATAGTATACACTGCCGTTTGTGAAAATTGCAACACAAGAAAGAACCCATGAACTCAATGAATTTAATACCACAGCTTCGGTACATGACAAATAACAAATGATAAACATTCCAAATCTATACATCACCTTGGAGCCCTAATATTCAGTATTTGGTGCGACCTCCATGCGCTGAAATTAGGGCTGCTATACTCCGTTGTATTGAATCAAAAAGGTTCTGAATAAGTTCCTGAGGGTTCCCCTCCACGCGGTTTGTATTCGAGCCCACAGATCCGTGACACTGGTTACTGGAGGACCGTGACGCACCAGGTGCCAACCAACCATAACCCAGACATGATCGATGGGCAACATGTCAGGCGAACGTGCAGACCAGGGAAGCAATGGTACACGTCGCTCTTCGAAGAAGGCTTGTACATTCCTCGCAATATGTGGCCGGGCGTTGTCCTGTTGAAATGTGGCCTGTGGAGATGCCTGAAGTAGGGGAGTACCTCAGGCTCTACAAACACCGTTAGGTACCGTTTGTTGTTCAAAGTGCCCTCAATTCGTAGGAGGCGAGATCGGTTGTAACCAATGGCACCCCAACCATCACATTTGGTGTTTGTCCGCTATGCCGCACAATGCAGCCTTGCAGGTTGCGCTCACCACGGTGCCGCCGGACAGTATGCGGCCATCACTGTAGGACAAGTTGAAGCGGGACTCGTCCGAAAAGACTATATTTTGCCACCCAACGCCCCAGTGACGGTGTTCACATGCCCATTGCAGACGGAGGAGTTTCTGGTTTCTGAATAATGGAAGACGAAGTAACGGCATGCATGCAACCAGTCCAACCTGCAGCAGATAGCGACGAAACGTTGATGCAGACAAGTTCACACTTGTTGCAGAGCTTCAGCGTTGAGCCAACACTGTGAATGAAGATGTACGGTCCGTTATGGTCATGTGGACAGGATGACAGTCATACCGTGCTGTGGTCATGTTCCATGGTCCAGTACCCGCTCTTTGCAGCGTACGACCTTCATCTATCCACTGCTTCCACACACGCATCACTGTCGTAGCAGCATGTCCTGTACTAGCCGAAATGTCACGGTATGACAAACCCGCTTCCCGAAGACCGATGATTCTGCCCCGTTCGAACTCACTTGCATGTCGATATGGCGCCCTTTGACGTCGACGAGGCACACTGGCACTCACTTTTTCACCTTATTTGACAGCAATGCACTGAATATACTGGGCGCAATACTGACCTTGTCGGACCGACACGAGAGGCCTGCGTTCAGCCTACGTGTACCCCATCTCTCTGCAAACCTAATCACTTATTGCTTGCACACTCTTCTACACTTCCACTGAGTTTGGAATTATTTGGGAAATTCTTTCTTGCTGTTGCCATTTTCACAAACGGAAGTGTATATTAAAACCGAAACATCTTTCTTGGACTTCAAAGTTTTGGAGCAGTTTCACCTTATTACTTTACAAAGTCTGATGTGTTACACTCACATGGCTTTCTCTACTCTCATACAAACTATTTTTACAAACGCTTATTCTCCATATGCTTCATGTTAATCGAGATATCGAGATGTTAATCTTGTTGCTAATTGTCTTGTAGATGCAAGGGGAATATGGTAGGCTTTAAGCGATAGTCAAATATTTTAAGAGCTATTTGCTATGTGGAGTATTCCATTCTCTTTGCATTACCAGGACAAAAAATATAAACAACGAACTCCCACTTGAGAAAAAGTATAAGTATTAGAAAACATAAGGGAATAACAAGCAATGTCTCGAAAATGGTTCACTTAACAAAAAAAAGTATATGACATAAATTATATATTTGAACGCGATCTACATATTTTGTGTAGTAAAATTTTGTCTATTTTTTATGATGTACCAGTTACGTAAAAGTCGTTCACACTGAAGAATACTTTTGGAGACATTCTTAGAAAATTCAAGATATACATTTTATTGTCTTAAAAGTATCTTAAATATATGATATTTTAAACAAAATCGTTAGAGCCATTTTTGAGAAAACTAAAATTTTCGAAAAATGTTCTATGTAAAGGGTAATCTGTGGTGGGGGGATTTTCTTGAAAACCTTCGTGTCGCATCTCTGGAAGATACTGAACTTAAATACCAAGTTTGGTGTTTATCCGACTGTTCGTTTCTGAGTTATGCTGTTCACAGACAGACACACACACAGACACATACACAGACATTTTTCCAAAAATGCTTTTTTTTGGATTCAGGGGGCTTCAAAACATATATTTCCGGTGAAATGTCGGTATCGTATTTTTGGGTGGAATGTAATGCTTCCCCTACTTACTGTATGTAGTAGAGAAAGTAAAAATCTGAAGTGTTACATTCACATTGCTTTTTCTACCATCTGTCGTTTATTACCGGGTATGTAAACGATTCTTTAGAAAGTTTACTTTCCTTTCTAGTTTATTTTAATCGAGGTAAACTTTTACAGAAATAGCTACACTACACATTTCGTTATAGATACAAAGAGAACAGCGATAGTCAAATGTTTAAGAACTGGGTGCTATATGCTGGCCTTAAATTCCATATCTTTCCATGCATATGTTTAAATGCAAACGTGAGAAACAATTGAAAATCTATATGATTTGAAAATGATGTATTGAACAATTCGAACCACTATGAAGGAATATCTTAGAAATTGCTGATGCCACTAAAAAGTTATTTGAAGCAAGTTGTGTGCTTAAGGAACAGCTTAGAATGGGAGGGACCAAGACGTGGACAGCGAAAATCAAGAGAGGTTTGGAGAGAAAAGATTTGGTTTGAACGATCTGTAAATAAAGGGAATGTGTGGAGATGAGTACAGAAGCGATTGAAGGATACAGATTAATAACAGATGCTGTCACAATAAAACGAGAAAGTATCATTAAGCTTACAGTGTAAACTAAAAACAGAATGGGGTATAGAACAAAATATTTTGTCCAGAAATAGAGCAGCAAATAAGGGCTTGCTTGTCTCAGACTGGGATCATGACGAGCGATAAAATTCATTAACGAAGAAGGCATACGAATATGTCCCTGGTGTAGAGAGGAAGAAACCTGGATTCATATTCTAGAGCCGTAAGGAAGAGGGTCAAGGCTGGGTGGGGAGAGTTAGTGCCTTAGGGCGGGTATTTGTTGGTTTTCTAAACAGTAGTGTGATTTTGTTTTGTTTGTTTTTTGTTGTTTATCCGTCTTTCTTCTTTTCTTCTCATTTTTTGTAAATATCATTAACTTTAAAGTTGAGTGTGATGAATATGGTCTGAAAGATATGAACTACAGTGTATTATACAGGGTGATTTACGAAGAACTGACATATTTATTTCTTTGTTTCTAAACGGGTTATGCTAGCGACAACCTATTATACCTAAAATGAAGGAGAATTTTGGGAGATTATTTACCTCTATAGCAAATGTTCAAAATGTTCTCCATCCTGCATGAGGCACAACTCAACACGTCGTTTCATGTTACTGGCCACTCGTTGGAGGACTCTGTTGTCAATAGCTTGAATCTCCTGTGTAATGTTGTGCTTCAGATCGTCCAATGTCTGGGGACGCGTGGCATAAACCCTGTCTTTTAAGTAACATCATAGAAATAAGTCCGGCGATGTCAAACGGAGATCTCGGTGGCCACAGGTTCTCGGATATTATCCGGTTGTCAAAGAAACTTGCAATTAGTGCCATGGATTCATTTGATGTATGGCCTGTAGCCCCGTCCTGCTGAAAATATCCTTGACTCAGTTCTACATCGTCTAGTTGCTCAGCAAACTCCATGAAAATCCGTCGTTACTCTGCAGTGTTCACATTGTTTTCAAACAAAATTGGTCCCACTATTCTCTGTGTGGATATTGCACAACAAACTCCGATTTTAACCGGGTACATAGGTGCATAGCCAGATAAATAGAACCATGCTTCATCTGTGAACCATGTGATGGACAATATGGCAGGATTTTGCATAATGAACGCCTGAAACCAACGGCAATAATTCAGTCGTCTATTCTTATCTGGTTCCTGTAACTGATGGACAACCGTAATCCTATACGGCTTTAGGCCTGCACTTTTCACAGCTCTCTGACACATTGAGTAGCTGTATCCTGTCTCCTGCAACAAACGTCTTAATGATTTTTAGGTGACTGATCCAGTCGTGCTCTTACGTCAACAACAACCGTGTGAAGCCTAGATGAACAGTTTTGCCTTTTTCACTCAACAGAGATCCAATTGCTTCCAATTTGTTTACCAGTCCCAGTATTGCGTTTCTTTGGGGAGGATTCCGCACACCAAATTCTCTCTGGCTGTAATTGAATTCGTAATCCAGTATTGCTTTACGAGGAAGAGTCATTCATTTCATGTGTACTCCATTTTCACGTTGCCTGGAACAATATCTCAAAAACAGTTGCCGACAATAAAATTAACAATTACGAATAAAACATGACCTACTGCGCATCTAGTGACAGGCAATCGAAACTGCAAAACATTCTGCTGAATTTGGTGCTAAAATTGGGGAACTGAGTGAATTTTGAATAATTAAAGAATGAAATGTGTCAGTTCTTCTAAATCACTCTGTATAAACACGTTCAGTCTATCTGACCGGTGCGATGTGAGAGTTTGAACATGTAAACTGTTTAAGATCAATAAACACACCACTCCAGTAAGCTGCTGGGCCGCTTAAGCAAGGCTGAAGCTTTGGTTTAAACTTTGCGTACCGAGTGAATACCCAGCGTTTATTTATGGCGACGCCTTTATAAGTTATCCAGCAATGTATAGTTAAACTGACCTAAAGGTCAGAGTTAAAACGTAGAACATTACTTCTTAAGAAGTCGGCATTCTTTAGAAATTGTTGCTAGCGTCTAATTTCCAAGGTCGCGGGTTCAAACCCGGCGGAAGGCGATGGATTTTTTCGGGAGTAAAAATCCTTAGCAGGACTTCCTTCCGAAGGGAAGTAAAGCCGTTGGTCCCGCGTCGTAGATTTACGACACGTAAAAGAACCTCAAGCCTGATAAAGAGGCCTTTGAGCAAAATTACCGGTCTTTTACGCCCAATATAGAATGGGACAGTAAGGACCATTGTAGTTACAGAGCGTCCATAAATAAACTTCCATTTAATTTAATTTAGAAATTGTGAAGCAGAATAAAGAAGTAATAGAGTGCAAACAATCGGACAAGTTGCTATAGAGTAAGAAAAACCATACATGGGGCAAATTTCGATACCTAGGACGGATTCGAACGGCGTGAAACAATTTTAAAAGCTCTGCATTCTGTAAGTTTTGAAATGCAGGAAAAATCTTCATCTGTAATTCGTGTGCTTTCACTTGCATACGAGGCGACACTGAAAATTTGTAGAAAATCAAACAAGAATTTCTTTCGACAATTTTAATAAATGTATTGTTTTTCAAAATATTTAACAACAATATATTTTTGCACTTGATGAAACCAGTCCTTAAGCAATGATGCCAATCTTCCTGTGACACTTCGGAAACCAGGTTTTTTAATATTCCACTGGTTCATCTGATGACGAAAAATTGATCCCACTCACTTTATTTTTAATTTTTGGAAACAAAAGTAAATCACAAGGTGCTAAGCTAAGGCTGTATAGTGGAGGGCCGATGGTGCTGACCTTCTAGGGCATCAAGATACTCGCTTGTTATGTTATAGAAATTATTATTAAAATTTTAAAACAAACCGTGTTTTTTGACTGTGGTCTAAACCATAAAGCATCATTCAGTAACGGTCTGTATTTATAGTAGGATCAGTACGACCCGCACTGTTACTGATTGACTGGCGGTCAATGATTGCGCTGCTGTGCCTGGAATTTTAGAGCGGGTGTGCTTTTGTGGTTTTGTATGCTGCTTTTTCAATGCCGGTAACCAAGCTTTATGTAATCGGATTAATTCTACTTTTTACTTTCTCTAATACGTATATCAAGTAGGGGAAGTATTGTATTCCACCCAAAAATTCGATACCGAGATTTCACCGGAAATATATGTTTTGAGACCCCCTGAATCCAACAAAAGCATTTTTGGAAACATGTCCGTGTGTGTGTGTCTCTGGGTGTGTGACTGTGAACAGCATAACTCAGAAACGAACAGTCGGATAAACACCAAACTTGGTACTTAGGTTCAGTATCTTCCAGAGAAGGGACACAAAGGTTTTCAAGAAAATCCCCATACCCCCGATTACCCTTCACATGGAACATTTTTCGAAAATTTTAATTTTCTCAAAAATGGCTCTAACGATTTTGATTAAAATATCATATGTTTAAGATATTTTCATGACAAATGAAATGTATATCTTGAATTTTCTGGGAATGTTTCCAAAGTATTCTTCATTGTGAACGACTTTTGCATAACTGGTAAACCATAAGAGATAGACAAAACTTTACTACACAAAAAATGTAGAGCGCGTTACAATAAACAATTTATGTCATATATATATATTTTTTGTTGAGTGAACCATTTTCGAGATATAACTTGTTATTCCCTTAAATTCCTCAATACTTATTTTCTCAATTAGGAATTCGTTATTCATTTTTTTGTCTTGGATGTACAAAGAGTATTAATCTGTGGGAAAGGGAATGGTGCTGCACCTAGCAACCAGCTATTAAGAGATATGTATGTGCTTAAAGGCTACTGTATTTCTATATTGCCCTTGTAAATATATATTCCCCTTACATCTACAAGAAAATTAGCAATAAGATAGAGTCTGCAAATGTTTATCTCGATTAACATGAAGTAGATGGAGAATAAGCGTTTGTAAAAATACTTTGTACTAGAGTAGAGAAAGTCATGTGAGTATAACACATCAGATGTTTTTATTAAAATGTTTGTGATGTTTAAAGATTTGCATAGGCTGGCATGATGGTAAGGTGTTTTGTTCGGTACTTCCGTCTCGCGATACTGTAGATAGTGCGTTTTGTGCTACATGTGTTTGTCCTATCTGCAGCAGGCTTTATACACCTTTATTATTGTATTGATACTAGTAGCAACACAAACCTGTCCACAGCTGCAGTATGTAGCGGGAAAGAGTTGTGCATCAATTGTAGCTGGAAAATGTTGTTCCTCTGCTGGAGTGTTCTTGTCTCTGGCTACTGCTGCTCGTCGCCTGCTGTATTCTCCATTCCTAATAATTACCTATCTAACTTCACGGGTCTCAGGGTTTTCGTAGGTGAGGCAAATTAAAACACACTGCATTTCCCTTAAACAAATCTGATGTGTTACACTCACATGACTTTCTCTACTCTTGTACAAACTATTTTTACAAACGCTTATTCTCCATATTCTTCATTTTAATCGACATAAACATTTGCAGACTCTATCTTATTGCTAATGTTCTTGTAGATGTAAAGGGAATATATATTTACAAGGGCAATATAGAAATACAGTAGCCTTTAAGCACATACATATCTCTTAATAGCTGGTTGCTAGGTGCAGCACCGATCTCTTTTCCACAGATTAATACTCTTTGCATATCCAAGACAAAAAAATGAATAACGAATTCCCATTTGAGAAGATAAGTATTGAAAAATTTAAAGGAATAACAACTAATATCTCAAAAATGGTTCACTCAACAACAAAAATTTATATGACATAAATTGTGTATTTTAACGCGATCTACATTTTTTGTGTAGTAAAGTTTTGTCTATCTCTTATGGTTTAAGAACTATGCAAAAGTCGTTCACAATGAAGAATACTTTGGGGGACATTCACAGAAAATTCAAGATATACATTTTATTTGTCATAAAATTTTCTTAAACATATGTTATTTTAATCAAAATCGTTAGAGCCATTTTTGAGAAAATTAAAGTTTTCGAAAAATGTACAATGTAAAGGGTAATCTGGGGGGGGAATTTTTTTGAAAACCTTCGTGTCGCATCTCTGGAAGTTACTGAACCTAAATACCAAGTTTGGTGTTTATCCGACTGTTCGTTTTGTAACCGTACATTCTGTCCGCACCTTAAAATATCATAAATATCATTTGGTCAGTCCATCGTAAACAACAAGCAGGTAGTCTGTCCCCATCCCATTAACTGGTCGGTCAGTCTCCTTTATAATATATCCCTACGTGCCCAATACAATAAGCAAATGGTTTAGCTCGGGTCCGAAGTTTGCGTGCCTTATCTTACATCTCCGACACCAGCGTGGGAAACCTAAACATCTGTGTGTGTAAAATTAAATATAAATAATAATTTTGAAGAGCGAATAAATGCACAGAAATAACATCACGTGATGTGAGAAACCAAAATCAGGAACGAGAGAAGGGGAAAATCGTGTAATGGCGATGTCAGGTTTTTCTTGTTAGCACACGGTGCACCAACGTACTTTCGCGAGCTAAGACATTGCGACACAATCGTCCAAAATACCTCCGCGAACCAGGACGTCGCACCTAATCTACGAAAGTACTTTCGCGAGCTAAGACATCGTACCAACGGACTCTACTAAAATACTTTCGCGAACTAAGACATTGCGACACAATCGTCCAAAATACCTCCGCGAACCAGGACGTCGCACCGAGTCTACGAAAGTACTTTCGCGAGCTAAGACATCGTACCAACGGACTCTACTAAAATACTTTCGCGAACTAAGACGTCGCATCAGGGGAGCTCATCACCATAGCCAAACCATTTTTATCACATCCCGCGGTGGCGAGTGTTACGGCAGATATAGAATAAATCTTATGATACAAAAGACCTACAGTGCATTCATGTAACTGAGCAGCCAACCGTAGCCAGGGTACCCACTCCTGAGACCAACGAAGAGAACCTCATGCAAAACCCAGAAAACCTACCATACCAATGAACCTGTCGTAACCTCCTACACCTCCCGCGTACCATTAAAAACCATCAACTGTGAGACGACAAATGCACCGCCTCAGTTTCTGAGTTATGCTGTTCACAGACACACACACACAGACAGACACACACACACGGACATGTTTCCAAAAATGCTTTTTTTGGATTCAGGGGGTCTCAAAACATGTATTTCCGGTGAAATCTCGGTATCGAATTTTTGAGTGGAATACAATACTTCCCCTACGTACTATACGTAGTAGAGAAAGTAAAAAGTGGTTTATTATCCAATAAATACTTATTCACAGCTAGCTTTTCCCATTGTAACAACACCCACCATAATTAATTAGTAGCCCAATCTAACTGAACACGCTTCCACCCCATGCACACACATGTGCATCTGACGTCCAGAGAGTATCACTGTGTGTCGACGAGATTCCATAACATAATGAAAATCTGGGGCTTTCTTTCCCTTTTATTCCTAAGCCTAGTGACGCTTACCTTTGCGCCTCAAAATGTAACGACATTTCTAATTGGTCCTCACACCGCGTTACCTTATTATGTATGAGAATATTCTGCTCCAAAAAAATTCGTATACGCGTCCGAGTGACGCGTCTGGAAGTAGTTTCAAAATCTCTGTCTCCTTCTATTTCTCCTTATTGCTTACAGAACCTAGCTCATTAACTTGGTGAAAGGTGGGCTCTAGCTGGAATTATATTTTACCTGGAATTAGCTAGCTCGTGCGTCCCTTACTTATCTAAGTTATCATTTGTTTTTGTACAATTCTTGTTTAATATGGATTTACACTAGGTGATCAAAAGTATCCGGACACCTGTCTGAAAATGGCGTACAAGTTCGTGGCGACCTACATCGATAATACTGGAAGTCAATATGGTGTTGACCCAGCCTTAGCCTTGATGACAGCGTTCACTCTCGCAGGCATACTTTCAATCAGGTGCTGGAAGGTTTCCTGGGGAATGGCAGCCCATTCTTCACGGAGTGAGGTATCGATGTAGGTCGGTGAGGCCTGGCACGAAGTTGGCGTTCTAAAACATCCAAAAGGTGTTCTATAGGATTCGAGTCAGGAATCTGTGCAGACCAGTCCATTACAGGGATGTTATTGTCGTGTAACCACTCCGCCACAGCCCGTGCAGTATGAACAGGTGCTCGATCGTGTTGAAAGATGCAATCGCCATCCCCAAATTGCTCTTCAACAGTGGGAAGCAAGAAGGTGCTTAAAATATCAATGTAGGTCTGCGCTGTGATCGTGCCACGCAAAACAAGGGGAGCAAGCCGCCTCCAGGAAAAACACGACCACAGCATAACACCACCTCCGAATGTCACTGTTGGCACTACACACGCTGGCAGATGACGTTCATCGGGCATTCGACTTACCCACACCCTGCCATCGGATCGCCACATTGTGTACCGTGATTCGTCGCTCCACACAACGTTTTGCCACTGTTCAATGATGTAATGTTGACTCTCTTTACACCAAACGAGGCGTCGTTTGGCATTTTCCTGTGTGGCTTATGAGCAGCCGCTCGACCATGGAACCAAGGTTTCTCATCTCACGCCTGTCATAGTACACTTGAAGTGGATGCTGATGCAGTTTGGAATTCCTGTTCGATGGTCTGGATAGATGTCTGCCTATTACTCTTCCCTCTTCAAATGTCGGCGGTCTCTGTCAGTCAACAGACGAGGTCGGCCTGTACGCTTTTGAGCTGTACATGTCCCTTCACGTTTCCACATCAGAAACAGTGGACCTAGGGATGTTTATGAGTGTGGAAATTTCGCGTACAGACTTCTGACACAAGTGACGCCCAATCACCTGACCACGTTGGAAGACCTTGAGTTCTACGGAGCGTCCCATTCTGCTGTCTCACGATGTCTAATGACTACTGAGGTCGCAGATAATGAATACCAGGCAGTAGGTGCCAGCACAATCGACCTAAGATGGAAAACGTATATTTGTGAGGTGTCCGGATACTTTGATCACATAGTTTATATGTCTATGTGTATTGTATATCCCCTTTCAAGTATACTCCGTGTGTGATTAAAGGGGTCTGTTTATCTTTCACTGAAGGAGACACTGTTTTAATTTGGTAGTTGGAATAAAGATGGGTTTAATATTGACTTTCTCTAAGAGACACTCTATCCTGTAAGTTACCTTATTTATGTAGGAGAGGAACGTTTTATTTTGTTGTTTAAATTCTACTTCCTATGGAGTATCCTTAAGTCTTCGTGGATGAGAAGCACGTATTTCTTTTAGCTCATAACCATTTTCCAGAAATGCCTCACGCAGATGTATTTAATTATGGAGGGTGATGGGCTCACAAACCGTTCAGCTCGTTCAGTTAGTGTATGTATTGCAATTCACTTTTGACGGGGGCGTTGATTACAGCTGTTTTGGATGTGAAGATCTGTTTAGGTTTTTTACGGTACATCGTAGGTCCCAGAGTAAGGTGTTTCTTTTTAGTTACTACCACAACCGAAAATATAATCTGTTTTTCTTTGTTTTTTCTCCATAGTGAATCTTATATTCTGTAACTTATAAAGATATTCCCTACTCTTGTACAAACTATTTTTACAAACTCTTATTCTCCATCTATTTCATATTAATCGACATAAACATTTGCAGAAGCGATCTTTTGACATGCAAAGAGAATTACATTTTACACATAGCAACCAGTTGTAAAAATATTTCACTATCGCTTAAGACGTACTATGCTCCGCTTGTTTTGTACTTGCAACGGCAATATAAAAAAATTTGATATGTTCCACTCACATGGTCTTCTCTAATCCTGTACAAACTGTTTTCACAAACGCTTATTCCCCACATGTTTCATGTTAATCGAGATATTGGGATGTTAATCTTATTGCTAATTTTCTTGTAGATGCAAGGGGAATTGGTAGGCTTTAAGCGATAGTCAAATATTTTAATTGCTGGTTGCTATGTGGAGTATTCCGTTCTCTTTGCATGTCCAGGGCATAAAAAAATGAATAACGAATTTTAGAAAAAAGTATTGGAAAATTTAAGGGAAGAACAGGCAATATCTCGAAAATGTTTCACTCAACAACAAAAATGTATGTGACATAAATTGTGTATTTTAACGCGATCTGTATTTTTTTTGTAGTAAAATTTTGTATGTCTCTTACGGTTAACCAGTTATGCAAAAGTCGTTCACAATGAAGAATACTTTTAGAGATATTCCCAGAAATTTCGAGATACACATTTCTTTTGTCATGAAAATATCTTAAACATATGATATTTTAATCAAAATCGTTAGAGCCATTTTTGAAGAAATTGAAATTTTCGAAAAATTTTCCATGTAAAGGGTAGTCTGGGGTGGGGGATTTTCTTGAAAATCTTTGTGTCGCATCTCTGGAAGATACTGAACCTAAATACCAAGTTTGGTGTTTATTCAAGTGTTCGTTTCTGAGCCCACAGACACACACAGACACAGACAGGCAGACACACCCATGGACATGTTTCCAAAAATGCTTTTTTGGATTCAGGGGATCTCAAAACATATATTTCCGGTGAAATCTTGGTATCGAATTTTTGGGAGGAATACAATACTTCCCCTACTTACTATACGTAGTAGGGAAAGTAAAAATTACGCACGTTTCTCCTCGCCAAGTGGCCAGATCACGTACGTTTCGTCAACATACCTCCACCGTATTTTTGTTTTTAAGCCGGTGGAATTAAAAGCCTCTTCCTGGAGGTTGGTCACTGCAGGACCTAAGGGAGTCCCCTAGCTACTCCATCTGTTTGTTCATAATAATTATTATCCCATTGGAATTATGTAGTCGCAGGCAGTGGCGGAATACGGCTAAAAGTACACTGGAAATATTTTAGAGATGTAACTCAGTGCTTCGTCTATTGGATCCTTAGTAAAGAGGCAGACCACATCAAAACTTATCTGTTCACCTATTAACTTTAATCTGTCAATGAAACCATTGTAATTCTTAATATGGGTATCAGTATTACTGACATGTGGTAGGAGTATTTCTGAAATATATTTTGCTAACAGGTATGTCAACGAGCCTATTGTGTTTACTATGATGCGCAAGGCAACAGATTTTTTGTGAATCTTTGATGATACTACTTGTGTAGTGATTGTGGCCTTTTTTGGTATCTGGTGACAGAACACCTCTATATTATCTGGCTTATTTTCCTTATGATACTATTAGTAGGATCTTTGTGCAATATGTTATAAGTGTTTGGGTGTAACAACAACAAAAAAAGTGTTTCTCCCGAACATAAATAAGGTCACTGACAGGATAGGTAGTCTCTTAGAGAAATTTCGACATTAAACCCATCTTTATTCCAACTACCGAATTAAAACAGTGTCTCCGTTCAGTGAAAGATAAACAAGGTCCTTTATCCAACACGGGTATACCGCATTCCTTGTAGCTGAGGACAGGTTTATGTTGGTACTACGACAGTAATATCAATACAAGAATAAAGGAGCATAAACCCTGCTGCAGACTAGGACAAACAAGAAGTCCGTAGTAGCAGAATACGCACTATTACAAGGCCATGATATCACATTTCACGAGACATAAGTGCTCAATAAAACACCTTATTATCATGCCAGGCTATAGAAGCCTTTAAACATCGCAACAATTTTAATAAAGAAGAGGAAATAACCCGGTTCCACAAAGTGTGGTTTCCGGTATTGAAAAAACTGCATATACCCGCTATAATTCTCAAATTCAACGCCATCCAATCAAACAGTGCGGGTCGTCTGTCCCTGCTGTAAATACATCACTGAATAGTGAACAGTTGGTGATAGAAATCTTTCAGTATATCCTCTGAAGATGCCCCACCGGAATGTCGAGTGAAAAATCAGGCCAAAAAGCCCGGTTTGTTTTAAGAATTTTAATAACTTTTACAACATTGAAGCGGCCGTGAAAGCTTAAGTGTGTATAGTCAATTGATAGTTTTGCTGTACGCGACGATGAACAACATGATGTAACATTGCTTTTCTTTTGGGTGATTTTTTACGAACTTTTTAAAAATTTGCGGTAAACAGACATCTGTGTACCTATCTTCAAATGATATAGTAGCAATATGGCACGTTTTAGAAAAACATAGCAACCATATTCTTACCAGCACTGCGAATTCGTCGAAATTTTGTACGCTTAGGTTCTTTTCCCATTGAACCGATTTCTTTTCAGGATCACAACAATAAATCCAAAATTCATCACCAGTAACAACATTTCAAACCAAATCTGAACTGGCCCCTTGGAATTTTTCCAGAGCTTTTCCGCATCAATAAGTTGTTTTTGATCGGGAGTTAGTTTATGTGGAATCCAACGACAACGAAGTTTTCTCACGTCTAACTGTCGATGTAAAATGTTTTGGATGTGACTCCTACTAATGCCCAATGTCGCCCAAATAAGTTCATAAGATGTCCTTTGATCTTTTTTAAGCATTGCTCAAACAGCGGCATTTTTACTTTCTCTACTACGTATAGTAAGTAGGGGAAGTATTGTATTCCACCCAAACATTCGATACCGAGATTTCACCGGAAATACATGTTTTGAGACCCCCTGAATCCAAAAAAGCATTTTTGGAAAAATTTCCATGTGTGTGTGTCTGAACAGCATAACTCAGAAACGAAAAGTCGGATAAACACCAAAACTTGGTATTTAGGTTTAGTATCTTCCAGAGATGCGACACGAAGGTTTTCACGAAAATCCCCCACCACAGATTACCCTTCACATGGAACATTTTTCGAAAATTTTAATTTTCTTAAAATAGCTCTAACGATATTGATTAAAATATCGTATATTTAAGATATTTTCATGACAAATGAAATGTATATCTCGAATTTTTTGGGAACGTCTACAAAGGTATTCTTCATTGTGAACGACTTTTGCATAACTGGTAAACCAAAAGAGATAGACAAAGCTTAACTACACAAAAAAATGTAGATCGCGTTAAAATACACAATTTATGTCATATACATTTTTTTGTTGTTGAGTAAATCATATTCGAGATATTGCTTTTTATTCCCTTAAATTTTCCAATACTTTTTCTCAAATGGGAATTCGTTATTCATTTTTGTTATGTCCTGGACATACAAAGAGAATGGAATGCGTCACATAGCAACCAGCTCTTAAAAGGTTTGACTATCACTTAAAGCCTAGCAATTCCCCTTGCATCTACAGGAAAATTAGCAATGAGATTAACATCTCGATTAACATAAGCATATGGAGAATAAGCGTTTGTAAAACTAGTTTCTACAAGAGTAGAGAAAGTCATGTGAGTGTAACACATCAGATTTATTCATCAGTAACAGCAATTCTTAGGCGTCCTTTACGAAATTCATCACTATGAAGAAACCGCTCTGTTTCTAATTCGGTGTACCAATTATAAGTTGTTGACTTGGATGGGACTTCTTCGCCAAATGCATTTGCAAGCCGATCTTCACATTGTTTGGACATTAATGACAATTTAATATCGTTAAAAATCATAGCCCAGAAATGTTCTCTAGTAAAATTCATTCTTAGGTGAACACAATATTTTTAAATGATGACAATTAACAAACCGTTAGAGCAAATTGAACATACTACGGGGCAATTAGCTCGCAAGACATTGAAAATAGCTGCTAAATATAAACAAATTTAATTTGTTTTTAGAAACATGGCATTCTGAAAATTTTCAGTATCACTCTAGTGTAACCGCAAGGTTAAGAGAAGTATTGTTTATGACGAGAGTATCTTGTTACTAAAATATAAAGCAATACGTTATATGTAGATATGACGGCAATGAGTGTAACAATATACACGACAAAGGTTGGTTAACATAACATAACATAAGATCTCAATCTATAGACACTATAGTGAGCTAGACCAGCTTAAAGAAAGCTAGTCTACTCTAGGATGTAGATTACGTCATAAATACATAATTACATTGTGTACTTGTATGTAAATATATTGTAGTTCTTATGTAGAGTACGTTAGAGCTAAAAAAATATAAAACAATATTATTTATACTTAATGTAGTTATAAAATTTGGTAACATTTTATAGTCAGTTATTTTTTTGAATGAAAGAAATCCTCCTCTGTATAGAAGGTGTGAGTGATGAGATATCTTTTCAATGCTAACTTGTATTTATTTTTATTAGTTTTCAGTTCCTTAATATATGATGGAAATGAATTAAATAATCCTATACAATTGTAGTAAGCCCCTTTTTGGAATACTTGTATGTTATTGCTTGGCCTGTGTAAGTCCTGCCCATTTCTGGTTTGTTTGCTGTTTATGTCTGAATTTTTTATCAACACTTCTAGGTGGTCAACCACGGTTAAAAGTACAGCTAAAATATACTCACAGGCTAATGGTAGAATTCCAAATGTTTTGAATAGTGGTTTACAATGAGTTGATTTCTTTACACCTGCCATTATTCTTATTTGCTTTTCTTGCAAAAGAAATATATTTTTTGCGTCTACTGAATTTCCCCAAAATATTATTCCAAGTCATAATTGAATGAAAATAAGCATAATATACTGTTTTAGGATGCTTTTATTTGTAAAATGAATTAATGATCTAATTGCAAAATATGCAAAGCTTAGTTTTGGTAGGATGTAGTCAATATGGTCTTTCCAATTCATATTATGATCTATAATAAGACCAAGAAATTTTATGCTACAAGTTTCAGTAATTTCATTGCCTTCATGTTCAATTCTTATGTCTGCAATACATTTATTTTTTGTGCGAAAATTGATATATTTGGTTTTTTTAAAGTTTATATGAATTTTGTTACAATCGAACAAAGTATAAATTTAGAATTAAGGGCAGGCCAAATTAAGCTTTGCTTCTTACTAGTCGGTTTTACGTTTAATTCTATCATCAATTATTTCTGGTATCATTTATTACTTCAAATTTCTCGTAGAATTCTCTTTCGTTCCATAACTGAAAATGTCTTTGACGCACTATAAACATTGTAGATCGTCTTCTGCTGCGCAGAGGGGTTAAAATAAGTTGTATTTCCTCATCGCGAATATCGTCTTCTTCAGATAAACATGGTAACTCCTTAGTTTAAACCACAGTTCAGTACGGTTTAAGCCGAGCCACGTATAAGTTCGGCTTTTCACTTGAACTACTTGCTATAAAACTACCTTGTATTTTCAGGCTGCGCTTAAGTCCGATTCGAAGCTTAAATTTAAACTGTAAAACAGGGTCTAAATGCACTTTAGAGGAAACTGTCTAATAGATGTAGTAGATAATAGTATTTTTAACACTTGAGTAATTTCAATTAAATTATATAATATGTAATTTTATTAACAGCCCGACTTGAAGCAATATGTATGTAATAATTTGTAAAAAAAAATGTATGTAACAGTCATTGCATATGCTTATATTATTGTAAACATATTTAATAATGTTATGTGAATGCATTATTTGGTTTAAAAGTGTAAGAGCTGTGAGAATAATAATTTAAAGTTGCTAACCATGAGGTAACAATGAGGTAACCTTGAGGCAATAATGAGTTTGAGAGTTTGAATGTTACTAGTCATGATTAGAACAACGATAATGTAAATTTTTGTGCCAGTTAAAAAACAGCCAATCAACAGCTATAAAAAGATTTAGTAAAATGCAGGTATTCTATTGGACTAGGATTAGCCAATCAGAGATTTGAAATACAAACATTTACGGGTTTGGACGGTTGAAGTATGTACAGTTGCCTACAGACCTTGGTATTGACCGGATGAAAGATGTGTTCTTCGTGTGTAACGAACATTATGAATACGCGATAACGGAGTGCACGTATTAAATAAAAGAATCTCACAGCTCTTGATATCAGTGCAGTACTATTTAATTTGTGTCAAGAATAAATAAAAAATCTGATGTGTTACACTCACATAACTTTCTCTACTCTTGTACAAACTATTTTTACAAAGTCTTATTCTCCATCTATTTCATATTAATCGAGATAAACATTTGCAGAAACGATCTTTTGACATGCAAAGAGAATTTTACACATAGCGACCTGTTCTAAAAATATTTGGCTATGACTTAAGGTGTACTATGTTCCCCTTGTTTTGTATTCGCAAGGGCAACACAGAAATACAGTAGCCTTTAAGCATATACATATCTCTTAATAGCTGGTTGCTATGTGCAGCTCCATTCTCTATGCCTTAGATTAACACTATTTGCATATACAAGACAAAAAAATGAATAATGAATTCCCATTTGAAAAAATAAGCATTGAAAAATTTAAGGGAATAACAAGTAATATCTCGAAAATGGTTCACTCAACGAAAAAAAATGTATATGACATAAATTGTGTATTTTATCGCCATCTAAATTTTTTGTGTAGTAAAATTTTGTCTATTTCTTATGGTTTACCAGTTATGCAAAAGTCGTTCACAATGAAGAATACTTTTAGAGACATTCCCAGAAAATTCGAGATATACATTTCATTTGTCATGAAAATATCTTGAACATATAATATTTTATTCAAAATCGTTAGAGACATTTTTGAGAAAATTAAAAGTTTCGAAAAATCTTCCATATAATGGGGTAGTCTAGGGTGGGGGGATTTTCTTGAAAACCTTTGTGTCGCATCTTTGAAAGATACTGAACCTAAATACCAAGTTTGGTGTTTGACCGACTGTTCGTTTCTGAGTTATGCTATTCACAGACACACACACCCGGACATGTTTCCAAAAATGCTTTTTTTGGATTCAGGGGGTCTCAAAACATGTATTTCCGGTGAAATCTCGGTATCGAATTTTGGGTCGAATGCAATACTTCCCCTACTTACTGTACGTAGTAGAGAAGGTAAAAAGAAGTGAATTTAAAACTTAAAATCTGTGTAAGCCTACATTCCTTTTGCACCACGCCCTGATTAAGAGAAACGTGTCTCAAAAGTAAGACTGACGCAGCCGAGGCAAATACAAGCATAAATACTATCTATGGAAGCAGTTTAATAACAAAGTTAATATAATAATGTTAAACTTGGAGTGTAACAACAAAAATACATCTTCAAATCGGCTTCTCATACGTAGCAGTATATTACGTAAACAAGCAATCTTCAATAGCAGTAACACTACTTCAAGTTGGCTTCCCAAGCGTGAGGCTAATAAAATACGTAAACAGTGAACAATACACTTCTTCAAGTTGGCTGCCATACGTGGGACAGTAAAATTAAGCATCTATCAACTTCAAGTTAGCGCCCAAGCGTGGAGCTGAAATTAACACCTCTTTATAGAATACATGTAAGGTCCATTTCATTGCTAATGGAGATAGTTTTAAAAGCAAAATATCACTATTCTTACAAATTTTAAAGAAATATGAAGCTTTTGATCCATTTAGTAAATGTTGAATCCTGATTTATTCTATATTATTCTCAAACGTAAGGGTTTATAAAATATTCTATATTTATAAGTATGGGTGAGCATGGTAATCGGTAAGGTTTCAGATTTGAGCGCTGGTTGACAACCAGCTTTTACAGACATTGAAGCTAAACTGAGCAATGTATTTATAGCAGCCCAATGTGTAACTTGCGTGCATATGTATTTTAATAGAGAACATTCATCAGTCTTATCACTGTTATCGTCCGTAATCCATCAAAGTAAATCGTGAAACAAATCTCCGAAAAAATGTACACTTCCGTGCATAATAAGCAGCCAATACTCCTAGAACACATTCCTTCCGTAATGTTTCAACCTTTAGGAAATCAATATTTTACTTCAACCAGCTGGTGTTACTATTCTATGTAAATGACCTGAAAAACAGTTTAGGGACACAAAAACCAACCAATGAACTATGATATTATCGATGAAATGAAGGGGTGGTTCGGGTACCACCTCTATGAAAACGTTTCACCGCGATTAGTACACCTTCGTCCTCCGTGATGTAGTGGTTACCATGCTAACCACTAGTTTCCAAGGTCGCGGGTTCAAACCCAGGGGGCTATGGATCTTTTCGGGCGTAAGGGCGTAATCAGTTTAAAGCTGCAAACAATGAGGTAACCTTGAGGCAATAATGAGTTTCAGAGTTTGAATACTACTAGTTATTAGGGCAGCAATAATGTAAATTTTGTGACAGTTTAAAATTAGACAATCAACAGTCAGAAAAGCTTTAGTAAAATGCAGGTATTCTATTGGACTAGGATTAGCCAATCAGAGACTTGAAATACAGAAGTTTACAGGTTTGGACGGTTGAAATATGTTCAGTTGCCTGCAGACCTTGATAGTAACCGGATGGAAGATGCGTTCTCTAGAGAAATATTACGTATTCGTGTGAAACGAAAATTAAGTATCCGCGTTAACAAAGTGCACGTATTAAATAAAAGAATCTCACAGCTCTTGTTATCAGTGTAGTGCTATTTAATTTGTGTCAAGGATTAATAAAAAGAAGTGAATTTAAACTTAAAATCTGCGTAAGTCTACATTCTTGTAGCACCACGCCCTGATTAAGAGATACTTCTTCTTTATCTGTTTAACCTCCTCTTATGTAGGATTTACACCCCCAGGATAAAATTGATAAACAACTACAACAAAACAGTTTCTCAAATTAGCTTCCCAAACTGGGGCAGAAAGAACAATGTTTCTTCAGGCGTAAAAATCCTTAGCATGGCTTCCTTCGGAAGGGAAGTAAAACCGGTGGTCCCGTGTCGTAGATTTACCACACGTAAAAGAACCTCAAGCCTGAGCAAAATTTTTCGTCTTTCACCTCAAATATAGAATGGGACGCTAAGGACCATAGTAGTTAAAGCTTCTCCATAAATAATTGTAGTGTGGTATAAAATACAAACTTTAAGTGGGTAAAAAAGGACAAAGTTCAATACGTTCTAAACCTTAGTCTATAGTTCTACGTGTTTATAGTATTCCACGAGTGTTGTCCCAGAAGTATCTGATCTAACAAAGAAAACACAAAATTTTGGGGGGAAAAACATATTTATTTCTCTACCTAGTCTCCTTTCAGCTCGATACACTTTCCCCAGTGATATTAAATAGCTTTGATACCCTGTTTATAGTGAGAACCGTCGAGTTCTGCAAAATAGCCATCAACTGCAAACTCCACCTCTTTATTGCTGGCAAATCTTTTACCACTAAGCCATTCCTTCAACCTTAACAATTCGAAATTTAGCTCACTGATTTTGACCATGGCGATAATGAATGTGTGAATTGGTGTATTGTCTTGATGAAACAGATCTTTCTTTTTCGCTAAATGCGGCCGTTTTTGCTTGATTTCAGCATTTAAACGCTGCAATAAGTTTGTATAATACTCGCCATTCATTGCTTTTCCTTTTTGAAGATAATCAATGAAGATTAACCCACTCGCATCCCGAAAAACTGACGCCATGATGCCTACAAATGGAACTGTCTTTGCCTTCTTTGGAGCCGATTCTCCCCTTTCAATCCACCGTTTTGACTGTTCCTTCGTCTCACGTGTGAAGTGATGGACTCACGTTTCATCCATGGTTATGAATCAACACAAAAACTCGGCTTTATTGCAGCTAAACATCACCAAACACTCGGCTGAAATATCCTCACGACCCTGCATAGTTCCATAATGCGTAAACGCGGCACCCATCTTGCGCACAGCTTTCTGATGTCTAAATTTTCAGTTAGTATGGGATATACAGGCACTTTTTGAAAGGCCTACAATATCTGCTAGCTTGCGCACTTTCAGACGGCGGTCATCCAATATCATTTTGTGCATTTTTTTCACAATTTCTGGAGTGGTTACCTCATTTGGTCGACCACTGCGATATTCGTCTTGGCAGCTCGTACGGCCTCACTTAAACTCTGCCACCCAATATTTTACTGTTGTAAACGAAGGAGCAGGCTCCCCCAGAGTAGAATCTAGCTCAGCTTTAATATTAGTTGGACTAAGACCTTTCAAATGAAAGTATTGTATGACATCATAACGATGACCAGTTTTATCCATGTTTACACATTTGCTGAGAGCGTTCACTATTGATGGCTGCCGAACAATTACTAAACAACGTAGCATCGTCAAACTTCAAACTTAATCTTTATAACGATTTAACCTTTATAGTCATTTGTTTGAAACAACAACCGCTATATATACGTCAGGTCGGATACTTCTGTGACTGCCTGTGTATGTTATAAAGCAGACATGGAGAAAACTAACTCGCATATGCTTGCAGGAAAAATAAACCACATGGTTCGAGCAAACAGATGCTGCCATATTTAACAGTAATACCAATTTGTAAATCCAAGCTTCCCCTAAGAGATGAGCTTGAGTTTGTTTCTATACTTTTTCTGTGAGGTGGTTGAAGATTGTAATACAAAAAGGCAGATGCAATACCACTTTTAAAATATTTGGGACTAGGAGTAGACCTAAGGAGATCTTTTGTGCCTAGGCCCCTATCGGGGTGCCCCCGAGAGGATACACAGGGCGGCTGGATCAGAAGAGACGACACAACAGGACAGAGGTTCCTAAATTTTACAGCTTGAAGCTCCCCGGTGGCAATTGGTGCAGCCTGCTTCCCTCTCGCCCTGCAGGCTTGCACATCCCACTTGGGGATCCGGAACTCGGCGACCGCCCCATTCCGAGGGACGAAATATTACCAGAGAGCATCCGTTTACTCTGCCATGTAACGCCGAGACTCTCTCCAACGCTTACAACCCTGAAATAACCAAGAGAATGGTAAGCTGGAATGAAATGAAGGGACAGGAAATTTGGAGAATGTAATTAACCTTCCGGGGATTCGCCTAGCGACCAGGGAAAACACCCGAAAAAACCAATGGGTCAGGGTCAGCCGCCGGAATCAAACATGACCTCCCTAATGCAAGTCACATGTGGTACCGCCTATGCTATCTCGCTCGGTTTTAAAACATTTAAATAAGTGTGATAAAACAGTGCGACCAGTTTTTCTATGTTATAAGTAGATGTCCCAACGAAACTGCTTCCAAGTGGGGTGGTCTTTAGGGCTATATAAGGTCCCGCGTTGTGAAGGAAGATGATTCCTGGGGGAGGAGTCCTGGCCGTTTTTTCCTGATTGCTTCGCGCAACTGTGTCAAGGTCGCGCCGTATCAATCAGTGGTCACTGTGTGCCTCTTTCCAAAACCTCTACTAGTATGACATCCACGCTGTCCCAAAACACCGTGATCACCTTCCCGGCAGACGGCGTAACCTTAAACTTCTTTGTTTTAGGGGCGGAGGGGTGTTTCCACCGCTTATGCTAGGGGTGTAGTGGGTCCATGTTTTGTCACCCGTGACAATGTCGTGAAGAAAACTGTTCCCTTCCGTGGAGAACTGTTGTAAAAGCTGCAGATTTGACCCATGCGCTTCTCGTTGTGTTGGTTGGACATATTTCGTGAAACCCATCGGGAACAAACTTTCCAGTACTGCAGAATATCGTGAAGGCTTCCGAACGAACCGACATATGCCATAATATGATTCCCCTGTTGTCCTGAATCACAGGAACGCGTGCTGCGTCGGCCACTGCGATCCTCGTTGGTGACGTTTTCTCCACCGGCCACAAACTTCGACACAATTGTGCGATATGGTGACGAGACACTACAGTGTCTCCGTAAACCTCTACCAGCTGTCGTGAATTCCAGCCGTGGTTACATGTTTTCGCCCACAGAAATCGAATAACGGAGCGGATTTCTTAGCGAGACCAGTTTTCCAAACGAGTCGACATTTGTATTTACTTACAACTAGCGCTGTAGGTGCCTGATGGCTAAAACTCTGCACAGTTGCCTACCGCATGTATTACAATTGCCATAAACCATTAGTTTATCTATAGCGGACGAACCTCCAGGAATAACGGCGTTGCAACCTTTGTGTTCACTTCTCGTACTTCTTTAATTATTTTAGACGAAACCTTATCAGTAACCATTACAGTAAAATATATGTTCGATTGTGTTTAAATTACGGAGTGTCACCATATACGAGGGCTGATCAACAAAGACTGAGACTGATTTTTTTCACAGATGTTTATTACTCCAATTCAATGTTTACATGATCTTTTTCAAAGTAGTCCCCTCCTACTTCAATGCACTTTTTATAGTGTCTCTGCCAGTCCTTGAACATGTGCTGCAGACCATTCTTTGTCAGGTCCTTGAGAATCGCCTCACTTTTCTTGTGCACTGATTCAGAGTTCTCAATTCGAATACCTCTAAGCTTTGCCTTTAGTGATGGGAATAAAAAAGGTGTCACAGGGTGCATGATCGGGGCTATAAGGTGGATGTGGTACACAGGTAATGTTGAATCGAGCCAGCAACTTCAGGACTTGATTTGCGACGTGAGGCCGTGCATTGTCATGATGAAGTCGCCACCCAGTCCGAGAAATCTCTGGTCGTTTCTTTGCATTGTGCTTCCTCAGTGTAGCTAATACTGACGTGTAGTATGCTGCTGTAACAGTACTGTGGGGGAAACTGCATGCTGGTAAATCATTCCATTACAGTAAAAAATGTGTTCACCATCACTTTCCCTGCAGATGGAACAACTTATGCCCTTTTTGGTGTTGGAGAACCTGGCGATTTCCACACTGTGCTGGCTTGTTTTCCTTCAGGATCATAATGATGCAGCCATGACTCATTACCGGTGATAATCGATTTAAAAAATGCATTACGTCCATTGTCTGGTATCGAAATGCACGTAGGGTCTACAAAATAAAGCATTACTACCAAACTACCAATACGAGAGTGCTGCCGCCTACCAACATTATACATAAAAACCCGCTCTTTTCAAATACTTATGTTACAGATACGAAACTATCACGGAAGCTACAGGAAAAAATCAGTCTCAGTCTTTGTTGATCTTCCCTCGTATAATAACACTGTGTTTCTTGATCCAAAAGCACCTACACTTGAAAAAGTCTAAATTTCTTCACTTAAATAAAAACAACAACAACGTTTACTGTCGGGAAGGTTATAGAAGTCAGGTTTTCCTAACATATTACACTCTTTTGTGTTATAATCAGGATTTTTTCATTCGTTATCAGCAATAGCCGTAGACGCACAGCATTGCAGTTATAAGGGGTAAACATGAGGATTCATTTCACCATAAAACTCCTATAGAGCACTGTACAGGGTGGGAAAAGAGTCCTTTTACGTAACAGACCTCTAGTTAAGATTTACTTTGTATAACATTGTTACAAAGCTTTAAAAAACGTTCAGTGTGACCCCTCCATGTTCGATGCAAAGATTCATGCGTGGCCACATTCTTGTGTGCATCCGCTTCAGCATATCAACAATGCGAACTCCTTCTTTCGGTTGTTTGTTGTTTATGTATCGTCCTCTAGGAACGTCTTCTTTTACTATGCTGTTAACATGTAAAGGGACTTTTCACTTACCTGTACAATAATTGTGGAAGATGCGAACAAAACCTCTCATTTCCACAAAAATTAAACATTGCGTTTTTCATGGTTTCGATAGCTTTACAGAGGAAACAATCAGAATCTGTAACTGGTTTTGTTCAAAAGTGGTCACCTACACTACGTGATCAAAAGTATCCGGACACCTGGCTGAAAATGACGTACAAGTTCGTGGCGCTCTCCATCGGTAAAACTGGAAGTCAATATAGTGTTGCCCACCCTTAACCTTGATGACAGCGTTCACTCTCGCAGGCATACTTTCAATCAGGTATTGGAAGGTTTCTTGGGCAATGGCAGCCCATTCTTCACGGAGTGCGGAACTGAGGAGAGGTATCGATGTAGGTCTGTGAGGCCTGGCACGAAGTCGGCGTTCCAAAACATCCCAAAGGTGTTCTACAGGATTCAAGTCAGGACTCTATGCAGGCCAGTCCATTACAGGGATGTTATTGTCCTGTAGCCACTCCACCACAGCCCGTGCAGTATGAACAAATGCTCGATCGTGTTGAAAGATGCAATCGCCATCCCCGAATTGCTTTTAAACAGTGGGAATCAAGAAGGTGCTTAAAATATCAATGTAGGTCTGCGCTGTGATCGTGCCACGCAAAACAACAAGGGATGCAAGTCCCCTCCAGGAAAAACATGACCACACCATAACACCACCACTACAAACGCTGGCAGATGACGTTCACCGGGCATTCGCCATACTCACAGCCTGTCATCGGATCGCCACGTTATGTGCCGTCATTCGTCACTCCACACATAGTTTTGCCACTGTTCAATCGTGTCATTTGGCATTTTCCTGCGTGATGTTTGGCTTATGAGCAGCCGCTTGACCATGGTTTCTAACCTCACGCCTAACTGTCGCAGTACTTGGAGTGGATCCTGATGCAGTTTGGAATTCCTGTGTGATGGTCTGGATAGATGTCTGCCTATTACTCTTTACGACCCTCTTCAAATGTCTGTGGTCTCTGTCAGTCAACTGACGAGGTCGCTTTTGTGCTGTACATGTCCCTTCACGTTTCCACTTCTATTACATCAGAAACACTGGACCTAGGGATGTTTAGGAGTGTGGAAATCTCGCGTACAGACTTCTGACATAAATGACACCCAATCACCTGACCACGTTCGAAGTCCGTAAGTTCCACGGAGCGTCCCATTCTGCTGTTTCACGATGTCTAATAACTACTGAGGTCGCGGATAATGAGTACCAGATAGTAGGTGGCAGCACAATGCACCTAAGATGAAAGTCGTATGTTTGTGGGGGTGTCCGGACAGTTTTGATCACATAATGTATATTGAGAAAAAGTGGTGTAAATAAGTATTTTCAATCAAAACCAGACAGTTCCATGGCACAAAGTGATAATTCTCTATTTATTCGTTTTGTATAAAAACCTGACAATTCCGAACCGTGTGTTTTCATTTCCTTGTATTTGTAAGAAATTTATTTTCTTTCTGCGATTGTTATGTGGAGGCACTTAATGTTTTCTCGTTGATAAAATACTATCATCAGACCTCGCTGCTTTTACATGCGACTCCTTCAACATTAGATTCGATAAAGAAAACAAAAAGGATGACTCGGTTATTAATTGTATTTTAAATGTAAGCCCGTCAGTATCATAGAGTGTCATATCACCCATTATTCCACTTGTGCCCTTCCCATTCTTTATCATGCATTTAGGTTCTGCGGGTCTAAGAGTAGCATGTGCGGAGGGGAAATTAAATTAAATTCAGTTTTAATTATGGACACTCTTTAACTACTATGGTTCGTAGCGTCCCCTTCTATATTGGGCGTGAAAGACAAGACATTTCGCTCCGAGGCCTCTTTATCAGGCTTAAGGTTCTTTCTTCACCGGCGTAGCTTCCCCTCCTAAGGAAGCCATTCTAAGAATCTTTACGTCCTAAAAAATATATCGTCATGCGCCGGGTTTGAACCCGCGTCCTCAGGAAGTAGATCTTAGCATGGTAACCAGTACACCACGGAGGACGATAGGTGCGAAAGGGGACTGAACGCCTCAACCCACAAGATCATTTGTGCCTATGTCCCTGAGGGGGCTCCCCTGGGTGGGAGGAGTGAGATGAGCGAAGACAGGACGGCCGGACCAGGAGGCACAGCAAGACATAGGGCAGGGTCGCTACCTTTTACAGAATGAATCTCCCCGGAAGGCAACTGATGCAACCGGCTCCCCCCTTCAGGCTTGCACATCCCACTGGGGGGCCGGAACTCGGGTCATATGGCGACGGATCTGTTAGTGGATAACTCTTAGATCGATGTGTGGCAGTCAATTAGACTTTTAGGTGTCATCCCTGCAGCCATCTGCTTCGTCGTGTCCACAGAGACCCTAGCGCATAGCAGCTGGATATTCTGCTTCGTGCCGTGTAGATGGCATTAGTGTGCCGTCCAGTCTACCTGCTTTCATAAGGTAGGCAGTTAGCCTTCTAGGTCTCATCCCTCTAACCGTACCATCTTGCTTCGTCACTAGTACACAGAGACCCTAGCGCATAGCAGCCGGATCTTCTGCTTCGTGTCGCGCAGATGGCATTAGGGTGCCGTCCTGTACCTGCTTTTATATAGAATGGTTGTCAGTTAACCTTCTAGATGTCATCCCAGTTACCATACTGTCATGCTTCGTCACGTGTTCACAGAGACCTTAGTGCATAGTAACTGGATCTTCTGCTTCGTGCCGTGCAGATGGCATTAGTGTGTCGTCCAGTCTAACTGCTTTCATATAGGTAGCCAGTTAGCTTTTTTGGTTTCATACCTGTTACCATGCCATCTTGCCTTGTCACGTGTCCACAGAGACCCTAGAGCGTAGCAGCCGGATCTTCTGTTTCGTGCCGTGCAGATGGCATTAGGATGCCGTCTAGTCTACCTGCTCTCATATGGAAAGGCAGTTAGCCTTCTAGGTCTCTCATCCCTCTAACCGTACCACCTTGCTTCGTCGTGTGTCCACAGAGTCCATAGCGTATATCACTCGGATATTTTACTTCGTGCAGTTCAGATGGCATTAGCGTGCCGTCCAATCTACTTGCTGCTTTCATGCGAAAAGGCAGATAATTAGCCTTCTAGGTCTCATCTCTCCAACCGTACCATCTTGCTTCATCACGTGTCCACAGAGACCTTAGTGCATAGCAAATGTATCTTTTGCTTCGTGCCGTGCAGATTGCATTAGGGCCCGTCCAGTCTACCTGCCCTCATTGTCTGTGAATAGAAGGCACAGCATTTGCTATTACTACCTATTTTTCATTTTTACGTTTGTTTTAGACTTAAGGTGGAACTTTGGGTCGTGGTATTAAATATCTAAACCGTATTTACCAGGGCGACTGAGGAAAACCACGAAAAAAACTCGGTTTGATTGGTCGGCACAGGAGATTTGACCTCGGGACCTCCCAAATGCAAGTCACAGACATTACCGCCTGAGCTATCCCGCTCGGTTATAGGTGTTTCATATTGTAAAAATATTAATTTTGTTTAATACTCAGAAGTAAAATCCATGCACCTGCAATCAAATGTCGGACATTTCCATCTCTGTCAAACAACACCGGATATTTCTAAAACCTTTTTGCTTGTAAATTATAAACAACAAGGATGAAAAAAATTATTACTTACATCATGACATCAATGGATTTAACACGCGTTAAGCATAAAAATATGTCACTGTCGAGTAAAGCAAAGCAAAGCCTTGTTATAGTGTTTGTACTTCCTGGGGGAAAAAGATTATTTTGGAAATGAGAAATTCTCAATCCCTTCAATTATAGAACAGGGGTAGGTTAATATAATACAGTTAATTCGTGATTTAAGTTTAAAAATCTGATGTGTTACACTCACATGACTTTCTCTACTCTTGTACAAACTATTTTTACAAACGCTTATTCTCCATATGTTTCATGTTAATCGAGATATCGAGATGTTAATCTTATTGCTAATTTTCTTGTAGATGCAAGGGGAATATAATAGACTTTAAGCGACAGTAAAATATTTTAAGAGCTGGTTTCTATGTGGCGCATTCCATTCTCTTTGCATGTCCAGTACCTAAAAGAATGACTACTGAATTTCCATTTGAAAAAATATGATGTGTTACATTCACATGACTTTCTCTACTCTTGTACAAACTATTTTTACAAACGCTTATTCTCCATCTACTTCATGTTAATCGAGATAAACATTTGCAGACTCTATCTTATTGCTAATTTTCTTGTAGATGTAAGGGGAATAAATATTTACGAGGGCAATATAGAAATACAGTAGCCTTTAAGCACATACATATCTCTTAATAGCTGGTTGCTAGGTGCAGCACCATTCCCTTTGCCACAGATTAATACTCTGCATATCCAAGACAAAAAAATGAATAACGAATTCCCATTTTAGAAAATTATTCAAAACTTTAAGCCAATAACAAGCAATATCTCAAAAATGGTTCACTCGACAAAATAAATGTATATGACATAAATTGTGTATTTTAACGCGATCTACATTTTTTGTGCAGTAAAATTTTGTCTATTTCTTATGGTTTACCAGTTATACAAAAGCCGTTCACAACGAAGAATACGTTTGGAGACATTCCCAGAATATTCGAGATATATATTTCATTTGTTATGAAAATATCTTAAACATATGATATGTTAATCAAAATCGTTGGAGCCATTTTTGAGAAAATTAAACTTTTGGAAAAAATCTTCCATGTAAAGGGTACTCTGGGGTGGGGGATTTTCTTGAAAACCTTCGTGTCGCATCCTTGGAAGATACTGAACCTAAATACCAAGTTTGGTATTCATCCGACTGTTCGTTTCTAAGTTATGCTGTTCACACACAGACAAACACACAAGCACACACAGACACACACACGGACATGTTTCCAAAAATGCTTTTTTGGATTCAGGGGGTCTCAAAACATGTATTTCCGGTGAAATCTCGGTATGGAATTTTTGGGTGGAATACAATACTTCCCCTACTACGTAGTAGAGAAAGTAAAAAGTGGTTTATTATCCAATAAATAGTTATGCACAGCTAGCTTTTCCCATTGTAACAACACCCATCATAATTAATTAGTAGCCCAATCTAACTGAACACGCTTCCACCCCATGCACACACATGTGCATCTGACGTCCAGAGAGTATCACTGTGTGTCGACGAGATTCTATAACATAATGAAAATCTGGGGCTTTCTTTCCCTTTTATACCTAAGCCTAGTGACGCCTACCTTTGCACCTCAAAATGTATCGACATTTCTAATTGGTCCTCACACCGCGTTATCTTATTATGTATGAGAATATTCTGCTCCAAAAATTTCGCATACGCGCCCGAGTGACGCGTCTGGAAACAGATTCAAAATCTCTGTCTCTTTCTATTTCTCCTTATTGCTTACAGAACCTAGCTCATTAACTTGGTGAAAGGTGGGCTCCACCTAGAATTATATTTTACCTGGAATTAGCTAGCTCGTGCGCCCCTTACTTATCTAAGTTATCATTTGTTTTTGTACAATTCTTGTTTAATATGGATTTACACCACGTGATCAAAAGTATCCGGACACCTGTCTGAAAATGGCGTACAAGTTCGTGGCGACCTACATCGGTAATACTGGAAGTCAATATGGTGTTGGCCCAGCCTTAGTCTTGATGACAGCGTTCACTCTCGCAGGCATACTTTCAATCAGGTGCTGGAAAGTTTCTTGGGGAATAGCAGCCCATTCTTCACGGAGTGAGGTATCGATGTAGGTCGGTGAGGCCTGGCATGAAGTCGGGTTCCAAAACATCCCAAAGCTGTTCTATAGGATTCAAGTCAGGACTCTGTGCAGGCCAGTCCATTACAGGGATGTTATTGTCGTGTAACCACTCCAACACAGCCCGTGCAGTATGAACAGGTGCTGGATCGTGTTGAAAGATGCAATCGCCATCCCTGAATTACTCTTCAACAGTGGGAAGCAAGAAGGTGCTTAAAATATCAACGTAGGTCTGCGCTGTGATTGTGCCACGCAAAACAACAAGAGATACAAGCCCCGTCCAGGAAAAACACGACCACACCATAACACCACCACCTCCGAATTTCACTGTTGGCACTACACACGCTGGCAGATGACGTTCACTGGGCATTCGCCATACCCACACCCTGCCATCGGATCGCCACATTGTGTACCGTGATTCGTCACTCCACACAACGTTTTGCCACTGTTCAATGGTGTAAAGTTGACGCTCCTTACACAAAGCGAGGCGTCGTTTGGCATTTTCCTGCGTGATGTGTGGCTTATGAGCAGCCGTTTGACCATGGAATCCAAGGTTTATCACCTCACGCCTAACCGTCATAGTACTTAGAGTGGATCCTGATTCAGTTTGGGGTTCCTGTGTGATGGTCTGGATAGATGTCTGCCTATTAATCTTTACAACCCTCTTCAAATGTCGGCGGTCTCTGTCATTCAACAGACGAGGTTGGCCTGTACGCTTTTGAGCTGTACATGTCCCTTCACGTTTCCACATCAGAAACAGTGGACCTAGGGATGTTTATGAGTGTGGAAATTTCGCGTACAGACTTCTGACACAAGTGACGCCCAATCACCTGACCACGTTGGAAGTCCGTGAGTTCTACGGAGCGTCCCATTCTGCTGTTTCACTATGTCTAATGACTACTGAGGTCCCAGATAATGAATACCAGGCAGTAGGTGCCAGCACAATGGACCTAAGATGGAAAACGTATATTTGTGAGGTGTCCGGATACTTTGATCACATAGTGTATATGTCTATGTGTATTGTATATCCCCTTTCAAGTATACTCCGTGTGTGATTAAAGGGGCTTGTTTATCTTTCACTGAAGGAGACACTGTTTTAATTTGGTAGTTGGAATAAAGATGGGTTTAATATTGACTTTCTCTAAGAGACACTCTATCCTGTAAGTTACCTTATTTATGTAGGAGAGGAACGTTTTATTTTGTTGTTTAAATTCTACTTCCTATGGAGTATCCTTAAGTCTTCGTGGATGAGAAGCACGTATTTCTTTTAGCTCATAACCATTTTCCAGAAATGCCTCACGCAGATGTATTTAATTATGGAGGGTGATGGGCTCACAAACCGTTCAGCTCGTTCAGTTAGTGTATGTATTGCAATTCACTTTTGACGGGGGCGTTGATTACAGCTGTTTTGGATGTGAAGATCTGTTTAGGTTTTTTACGGTACATCGTAGGTCCCAGAGTAAGGTGTTTCTTTTTAGTTACTACCACAACCGAAAATATAATCTGTTTTTCTTTGTTTTTTCTCCATAGTGAATCTTATATTCTGTAACTTATAAAGATATTCCCTACTCTTGTACTAACTATTTTTACAAACTCTTATTCTCCATCTATTTCATATTAATCGACATAAACATTTGCAGAAGCGATCTTTTGACATGCAAAGAGAATTACATTTTACACATAGCAACCAGTTGTAAAAATATTTGACTATCGCTTAAGACGTACTATGCTCCGCTTGTTTTGTACTTGCAACGGCAATATAAAAAAATTTGATATGTTCCACTCACATGGTCTTCTCTAATCCTGTACAAACTGTTTTCACAAACGCTTATTCCCCACATGTTTCATGTTAATCGAGATATTGGGATGTTAATCTTATTGCTAATTTTCTTGTAGATGCAAGGGGAATTGGTAGGCTTTAAGCGATAGTCAAATATTTTAAATGCTGGTTGCTATGTGGAGTATTCCGTTCTCTTTGCATGTCCAGGGCATAAAAAAATGAATAACGAGTTTTAGAAAAAAAGTATTGGAAAATTTAAGGGAAGAACAGGCAATATCTCGAAAATGTTTCACTCAACAACAAAAATGTATGTGACATAAATTGTGTATTTTAACGCGATCTGTATTTTTTTTGTAGTAAAATTTTGTCTGTCTCTTACGGTTAACCAGTTATGCAAAAGTCGATCACAATGAAGAATACTTTTAGAGATATTCCCAGAAATTTCGAGATACACATTTCTTTTGTCATGAAAATATCTTAAACATATGATATTTTAATCAAAATCGTTAGAGCCATTTTTGAAGAAATTGAAATTATCGAAAAATTTTCCATGTAAAGGGTAATCTGGGGTGGGGGGATTTTCTTGAAAATCTTTGTGTCGCATCTCTGGAAGATACTGAACCTAAATACCAAGTTTGGTGTTTATTCGAGTGTTCGTTTCTGAGCCCACAGACACACACAGACACAGACAGACAGACACACCCATGGACATGTTTCCAAAAATGCTTTTTTGGATTCAGGGGATCTCAAAACATATATTTCCAGTGAAATCTTGGTATCGAATTTTTGGGAGGAATACAATACTTCCCCTACTTACTATACGTAGTAGAGAAAGTAAAAATTACGCACGTTTCTCCTCGCCAAGTGGCCAGATCACGAACGTTTTGTCAACATACTTCCACCGTATTTTTGTTTTTAAGCCGGTGGAATTAAAAGCGTCTTGCTGGAGGTTGGTCACTGCAGGACCTAAGGAAGTCCCCTAGCTACTCCATCTGTTTGTTCATAATAATTATTATCCCATTGGAATTATGTAGTCGCAGGCAGTGGCGGAATACGGCTAAAAGTACACTGGAAATATTTTAGAGATGTAACTCAGTGCTTCGTCTATTGGATCCTTAGTAAAGAGGCAGACCACATCAAAACTTATCTGTTCACCTATTAACTTTAATCTGTCAATGAAACCATTGTAATTCTTAATATGGGTATCAGTATTACTGACATGTGATAGGAGTATTTCTGAAATATATTTTGCTAACAGGTATGTCAGCGAGCCTATTGTTTTTACTATGATGCGCAAGGCTACAGACCTTTTGTGAATCTTTGATCGTGGTGATACTACTTGTGTAGTGATTGTGGCCTTTTTTGGTATCTGGTGACAGAAGACCTCTTTATTATCTGGCTTATTTTCCTTATGATACTATTAGTAGGATCTTTGTGCAATATGTTATAAGTGTTTGGGTGTAACAACAAAAAAAGTGTTTCTCCCGAACATAAATAAGGTCACTGACAGGATAGGTAGTCTCTTAGAGAAATTTCGACATTAAACCCATCTTTATTCCAACTACCGAATTAAAACAGTGTCTCCGTTCAGTGAAAGATAAACAAGCTCCTTTATCCAACACGGGTATACCGCATTCCTTGTAGCTGAGGACAGGTTTATGCTGGTACTACGACAGTAATATCAATACAAGAATAAAGGAGCATAAACCCTGCTGCAGACTAGGACAAACAAGAAGTCCGTAGTAGCAGAATACGCACTATTACAAGGCCATGATATCACATTTCACGAGACAGAAGTGCTCAACAAAACACCTTATTATCATGCCAGGCTATAGAAGCCTTTAAACATCGCAACAATTTTAATAAAGAAGAAGAAATAACCCGATTATACAAAGTGTGGTTACCGGTATTGAAAAAACTGCTTATACCCGCTATGATTCTCAAATTCAACTCATCCAATCAAACAGTGCGGATCGTCTGTCCCTGCTGTAAATACATCACTGAATAGTGAACAGTTGGTGATAGAAATCTTTCAGTATGTCCTCTGAAGATGCCCCACCGGAATGTCGAGCGAAAAATCAGGCCAAAAAGCCCGGTTTGTTTTAAGAATTTTAATAACTTCTACAACATTGAAGCCGGCCGTGAAAGCTTAAGTGTGTATAGTCAATTGATAGTTTTGCTGTATGCGACGATGATCAACATGATGTAACATTGCTTTTCTTTTGGGTGATTTTTTACGAACTTTTTAAAAATTTGCGGTAAACAGACATCTGTGTACCTATCTTCAAATGATATAGTAGCAATATGGCACGTTTTAGAAAAAAATAGCAACCATATTCTTACCAGCACTGCGAATTCGTCGAAATTTTGTACGCTTAGGTTCTTTTCCCATTGAACCGATTTCTTTTCAGGATCACAACAATAAATCCAAAATTCATCACCAGTAACAACATTTCAAACCAAATCTGAACTGGCCCCTTGGAATTTTTCCAGAGCTTTTCCGCATCAATAAGTTGTTTTTGATCGGGAGTTAGTTTATGTGGAATCCAACGACAACGAAGTTTTCTCACGTCTAACTGTCGATGTAAAATGTTTTGGATATGACTCCTACTAATGCCCAATGTCGCCCAAATAAGTTCATAAGATGTACTTTGATCTTTTTCAAGCATTGCTCAAACAGCGGCATTTTTACATTCTCTACTACGTATAGTAAGTAGGGGAAGTATTGTATTCCACCCAAACATTCGATACCGAGATTTCACCGGAAATACATGTTTTGAGACCCCCTGAATCCAAAAAAGCATTTTTGGAAAAATGTCCATGTGTGTGTGTCTGAACAGCATAACTCAGAAACGAACAGTCAGATAAACATCAAACTTGGTATTTAGGTTTAGTAACTTCCAGAGATGCGACACGAAGGTTTTCAAGAAAATCCCCCCACCCCAGATTACCCTTTACACGGAATATTTTTCGAAAATTTTAATTTTCTCAAAAATGGCTCTAACGATTTTGATTAAAATATCATATGTTTAACATATTTTCATGACAAATGAAATGTACCTATATCTTGAATTTTCTGGGAATGTCTCCAAAAGTATGCTTCATTGTGAACGACTTTTGCATAACTGGTAAACCATAAGAGGTAGACAAAATTTTACTACACAAAAAATGTAGATCGCGTTAAAATACACAATTTATGTCATATACATTTGTTTGGTTGAGTTAACCATCTTCGAGATATTGCTTTTTATTCCCTTAAATTTTCCAATACTTTTTCTCAAATGGGATTTCGTTATTCATTTTTTATGTCCTGGACATGCAAATGGAATGGAATGCGCCACATTGTAACCAGCTCTTAAAAGATTTGACTATCGCTTAAATACTACGTTATTCCCCCTACACCTACAACAAAAATTAGCAATAAGATTAACATCTCGATTAACATAAGCATATGGAGAATAAGCGTTTGTAAAACTAGTTTCTACAAGAGTAGAGAAGGTCATGTGAGTGTAACACATCAGATTTTTTCATCAGTAACAGCAATTCTTAGGCGTCCTTTACGAAATTCATCACTATGAAGAAACCGCTCTGTTTCTAATTCGGTGTACCAATTATAAGTTGTTGGCTTGGATGGAACTTCTTCGCTAAATGCATTTGCAAGCCGATCTTCACATTGTTTAGGCATTAATGACAATTTAATATCGTTAAAAATCATAGCCCAGAAATGTTCTCTAGTAAAATTCAGTTTTAGGTGAACACAAAAATTTTAAATAATGACAATCAACAAATCGTTAGAGTAAATTGAACATACTATGGGGCAATCAGCTCGCAAAACATTGAAAATAGCTGTTAAATATAAACAAATTTGATTTGTTTTTAGAAACATGGCATTCTGAGAATTTTCAGTATCACTCTAGTGTAACCACAAGGTTATGAGAAGTATTGTTTATGACGAGAGTATCTTGTTACTAAAATATAAAGTAATACGTTATATGTAGATATGACGGCAATGAGTGCCACAATATACACCTCAAAGGTTGGTTAACATAACATAACATAAGATCTCAATCTATAGACCCTATAATGAGCTAGACCAGCTTAAAGAAAGCTAGTCGACTCCAGGATGTAGATTACGTCATAAATACATAATTACATTGTGTACTTGTATATAAATAAATTGTAGTTCTTATGTAGAGTACGTTAGAGCTAAAAAAATATAAAACAATATTATTTATACGTAACGTATTTATAAAATTTGGTAACATTTTATAGTCAGTTATTTTTTTGAATGAAAGAAATCCTCCTCTGTATAGAATGTGTGAGTGATGAGATATCTTTACAATGCTAACTTGTATTTATTTTTATTAGTTTTCAGTTCCTTAATATATGATGGAAATGAATTAAATAATCCTATACAATTGTAGTAAGCCCCTTTTTGGAATACTTGTATGTTATTGCTTGGCCTGTGTAAGTCCTGCCCATTTCTGGTTTGTTTGCTGTTTATGTCTGAATTTTTTATCAACACTTCTAGGTGGTCAACCACGGTTAAAAGTACAGCTAAAATATACCCACATACTAATGGTAGAATTCCAAATGTTTTGAATAGTGGTTTACAATGAGTTGATTTCTTTACACCTGCCATTATTCTTATTTGCTTTTCTTGCAAAAGAAATATATTTTTTGCGTCTACTGAATTTCCCCAAAATATTATTCCAAGTCATAATTGAATGAAAATAAGCATAATATACTGTTTTAGGATGCTTTTATTTGTAAAATGAATTAATGATCTAATTGCAAAATATGCAAAGCTTAGTTTTGGTAGGATGTAGTCAATATGGACTTTCCAATTCATATTATGATCTATAATAAGACCAAGAAATTTTATGCTACAAGTTTCAGTAATTTCATTGCCTTCATGTTCAATTCTTATGTCTGCAATACATTTATTTTTTGTGCGAAAATTGATATATTTGGTTTTTTCAAAGTTTATATGAATTTTGTTACTATCGAACAAAGTATAAATTTAGAATTAAGGGCAGGCCAAATTAAGCTTTGCTTCTTACTAGTCGGTTTTACGTTTAATTCTATCATCAATTATTTCTGGTATCATTTATTACTTCAAATTTATCGTAGAATTCTCATTCGTCCCATAACTGAAAATGTCTTTGACGCACTATAAACATTGTAGATCGTCTTCTGCTGCGCAGAGGGGTTAAAATAAGTTGTATTTCCTCATCGCGAATATCGTCTTCTTCAGATAAACATGGTAACTCCTTAGTTTAAACCACAGTTCAATACGGTTTAAGCCGAGCCACGTATAAGTTCGGCTTTTCACTTGAACTACGTGCTATAAAACTACCTTGTATTTTCAGGCTTCGCTTAAGTCCGATTCGAAGCTTAAATTTAAACTGTAAAACAGGGTCTAAATGCACTTTAGAGGAAACTGTCTAATAGATGTAGTAGATAATAGTATTTTAACACTTGAGTAATTTCAATTAAATTATATAATATGTAATTTTATTAACAGCCCGACTTGAAGCAATATGTATGTAATAATTTGTAAAAAAAATGTATGTAACAGTCATTGCATATGCTTATATTATTGTAAACATATTTAATAATGTTATGTGAATGGATTATGTAGTTTAAAAGTGTAAGAGCTGTGAGAATAATAAGTTTAAAGTTGCTAACAATGAGGTAACAATGAAGTAACCTTGAGGCAATAATGAGTTTGAGAGTTTAAATGTTACTAGTCATGATTAGAACAACGATAATGTAAATTTTTGTGCCAGTTAAAAAACAGCCAATCAACAGCTAAAAAAAGATTTAGTAAAATGCAGGTATTCTATTGGACTAGGATTAGCCAATCAGAGATTTGAAATACAAACATTTACGTGTTTGGACGGTTGAAGTATATACAGTTGCCTACAGACCTTGGTATTGACCGGATGAAAGATGTGTTCTTCGTGTGTAACGAACATTATGAATACGCGATAACGGAGTGCGCGTATTAAATAAAAGAATCTCACAGCTCTTGATATCAGTGTAGTGCTATTTAATTTGTGTCAAGAATAAATAAAAAATCTGATGTGTTACACTCACATAACTTTCTCTTGTACAAACTATTTTTACAAAGTCTTATTCTCCATCTATTTCATATTAATCGAGATAAACATTTGCAGAAACGATCTTTTGACATGCAAAGATAATTTTACACATAGCAACCAGTTCTAAAAATATTTGGCTATGACTTAAGGTGTACTATGTTCCCCTTGTTTTGTATTCGCAAGGGCAACACAGAAATACAGTAGCCTTTAAGCATAGACATATCTCTTAATAGCTGGTTGCTATGTGCAGCACCATTCTCTTTGCCTTAGATTAACACTATTTGCATATACAAGACAAAAAAATGAATAATGAATTCCCATTTGAAAAAATAAGCATTGAAAAATTTAAGGGAATAACAAGTAATATCTCGAAAATGGTTCACTCAACGAAAAAAAATGTATATGACATAAATTGTGTATTTTATCGCCATCTAAATTTTTTGTGTAGTAAAATTTTGTCTATTTCTTATGGTTTACCAGTTATGCAAAAGTCGTTCACAATGAAGAATACTTTTAGAGACATTCCCAGAAAATTCGAGATATACATTTCATTTGTCATGAAAATATCTTGAACATATAATATTTTATTCAAAATCGTTAGAGCCATTTTTGAGAAAATTAAAAGTTTCGAAAAATCTTCCATATAATGGGGTAGTCTAGGGTGGGGGGATTTTCTTGAAAACCTTTGTGTCGCATCTTTGAAAGATACTGAACCTAAATACCAAGTTTGGTGTTTGACCGACTGTTCGTTTCTGAGTTATGCTATTCACAGACACACACACACAGACACACACCCGAACATGTTTCCAAAAATGCTTTTTTTGGATTCAGGGGGTCTCAAAACATGTATTTCCGGTGAAATCTCGGTATCGAATTTTGGGTCGAATGCAATACTTCCCCTACTTACTGTACGTAGTAGAGAAGGTAAAAAGAAGTGAATTTAAAACTTAAAATCTGTGTAAGCCTACATTCCTTTTGCACCACGCCCTGATTAAGAGAAACGTGTCTCAAAAGTAAGACTGACGCAGCCGAGGCAAATACAAACATAAATACTATCTATGGAAGCAGTTTAATAACAAAGTTAATATAATAATGTTAAACTTGGAGTGTAACAACAAAAATACATCTTCAAATCGGCTTCTCATACGTAGCAGTATATTCCGTAAACAAGAAATCTTCAATAAGAGTAACACTACTTCAAGTTGGCTTCCCAAGCGTGAGGCTAATAAAATACGTAAACAGTGAACAATACACTTCTTCAAGTTGGCTGCCATACGTGGGACAGTAAAACTAAAGCATCTATCAACTTCAAGTTAGCGCCCAAGCGTGGAGCTGAAATTAACACCTCTTTATAGAATACATGTAAGGTCCATTTCATTGCTAATGGAGATAGTTTTAAAAGCAAAATATCACTATTCTTACAAATTTTAAAGAAATATGAAGCTTTTGATCCATTTAGTAAATGTTGAATCCTGATTTATTCTATATTATTCTCAAACGTAAGGGTTTATAAAATATTCTATATTTATAAGTATGGGTGAGCATGGTAATCGGTAAGGTTTCAGATTTGAGCGCTGGTTGACAATCAGCTTTTACAGACATTGAAGCTAAACTGAGCAATGTATTTATAGCAGCCCAATGTGTAACTTGCGTGCATATGTATTTTAATAGAGAACATTCATCAGTCTTATCACTGTTATCGTCCGTAATCCATCAAAGTAAATCGTGAAACAAATCTCCGAAAAAATGTACACTTCCGTGCATAATAAGCAGCCAATACTCCTAGAACACATTCCTTCCGTAATGTTTCAACCTTTAGGAAATCAATATTTTACTTCAACCAGCTGGTGTTACTATTCTATGTAAATGACCTGAAAAACAGTTTAGGGACACAAAAACCAACCAATGAACTATGATATTATCGATGAAATGAAGGGGTGGTTCGGGTACCACCTCTATGAAAACGTTTCACCGCGATTAGTACACCTTCGTCCTCCGTGATGTAGTGGTTACCATGCTAACCACTAGTTTCCAAGGTCGCGGGTTCAAACCCAGGGGGCTATGGATCTTTTCGGGCGTAAGGGCGTAATCAGTTTAAAGCTGCAAACAATGAGGTAACCTTGAGGCAATAATGAGTTTCAGAGTTTGAATACTACTAGTTATTAGGGCAGCAATAATGTAAATTTTGTGACAGTTTAAAATTAGACAATCAACAGTCAGAAAAGCTTTAGTAAAATGCAGGTATTCTATTGGACTAGGATTAGCCAATCAGAGACTTGAAATACAGAAGTTTACAGGTTTGGACGGTTGAAATATGTTCAGTTGCCTGCAGACCTTGATAGTAACCGGATGGAAGATGCGTTCTCTAGAGAAATATTACGTATTCGTGTGAAACGAAAATTAAGTATCCGCGTTAACAAAGTGCACGTATTAAATAAAAGAATCTCACAGCTCTTGTTATCAGTGTAGTGCTATTTAATTTGTGTCAAGGATTAATAAAAAGAAGTGAATTTAAACTTAAAATCTGCGTAAGTCTACATTCTTGTAGCACCACGCCCTGATTAAGAGATACTTCTTCTTTATCTGTTTAACCTCCTCTTATGTAGGATTTACACCCCCAGGATAAAATTGATAAACAACTACAACAAAACAGTTTCTCAAATTAGCTTCCCAAACTGGGGCAGAAAGAACAATGTTTCTTCAGGCGTAAAAATCCTTAGCATGGCTTCCTTCGGAAGGGAAGTAAAACCGGTGGTCCCGTGTCGTAGATTTACCACACGTAAAAGAACCTCAAGCCTGAGCAAAATTTTTCGTCTTTCACCTCAAATATAGAATGGGACGCTAAGGACCATAGTAGTTAAAGCTTCTCCATAAATAATTGTAGTGTGGTATAAAATACAAACTTTAAGTGGGTAAAAAAGGACAAAGTTCAATACGTTCTAAACCTTAGTCTATAGTTCTACGTGTTTATAGTATTCCACGAGGGTTGTCCCAGAAGTATCTGATCTAACAAAGAAAACACAAAATTTTGGGGGGAAAAACATATTTATTTCTCTACCTAGTCTCCTTTCAGCTCGATACACTTTCCCCAGTGATATTAAATAGCTTTGATACCCTGTTTATAGTGAGAACCGTCGAGTTCTGCAAAATAGCCATCAACTGCAAACTCCACCTCTTTATTGCTGGCAAATCTTTTACCACTAAGCCATTCCTTCAACCTTAACAATTCGAAATTTAGCTCACTGATTTTGACCATGGCGATAATGAATGTGTGAATTGGTGTATTGTCTTGATGAAACAGATCTTTCTTTTTCGCTAAATGCGGCCGTTTTTGCTTGATTTCAGCATTTAAACGCTGCAATAAGTTTGTATAATACTCGCCATTCATTGCTTTTCCTTTTTGAAGATAATCAATGAAGATTAACCCACTCGCATCCCGAAAAACTGACGCCATGATGCCTACAAATGGAACTGTCTTTGCCTTCTTTGGAGCCGATTCTCCCCTTTCAATCCACCGTTTTGACTGTTCCTTCGTCTCACGTGTGAAGTGATCGACTCACGTTTCATCCATGGTTATGAATCAACACAAAAACTCGGCTTTATTGCAGCTAAACATCACCAAACACTCGGCTGAAATATCCTCACGACCCTGCATAGTTCCATAATGCGTAAACGCGGCACCCATCTTGCGCACAGCTTTCTGATGTCTAAATTTTCAGTTAGTATGAGATATACAGGCACTTTTTGAAAGGCCTACAATATCTGCTAGCTTGCGCACTTTCAGACGGCGGTCATCCAATATCATTTTGTGCGTTTTTTTCACAATTTCTGGAGTGGTTACCTCATTTGGTCGACCACTGCGATATTCGTCTTGGCAGCTCGTACGGCCTCACTTAAACTCTGCCACCCAATATTTTACTGTTGTAAACGAAGGAGCAGGCTCCCCCAGAGTAGAATCTAACTCAGCTTTAATATTAGTTGGACTAAGACCTTTCAAATGAAAGTATTGTATGACATCATAACGATGACCAGTTTTATCCATGTTTACACATTTGCTGAGAGCGTTCACTATTGATGGCTGCCAAACAATTACTAAACAACGTAGCATCGTCAAACTTCAAACTTAATCTTTATAACGATTTAACCTTTATAGTCATTTGTTTGAAACAACAACCGCTATATATACGTCAGGTCGGATACTTCTGTGACTGCCTGTGTATGTTATAAAGCAGACATGGAGAAAACTAACTCGCATATGCTTGCAGGAAAAATAAACCACATGGTTCGAGCAAACAGATGCTGCCATATTTAACAGTAATACCAATTTGTAAATCCAAGCTTCCCCTAAGAGATGAGCTTGAGTTTGTTTCTATACTTTTTCTGTGAGGTGGTTGAAGATTGTAATACAAAAAGGCAGATGCAATACCACTTTTAAAATATTTGGGACTAGGAGTAGACCTAAGGAGATCTTTTGTGCCTAGGCCCCTATCGGGGTGCCCCCGAGAGGATACACAGGGCGGCTGGATCAGAAGAGACGACACAACAGGACAGAGGTTCCTAAATTTTACAGCTTGAAGCTCCCCGGTGGCAATTGGTGCAGCCTGCTTCCCTCTCGCCCTGCAGGCTTGCACATCCCACTTGGGGATCCGGAACTCGGCGACCGCCCCATTCCGAGGGACGAAATATTACCAGAGAGCATCCGTTTACTCTGCCATGTAACGCCGAGACTCTCTCCAACACTTACAACCCTGAAAGAACCAAGCGAATGGAAAGCTGGAATGAAATGAAGGGACATGAAATTTGGAGAATGTAATTAACCTTCCCGGGATTCGCCTAGCGACCAGGGAAAACACCCGAAAAAACCAATGGGTCAGGGTCAGCCGCCGGAATCAAACACGACCTCCCTAATGCAAGTCACATGTGGTACCGCCTATGCTATCTCGCTCGGTTTTAAAACATTTAAATAAGTGTGATAAAACAGTGCAACCAGTTTTTCTATGTTATAAGTAGATGTCCCAACGAAACTGCTTCCACAGTGGGGTGGTCTTTAGGGCTATATAAGGTCCCGCGTTGTGAAGGAAGATGATTCCTGGGGGAGGAGTCCTGGCCGTTTTTTCCTGATTGCTTCGCGGAACTGTGCCAAGGTCGCGCCGTATCAATCAGTGGTCACTGTGTGCCTCTTTCCAAAACCTCTACTAGTATGACATCCACGCTGTTCCAAAACACCGTGATCACCTTCCCGGCAGACGGCGTAACCTTAAACTTCTTTGTTTTTGGGGCGGAGGGGTGTTTCCACCGCTTATGCTAGGGGTGTAGTGGGTCCATGTTTTGTCACCCGTGACAATGTCGTGAAGAAAACTGTTCCCTTCCGTGGAGAACTGTTGTAAAAGCTGCAGATTTGACCCATGCGCTTCTCGTTGTGTTGGTTGGACATATTTCGTGAAACCCATCGGGAACAAACTTTCCAGTACTGCAGAATATCGTGAAGGCTTCCGAACGAACCGACATATGCCATAATATGATTCCCCTGTTGTCCTGAATCACAGGAACGCGTGCTGCGTCGGGCACTGCGATCCTCGTTGATGACGTTTTCTCCACCGGCCACAAACTTCGACACAATTGTGCGATATGGTGACGAGACACTACAGTGTCTCCGTAAACCTCTACCAGCTGTCGTGAATTCCAGCCGTGGTTACATGTTTTCGCCCACAGAAATCGAATAACGGAGCGGATTTCTTAGCGAGACCAGTTTTCCAAACGAGTCGCCATTTGTATTTACTTACAATTAGCGCTGTAGGTGGCTGATGGCTAAAACTCTGCACAGTTGCCTACCGCATGTATTACAATTGCCATACACCATTAGTTTATCTATAGCGGACGAACCTCCAGGAATAACGGCGTTGCAACCTTTGTGTTCACTTCTCGTACTTCTTTAATTATTTTAGACGAAACCTTATCAGTAACCATTACAGTAAAATATATGTTCGATTGTGTTTAAATTACGGAATGTCACCATATACGAGGGCTGATCAACAAAGACTGAGACTGATTTTTTTCACAGATGTTTATTACTCCAATTCAATGTTTACATGATCTTTTTCAAAGTAGTCCCCTCCTACTTCAGTGCACTTTTTATAGTGTCTCTGCCAGTCCTTGAACATGTGCTGCAGACCATTCTTTGTCAGGCCCTTGAGAATCGCCTCACTTTTCTTGAGCACTGATTCAGAGTTCTCAATTCGAATACCTCTAAGCTTTGCCTTTAGTGATGGGAATAAAAAAAGTGTCACAGGGTGCATGATCGGGGCTATAAGGTGGATGTGGTACACAGGTAATGTTGAATCGAGCCAGAAACTTCAGGACTTGATTTGCGACGTGAGGCCGTGCATTGTCATGATGAAGTCGCCACCCAGTCCGAGAAATCTCTGGTCGTTTCTTTGCATTGTGCTTCCTCAGTGTAGCCAATACTGACGTGTAGTATGCTGCTGTAACAGTACTGTGGGGGAAACTGCATGCTGGTAAATCATTCCATTACAGTAAAAAATGTGTTCACCATCACTTTCCCTGCAGATGGAACAACTTATGCCCTTTTTGGTGTTGGAGAACCTGGCGATTTCCACACTGTGCTGGCTTGTTTTCCTTCAGGATCATAATGATGCAGCCATGACTCATTACCGGTGATAATCGATTTAAAAAATGCATTACGTCCATTGTCTGGTATCGAAATGCACGTAGGGTCTACAAAATAAAGCATTACTACCAACCTACCAATACGAGAGTGCTGCCGCCTACCAACATTATACATAAAAACCCGCTCTTTTCAAATACTTATGTTACAGATACGAAACTATCACGGAAGCTACAGGAAAAAATCAGTCTCAGTCTTTGTTGATCTTCCCTCGTATAATAACACTGTGTTTCTTGATCCAAAACCACCTACACTTGAAAAAGTCTAAATTTCTTCACTTAAATAAAAACAACAACAACGTTTACTGTCGGGAAGGTTATAGAAGTCAGGTTTTCCTAACATATTACACTCTTTTGTGTTATAATCAGGATTTTTTCATTCGTTATCAGCAATAGCCGTAGACGCACAGCATTGCAGTTATAAGGGGTAAACATGAGGATTCATTTCACCATAAAACTCCTATAGAGCACTGTACAGGGTGGGAAAAGAGTCCTTTTACGTAACAGACCTCTAGTTAAGATTTACTTTGTATAACATTGTTACAAAGCTTCAAAAAACGTTCAGTGTGACCCCTCCATGTTCGATGCAAAGATTCATGCGTGGCCACATTCTTGTGTGCATCCGCTTCAGCATATCAGTCATACGAACTCCTTCTTTCGGTTGTTTGTTGTTTATGTATCGTCCTCTAGGAACGTCTTCTTTTACTATGCTGTTAACATGTAAGGGACTTTTCACTTACCTGTACAATAATTGTGGAAGATGCGAACAAAACCTCTCATTTCCACAAATATTAAACATTGCGTTTTTTATGGTTTCGATAGCTTTACAGAGGAAACAATCAGAATCTGTAACTGGTTTTGTTCAAAAGTGGTCACCTACACTACGTGATCAAAAGTATCCGGACACCTGGCTGAAAATGACGTACAAGTTCGTGGCGCTCTCCATCGGTAATACTGGAAGTCAATATAGTGTTGCCCACCCTTAACCTTGATGACAGCGTTCACTCTCGCAGGCATACTTTCAATCAGGTATTGGAAGGTTTCTTGGGCAATGGCAGACCATTCTTCACGGAGTACGGAACTGAGGAGAGGTATCGATGTAGGTCTGTGAGGCCTGGCACGAAGTCGGCGTTCCAAAACATCCCAAAGGTGTTCTACAGGATTCAAGTCAGGACTCTATGCAGGCCAGTCCATTACAGGGATGTTATTGTCCTGTAGCCACTCCACCACAGCCCGTGCAGTATGAACACATGCTCGATCGTGTTGAAAGATGCAATCGCCATCCCCGAATTGCTTTTAAACAGTGGGAAGCAAGAAGGTGCTTAAAATATCAATGTAGGTCTGCGCTGTGATCGTGCCACGCAAAACAACAAGGGATGCAAGTCCCCTCCAGGAACAACATGACCACACCATAACACCACCAATACAAACGCTGGCAGATGACGTTCACCGGGCATTCGCCATTCTCACAGCCTGTCATCGGATCGCCACGTTATGTGCCGTCATTCGTCACTCCACACATAGTTTTGCCACTGTTCAATCGTGTTATGTTGACGCTCCTTACACCAAGCGAGGCGTCATTTGGCATTTTCCTGCGTGATGTTTGGCTTATGAGCAGCCGCTTGACCATGGTTTCTCACCTCACGCCTAACTGTCGCAGTACTTGGAGTGGATCCTGATGCAGTTTGGAATTCCTGTGTGATGGTCTGGATAGATGTCTGCCTATTACTCTTTACGACCCTCTTCAAATGTCTGTGGTCTCTGTCAGTCAACTGATGAGGTCGCTTTTGTGCTGTACATGTCCCTTCACGTTTCCACTTCTATTACATCAGAAACAGTGGACCTAGGGATGTTTAGGAGTGTGGAAATCTCGCGTACAGACTTCTGACATAAATGACACCCAATCACCTGACCACGTTCGAAGTCCGTAAGTTCCACGGAGCGTCCCATTCTGCTGTTTCACGATGTCTAATAACTACTGAGGTCGCGGATAATGAGTACCAGATAGTAGGTGGCAGCACAATGCACCTAAGATGAAAGTCGTATGTTTGTGGGGGTGTCCGGACAGTTTTGATCACATAGTGTATATTGAGAAAAAGTGGTCTAAATAAGTATTTTCAATCAAAACCAGACAGTTCCATGCACAAAGTGATAATTCTCTATTTATTCGTTTTGTATAAAAACCGGACAATTCCGCACCGTGTGTTTTCATTTCCTTGTATTTGTAAGAAATTTATTTTCTTTCTGCGATTGTTATGTGGAGGCACTTAATGTTTTCTCGTTGATAAAATACTATCATCAGACCTCGCTGCTTTTACATGCGACTCCTTCAACATTAGATTCGATAAAGAAAACAAAAAGGATGACTCGGTTATTAATTGTATTTTAAATGTAAGCCCGTCAGTATCATAGAGTGTCATATCACCCATTATTCCACTTGTGCCCTTCCCATTCTTTATCATGCATTTAGGTTCTGCGGGTCTAAGAGTAGCATGTGCGGAGGGGAAATTAAATTAAATTCAGTTTTAATTATGGACACTCTTTAACTACTATGGTTCGTAGCGTCCCCTTCTATATTGGGCGTGAAAGACAAGACATTTCGCTCAGAGGCCTCTTTATCAGGCTTAAGGTTCTTTCTTCACCGGCGTAGCTTCCCCTCCTAAGGAAGCCATTCTAAGAATCTTTACGTCCTAAAAAATATATCGTCATGCGCCGGGTTTGAACCCGCGTCCTCCTGAAGTAGATCTTAGCATGGTAACCAGTACACCACGGAGGACGATAGGTGCGAAAGGGGACTGAACGCCTCAACCCACAAGATCATTTGTGCCTATGTCCCTGAGGGGGCTCCCCTGGGTGGGAGGAGTGAGATGAGCGGAGACAGGACGGCCGGACCAGGAGGCACAGCAAGACATAGGGCAGGGTCGCTACCTTTTACAGAATGAATCTCCCCGGAAGGCAACTGATGCAACCGGCTCCCCCCTTCAGGCTTGCACATCCCACTGGGGGGCCGGAACTCGGGTCATATGGCGACGGATCTGTTAGTGGATAACTCTTAGATCGATGTGTGGTAGTCAATTAGACTTTTAGGTGTCATCCCTGCAGCCATCTGCTTCGTCGTGTCCACAGAGACCCTAGCGCATAGCAGCTGGATATTCTGCTTCGTGCCGTGTAGATGGTGTGCCGTCCAGTCTAACTGCTTTCATAAGGTAGGCAGTTAGCCTTCTAGGTCTCATCCCTCTAACCGTACCATCTTGCTTCGTCACTAGTACACAGAGACCCTAGCGCATAGCAGCCGGATCTTCTGCTTCGTGTCGCCCAGATGCCATTAGGGTGCCGTCCTGTACCTGCTTTTATATAGAATGGTTGTCAGTTAACCTTCTAGATGTCATCCCAGTTACCATACTGTCTTGCTTCGTCACGTGTTCACAGAGACTTTAGTGCATAGTAACTGGATCTTCTGCTTCGTGCCGTGCAGATGGCATTAGTCCAGTGCCGTCCAGTCTAACTGCTTTCATATAGGTAGCCAGTTAGCTTTTTTGGTTTCATACCTGTTACCATGCCATCTTGCCTTGTCACGTGTCCACAGAGACCCTAGAGCGTAGCAGCCGGATCTTCTGTTTCGTGCCGTGCAGATGGCATTAGGATGCCGTCTAGTCTACCTGCTCTCGTATGGAAAGGCAGTTAGCCTTCTAGGTCTCTCATCCCTCTAACCGTACCACCTTGCTTCGTCGTGTGTCCACAGAGTCCATAGCGTATATCACTCGGATATTTTACTTCGTGCAGTTCAGATGGCATTAGCGTGCCGTCCAATCTACTTGCTGCTTTCATGCGAAAAGGCAGATAATTAGCCTTCTAGGTCTCATCCCTCTAACCGTACCATCTTGCTTCATCACGTGTCCACAGAGACCTTAGTGCATAGCAAATGTATCTTTTGCTTCGTGCCGTGCAGATTGCATTAGATGCCCGTCCAGTCTACCTGCCCTCATTGTCTGTGAATAGAAGGCACAGCATTTGCTATTACTACCTATTTTTCATTTTTACGTTTGTTTTAGACTTAAGGTGGAACTTTGGGTCGTGGTATTAAATATCTAAACCGTATTTACCAGGGCGACTGAGGAAAACCACGAAAAAAACTCGGTTTGATTGGTCGGCACAGGAGATTTGACCTCGGGACCTCCCAAATGCAAGTCACAGACATTACCGCCTGAGCTATCCCGCTCGGTTATAGGTGTTTCATATTGTAAAAATATTAATTTTGTTTAATACTCAGAAGTAAAATCCATGCACCTGCAATCAAATGTCGGACATTTCCATCTCTGTCAAACAACACCGGATATTTCTAAAACCTTTTTGCTTGTAAATTATAAACAACAAGGATGAAAAAAAATTATTACTTACATCATGACATCAAGGGATTTAACACGCGTTAAGCATAAAAATATGTCACTGTCGAGTAAAGCAAAGCCTTGTTATAGTTTTTGTAGTTCCTGGGGGAAAAAGATTATTTTGGAAATGAGAAATTCTCAATCCCTTCAATTATAGAACAGGGGTAGGTTAATATAATACAGTTAATTCGTGATTTAAGTTTAAAAATCTGATGTGTTACACTCACATGACTTTCTCTTCTCTTGTACAAACTATTTTTACAAACGCTTATTCTCCATATGCTTCATGTTAATCGAGATATCGAGATGTTAATCTTATTGCTAATTTTCTTGTAGATGCAAGGGGAATATAATAGACTTTAAGTGACAGTAAAATATTTTAAGAGCTGGTTTCTATGTGGCGCATTCCATTCTCTTTGCATGTCCAGTACCTAAAAGAATGACTACTGAATTTCCATTTGAAAAAATATGATGTGTTACATTCACATGACTTTCTCTACTCTTGTACAAACTATTTTTACAAACGCTTATTCTCCATCTACTTCATGTTAATCGAGATAAACATTTGCAGACTCTATCTTATTGCTAATTTTCTTGTAGATGTAAGGGGAATAAAGATTTACGAGGGCAATATAGAAATACAGTAGCCTTTAAGCACATACATATCTCTTAATAGCTGGTTGCTAGGTGCAGCACCATTCCCTTTGCCACAGATTAATACTCTTTGCACATCCAAGACAAAAAAATCTGATGTGTTACACTCACATGACTTTCTCTACTCTTGTACAATCTATTTTTACAAACGCCTATTCTCCATATGCTTCATGTTAATCGAGATATCGATATGTCAATCTTATTGGTAATTTTCATGTAGATGAAAGGGGAATATGGTAGCTTTTAAGCGATAGTCAAATATTTTAACGCTGGTTGCTATGCGGCGCATTCCATTCTCTTTGCAAGTCCAAGACATAAAAAAATGAATAACGAATTTGAGAAAAAGTATAAGTATTGGAAAATTTAAGGGAATAACAAGCAATATCTCGAAAACGGTTCACTCAACAAAAGAAATGTATATGACATAAGTTGTGTATTTTAAGGCGATCTACATTTTTTGTGTAGTAAAATTTTGTCTATCTCTTATGGTTTACCAGTTATGCAAAAGTCGTTCACAATGAAGAATACTTTTGGAGACATTCCCAGAAAATTCGAGATATACATTTCATTTCTCATGACATTATCTTAAACATATGATATTTTAATCAAAATCGTTAGAGCCATTTTTGAGAAAATTAAAATTTTCGAAAAATGTTCCATGTAAAGGGTAGTCTGGGGTGGGGGGATTTTCTTGAAAACCTTCGTGTCGCATCTCTGGAAGACACTGAACCTAAATATCAAGTTTGGTGTTTATCCGACTGTTCGTTTTTGAGTTATGCTGTTCACACACACACACAGACACACACACAGACACACACACACACACAGACACACAGACACACACACGGACATGTTTCCAAAAATGCTTTTTTTGGATTCAGGAGGTCTCAAAACATGTATTTCCGGTGAAATCTCGGTATCGAATTTTTGGGTGGAATGCAATACTTCCCCTACTTACTATACGTAGTAGAGAAAGTAAAAATGAATAACGAATTCCCATTTGAGAAAATTATTCAAAACTTTAAGGCAATAACAAGCAATATCTCAAAAATGGTTCACTCGACAAAATAAATGTATATGACATAAATTGTGTATTTTAACGCGATCTACATTTTTTGTGCAGTAAAATGTTGTCTATTTCTTATGGTTTACCAGTTATACAAAAGCCGTTCACAACGAAGAATACGTTTGGAGACATTCCCAGAATATTCGAGATATATATTTCATTTGTTATGAAAATATCTTAAACATATGATATTTTAATCAAAATCGTTAGAGCCATTTTTGAGAAAATTAAATTTTTCGAAAAATGTTGCATGTAAAGGGTAATCTGGGGTTGAAGGATTTTCTTGAAAACCTTTGTGTCGCATCTCTGGAAGATACTGAACCTAAATACCAAGTTTGGTGTATATCCGACTGTTCGTTTCTGAGTTATGCTGCTCACAGACACACACGGACATGTTTCCAAAAATGCTTTTTTTGGATTCAGGGGGCCTCAAAACTTGTATTTCCGGTGAAATCTCGGTATCGAATTTTTGGGTGGAATACAATACTTCCCCTACTTACTGTACGTAGTAGAGAAAGTAAAAAGGCTAACTGTACAACGTCGAATAAGCCCATTAGTATTTAATACAGTCCTGTGTTTGGTGCAATTATCCAGGGCCCGAAGACCTGTGGGAGGCTAGATATCTGGTCCTCTTGAATACAAGTAGCGTGCTGAAACGTTTGGAGGATGCTGGCAGAACCTTTTAGTTTTCCCAGTGCCACTCTTCCTTAAGTGTTTTTGCACATCTGGGATGCTAGCCACTCCCAACCTAACGCAATTCGAGTCTGAGTGAGCCGGAAGCTAACAGCCTCCCACACGGTTCTGATGTAGTGTTATGTGTAGTGCTCTCTCTGGATTTAATGACCGTTCAGTGTACGTCTTGGCTATAAACAAAAAGAAATCGGAGCGGTCCCCTGCATCCCTTACAAGACAAATGACTGTGGCTGGACAACAAGTAGTTAACTGCACGCGCCGTCCAGCTCTGGGATGCAGATCTCTGGTAGACATACCCTAAGTAGATTAGTTCTTGCGACTATCAGGAAGACATTAATTTATTGATCTTTTCAATCTTTTAAATTTCCAATTAGATTACACTAGTCTGCATGATATCGGATGACTGAAAACTAATACGTGATTCTGACTCACTTTTTATGCTGATTTCAGAACTGCTTTTAGTTTTTTTCTATCGCGTAGTTTTTTTCACAACTTCATTTCAAAAATAAGGAGATATAAAGATATTACTTCCGCCACTACACATAAAATTGGGCTTGATGAAGCAATTTGTAAGGGCTCTACCACAGGATGGACCCTGCTTCAAGTACCTTTACAAGTAATTTCCCTTCATTACACAAGACAAATTAAAGGCTGGAATTTTTGTTGGTCCTCAAATAAAGAAATTGATGAAGGATGAAGATTTTGAGAAGACAATGAATGAGTGAGAAATAGAAGCATGGACCGCCTTCCGATCAGTTACTGAAAACTTCTTAGGTAGTAAAAAAGATTCTAATTTCAAGGCCATTGTCGAAACAATGTTAGAAAACCTCAAGAAGATGGGTTTTAACATGAGTGTAAAGGTGCATTTTCTGCACTCACATATCGACTACTTTCCAGAAAATCTGGGACATTATAGTGAAGAGCAGGGTTAACGTTGTCACCAAGATATTAAGGAAATGGAGAGGAGATACCAGGGGAGAAGGAATGAAACTATGATGGCCGACTACTGTTGGGTGTTGAGGAGGGACAGTCATCTTCTAGGATCTGCAAGGAAGTCAAAGAAGAGAAAGTTTGAAAAAAATTAAATGAAACACTGGCTTTTTGTTTTGTTAAAATGTAGTCATGAAATAAATTAGGGGAGTTCTTGAGAGTGCTCTTAAAATGTTTCTTGGATAAAAACTTACATTGTGTGAAATGGTATTTGAATACTTTTCTACGCACATTAGTAAAATTGTCAAAACATTACTTATTTTGTGTAACCTGACGAGACAGAAAACAATGGAAGTTATTTCTGGAATCAGCATAAAACTTGATTCAAGAATTCTTACTTTTCAGAAATCATCTGACAAAAAGTTTGAAAATTCAGGCTAGTGTTATCAAAATACGTAATTGTTGGTATCCAAAAACCTAAAAGGTATTGTTCTTTTATTCATCCACCCATCCATCATATCCATCCAGCCACTAACCCAACCACCCACCTATTCATCTCTGTCAGGCTACCTTCCTGCCTAATATATAATATATATTTTACATATAATATATACAGGGTGGACCATTTAAGTTGAGAGTGTACAATATCTCCAAAACTAAGTGTTCTAGAAAGAAATGTCTTTAATAAAAGTTGCTTGATATTATGGACGAAAGTAAGCATACTCCTGGAAAGTGTAACCTATAGGCTATCCAGGCTTAGAATTAGCCTTCGCATTCAGGGGACAAGGTACTCTGAAATGGTCAAAATTTACATTTTTTGTTCTACGCACTAATAAAATCTGTATTATTTCCAGTTTCAGAAAATACTCACTTTTTGGAGGTTAAGAGGTTTTTAAGACATTTAAATGCTAGTATGCATTCCCTTAAAGCTGTCATGCTACGTCCCTTTTTAGAACATTTTTACTTTCTCTACTACGTATAGTAAGTAGGGGAAGTATTGTATTCCACCAAAAATTCGATACTAAGATTACACCGGAAATATATGTTTTGAGACCCCCTGAATCCAAAAAAAGCATTTTTGAAAACATGTCCGTGTGTGTGTCTGTGTGTATGTGTGTGTCTGTGTGTGTTGCTGTGTGTGTGTGTGTGTGTCTGTGAACAGCATAACTCAGAAACGAACAGTCGGATAAACACCAAACTTGGTATTTAGGCTCAGTATCTTCCAGAGATGCGACACGAAGGTTTGCAAGAAAATCCTCCCACCCCAGATTACACATTACATGGAACGTTTTTCAAAAAGTTTAATTTTCTCAAAAATAGCTCTAACGATCTCGATTAAAATATCATATGTTTAAGATATTTTCATGACAAATAAAATGTATATCTCGAATTTTATGGGAATGTCTCCAAAAGTATTCTTCATTGTGAACGACTTTTGCATAACTGGTCAACCATAAGAGATAGACAAAATTTTCCTGCACAAAAAATGTAGATCTCCCTAAAATACACAATTTATGTCATTGACATTTGTTTTTTTGAGTGAACCGTTTTCGAGAAACTGTTAGTTATTTCCTTAAATTTTCCAATGCCTATACTTTTTCTCAAATTCGTCATTCATTTATACCTTCTTTACTACATATAGTAAGTAGGGGAAGTGCTGTATTCCACCCAAAAATTAGATACCGAAATTTCACCGGAAATACATGTTTTGAGACCCCCTGAATCCAAAAAAAGCATTTTTGGAAACATGTCCGTGTGTGTGTGTCTGTGTGTTTGTGTGTGTCTGTGAACAGCATAGCTCAGAAACGAACAGTCGGATAAACACCAAAATTGGTATTTAAGGTCAGTATCTTCCTGATATTCGACACGAAGGTTTTCAAGAAAATCCCCTTACCCTAGATTACCCTATACATGGAACATTTTTCGGAAATTGTAATTTTCTGAAAAATAGCTCTAACAATTTTGATTAAAATATCATATGTTTAAGATACTTTCATGACAAATGAAATTTACATCTGGAATATTTCTGGGAATGTCTCAAAAAGTATTCTTCATTGTGAACGACTTTTGCATAACTGGTAAACCATAAGAGATAGACAAAATTTTTCTACACAAAAAATGTAGATCGCGTTAAAGTACACAATTTATATCATGTACATTTTTTTTGTTGAGTGAACACTTTTTGAGAAATTGCTTGTTCTTCATTTAAATTTCCCAATACTTATACTTTTTCTCAAAATCGTAATTAATTTTTTTGTCCTGGTAATGCCGAGAGAATGGAATACTCCACATAGCAACCAGCTCTTAAAATATTTTATTATCGCTTAAAGGCTAGCAATTCCCCTTGCATCTTCAAGAAAATTAGCAATAAAATTAACATCTCCATACCTCGATTAACATGAAGCATATGGAGAATAAGCCTTTGTAAAAATAGTCTGCACAAGACTAGAGAAAGTCATGTGACTGTAACACATCAGATTTTTGTATCTTTGTATCATGCCCAGCGAGCAGTTCAGCAATTAACAAAAGAGGCCTGGACCAAGAGAAGGCAATCAGAAAAGCTGAAGCAATCCAGGAATGAAGCTGCAAATGATTATAAGCCTGGAATGTACTGAAGCGTGTCAGAATTTTAATGTTGAAACTCTAAATTCAGTTTTCTCAAAACAACATTTTTAGATACTTATGTACCTTTTTCTCAGAAAGTATGAGAGGTAGAGAGCTGAAATTTTCAGTACATGTATACAACACACAGCTAAACGTTTTGAACCATGCTGAACCACAATCATAATTTTATAATGTATATTACTGATGTTAAACAACGTTAAAGTTTTCTAAATTTTTAGTTGTGTGACTTTGCACATAAGTTTTTTTCAATTTCTAGTCAACTGATATACATTAAATAATTGAGATTCAGAAGATAGCTGATTATACTAAGAACAAGCTTGAAAAAGTGTGATTCTGTATTGCAAGTAGTATCAGAGAAAGAGTTACATGAATTCACATGTTTTAAGAGTAAACTTTATTGTTTTTCTGCTGAATGAAATAATTTTTATGATCTCAATTACATAAATTATCAACGCAAACAACCACTTGAAATAACTTCCCAGATTCATAGAATAATTCATAAAAATTTCAGGAAAACCCTTTAGTGTCAATTTAACCCTTTTGAGGTGTAATTTCCATTTGTTCAGACTACCTTGTCCCCTTAGGCTCGTGTTTGTATCAGCTGCATGGAACAAATCAAACAAAAGCCACATGGACTCGTGTCTCAAGTTTATAATGCAATAGAACTGTGACTATTAGAATATTAATAATATTATAAACACCAAAATAAAAGTATACTTGAAATTAAAAGTATGAATAGTTATAATAAAACTCGTGTTAATCTGAATCTGAATAACTATCTCTTCGCAAATCTAAATCCAAAGTAGGATTCTTGTTGACAGAATTTAAGACTCTTTCTAACGGCATTTTCCTACGAGTAGAGCTTTTGGTAAAGTCGTCTGCCTTCCCTAATTCTGGCTTCTGTGCGTTTCTTTTCTTCTTTTGTGTTTGCGGTGTTATTTCACATATAACACTCCACTCGAAAAGACGGATATTATTTGGATTTACTTTAACAATGTTATTGACAACGACAGTTAGATTCTCCTGCATAAATTTGTTAAAAGAATTGAATTCTGTTTGTTTCTCGCTGCTTTTAAACAGTGAGGCAGTATTTCTAACACTTAAATAATTTCAGTCTAATTATATAACATGTAAATTCAATAACAGCCTGCCTTGAAGCAATATGTGTATGTAATAATTTGTAATATGTATGTAACAGTCATTGCATATGCTTGTATTATTGTATCCATGTGTAATAAAGTTATGTGAATATATTACGTAATTTAATAATGTAGGAGCTGTAAGAATAATAGGATAAAGGTTGCTAATAATGAGGTAACCTTGAGGCAATAATGAATTTGAAAGTTTAACAATACTACTTGTGATTCTTGGGAGCAATAATGTAATTTTAGTGACATTTTATAAAACAGCCAATCAACAACCATAAAAAGCTTTAGTTAAATGAAGGTTTTCTATTGGATTAGGAATAGCCAATCAGAGACTTGAAATACAGAAATTTACAAGTTTAGGCGGTTGAAATCAGTTCAGTTGCCTGCAGACAGTGTTACTAACCAGACGTAAAAAGTGTCCTCAAAAAATTTAATACGTATTCGTGTGAGACGAAAATGGTTTACGTGTTAAAAAGTGCAAGTAATTAATTAAAGCATCTCACAGCTCTATATCAGTGAAGTGTTATTTAAATCGTGTCAGGTATTAATACAAGGAGTGAAGTAAAATTATAATCTGTGTAAGCCTACATTCTTAGTCGCATCACAACCCTGCCAAGACATCCATGTCCCTAACAATAATACTGACGCAGCCGAGGCAAACATAAATATTAAATATTTAAAGAAACAGTTCAATTACAAGGTTAGTATTTTTAAACTTAGGGCGAAGGCTACCGGAAAGCGGGTACTATACGTGTGGTTGCAACTACTTCAGGTGTTCGGCTCCCCAACAGTTGAAATACGATACACCACCATAAAATTAACCTTCCTCAACAGATAACTTTCAGAATGCTTCGCTATTTCTCCTTTATTGCCACTTAACAAGCTAACAGCACTTGACGGGGTTCGATTTCGACAGCTTCTTCGACATCTGGAAATTACGGCAGCGCCGGCCCTTTCAAGGGGTAAACGCATTTTCCTTCATGGTTGCGCGCTGAGACCCACTGCCACCTTGGGTTAAGGTCGATGTCGAAGAATAAGACCCCTTCTTCAGTCTTTAGATCAGCGTTTTTAGAACTTCAGGCGCAATTCGGGGACTTTCATTTTATCTTTACCGATGGATGTTAGACTGATGCTGGAGTAGGGTGTGCCTTTGATTGTGGTGAAAATAGTTTTACCTTTCGTTTACTGGCACAATGTTCGATTTTTACCGCCGAACGTTTTAGCATTTATCAGTCTCTTTTATACATTCAGCACGACTTACGGCACTGTTTTAGTTGTTCAGACTCCCTGAGTGCTCTTCAAAGTATTAGCTCGCTGTACAGTTACCACCCGTTCGTACAGCGCATACATGACCTGCTCTACTCGCTTGGTTTCTCTGGCATCAGCGTCTCCTTCATGTGGAATCCAGATCATGTGGGCATCTCAGATAATGAGTCTCCCGACGCCGCTACCAGGTCGGCGATTTTATCACCCAGAAGTTTTACCTGTGTTGTTCCCTCGCCAGATTTGTTTATTCTTTTACGTCGCCGCATCCTCTCGCTTTGGAGCGATAAGTGGAAGGCCCTCCGGGGTGAAACGGCAACTATAGGCCGAGCCCGAGATATGTAATTATTAATAATTTGATTAATTAATTTTAGTCAGGTTAAATTATGCTATGTACAAATCTTTTTCTTTTACTGCCGGCATAGCTTAAGAAGGGTGATATAACGATATGTCTGTATTTAGGTTACTAATAATTGAGGAGTTATAAACTGTTTAGTGTAAATAATTTAAGCGCTATGTTAAAATACTGTCCACGACAAGATATGTTAACTGCAGGAAAAGTGTCTTCGAAGCAAAAAGTCTAGTTTTACGATGTCTCATTGATAGCAAACGTATTGTTCGTACAGCGAGGGCGTAGAGCTTTTGTTACTTTGTACGCTAATTCGCCGTGACCACAGTGAGGGAGAAAACAAGCTTAACGGTAAAATTAGGAAATTATGTTGAAATTGGACCAATGAGATACCTGTAAACTTATATGAAATAGTGAGACGCGTTGAGTGGCGCTAAAAATGCACCAATAGGAAATGAAGCAGCCCAAGAAGCCTCCGACTATAAATAGATACGCTAGGAACAAAATAGGGGCTAATTTCCTAAACTACAGGCAGGGAAATATGCTGCTGGATATTTGAGAGATCTCGCGCCAAAAGTGAATTAAGACAGTTTTCGCAACACACCTAAGAATCGCCACGCGTAAAGAGATCTACTAAATATATAAACTTCGCGTCATATCAGCGCTGTGTTTCAACAGCAGTGCACAGTGTTTTAACAGCGACAATATCAGTGTTGTGTACCACCAGAAGTAGCTAAATAAAAGAAACTGCAGTGTCATCTTTTAGTAACTAAAGTACGTCTATTTTCTCCTTTGCCACGCCCGAGATCTACGTTTCCTTTACCAAGGAAAAGTCCATGCTCTCACATATTCTAGAAATTACTTCAGCTAGCCGAGGATAAAAAAATGCAGGGAAGCAGCATACTTCGAACATCTGGAGTCAACGCGGAGGCTGCAGCCAGGTAAGCCGCGAGGAACGGCATTAAAAACCACAACAACATCGGAGAGGAGGAGATACTGCCGCAGGGGGAACAAGCTGCGGGAGGTTAAACCTCTTCCGTTAGTCTGGGGTACCTCTTCTCGTTCTTCTCGTCGGGAAGAGGTACTTTTAGCCCATATACGAATCGGACATTGCATTTTTAGTCATAGATACCTGCTTAGTGGTGACCCCGCACCAGTATGTGAGCAGTGTGATGCGCCCTTAACGGTGCGTCACATCTTAACAGAGGTTAAGTTTTAGCTCCATTGCGCGTTCGTGTGAGGCTGCCTGTTGGCATAGCCAACGTTTTGGCAAACGACGCGCATGCTGTAGAATGTGTTTTAGGTTTTATTAGTGACAGTGATTTTAATCTGCGCATTTGATGCGTTGAGCGTCCTTTAGCTTTGTAATTTTATTATATCTGTTTTATGGGTACCCTACTCCCCAGTGGACATATGGCGCTCATGTACCATGCGTTCTACACTTCTTGACACGCGGTTTTACTTTTTTATTGTTTTGTTTAACATGTTTTACTGTGGTGGTTTTAGCATTTGTGTGCGTTTTTTTCTTACTGTTCTTGACTTTGCGGATTTTTCCGTATTTTAGTTCTTGAATTTTATATTTTACACGTTGTAAGGGCGCTGATGACCTTTTATGTTTAGTGCCCTTAACCGCATATCATCATTATCATCATCAACAGCACTTGAGAAGCAGTCATGTTTGTCGTTCTAGTAGGCTGCTTGTCGTTAGTGTATGAATGCAGAAGGGGTAAGAGACACCGAACAGAAATAAACGCGTGCTTCTTTGGTTTTACTGTTCAAATTGTTTAAGTATGGTGTAAGGTACAAACAATATTTATGGAATGGGGATAGTAAAGCAAACAAAACTGTGGTAGGAAGGAAACCATATGCGGATGTGCAAATTGAAAAACTGCAATGTGTGAGACATGGGAAACAGGCTTAGAAAACTGAAAAAGGATCTCAGGGGTCAAAAGTAAGAGTGTTTCTGGAAAGGAAATAGACAACTTACAGCACTATTATGGCATGGCTATTAGGGGAAATGCAAATATACTGGAGTAGATGAGGCGTGATGTTTGGGCGATATTCTTTCTCAACCTGTCGACAAATGAAAAGCCACACCATGCACTATGTCCTCAAGGTAAGGACTCATGGTGCATTTAACAGAGCAATAGCTATTGGAGAAGAGTATGAACACAAACATTCACTGCCTTATTGTGTAGGTGAAGTAGTAAAACCCACATTTAGGGGCCTAGTTGACCCAGAAAGTAAATGTTTGCATGGCAAATCTCAAAATCCAAAGGAGTCCTTCAATAATGTAGTGTGGACTATAGTTCCTAAAACTGTCCTTGTAGAGTATGATACTTTACAAATAGGTGTTGGCATTTAAATACGGATACGCAGGTCGTGTGAAGGTGCTGCAAGCAGTGGGAATAGACCCTGGTTGGAATGCAATGACAATGTTTCACGATATTAACAATATAATAATAGCAAACACAAAAGTGAAGCAATAAACTAAATCCAAGGAGGCTAGATTGCTGCAGAGGAACCACAAGAGGTTCACGGAGGATGAGGACGATGATCCTGGACCAAAATATGGTTCTTGATTGTACTGAAGGTAGCATTTCACTTTTTACTTTCTCTACTATGTATATTAAGTAGGGCAAGTATTGTAGTCCACCCAAAAATTCCCTACCGAGATTACAACGGAAATACATGTTTTGACAACCCCTAATCCAAAAAAGAATTTTTGGAAACATGTCCGTGTGTGTGTCTCTGTGTGTGTCTGTGAACAGCATAACTCAGAAACGAACAGTCGGATAAACACCAAACTTGGTATTTAGGTTCAGTATCTTCCAGAGATGCGACACGAAGGTTTTCAAAAAATTCCCCCACCCCAGATTACCCATTTTCTCAAAAATGGCTCTAACAATTTTGTTTAAAATATCATTATTTAAGATACTTTCATTGCAAATAAAATGTATATCTCGAATTTTCTGGGAATGTCTCCAAAAGTATTCTTCATTGAGAACGACTTTTGCATAACTGGTAAACCATAAGAGATAGACAAAATGTTACTACACAAAAAATGTAGATCGCGTTAAAACACACAATTTATTTCATATTCATTTTTTTATGTCCTGGACATGCAAAGAGAATGGAATGCGCCACATAGCAACCAGCGTTAAAATATTTGACTATCGCTTATAACCTAGCATGTTCCCCTTGCACCTAAAAACAAAATTAGTGATAAGATTAACATCTCCATATCTCGATTAACATGAAGCATATGGAGGAAAAGCGTTTCTAAAAATAGTTTGTGCAAGAGTAGAGAAACTCATGTGAGTGTAACACATCAGATTTTTTGTTATTTTCTGCTAAGTTGGTTTTTACGATACATTGGTCACTATTTATCTGGAACTACTAGATCTAGAATAATGAAATTTTTACCGCTTGTTTACTCATTATCTAATAATTTACTGCCTTTTTCTTAACTCTAACAGGAAACTGAGAGTAGTAACTGTGTTTTTTCCAATAAAAAATGTAGCAAAATTTGGCAATCTAGAAACAAATATTTAAAAAAATCTGATTTGTTACACCCACATGACTTTCTCTACTCTTGTACAAACTATTTTTACAAACGCTTATTCTCCATATGCTTCATGTTATCTTATTGCTAATTTTCTTGTAGGTGCAAGGGGAATATGGCAGGTTATAAGCGATAGTCAAATATTTTAAGAGATGGTTGCTATGTGGAGTATTCGATTCTGTTTGTATTACCAGGACCACAGAAAATGAATAACGAATTTGAGAAAAAGTATAAGTATTGGAAAATTTGACGGAATAACAAGCAATATCTCGAAAATGGTTCACTCAACAAAAAAAATGTGTATAACATATATTGTGTATTTTAACGCGATCTACATCATTTTTGTGTAGTAAAATTTTGTCTATCTCTTATGGTTTACCAGTTATCCAAAAGTCCTTCACAATGAAGAATACTTTTGGAAATATTCCCATAAAATTCGAGCTATACATTGCATTTGTCATAAAAGTATCTTAAACATATGATATTTTAATCAAAATCGTTAGAGCCATTTTTGAGAAAATTAAAATTTTCAAAAAGTATTCCATGTAAAGGGTAATCTGAGGTGAGGGGGATTTTTTTGAAACCTTCGTGTCGCATCTCTGGAAGATACTGAACCTAAACACCAAGTTTGGTGTTTATCCGACTGTTCGTTTCTGAGTTATGCTGTTCACAGACAGACACACGGACATGTTTCCAAAAATGCTTTTTTTGGATTCAGGGGGTCTCAAAACATATATTTCCGGTGAAATCTCGGTATCGAATTTTTGGGTGGAATACAATACTTCCCCTACTTACTATACGTAGTAGAGAAGGTAAAAATAATTATTAAGGAATTAAGTTGCAATAAAAAGTTAGTAAATGGAGGAAGAGTGAAACTGTTAATGTGAAAATTTTCATTGCTCTGGAATTGGTGGTTCCCAAGAAAATGTGATTTAAAGTGAATAAAATTAGCATTGCGAGGATTGGCCTTACGACCTCCCCACTCGAAAACATCGATATTATCCGAATTTACCTTAACAATGCTATTCACAACTACAATTAGATTCTCCTGCATTAATTTGTAAAAAAACATTCAACACGGTTTGTTTCTCGCTGCTTTTAAACAGCTAACTTTTAAAATGCTTCACCATTTCTCCTTTATTGCCACTTACCAAGCTAACAGCACTTGAGAAGCGCTCGTTTGCCGTCATAGTAGACTGTTCGTCGTTATTGTATGAATATAGAAGAACTGAGAGACACCGAACAGAATTAAACCCAACCTTCATTAGTTTTACTGTTCAAATTATTTGCTTCATATCGATCAAAAGCTTCCACTATGTTTAATTAACTAACTTTTTGAAAATCCACAGACAATTGTGCGCAATTAAGGTACTTTGGTTTCCTGCGAACTGCGAACTGGTTAATGACGTCATGTTTTTACATCAGGTTTGGTTCTAAGAATGGAGCGATTATACTTTATTGTCCACTAGTTACTTTCTCTACTACGTATAGTAAGTAGGGGAAGTATTGTATTTCACCCAAAAATTCGATACCGAGATTTCACCGGACATAAATGTTTTGAGGTGCAATGAATCCAAAAAAAGCATTTTTGGAAACATGTCCGTGTGTGTGTCTGTGAACAGCATAACTCAGAAACGAACAGTCGGATAAACACCAAACTTGGTATTTAGGTTCAGTATCTTCCACAGATGCGACACGAAGGTTTTCAAGAAAAACCTCCCACCCCAGGTTACCCTTTACATGGAATATTTTTCGAAAATCTTAATTTTCTCAAAAACGGTTCTAACGATTTTGATTACAATATCATATGTTTAAGATATTTTCATGACAAATGAAATGTATATCTAGAAGTTTCTGGGAATGTCTCTAAAAGTATTCTTCATTGTGAATGACTTTTGCATAACTGGTAAACCATAAGAGATACACAAAAAATGTAGATCGCGGTAAAATACACAATTCGTCATATACATTTTTTTGTTGAGTGAACCAGTTTCGAGGTATTGCTTGTTATTCCCTTAAATTTTCCAATACTTATATACTTTTTCTCAAATTCGTTATTCGTTTTTTTATCTCCTGGACACACAAAGAGAATGGAATGCGCCACATAGCAACCAGGTCTTAAAACATTTGACTATCGCTTAAAACCTACGATATTCCCCTTGCATCTACAAGAAAATTAGCAATAACATTAACATCTCGATTAACATGAAGCATATGGAGAATAAGCGTCTATAAAAATAGTTTGTACAAGAGTAGAGAAAGTCATGTGAGTGTAACACATCAGATTTTTTTTACTTTCTCTACTAGGTATATTAAGTAGGGGAGGTATTGTTACATGCTGCGTAGAGTCCTAAGGGTTCACATGAAAACTTAAATTAATTTTTAGTACGTATACTCACTTGGTCGCGGAGGACCGAAACGTGGTGTGGAGGTTAAGAGGAAGGCGTGGGATTTTCACTGTATAAAATCCATAACACAATTCTACTTACGTATTCCTAGATTTATTTCCCGAACTTTTCTGGTTCTTACATTATTATATATGAAAGGTGAGGGGAGAGGTCCACCGATCTAAAAGCCTGCTTACACGCGCAATCCGCTTCTCTCGGAATACTCAGCAAGGCAGACACTACATACGCACCATTCGTGGCTAGCAAAAACTCCCAGCCAGGAGGGACGTCATCTCAGTCAACATCAAATTACGAAAACAAGAATATGTCTAGTAATGACAATGGAACCCCCCAAATACGCCATAGTATTGCATTTCACCCAAAAATTCAATACCAAGATTTCACCGGAAATATGTGTTTTGTGACATTTTTTCAAACATGTCTTGTCTGTCTATGAAGAACATAACTCAAAAACGAGGGGTCGCATAAATACAAAAATTGTTATTTGAGCTCAGTATCTTCCAATAATGCGACACGAAGATTTTCTAGAAAACCCCCCACCCTAGACTACTCCTTAAATGCAATACTTTTCGAAAACTTTGACTAACGATTTTGACGAAAATGCAACTTAATTACATGGCAAATAAAATGCATATCTTTAATTTTCTGAAAATAGCCTAGGAAGTCCTGTTCATTCGCAATGAATTTTGTCTAACTTGTAAACGTGAAGCTATAGAACAAAATCTGCACACAAAATATACACATCTCTTTAAAACATACAGTTTACTTTTAATAAAGTCGTCCTCCGTGGTGTAGTGGTTACCATGCTAGCCTCTAGTTCCAGAGGTCACGGGTTAGAGGGCGATTTATGGCTTCCTTCGGAAGGAAAGTAAAGCCGGTCGTCCCGTGTCGTAGATTTACGCACGTAAAAGAACCTTTATCTTTATAAAGAGACCTCTGAGAAAAATTACCAGTATTTTACGCCCAACATAGAATGGAACGCTAAGGACCACGGCAATTAAAGAGCGTCTATAAATAAAACTCAATGTTTATTTTTTTTATTTTACATACAATAAACTTTTTGTAGCATGGGCCGTTTCTGAGATATCCGTTATTAAATGTTGGAATTGTTCAATATTTCTCATTATTTTAGTCCAATAGATTTTCAGTTGTATCTCGTGATGTCATGGAAACAGTAAGGAATTTTAAGGCCAGCATATAGCGTCCAGTTCTTAAACCTTTGACTATCTCTTTTCCCTTTGTGAAAGTAGCTATTTTTGCAACGGTTTATTTGGATTAAATATAGTAGATGGAAAAATAAGCTTTAGTATTCATTGTTTATATAACCCCTAATAAAGATACAGGGTAGAGAAAGTCATGTGAAAGTATAACACCGTTTTTTCCACATTTCCCTCCTTGGCTATCATAGTCAGCTGCTGCAGACTGCCCAGAGCATTCTCTCCCTGCCGACGTATCTCTTTAGCTAGCTTCCTGTGGTCGCGGTGTCTTTTAATCGTGTCCTCTTCCTTATTTCTTGGTTCTAATTTCTATCTTTGTTATTGGGGCGGATCGAAAAGTAAACGCACAATAATGTTTTTCTGCGTTGGTATTGCAGCTGGAACGTTGCAATTTCATACAGAGCCTACAGAGAGTATTTGTTGTTTCATGTGCAGCTCTAGCGAGAGAAGTGTGAACTACGCAACAAAGATGGCGCGCATGTTACTGTTGTCCACGTGTGAAGAGCAGAAAGGTGTGGTTCGATATTTGTGGGCCAAAGGGTATAAACCGAGTGATATTCACAGGGACATGCGTGGCGTGTATGGGGATGATTGTATGGACCGTAGCAATGTCTCCAGGTAGTGTGCATTTTTCCTAGAGGGCCGCGTTAGCCTTAGTGATTCGCCACGCTCCGGGAGGCCGGTAACAGCTGCAACCCCGCAGAATGTCAGAGGCATTGAGGCGGCAATTTTGAACGAGTGGCATGTGTAACTGCGAACCTTATCGCAACAGTTCACATTTCCTGTGGTGCAGTGTACGATATTGTTCATGACATGTTGAAATTTCGTAAAGTTAGTGCTCGTCGGATGCAAAGATCCCCACAGACCACCACAAAGGCCAGCGAATGATGACGAGCTTGGATGACCTAACGCGGTATACCGCAGAAGGGCATGACTTTCTGAAAGGAATCGTCACTGGTATTGAGTCGTGGGTATACCACTGCACACCCGAAACCAAGCAGACAAGTATGGAGTGGAAACATGCTGGTTCCCCAGTGAAGAAAATATTCAGTGACTCAATTTGCTAGGAAAGTGCTTGTGACGGTGTTGTATTGGTGGACTTTGCTGAACACGGAATGCTGCAGCCTACATGAAAGCTTTGGTGAAGCTGCGTCGTGCCTTTTGTGACAAACTCCACAACATGAATGTTGACGATGTCAAAATTCTTCATGACAATGCTCGCCCCATGTTGCTCTTACTGCTCGTCAGAAAATCACCTAATTTGGTAGGGTGGTGCTCCAGCTTCCACCATACAGTCCGGACTTTCATCTGTGTGGTCCCATGAAGGAACTACTGACCGGTCAATACTTTGCGACAGAAGCAGAAGTGAAACCAGCACTCCGCAGATGGCTATACTCCAAGGAAACGGACTTCTACGAACAGGGGACATTGAAACTGGTATCACGATGGGAGAAATGTGTTGAGAAACTTGGTGACTATGTCGAAAAGTAGGTAATAGGTGTAAGTTCATTTGTGATTTTTTTTCGTATAGTAAGTAGGGGAAGTATTGTATTCCACTCAAAAATTCGATACGGAGATTTCACCGGAAATATATGTTTTGAGAGCACCTGAATCCAACAAAAAGCATTTTTGGAAACATGTCCGAGTGTGGGTGGCTGTGTATGTCTGTGTGTGTGATGTATGTGTATATGTGTGTGTGTCTGTGTACAGCATAACTCAAAAACGAACAGTCGGATAAACACCAAACTTGGTATTTAGGTTCAGTATCTTCCAGGGATACGACACTACGGTTTTCAAGAAAATCCCCTACCCCAGATTACCCTTTACATTGAATTTTTTTCGAAAATTTTAATTTTCTCAAAAATGGCTCTAACGATTTTGGGTAAAATAGTAAATGTTTAAGATACTTTCATGACAAACAAAATGTATATCTTGAATTTTCTGGGAATGTCTCCAAAAGTATTCTTCATTGTGAACGACTTTTGCTTAACTGGTAAACCGTAAGCGATAGGGAAAATTTTACTACACAAAAAATATAGATCGCGTTAAAATACACAATTTATGTCATATACATTCTTGTTGTTGATTCAACCATTTTCGAGATATTGCTTGTTATCGCCTTGAATTTTTCAGTACTTATTTTCTCAAATGGGAATTTGTTATTCATTTTTTTGTCTTGGATATGCAAAGAGTATTACTCTGTGGCAAAGAGAATCGTACTGCACATAGCAACCAGCTATTAAGAGATGTGCGTGTGCTTATATTGCCCTTGCAAATACAAAACAAGGGGAACATAGTACGCCTTAAGCGATAACCAAATATTTTTAGAACTGGTCGCTATGTGTAAAATGTAATTATCTCTGCATGTCAAAAGATGCATGTTTCTGTAAAATGTTTATCTCGATTAAAATCAAATAGATGGAGAAATAAGCGTTTGTAAAAATAATTTGTACAAGAGTGGAGAAAGTCATGTGAGTGTAACACATCAGATTTTTTGTTTTAACTATTAAACTTTTTTGTAAAAAAATTATTATGCGTTTCTTTTCGATCCACCCTCGTACCTAAGGCTTTCCTTTGGCAGATATCTCGTTTGACTCTCCCTTTTATCTCCATGTGTACGTTTACGAAATCCTCTAACAAAGAATGAGTTTTAAAAGAAAACTAAGGGAAGCAGATACCATGCACTGTTTTGTGCACACAAGATGCACCTTGACCCAAATGAAGATCTTTAAACTTGCTATGTGTGATAGGAAACTTAAGGCATAGGAACAAAGCCAACTACTGAAACACAAATAAATAAGTCAAGATGTTGGAATTAGTTTGAAGAATAGATCATTTGCGCGCACAAACGAGGTTTATCTACTACTGTATACATTAGGATATCTGGTCTGAGGTTAACAGTAGCCTTTGTCCTCGATGCGTTGCGACTGGTGGAAAGCTAAAGTTAATTCGACAGAAAATCTACTTCAGACACAAAAGTACTGCTGGTTTGAAAATACGAGGGCAGAAGAATTAGTTCATGAATTTGACGAGAGATAGCGATCTAATCACAGGTATCTTGTTTGCACCCATGTCTTACATCTATTCTGGACATAATCGCAGAAATTTGTCGTCATTTTTTTCTTAGAACATTGTTGAGAGCGGCTAAAATAAGTAGATGTGTGTTGCTTCGTTGAAAATGGCGTAAAGTGAATTTCGTGTTTTGATAAAGCACCACCTTTTGCGTGGTAAGACGGTAAAGGAAACAGAAGAAAAGCTGAACAAGTATTATGGAGACTGTGTTCCATCACATGGCATGATTCACAAGTGGTTCACAGAATTTCGATGTGGCCGTTCGAGCACAAGAGGCCGGTTGAGGTCACAACAGAAGAAATGCTGAACAAAGTTCACTATATTGTGTTAGAAGACTGCCGAGTGAAAATTCGTGAGAAAGCCAAGACCGTAAACATCTCGAGTGAACGGATGTATAACATTCTGCACGAAGTTTTGGGTATGAGAAAGGTTCTCTTTCACCAGGATAATGTACCCGCACACAATTCAGCCATTGCCAGCGCAAAATTTGTGGATTGGGCTACGAACTGCTACCTCACCCACCATATTCTCCAGATTTGGGTCCGAGTGACTTCTTCCTCTTCGCAAACCTAAACATTGGGCTCGCTGGGAAGATATTCACATCCAGTAAACACATCATGGCAGAAAAAACCTCATAATTTGCAGACTTAGAAAACTCATATTGTTTGGAAGGGTTAAAAAATTGGAGAAACTTTGGACAACGTGTATTGAATTGAAAGGAAACTCCGTTGAGAATTAGAATTGATTTTTAGGAAACAATTGTTATTTTCCTTAAAACGTTACTCACTTATCAATCCACCCTCGTATATACATTTCATGTATACTCGCCGAGGGAGATGGCTTCGCGGTACCGTGTGAAGATCGCATTCTGGGGATCCGGGTTTGTTTCCTGGAGGACGCCCACTCTTGTCATAGATTTTTCGTGGTTTACCCTGGTTGGCACATACGAATTCTGAAGTGATGTATTCAAGCATGGTTCTCTTCTTGCCCCATTTTTTTTCATTTCCCTTTTGTATAACAGGTTGACTCCAGGGCTGTAGTACGGTCGGTGTCCGGCAAATGACATAGATGATTGCGCTTAGGAATTGTTTCCCCGGTCCGACCGGAGGGACGTTTTCGACGGTGCTCAAGCCTGAAACGTCCATTTGCGCCGGCTTCGTTCTGAAATCCGTGTCTCCTGCGATTGACTCACCTGATCTGTTCCTCCCGGGGGCGTATGCCCTTGAGGTCGCAGCGCACTAGTATAGTCCATGTATACAACACTTCCTTCAATATTTCTACTCGAGGAAATAGTGGATCCAGTTTTAATATCCACTTGGTTATATCTTCACCGTATCTCCAAATTCAATCTCTGCCATGTGATTGACGGAGTGAATCAGACGCATTCCATAATAGCAATTTATGGTATGAGAGATTAAAATGACAACACTGAAATAAAAAAAGAATCTGATGTGTTACACTCACATGACTTTCTCTGCTCTTGTACAAACTATTTTTACAAACCCTTATTCTCTATATCCTTCATGTTAATCGAGATATCGAGATGTTAATCTTATTGCTAATTTGCTTGTAGATGCAAGAGAAATTGGTAGTCTTTAAGCGATAGTGAAATATTTTAAGAGCTGGGTGCTATGTGGAGTATTCCATTCTCTTTGCATTATCAGGACCAGATTTTCTCTACTCTTGTACAAACTATTTTTACAAACTCTTATTCTCCATCTATTTCACATTAATCCAGATAAACCTTTCCAGAAACGAACTTTTGACATGCAAAGAGAATTAAATTTTACACATAGCGACCAGTTCTAAAAATATTTGACTATCGCTTAAGGCGTACTATGTTCCCCTTGTTTTGTAATTGCAAGGGAAATATAGGAATACAGTAGCCTTTAAGCATCGACATATATCTTAATAGCTGGTTGCTAGGTGCAGCACCATTCTCTTTTCCACAGATTAATACTCTTTGCATATCCAAGACAAAAAAAATGAATAATGAATTCCCATTTGAGAAAATAAGTATTGAAAAATTTAAGGGAATAACAAGCAATATCTTGAAAATGGTTCACTCAACAAAAGGAAATGTATTTGACATAAATTGTGTGTTTTAACACGATCTACATTTTTGTGTAGTAAAAGTTTGTCCATCTCTTATGGTTTACCAGTTATGCAAAAGTCGTTCACAATGTAGAACACTTTTGGAGATATTCCCAGAAAATTCTAAATATATATTTCATTTGTCATGAATGTATCTTAAATATATGATATTTTTAACAAAATCGCTAAAACCATTTTTGAGATAATTAAAATTTTCGAAAAATGTTCCATGTAAAGGCTAATCTGGGGTGGAGGGATTTTCTTGAAAACCTTTGTGTCGCATCTCTGGAAGATACTGAACCTAAATATCAAGTTTAGTGTTTATCCGACTGTTCGTCTCTGAGTTATGCTGTTCACAGGCAGACACACACAGACATGTTTCCAAAAATACTTTTTTTGGATTCAGGATTCCTCAAAACATATATTTCCGATGAAATCTCGGTATCGAATTTTTGGGTGGAATACAATACTTCCCCTACTTACTATACATAGTAGAGAAAGTAAAAAATCTAACACCTAAGGCTTGCTGAGTGTATTAATGTTTACGAAACTTTAAATATATTTGTTAGACAGCATGGTCTAAAAGTAGAACTTCTAACACAGAACATACGAGCTAAAAGCTTTAGATTATCTCACTAATGCGATATCTCCAGTGTGACTAACTTTGGTTTCAAGTACAATCACATGGCAGTTACCCTTTGTATTTGCACATGTTTAATAACTCGACTTGGTTTGATTATGTTTTACTTTTCATTTACTTTTTACATGATTTATTTTTCATGCGCTCACATTATCTGTTCACAATACAAATCGTCATACCTGAATTTATCGCGATTTTGTAGAGTGAACCTATAGCTATATTGGATGCTTTCTTTGATCTAAAACGCTATTCTTTTATCTAAGCTGCATAAAGGTTAAATGGAGGAAATTATGAATTCAGAAGAAACTGAAATGGAACTGAAATTACAGAAGCAGCAGAAAGAATAACACTAGAAGTACTTGCCCAAAAAATCCAGAAGTCAATATGATATATCATTTAATAGCTTCATTGGCTGCTGTAAGGCAAAACATGGTGAAAATAATTTCACTGAAAATGACTGCTAGCGAATCAACTAAAATCTGACATGTGGCATTTTTAACGCCATTTCTCTTGTTTCGTTCTAAACACGATCTATGTTAGCTTCAGTAATCAATATAATACGAGAGTCGTCCAATAAGTAAGTTTTCCCTATTTTATAAAAAACATTACACATAATTTATCATGTTGATTTAATCTTATTTATATTGTATAACCCTTCCGTTACTTTTGTACATAGTCAGCATGTTTCTCCAAGCATTTTTGGGGACGTGATACCAGTTTTCCAAGCCAGTGTTTTACCAGGTCGGGTCCTGTGCTCGCAACCAGCTGTTCACTGATTTGACTTCATTATTGGTGTAAAAAGTGCTTACTTTTGAGTGGGAGGAACATGTGGTGAATAGCTGGTTACGAGCACAGGACCCGACTTCTGGTTCACTTCTGATTCATCTTCGTCACGGTGTTAAAGTGCTTACCTCCATGATGACCTTTGAGTCAGGGGAACATGTGTAAATCACCTGGGGCAAGCTCCGGTGAATATAGAGGATGCGAGAAAACTTCCCAGTTGAATCTTCTGAGCTCCGCCTGGGTCAAGATTCAACTTGGAAGTTTTCTCGTATCCTCCGTATTCACCGGAGCTTACCTCAAGTGATTTCCACATGTTCCTGTAACTCAAAGGTAAGCACTTTTAACACCGATGATGGAGTCAAATCAGTGAATAGCTGGTTGCGAGCACAGGACCCAACCTGCTACAAATGGCTTGGAAGAATTTATCATGTCCCCAAAAATGCTTAGAAAAACATGTTGACTGTGTAGAAAAGTAACAGAAGGATTGTATAATATCAATAAAATTAACTCAACATGATGAATTCTGTGTAATGTTTTTTTTTTATAAAATAGGGAATCTTGTTTATTTGACGCCCTTAGTATAATTGACATTCTACAAATTCCAGCGGTGTCTAAAAAAATAGTATATGCCACACGTGTTAAAATTTGTTTTATTTTGCTTGTAGAATTGCATAACGAAGGCCTTTTTGTAAACATTTCTACTCGCAAAATGAAACCCTAGTTTTAACCTTGCTATCACAATCTACTATTAACCACGGAGATTTTGGTTATGCGCCTGGAGGATATGGCAAACATTTATGCTTCCTTGTGTTTCTACGTCTTTTGCTACCACCTAGCGGACATCCAGGGTACTCCGTACTGCCTGCCTCGCCCGATCAGTTCTTGATTTAAACGCAGAGCTCTCCTTGCCTAATCGTTTCTCGAGGGCTTTCGAAATGCCGCAAACGCTTTGAGGTGTCTCAATAATGTTTTCAGAGCTGTACAACTAAATAAAGAACTAAAAACACATTAAAGAGTAACCTCGGAGAGAAGATATAGTAATAACTTAGACATAAGAACTGCTTTCTAAAAACTTACAATGACATTGTTGGTTTAAGTGCTGGTAGAGGGATGGCTCAGGCGGTAATGTCTGTGGTCCACATTGGGGAGGTAATGGGTTCGATTCCCGTGGTCGACCTTCCTGGGACATAGGATTTTTCGGGTTTTCCCCGGATCACTAGGAACATGCTGGAAAGATTCACTACATCCCCGAATTTCCTGACCGTCCATTTCATCTCAACTCTAATTCTACTTCACCTATCATCTCCTTTTGTTTCAGGGCTAAAGTCGGCGGGAGCCTCGGCGCTGCATGGCAGGGGAAAAGCATGCTCTATGTAAAACTTTGTCCCATGAAATGGGGACGGTCTCAGAGTCCCGGTACCCCTTAGTGCAGTGGGATGTGCAAAATTGTAGTGGTCAGGGGGACCGGTTGCATCAGCTGCCACCCGGGAAGTTTCAATCTGTAAAAGTCTGATGTGTTACACTCACATGACTTTCTCTACTCTTGTGCAAGCTATGTTTACAAACGCTTATTCTCCATATGCTTCATGTTAATCGAGATGTTAATCTTATTGCTAATTTTCTTGTAGATGCAAGGGGAATATGGTAGGCTTTAAGCGATAGTCAAATATTTTAAGAGCTGGTTGCTATGTGGAGTATTCAATTCTCTTTGTATGTCCAGGACAAAAAAAAATGAATAACGAATTCCCATTTGAGAAAAAATATAAGTATCGGAAAAGTTAAGGGAATAACAAGCAATATCTCGAAAATGGTTCACTCAACAACAAAAAAATGTATATGACAAATTGTGAATTTTAACGCGATCTACATTTTTTGTGTAGTACAATTTTGTTTATCTCTTATGGTTTACCAGTTATGCAAAAGTCGTTCACAATGAAGAATACTTTTGGAGACGTTCCCAGAAAATTCAAGATATACGTTTTATTTGTCATGAAAATATCTTAAACATATGATATTTTAATCAAAAATGTTACAGCCATTTTTGAGAAAATTAAAATTTTCGAAAAATGTTCCATGTAAAGGGTAATATGGGGTGGGGGGATTTTCTTGAAAATCTCTGGAAGATACTGAACCTAAATACCAATTTTGGTGTTTATCCGACTGTTCGTTTCTGAGTTATGCTGTTCACAGACACACACACACACACACACGGACATGTTTCCAAAAATGCTTTTTCTGGATTCAGGGGATCTCAAAACATATATTTCCGGTAAAATCTCGGTATCGAATTTTTGGGTGGAACACAACACTTCCCCTACTTACTATACGTAGTAGAGAAAGTAAAAAGGTAGGGATCCTCACCTCTGCCGTGTTGTGCTGCCCTGGGGGTGCCCAGTTAGGAACTTAGGTGTGGTACTAATTGTGCGTGGTTAAAACTGTGAAAGGTTAAAATTGGATGTTTACAGGAGTTAATCGCAGTGATATTACTGAATTATATTACACCCTCCGTGATTGCTGGCCCCAGTAGCCGTAGTCGCTGGAGCGTATAGCTTCGGCGCTTCGTCAAGCTGAGAGTCGCGGGTATGTGTAACAGTTGTTGTTGTATAACCAGTAAAATAAACCGAAAGAAACTCAAGAGAACTTAAAAATGCTAATAAAAGTTCCTTTAAATACCAGGTATATTTTTATTGTCTCGGGTGAGAGATGGCTCCGTGATAACGTTTACAGATTTAAACCCCCCTCCGACCTGTGGGCTTACACATACCTTAGGGGACCCGGAGACCGACTCCACTCCGGTGGACAGAGGTTTACTGAGAGCAAATCTTTACCCTGCCATGCACACATGGAGATCTCCCGCCGACGTTCCTACTACCCTGAGAGAGACCAAGCAGATGAAAGGTGAAGAGAAATGAGAATTGAGTTGAAATGGAGACACAAGAAATTCGGGGGATGTAATGATCCTTCCCATAAATCGCTTACCGACCCGGGGAAACCCAAAATAAAACCACTGATCAGGAAGGTGGACCACGCATGACCTCGTCGTCCTCCGTGGTGTAGTGGTTACCATACTAGCCTCCCAAGGTCGTGGGTTCAAACCAGGCGGAGGGCGATGGATTTTTTTCGGGCGTAAAAATCCTTAGCATGGTTTCCTTCGGAAGGGAAGTAAAGCCGGTGGTCGTAGATTTATGACACGTAAAATAACCTCAAGCATGATAAAAGAGGCCTCTGAGCAAAATTACCAAGCTGTTATGCCCAGGACCACAGCAGATAAAGAGCTCCATAATTAAAACTCAATTCAATTTAATTTAATTTACCCATGACCTCCCGACTGCCGGTCACAAACGTTACGGCCTGAGCATCTCTCACGGTTTGATGTGTTACATTCACATGAATATCTCAACACAGCCTTTTACAAACTATTTTTATTAAAGCTAATTCTTGTATCTACTTCTTGATAATCCAGATAAACTTTCATTACACATTTATTTATAGGCATAAGAAGGGCATAGTAGGCTAAAGCGATAGCCAGGTTTTTAAACAACGGATAGTTATATGGTTGGTTTAAAGTTCCATGCTCTTTCTATGACCACCAGATAAAACGAATAGCGATTTGCCAGTTATAAAATTCACGTTTTTTAAAATTCAAACCAATAACAAAGAATATCTTGGAAATGGTTAATGCCACGGAAATTTTATTTGATATAAATTCTGTGGTTTAAGATGGTCTACATTGTTCGAGTAGTAGACTTGTCTATTTCTTACGGTTATACAAAAAATTTCCTAATTAAGAAGCTTTCACAAGCTATTCCCAGAAAATTCAAGATATATATTTTATTTGATATGCACGTATAGTAGCCTTATTTTAGTTAAAGTCGTTGGGAGGTTCACATTTGGGAGGTCCGAAGTTCGATTCCTTCGTTGAGCCAATCTGAGCATGGGTTGTTCGTGGTTTATCTGATCTGCGGCGAATGCTGGGGTGGTTTCTTTTCTACTACGAATTTCCGTTCCTTCATTTCTTATCATTTCGATTCCCCTTTCATGTTTCAGAGTGGGCTTAGGGGCTCTGCAGTTTTGGTCGGTGTCTGACAGATAGCGCAGATTCATGCGCGTTGGAAAGTTCTTTACGAGTTTCCAAATCGCGGACCTTTCTGAATGCCTCCTCGGTTCTACCAGAGGGAAGCCTTTTCTGAGCAATGCCGGTGTGACCGTGTCATCAAGTTTGGAATCGTTAGGGACCCTACGCATTTCTGTCGGCCGGCCTAGAGCCCTTTGCTGTTCCTTCACCTCATTCGTTTCTCCTGGGGGTAGTAAGTGCAAAGGATCCGCTTTGAGTCGAGGTGCGATGTGTACCTTCCGTTCCCTGGTTACACCTCATTTACCTTTAGTACCAAAGGAGAGGAAGTGTTGCATTCCACTCAAAAATTACACCCAAGTGTTTGAATTATGGTGTTCACAGTGAAGGGGGGCAAACCCCCCACACACACACAAAATATCAAACAATAATTTAATTAGCAAGAAAGATGTTAGAATATTTAGCAGCCAAGATATGTACAAAGCTGATTCTAACTTAGATAAGTAAGGGACGGGTAAGTTAGCTAATTCCAAGTAAAACCACCCTTCACCAAGCTAATGAGCAAGGAACTTGAAGGAATAACTAGAAATAAAAACAGACAGATACAGAAAGGAAAGAGACAGAGATATTTAATATCCTTCCGGACGCGTCACTTGTACGCGTGTGCGAAAAGTTTTGGATCAGAATATTTTCATACATAATACGGTTACGCGATCTGAGGACCAATTAGAAATGTCGTTACATTCTAAGGAGCGAAGGTGAGCGTCACTAAATTTGGGTATAAAAAGGGGAAAGAAATCCCCAGATTTTCACTCTCTTATAGAATCTCGTTGACACACAGTGATACTCTCTGGACGACGGATGCACGTGTGTGCATATGGTTGGGAAGCGTGTGAAGTTAGATTAGGCTTCTAATTATTATGGTAGGAAATGTTACAGATGGGAAAAGTTAGCCGCCCATAAATATTTTATTGATAATAAATCACATTTAAGCGAAATGCAGTGCATTTTAATTTGCCTCACCTACGAAAACACTGATACCAGCGAAATTAGTTAGATAGGTAATTTATTAGTAATGGAGAAACCATCAGCCACTGAGCAGAGGTAGCCGGAGGCAGAACACTGCAGCAAACGGCATCAACCAAAGGACCAACGATTTCCAGCTACAAAAGACGCCCAACGTTTTCCAGCTACAACAGACACACACACACACACACACACACACACACACACACGGACCTTCTTCTAAAAAGTTTCCTTTTAGATTCAGGGGGCTTCAAAACATGTATTTCAGGTAAAATCTCGGTATCGAATTTTTAGTAGAATGCAATATCCTCTCTACCTACTATGTACATGGTAGAGAAAATAAAAACCAAGGTCGGACAAGTGCCAAACTTAGTATTTAAGCTCAATACCTTCCAAGGTTGCCACACGAAGATCTCCAAGAAAATCCTCCCACCTCAAAGATGAAAAGATATTGTGGCGTATTAGTGGGTATTGTTATACCAGACACATTATTGCGTCGCGTTGTCGACAGTATTATTGCGGTGATTTATTATTTCTTTCGGCTGAACCAGCCTTCGGCGCCGACCACTTCAGAGAGAGTAGGCTCGATTCGAATCTCTGGCTGGTATGCCGCCAACACTGCGTGCCTAGCCACGGTTGCAGAGGGAAGATAGAGACTTAGCGTTACTTCTTTGTGTGTTAGCGTGACTTTTTGAGTAAGTGTGTAAGGAGTAGGTTGTGTATGTGAGGCATCTCCCCTCAATCCTTTATTCCCTGTGTGTAATGTAGGGCCACTAATTGTTTTTCTAATAATTCACAGGTCATGTGTGTGATGTGAAATTTGTGTATTTTGTTTAAAAAACCTCACGCTTTCATCGAAATGTAGACACTACGAACCTGGTGCTCTCGCCGTTTGTAGCTACGCTCCCCTATGTGCGTGGTAACCTTTTCGGCCTTCATCCCAACAGGTAACAATATAAGTTATTACAAAAGCAGTAGATAACTTTGAAGGCCTATGAAACAAAAACTAGGTGTGATATCAACATAAATTTTGCAGTGTTATGTTGGGAAACTCTGGAAGATTCCATTGGTAGTTTTGTAGTTGGTAATCTTGTAAGACATTGTTGTTGAACATGCAAAAATGGCGAATCCTACGGAAAAAGCATATTATGTGCTAGAACTTGATAAAATAACTTATGTAACTGTTGCCCAACGACATTTCAGAACATGTTTACAGAAACCACCATCGACTACACAATCGATCTTTGATTAACACAGAAAGTTTAAGACAACAGGCTGTGTGTGCAAAAGAAGGAGCCGGGGAAAACCACGCGTATCAGAAGAGGATATTGAACGTGTACGTAGTGTTTTCGCAAGAAGTCTACAGAAATCGGCAACAAGTGCCAGCTTGGAGTTACAAATTCCACAAGCATCTGTATGGAAAATTTTGCAGTTCTTGCAGCAGCTACATGAAGGCGATAAAGTCAAACGTCAAGATCTCTGCATAGAAATGTTGCGACGTAATGAAGAAGACAATGGCCTCAGTGAACGAATGGTGTTCAGTGATGAGTTAACTTTCCACTTGAGTGGAAAAGTGAATAAACATAATGTTCGAATATGAGGAACTAAAAACCCAACATTTGCGGGACTCTCCCAAAATTAATCCCGCACCAAGGTGCATGGCCCCTTCTTTCTTGCATAAAAAACAGTAACAGGACATACATGTCTCGATATGTTACAGCTTAGGTTGATGCCCCAACTGTATGAGGAAATGGAAAGGGAAACCTTTATCCACCAACAAGATGGAGCACCGCCTCGCTGACAAACAGATGTTGACTTCTTGGATGAAATTCTACCACAGCGTTGGATTGGCCGTGTCACAGAACAATAGCTCTTTGCTACGTTGGCCACCAAGGAGTCCCGATCTCAAGCCGTGTAACTTTTTCCTTTGGGGATTTCTTAAAGACAGAGTTTTGTTCCTCCACTTCCAAGCGATTTAGATGACATGAAGGAAGGTATCAGAAGAACCGTGGCAAGCGTCGATGGAGATATGTTACATCGGGTTTGAGATGAACTTGATTATCGTCTTGATGTGTGCCCTGTGACGCAAGGATCACACATTGAACATTTGTGAGTTCACAAACTAAACTTTTAAGCCCTCCTGTACACGATAGCGCAGATTCATTATATCATTAACAGTTATAGATTTATAGCACATTGGAAGTATCTATTTCCATTGTAATAACCCTGTATAATATTAAAGACATATACATGACAAATAAAATGCCTATCTTGAGTTTTCAGGCAATAGCTATGAAGTCCACTTCAGTTGGAAGAAATTTTGTATAACTTTCTATAACTGGTAAACGTTAAGCGATAGACGAAAACGTACTACACAAAAAGTGTAGATCTCTTTAACATACACGATTTATTTCAAATAAGTTTTTGTGGTATAAGCCATTTCTGAGATATCCATTATTAAAGGTTCGAATTGTTCATTTCTTGGTCATTCTATAAAGTCCATTCAACATTCAGGTGTTTCTCGCGATGCCATGGAAACAGTGTGGAATTTTAAGGCAGTGTAAAGCGTCCAGTTCTTGAATATTTGACTGTCGCTGTTCTCTGTATCTATAACGAAATGTGTAATGTAGCTATTTCTGCAAAGGTTTACTTGAATTAAAATGTAGTAGATGTAAAAAAATCTGCTGTACTACACTCACATGACTTTCTCTACTCTTGTACAAACTATTTTTACAAAGTCTTATTCTCCATCTATTTCATATTAATCGAGATAAACATTTGCAGAAACGATCCTTTGACATGCAAAGAGAATTACATTTTACAGATAGTGACCAGTTCTAAAAATATTTAACTATCGCTTAAGGCCATGTTCCCCTTGTTTGGTTTTGCAAGGGCAATATAAGTACAGACATATCTCTTAATAGCTGGTTTCTAGGTGAAGCACCATTCTCTTTGCCACAGATTAATACTCTTTGCATATCCAAGACAAAAAATGAATAACGAATTCTCATTTGAGAAAATAAGTATTGAAAAATTGAAGGGAATAACAAGCAATATCTCTAAAATGGTTCACTAAACAAAACAAATGTATATGACATAAATTGTGTATTTTAACGCGATCTAAATTTTTTGCGTAGTAAAATTTTGTCTATCTCTTATGGTTTACCAGTTATGCAAAAGTCGTTCACAATGAGGAATAATATTGGAGACATTCCCAGAAAATTCGAGATATACATTTCATTTGTCATGAAAATATCTTAAACATATGATATTTTAATCAAAATCGTTAGAGCCATTTTTGAGAAAATTAAAATTTTCGAAAAATGTTCCATGTAAAGGGTAATTTGGGGTGGGGGGATTTGCTTGAAAACCTTTCTGTTGCATCTCTGGAAGATACTGAACATAAATACCAAGTTTGGTGTTTATCCGAGTTTTTGTTTTTGAGTTATGTTGTTCACAGGCAGACAAACACAAACAGACACACACGGACATGTTTCCAAAAATGCTTTTTATGGATTCAGAGGGTCTCAAAACATATATTTCCGGTGAAATCTCGGTATCAAATTTTTGGGTGGAATACAATACTTCCCCTACTTACGTACTATACGTAGTAGAGAAAGTAATAAGGTTTAGTAGGAATAGTTTGTATACACACTACTAAATGATACAGGGTAGAGAAGGCAAAGTGAATGCATTACATCACATTTTTTGTGGAGTTAAGTATTTCCAGGACATTGTTTGTAAATAGTTTGAATTATCAGATATTTACACTTTTCTCAACTAGAAAGTCATTATGCCCCCTGGTGTTGAAGGCGAACGGAATTTCAAAGCACAGAGACACGTTTTTCAAAAATTAGACTTTGCTTTACCTAATGTATGCGACAACGAAATATGTAAATGTGAAAGGAAAGTTTATGTGGATTAACGAGTAGTAGATGGAATAATAAACTGTCTCAGCGAATCAATGGCTCGGGGGCAACGGAATAGCAAATACAGACGGATAGCATAGAGTCTCTGGGGATTCGGCCCCTACCTGGAAGTTACCTCCAGCATATAGAGTCCCTGTGCACTCAGTCGTTTCCTGTATTAATAATACTACAGGGTGATTTATGAAGAACTGATACACTTCTTTCTTTAATTATTCTGTTCCAAATTCACCCAATGACCCAATTTAGTACCAAATTAATCAGAATGTTCTGGATTTTCGATTGCCTGTCACTAGATGCGCAGATGTTCATGTTTTATTCATAATTTTTAGTTTTATAGTCGACAACTGTTTATGAGATTTTGTTCTAGTCAGCGTGAAAATGGAGTACACAGCAAATGAACGATTCTTCCTTGTAAAGCAATACTGGATTACGAATTCAATTACAGCTACTCAAAGGGCATACCAGAGAGAATCTGGTGTCCGGAATCCTCCCCAAAGAAACACAATACCAGGACTGGTAAACAAATTGGAAACAATTGGATCTCTGGTGAGTGAAAAAGACAAAACTCGTTCATATAGGCTTTCCACGGTTATTGACGTAAGAGCACGACTGGATCACTCACCCATAAAATTATTAAGACGTTTGTCGCAGGAGACAGGGTACAGCTACTCAATGTGTCAGACAGCCGTGAAAAGTGCAGGCCTAAAGTCGTATAGGATTACGGTTGTCCATCAGTTACTGGAACCAGATAGGGATAAACGACTGAATTATTGTCCTTGGTTTCAGGCGTTCATTGTGCAAAATCCTGCCATATTGTCCATCACATGGTTCAAAGATGAAACATGGTTCCTTTTATCCGGCTATCCACCTATGCACCCAGTTAAAATCAGAGTTTGGTGTGCAATATCCGCACAGAGAATAATGGGACCAATTTTTTTTAAACAAAATGAGCACTGCAGGGTACCGACGGATTTTCATGGAGTTTTCTGAGCAACTAGACTATGTAGAGGTGAGTCAAGGCTATTTTCGGCAGGACGCCACTACATGTCATATATCAAATGAATCCATGGCACTAATTGCAAGTTTCTTTGACGATAGGATAATTTCCAAGAACTTGTGGCCACTGAGATCTCCGGATTTGACATCGCCGGACTTCTTTCTATAGGGTTACTTGAAAGACAGGGTTTATGCCACACGTCCCTAGACAATGGACGATCTGAAGCACTACATTACTCAGGAGATTCAAGCTATGGACAACAGAGACCTCCAACGAGTGGCCAGTAACATGGAACGACGTGTTGAGTTGTGCCTTATGCAGGATGGAAGACATTTTCAACATTTTCTATAGAGGTAAATAATCTCCTCTGTATTTCAGGCGCAGATGTTGCCGCTAGTATAACTCGTTTTGAAACCATTAAAGAAACAAATGTGTCAGTTCTTCATAAATCTTCCTATATATTTATTAGCAGCTTATAAGTCTTTCCTGCTTCACAGGGTGGTCCCGAGTCGCCGTCCAGTTCTTGAAGTTATACACTAAACAAAAATGGTGCGCCTGTAAGGTTGGTTGCATGTTACAGGGGTTTAAGGGATATACAAGTAATACCGTTGTAAGATACGAATTGTGGCTCTTTAAGGTTAGCGGTGTGTGTTCAAAAGGACTAAAGAAAATATATTCATCGAATTCAATTAATCTGGTGCTAAAGACAGTGCAAATGGTTTGTGTTCCTTGATACAGCGGATGCATTTGTCGTTGGACCTTTCGTTTCCTACTCTCTCTGCACTTGATATTCAAGAGTACAAGAGGACCAGCGCTTTTATACCCGAAAGGAATATTCTGGAAACGTATTCGTCTAGACTAATAAGATAATATTTCTCGAAAGGTCTACAAATAGGGGCATAATTAGTATATTTGTTTGTATTAGAGACGTAAAAACCTACAGACGGGAGCGGAATTAGAACTCGGAAACTCTTTTATTAAAAACCCGCCGCCTTAACCACTCGTACACAAAGCACAGCTGCGAATATGTAGGTTAATGCAGGTAACAGATGATCTTCAGATTTCTAATACACAATGGACGAACGTATTATTATTATTATTGATTATGAACGTTACGTCTTACCATAAAAACAATTAATAATGGATACAGTATGTCGGTTAGTCGAAGTAACCATCAAAGTTAAATGTTAGTAGAGCAAACACACTGCCTCGTACCCGGTGACAGTGTTAGAGGTAGACAGTAAAGGTATTTTAACAGCTCTCATATTGCCATGTGGGTTGCCTATTCGATCAAAGTGAACGGCGATTCGAAACCACCCTTACTATTTTCAATGTTGTCACGGTTAAAATAATGGATGGGATAAAGGATTTCGAAGGGAGAGGCGCTCCCACAAAGTTGTCTCGTTAAAATGGGGATGGGTAGGGGTTAGAAGGGATTGAGTGTCACTAAATGTCACAACTAACTATAGAGGTAGCTCAAAGGATGCAAGGATGCGACTAGCCCCAACATGTGGCAGGAGACCTGTGCGTATACGGACACATGCTACTTCTAACTTAGGGGTTTGCACTCGATCCAGAGAGATTCACTGAACACAGAAGGAAACCCAGGATGGGGAAGGTCTTTAAAGTTTCCTATACTCTGCAGTACTTGCTAAGGAAAGGGACGCAAATATGGCCAAGAGCAGTCTTGAACAATTACATGGTTGCCCCACACTTCTCTAAAAATATAATTTATTATAAAGTATGACACGAGGCTGGAAAGGAATTTACAAACAATTGAATGAAGAACTACCTTACCTGTCGGGGAGGATGATGATGCATGACGCTCGTTGATTATCAAATTTTAAAATAACACTTTGGAATAAACTGTTGCTCAAGATTCAGACCAACGTAGGCTCCCGCTACAAGATGATCCAAAATCGCCCATGAGGTATAGAACCAGGAGTTTATACACAAAACCTGGCTAGACGCACCACTACATCATTATTCAGTTGAATGTCCTGGCTGAAACTCAGCTATTTGTCGGGCAATGGCTCGGGGTTGAATGCCATCTGACGCAGCGACTTCCGTGTCTCACCGCTCGACTACCCTATGGTAGCTTTAAGTTTCAGTTTTAACAATTTAGAATTATATTATCAAAAACCATACACTGATATTAAAATAATGTTAAATCAACCGTGACAACATTAATTCACCCTTCTACAAACTAATCCTACAAAAATTTCTTGTTCTACCTACTTCTTGTTAAAATACATTTTCATTATGCATTTATATATTTCGTTATACATATAAAAAGGATATAGCAGCTAAAGCGATAGTCAGATTTTTCTATCCATTACATTCTAAACCAGATAAACACTTGCAGAAATAGCTACATTACAATTTTGTTATAGATACAACGAGGAACAGCGATAGTCAAATGTTTAAAAACTGGTACTATATGCTGGCCTTAAAATTCTATACTGTTTCCATGACATCGCGAGAAACAAGCGAAATTTGGTGTGACTTAAAAAGAATGACAAAGTATTGAACAAATCGAACCATTAATAAGGGATATCTCGGAAATGGCTGATGCTACAAAAATTATTTGATAAATTATGTGGTTTAAGAGATCTACGCTTTTTGTGTGTCACGTTTTCGTTTATCGCTAAACGTTCACCAGTTATAGAGGATTTCACAGGTTATTTCCCCCAAAAAATCAGAATATGCGTTTTATTTGTCATGCAAATATATTAACTATATGGTATTTTAATTAAAATCATTAGCCGTTTTTAGTAAATAAATAAATTCGAAAAGTGTTCCGTACAAAGCGTAGTTTTGTGTAGTGGATTTTCTTGAAAATATTTGTGTCGCATCTTTGCAAGATACTGAACTTAAATACGAAGTTTGTGTTTATCTGGCTTTTCGTTTTTGAATTATGGGTTTACAAAACACAGACACACACACCGCCCTTTCTCTAAATTCATTGTATTTAGGGGCCTCAAGCATGTATTTCCCCTGGAATATCGGTATCAATAGTAGCAGGTAGTGTATCACTATTCTAGTGTTAAAGTCATATTGATTTTCAAAAAAGGAAAACAGAATGAATGCAAACATTACCCAGACATGTCTGTTTAATACAATGCGCAAGATTAAAAACATCAGATGAAGTAAGCCTCATTCAAAATAATAGTGGATTTAGAATTCGCAGAACGTGTATAGTCTTCACACTATAAGAAATTATAGAGAAACGCAGGGACTATAACTATGAAACCCACTTGCGTTTCATTGACCTTATAAGAGCGTTCGATAATATTATAGTACCTCTAATGTTCTTCATATTACAGAATAGGGGCTATCCATTGCACATAATGAAAGTTACTCAAAGTTTATATGTCAATCTAAACATAGTAAGTTAGAATGGCAAACTACACAAAAAATTTCTGATGTGCTGCATTTGTATGACCTTCTCCACACTCTTCTATAATATATTCTTACTATACAAACTACATAGAGTAAGTAGGGGAAGTATTTGTATTTCACCCAAAAATTCCACATCGAGATTTCGCCGGAAATGCACGTTTTGAGGTCACTTGAATCCAAAAAGGTATTTTTAAAATAGCTCCATGTGTTTCGGTGTGCCTGTGAACAGTATAACTAAGAAACGAAAAGTCGCATAAATACAAAACCTGGTACTTAGGTTCAGTATCCTCCAAAGATGTGACGCTAGCATTTTCAAGAAAATACTCCCCAACCCATACTACCGTTTACATGGAAGATTTTTTTAATTTTTTTTGTTTTATAAAAAGTATCTAAAATTTCTGAAATGCCAAATTATATTTTAAATATTTACATGTGAAATAAAATGTATATCTTGAAGTTTCTGAAATTAGCCTGAGAAGTCCATTTGGAAGAAATTTTGTGTAATCCTGTTAAACTGGTAAACATTAAACGATATAGAAAACTTACTACACAAGAACTGTAGATCCTCTTAAACTATACAATTTATTTTCAATACGCTTTTTTGTGGCATGAGTCGTTTCTAAAATATACATTATTAAATGTTCGAATTGTTCATTTCTTGATGATTTTCTTATACTCCTGTAAACATTCGGTTGTTTTATCACGATTGCATGGAATTTTAAGGCCAGCATATAGCGTTCAGTTCTTAAACATTTGGCTATCGCTGTTCTCTTTGTTTTTATAACGAAATGTGAAATGTAAGTATTTATGCTCAGACTTATTTTCATTGAAATGTAGTAGATAAAAAACTGATGTGTTTCACTCACATGACTTTCTCTACCCTTACACAAACTATTTTTACAAACGCTTATTCTTCATATGCTTCTCAAGATATCGAGATGTTAACCTTATTGCTAATTTTCTTGTAGGTGCAAGGGGAATTGGTAGACTTTAAGCGATAGTCAAATATTTTAAGAGCTTGTTGCTATGTGGAGTATTCCATTTTCTCTGCATTACCAGGACAAAAAAAAATATGATGTGTTACAGTCACACGCCTTTCTCTACTCTTGTACAAACTATTTTTACAAACGCTTATTCTCCATCTATTTTATATTAATCGAGATAAACATTTGCAGAAACAATCTTTTAGACATGCAAAGAGAACTACATTTTACACATAGCGACCAGTTCTAAAAATATTTGACAATCGCTTAAGGCGTACTATGTTCCCCTTGTTTTGTATTTGCAAGGGCAATATAGAAATAGAGTAGCCTTTAAGCATAGATATATATCTTAATAGCTGGTTGCTAGGTGCAGCACCATTCTCTTTGCCACAGATTAATACTCCTTGCATATCCAAGACAAAAAAAATGAACAACGAATTCCCATTTGAGAAAAAGTATAAGTATTGGAAAATTTAAGGGAATAACAAGCAATATCTCGAAAATGGTTCACTCAGCAAAAAAAAATGTATATGACATAAAATGTGTACTTTAACGCGATCTACATTTTTTCGTAGTAAAATTTTGTCTATCTCTTATGGTTTACCAGTTATGCAAAAGTCGTTCACAATGAAGAATACTTTTGGAGACACTCCCAGAAAATTCAAGATATATATTTTATTTGTCATGAAAATATATTAAACATATGATACTTTAATCAAAATCGCTGGAGCCATTTTTGAGAAAATCAAACCTTTTGAAAAATCTCTTATGTAAAGGGTAATATGGGGTGGGGAGATTTTCTTGTAAACCTTTGTGTCGCATCTCTGGAAGATACTGAACCTAAATACCAATTTTGGTGTTTAGCCGACTGTTCGTTTCTGAGTTATGCTGTTCATAGACAGATACACAGACACACACACGGACATGTTTCCAAAAATGTTTTTTTTTATTCAGAGTCTCAAAACATGTATTTCCGGTGAAATCTCGGTATCGAATTTTTGGGTGGAATACAATACTTCCCCTACTTACTATACGTAGTAGAGAAAATAAAAATAACGTTTAGTAAGAATTAATGAGCAATAGAGTGTAGAGAAGGTCATGTGAATAAAACGCACAGAATTATTTAACCTGAGATGAACGGGACCCGGACTACTTGTCTGTCCCCTACCTAAGTGTTGAAAGCGCGTTCTAATGGACGAAATTTAGCAACAACTCGTACTCTGTCCAAGAACAACCCTTAGCGTTTCAAAGACTCTGCTTCCTCTTTGTATTTAGATCTTTCATGTTACCTCTTGTAAAGTTGGATCTTGTGTACAAGACCAGCAAAGGGTATTCTTTGTCTTTGATAAAACACGTACGTTTCTTTAACCTCGATATATGGTATTTTGTACTGTGAACTATTTAGTTAATGAGATTGCTGACAGGTGGTGGTTTACCTGGACTGTCTGTCTGTGTTATAGGCTTCAGAAGGACCACAACAATGTCTAAGAGAATGGTCTTGCTTCACCTGACAGATGTTTTAGAAAGCTGTTTTAAGAGCTAGTTGGGAACAGAGCTTTTATTAATTAAATGTTCTTCCACACATGCCATGTGCAGGATAAGGTTAGAAACGTACAATCATATGACTGAAAAATTCAATACCATAGTTGGGATTTTAACCACGGATCTTCCGGTTTTCGTTCCGTTGCTCTAACCAACCAACCACCATGGCAATATGCCCCACCTTTCTCGCGACTCAATGGTTAGAGCAACCGGACGGAACCCGGAAACCTTATGGTTCAAATCTGGGTGATTGCACTGAATTTTTCAGTCGTCTGATTCTACCTTTCCAACAGAGCTTTTATTAAATATGTCGCTGTTTACTTCCCTAACCGTACCTCTCTGCGATTTAGCTGAATGAAGTGCTAAAGTTACTCGTTTCCAGGCCAATGCTGCTATATGGCATCATTATGTATATTTGTTAGAAGTTGGAAAAAAGTTCTCCTGCAAGGGTTAACTTTCAGTAGTTCTTTATCTTTATCATATATACTTGTTTAATGTTTTATACGAGTCAAAGCATGTGTTCAGTGCCAACAACATTCACACATGTGAATCGCCGTCTATTTTACGTGCGCCCACCCCATCCATTACTGCACACTAAGCAACACCGCAACAAGGGCTCGAAATCCTGGTTAGTGATTTTTATTGCTGAGCCACAAATTCAAGATTAAGGCAAGCTCTGGGGTACAAGCCTCCAACATAAACATCAGGTTTCAGAAGCCGGTTTCCACCTGAAAATTAATTGGGCTGGGAAGGATTAAGAACTAACTTTATGAAACAGGGGAAGAAAATATCCTAGCAAACCAGTAAGGAGTTGGAATATTCAGACGAAAGGGCCTTCAGTAATTGGATCACTGCAAGTAGGCCACAGTAGGCAGTTTTTTGCTTCCAACGTGACACCTTGGAGGAAGAGATGAAGAGACCCGAAAGGCGACCATATCCGGTCGACGATATACCTAGCAAGCAGGGGTCCCTATCGATTCAAACGTAGTACTAATCCAAACACCGGCTAGCTCTGTCTAAGCCACTCGCAACCCGGAGGTACCGTGATAGATGAGACAGCTCCCCGTCAAACGTCAGGGAGATATCTTTCCATATCGCAAATTCCACCGCCCTACCGCAACACAAAAACCGCCGTCGGCTTGTCCAACCAAAATGAAACAGATGAGAGGATGGAAGATAATATAGAGGGAGGAGAAACTTGTAGTAGAAGGGGAACTACCCCAGCATTTGCCTACCGACCTGATGAAACCATGGTTAGAATGACTTGTCCGGGACTTCCTAAAAGCGTTGCCTCTCTCTCGATCCTCGCGATCATGAGGTGTGACCTGCTTACTCAGTGGCAGGATGAATCAGAAATTTACTCCTGAAGGTTAAAAATCTGTTGTATAATATTCATATGGCTTTCTCTAAGCACTAATCCATAAACCAGATTTACAAAACCAATCCAGAGGAATCGTTGCAGAAATAGTGTCATTACACATTTTATTGTAAGTGCAAGAGAGAAACAGTAAGATGAAGTGTTAGTCAAATGTTTAAAACATCAGTGACTATTTCTTGCCTTTGAAATTCCTAATGCTTTGAGTGACCAAGAGAAAAAATTCTGATGTGTTACACTCACATGACTTTCTCTACTCTTGTACAAACTATTTTACAAACGCTTATTCTCCATATGCTTCATGTAAATCGAGATATCGAGATGTCAACCTAATTTTCTTGTAGTTGCAAGAGGAATTGGTAGGCTTTAAGCGACAGATACACTTTTCCCAGCGATGTTCAATAGCTTCGATACCCTATTTATAGTGAGAACCGTCGAGTTCTGCAAAATAGCCATCAACTGCAAACTCCACCTCCTAATTCTTAGCAAATCTGTTACAAGCAAGCCACTTCTTCAACTTTGGAAACAGAAAATAATCAGAGTGGGCTAAATCTGGCGAATAGGATGCATGAGAAGCAATTCGAACCTTTAACTCATCGATTTTGGCCACGGCGATAATGGATGTGTGAACTGGTGCATTATCCTGAAGAAACAGAACTTTCTTTTTCGCTAAATGTCGGCGTTTTCGCTTGATTTCATCTTTCAAATGCTGCAATAAGCGTACATAATACTCCCCATTGATTGCTTTTCCTTTTTGAAGATAATCAATGAAAATTATTCCACGCGCATCTCCAAAAACTGACGCCATGGGCTTGCCTGCAGATGTAACTGTCTTCGTCTTCTTTGGAGCCAATTCTCCCCTTTCAATCCACTGTTTTGACTTTTCTTCGTCTCAGGTGCGAAGTGATGGACCCACTTTTCATCCATGTTTATGAATAGACGCAAAACCTCGGTTTTATTGCAGCGAAACATCGCCAAACACTCGACTGAAACATCCTCACGACGCTGCTTTTGTTCCATTTTGAGTAAACGCGGCGCTTATCCTGCGCACAGCTTTCTCATGTCTAAATTTTGCGATGTACAACACTTTTTGAAATACCTACTATGTCTGCTAGCTCGCGTGCTTTCAATCGACGATCATCCAATACCATTTTGTGGATTTTCTTCACAATTTCTGGCGTGGTCACCTCATTTGGTCGACCACTGCGATATTGGTCTTGGCAGCTCGTACCGCTTCGCTTAAACTCTGCCACCCAATATTTTACTGTTGTAAATGAAGGAGCAGACTCCCCCAGAGTAGAATCTAGCTCAGCTTTAATATTAGTTGGACTAAGTTCTTTCAAATGAAAGTATTGTATCACATAACATGACCAGTTTCATCCATGTTTACAATTTCGCTTCAAACTTAAGCTTTATAAGGTTGGTGCTTTCTACCATAGTCATTTGTTTGAAACAACCATTACCTCTAGTCAGGTCGGGTACTTCGGGACTGTCCTCGTATAACTGTTTCGGCGGGAGTCCATGGTGTAGCGGCCGGCGCGCGTGGACCCGTGCGTGGCCGCAGTGTGGAAGAAAAGTACTTTATTTTTATGCAAGTATAATGTATAAAAGCATTAGTTCATTATTTCATACACTACCTTCATGTGTCCTAGAAATGTGGTACTGCAGTGTGGTATTACTTCGCTGAACAGCAAAATCGCTTGTTCGTGTAATGGAATAGAAATGAAATATTTCCTGAGCGTTAGGAACTCTTTATTTTATTTTCATAGTAATATTTTAATAGCAGTATTGTAATGCCATAGTCAGTAATATCATATTTCACTATTTTGTTCCATCTTTCTCATAATCCAAGGTCTAAGAAATGCCACATTCGCGTTCACCCCTGGTTTACGTTCCTTGCCGCAACCTTGGGCCCAGGATATGATGCCAGCTAGTGTACCGTTGACTACAAGAGGCCCTCCAGAGTCTCCTTGGCAGGAATCTTTACCACTCTTATAAGCAGATGCACACAGCATGTCTCGCGTTATTTTATGGAAAGGGTATTGGAACTGACAGATGATAGGGTTCATGATGAACACCTTAGCTTTGACTAGAACATCAGAGCCGCTGCCATTGATTGCGACCATGCCCCATCCAGTAATCGTAGCAATTGATCCAGGTGTTGGAGATTTCCTTGCTAGAGGAATTGGCTTCACACGTTTTTCTTTGCTCCTCATGAAAGGCTCTCTTACCTGTAAATAAAACTGATTTTAATGCACACTCCCTCACAGTAATGGAGTATTTAAAATCTAAGGACTAACAGAATTGTTTCATAAAGGCAGACACTGTGAGAAATTTCAGAAAAAAATACATATACTCACTTAATTCTGCACTTTGTATAATATTTGCAAATAAGACATTAGAACATAACTACAGCTGTTGCTGTATAGTAAGTAGGGGAAGTATTGTATTCCACCCAAAAAATCGATACCGAGATTTCACCGGAAATATATGTTTTGAGATCCCCTGAATTCGTCTGTGTGTCTGTGAACAGCATAACTCAGAAACGAACAGTCGGATAAACACCAAACTTGGTATTTAGGTTCAGTATCACCCAGAGATGTGACACAAAGGTTTTCAAGAAAATCCTCCCACCTCAGATTACCCTTAACATGGAACATTTTTCGAAAATTTTAATTTTCTCAAAAATGGCTCTAACGATTTTGATTAAAATATCATATGTTTAAGATATTTTCATGAAAAATGAAATGTATATCTCGAATTTTCTGGGAATGTCTCCAAAAGTATTCTTCATTGTGAACGACTTTTGTATTACTGGTAAACTATAAAAGATAGACAACATAAAAATGTAGTTTGCGTTAAAATACACAGTTTGTCATATAATTCTTTTGTTGAGTGAACTATTTTCGAGATATTGCTTGTCATTCCCTTAAATTTTCCAATACTTATAGTTTTTCTCAAATTCGTTATTTACTTTTTATGTCCTAGACAAACAAAGAAAATGGAATGCTGCACATAGCAACCAACTCTTAAAATATTTGACTATCGCTTAAAGCCTAGCAATTCTCCTTGCATCTAAAAGAAAATTAGCAATAAGATTAACATCTCGATATCTCGAAACATGAAGCATATGGAGAATAAGCTTTTATAAAAATAGCTTGTACAACAGTAGGGAAAGTCATGTGAGTGTAACACATAAGATTTTTCTAATAAAGGAAGTAAAAGGTAAAGCTAAAAGTACAAACGAACAGAGAGGGGCTCCGAAACCGGGGCAGAGCACCGCACGCAGGCCAGTTCCTTGTGCTTCCACCGTGACTCTCGTGTGGTAGGAATGAGGGGCGGCCAGATCTGGATGACGACGGGCGCAAGCACAGACGGGGTTCCTAATGTTTGCGACTGAATGCATTCGACGCCGCCGGACCCACCCACAAGCCACTGAGGCCCCGGCGGTCCTGCTTGAACGGTCCTCGCAGCGATGCCAGGGAAGAAACTTCTACAGAGTGCACACCAACCGCCGTACACATTCGCCTGTTCCTACAATCCGGAAAAGACCACGCGGAAGATAATAGATAGAAAAAATGAGGGTCAGCAGTGTCGTGATAGAAAGTAACAACCCGGCATTCGCATGCTGACTCGGGAAACCACGAAAAACAATGGGACAGAGTGGGTGGTTTTCGAGGAACGATGCGCCAACTCGCTCGGTAATAAAGTATCAGAACCCTCATTCTGAAATCCACCCTGAAATTGCTATACAGAAGTGATATACAGTGCCTTTTCTTCACACTTCGGCCACGGCAAGCCTGCTCGTGCGCTGGAAATATGTGAATATAGAACGACAACATTTCAAACATCTCTTATGATAAGGCATTGCTCATTATCGTTGTAATTGTAATTATGAGAACGTGAGGCAGTTACCAGGATATTATAATTGTTTCGACGGTAGTCCGAGCTGCGGCGGTCGGCGCGCGAGCCGCCGTGCGGTGGCTGCAGTGTGAAGGAAAAACGCTGCACATTATCTTTGGTGACATATAAGTGTAATTACCGTATACTTACTAAGTATTACTCGTGTACGTACGAGAGTAGATAGAAATCTAACACACAATAATTTTTTCTACCCTAGTATTGACGCTGGAGTCTTGCAATTTCACACCGAAATAGCTTGAAGTTTTCACCTCAGAGGGTGCTTTTTATTTCATCGGCAGCTCTAACAAGAGAAGCGTGAACTATGCAACAAAGATGGTGCGCATGTTGCTATCGTCCATGTGTGAAGAGCAGAGAGATGTGATTCGATATTTGTGGGTCAAAGGGCATAAACCCAGTGATATTCACAGGGACATGCGTGGCGTGTATGGGGATGATTGTATGGACCGTAGCAATGTATCCAGGTAGTGTGCATTTTTCCTAGAGGGCCGTGTTAGCCTTGGTGATTCGCCACGCTCCGGGAGGCCGGTAACAGCTGCAACCCCGCAGAATGTCAGAGGCATTGAGGCGGCAACTTTGAACGACGGAGTGTGCAACTGTTTCGCAGAAATTCAACATTTCCTAAGGTGCAGTGTACGATATTGTTCATGTCACGTTGAAATTTCGTAAAGGTAGTGCTCGCTGGGTGCCTAAGAACCTGACAGACAACCATAAGGGCCAGCGAATGATGACGAGCTTGGATCACCTAACGCGGTACACCGCAGAAGAGCATGACCTTCTGAATCGAATCGTCACTGGTGATGAGTTGTGGGTATACCACTACACGTGCGAAACCAAGCGGGCAGGTATGGAGTGGAAACATGCTGGTTCCTCGGTGAATAAAAAATTCGAAGTGACTCAATCTGCAAAGAAAGTGCTGGTGACGTGTTCTGGGATATTCATGGTGTTGTATAGGTGGACTTTACTGAACACGTGACCGCTGTGAATGCTGCAGCCTACATAAAAACCCTGGTGAAGTTGGGTCGTGCCCTTCATGACAAAGGCCACAACATGAATGCTGACGATGTCAAAATTCTTAATGACAATGCTCGTCCCAATGTTGCTGCTGCAGTTCGTCAGAAAATCAGCAAATTTGGTTGCGAGGTCCTCCAGCATCCACCATACAGGCCGGAACTTACAACTTCGTACTTTCATCTGTCTGGTCCCATGAAGAAATGCTTGGTCGGCCAACGCTTTGCGACAGATGCGGAAGTGAAATCAGCAGTCCGCAGATGCTATACCCCAAGGAAACGCACTTCTTCGAACAGGGCATATTGAAACTGGTATCACGATGGGGGAAATGTGTTGAAAACTATGTGTTGATGACTATGTCAAAAAGTAGGAAAAAGATGTAAGTTCATTTGTGATTTCTTTTTGTTGTTTTAACCATTAAGCTTTTTTGTAAAAAACTTATTGTGCCTTGGTTTCCGATCCGCCTTCCTATTTTATTCAGCGAGCGGGATGGACCTGCAGTAGTGTGTGAGGCTTGCATTCGGGAGTTGACGGTTTCGATTCCCGTCGACCGCCCGCAGTTACATGGTGTTTTTTCGTGGTCTTTCTTGATCAATAGGCGAATGTTGGAGTGATTTTTCATCTATCACTATTTCCCTTTCTATAACTTCCCTTTATTTGCGTTCTCTTCTCATCTTTGAGGCGTGCTACTAGGTTTTGTAGCGGTTGGTGGTCCCGAACACAACGGGGATGTTTGCCTAAAGGAAAGTTTTCACCGTGGACCACCATAGTGAATCCCATAGTTAGCTATGTGTCACTCGTCTGGTGGCAAAAGACTGAGCAGGTAGGGGCTGACAAGGAACTGGGGAAGGTACAGAGATTGGCCTGTCTAGCCATAACCTACAGCCGGAGTGGAAACTATGCTTCATTTGCCTCCGTTGCACCTAGGGGTTAAAATGGAGGCAAAGGCTGGAGGATATAGATTAAAAACTGGGGGGAACTGGAAAAACCTACAGGATATCTGGGGCATCATACCAGAGTATTGGATAACGTGGGGATAAATCCAATTGAAAAATGCCACAATACTTTATGAAGCCGCCTCTCTGCTTCAAAAAGTCCTTAAATATTATAATTGAAGGTAGGGAGCATTGGGAGGCTAATCATTAGCACAGATTAGAGAACATTTTATGATTCACTGGCGGATCCAGCAAAAGATGGAACAGATTCTGGTATATTTGGAAGACAGGCCAAGCTGGACAACTGGTATCCCTTGGGGGCTTTGACCACGGTATTCCAGGCAGAATTATATGCCATTAGGGCTTGTGTGGAGGAGAGTCAGGACAGATGCTACAGGAATTGCAGTATCTGGATCTACTCAGACAGCCAAGCGGCACTGCGGGCATTACAGTAGGGACGATGGTTCTGTGCCGGTGAAGCCCGGATGCGCACTGGTTATCTGGACAGTGAGCGAGCCCCAATTCTCGGGCATGCGTAGTGAGTGCAATCAGTTCAGTCTAGTAGCAGCAGTAGTCCGAGTAACATCTCTCTTGCCAGCCTCTGTTTATGACTTCATGCTATCTTGAACTTTCTGTTCATAAATTAGTTACTATATGTTTCGGTAGGAGTGTCATTTCAGTTTCTGGTTGGGGGAAGCAAGATTGGTTGGAGCACTTTCCCGAATTCTCATCTCATGTGGACTTTAACGATATATTACCCCAAAATAAAACAATCCTTCGTTTCTTAAATGTGAAAGTATTTGTATTAAAAGTGTATTATGTCGTAAGGTCTGCGCTGTGATCGTGCCATGCAAAAGAACAAGGGGTGCAGGCCCCTCCAGGAAAAACATGACCACACCATAACACCACCACCTCCGAATTTCACCGTTGGCACTACACACACTGGCAGATGACGTTCACCGGGCATTCGCCAAACCCACACCCTGGCATCGGATCGCCACAATGTGTATCGTGATTTGTCACTCCACACAACGTTTTGCCACTGTTCAATCGTGTAATGTTGACGCTCCTTACACCAAGCGAGGCGTCGTTTGGCATTTTCCTGCGTGATATGTGGCTTATGAGTAGCCGCTCGACCATGGAATCCAAAGTTTCTCGCCTAACTGTCATAGTACTTGGAGTGGATCCTGATGCACTTTGGAATTCCTGTGTGATGGTCTGGATAGATGTTTGCCTATTACTCTTTACGACCATCTTCAAATGTCTGCGGGCTCTGTCAGTCAACAGTCGAGGTCGGTCTATTCGCTTTTGTGTTGTACATGTCCCTTCACGTTTCCACTTCACTATCACATCAGAAACAGTGGACCTAGGGTGGTTTAGGAGTGTGGAAATCTCGCGTACAGACTTCTGACACAAGTGACACCCAATCACCTGACCACGTTTGAAGTCCGTGAGTTCCATGGAGCGTCCCATTCTGCTGTTTCACGATGTCTAATGACTACTGAGGTCGCGGATAATGGGTACCAGGCAGTTGGTGGCAGCACAATGCACCTAAGATGAAAAACCAATGTTCGTGGGGTGTCCGGATATTTTTGATCACGGAGTGTATATAACATAAATGTTGGTTCAATTAAAGTCATCATTCCACGTGTTTTCCGTTTTCTTGCCATGCCATGTAGTTAATAGCTCAGCGCCATACTGGGTTATTGTAGCCATAGAAGTCTTCAAAGTGAATGATAGGTTAAAATGGCGAGCACGGCAGTATATATCTACGACCATGGACGATTTAGTTTTCATACCCCCTACTCACGGAACGCCTGAATGATACTGACCCGCGAAATGTGTACCCTTGCTTCCTTGAAATATAGCATGTAGCAGTGTGGGACTTACATGAGATTTACTGTATATCCGTTGTATACCCTTAAACTAGTTTTTAACGCCAGTTCTTAACACATACGAACGCTGATGAGTTACGAAATGAAATAACTTGGAAAGGAAATTTTGTTTCGAAACGCTCCTGGCCTAATTCCCTAGCTTTTGCTAGTTATGAGGAGAACCTGGGGGAAACCTCATTGTGGTAAGACGGTTCTGGCGGGATTTTAAATACGGACGTCAAGTCGTTACGGGGACAAGGCGCTCTGAATTGGTAAAAAAATAACATTTTTTTGTTTTAAGCACTAAAATAATCTCTATTTCCAGTTTCAGGAAATATATACTTTTTGAGGGTTAAAGGATTTTTAAGACATTTAAATACCAATTAAATGCTAATATGCACTCATTTAAAGCTGTCATGCAACGCCCCTTTTTAGAACAGTTTTGTATCTTTCAACAACGAATGACTATATTATGCCCAGCGAGCAGTTCAGCAATTAACAAAAGAGGCCAGGACCAAGAGAATGTGATCAGAAAAGCTGAGGCAATCCAGGAATGAAGGTACAGACGATTATGACCCTGGAATGTACTTAAATGTGTCAGAATTTTAACTTTCAAACTTTAAATTCAAAACAACATTTTTGGATACTTATGTACCTTTTCTCAGAAAGTATGAGAGGTAGAGAGCTAAAATTTTCAGTACATGTATAAAACACATAGCTAATCTTTCTGAATCACAATCATAATTTTATAATGTATATTAGTGATGTTAAAGAGAGCAACAACATTGCAAATTTACCACATTTTTACTTTTTTTACTTTGTGAATAACTTTTCTTTAATTTCTAGCGATGACGTAACTAGTTATACGTAACTAAATAATCGAGGTTCAGAAGATAGACGATTATACTAAGAATAAGCATGCAAGAGTGTGATTCTGTATTGCAAGTAGCATCAGAGATAAAGGTACATGAATTTACATGTTTTAAGAGTAAATTTTATTATTTTTATTCTGACTGAAATCATTTTTATGGACTTAACCATATAAGCTAGCAATGTAAACAACCACTTAAAATAACTATTGTGATTTATAGAATAATTAATAAAATACTCCGGAAATACCATTGAGAACCTTAAGAGCAGTGGTAATTTAACACACCTAAGCTGTAATTTCCAAGTGTACGGACTACCTTGTCCCATTAAAGACCACAATCACCCGTGCCGGTATGTGTTTAATAGAGCAATTTTGTGTAACAAAATTGTACCAACCTTAAGTAGTGCAATGTCGAATTGGTGAGTGTCCACATTGAATTTCCGGTGCGGTATTATTTTTGTAATACGGTGTTTGTCACCTTTATGCCGGTAGATACTGCCAGATCGTAGTCGGAATTCTCGGGGATCTCTCCTAGAAACCAAAACAAACAAAATCTCAAAGTTTAACACTTAAGGATACTTATGAGTGAATCTTTAAGAAATGTTATATAATAAATCCGATGTGTTACATTCACGTCACCTTCTCTACCCGCTATCATCTATTAATACGTATTAAAAATATTTTAATGTATACAAACAAAAAATAGCTACATTACACATTTCTTTATGAATACACTGGTGTGCAAAACCTAAGGACGAGATGCGTAAAGTAACATAAAAAGTGAACTACTTGGTGGAAGTAGATGAAGGTGCGGGAGCAGGTTGCCACACGTACACAGAAAGCTGGACGTCACATGCCGTGAATGTAGCGAGCCTATGGTGTCAAATGAGTTTGGTCCCGCAACACGTGGTAGTTTACGAGACAGTACAAAACGTTGTGTGCAATTAGCGAGCTGTTACAGTGCACTGCAGTGGTGTTCTTCATTGCAACATGTCCCGTAGACACCTTTGGTTGACTTCACAGGGGAAGAATCATCGGGAACCTGAAAGAAGGGCGAAGTGGGACGAGTTTTGCTCAGGAGTTTGGAATTGCTCACAGCATTTTTTCACGTGCATGGGGAACTGCTATCCCAGAGAAAGGTAGTGGTCGACCATGCTCAACTACAGCAGCAGATGACCGCTACTTTGTGCAACAGACAAGAAGGGATCCACGCCAAACAGACGGTGCTACTGCAACCACATCTAACAGGACAGCTAGGCACGCAACTTCATGATAACACAGTGGCGCGGCGACTACACAGAGGTGGTCTCTTTGCCCGACGGCCAGTACGTTGTTTTCCATTGACATCCGCACTTCGGCAGCACCGTTTGTGATGGTCCCAAGAGTATCAAAATTGGACCAACGAGGAATAGGGTCGCGTGCTCTTCTCGGATGAGAACAGGTTCAGTCTAAGTAGTGATTCTCGACGTACCTTCATCTGGCGAGAGGTAGAAACACGTAATGAACCCAGATACATCCTAGAACATGATAGTTTTGGTGGTCCAGGTGTTATGGTTTGGGGAGGCATAATGTTGCATTGGCGCACCGACCTCCAAATCTTTGAACACGGTACGCTTACTGGTCAACGTTATTGTGATACTCTATTCCTTCCCCATGTGCGTCTTTTCAAGGGTGCAGTCGGCCCTGACTTCATTTTTATGGATGACAATGTGCGAGCGCATCGAACAGCGCATGTGGAGGATCTCTTGGAACGAGAGCATATTCCGTTGAATGGATTGGTCTGCCCACTCCCCCGATTTAAATCCCATCAAACACGTTTGGGATGCTTTGGGGAGATGCATTGCAGCACATCCACATGGACTAACGACGGTCCAACAGTTGCCAACAGCGCTAGTGCAGGAATGGAACGCTCGACCACAAGAACTGCTTACCAACCACGTGGCCAGCATGGGAGCACGATGCAGAGCATGCATTGCTGTCCGTGATGATCATATACCCTTTTAAGCACCATGTATCTGTTTCTGTAAATCTAGAGAGCCGTCATATGTCGTGTTGACTTTAGTGTAGCTTATGGTCTATGAATAAAAATGACATTTCTGTTCGTCTCAATGCATATTTCGTTTAGTTGCCTACTGTAGCAGTTCCCTCTATGCATGATTCAAGTTTCATCGAGCTATGTTACGTGGCAGTGTCACAGCATGCGAAGATTACTTTCGTCCTTAGGTTTTGCACACCAGTGTACAAAGGAATCGGCGATAGTCAAATATTTAAGATTTGGACGCTATACTCTGGCCTTAAAATTCCATACTCTTTCCATGTAATCGCATAAAGTCCAGATAAACTAACCCGGCACCAGAGTTACTACACCAGATGTATAAACAGCACCACAGAAAATCTTCGGACGATTTTGTATCGTTTTCTGGGATCCTTTGAGGCGTGTCCTTCACCTTATATATCGCAGAGCGTGGTGGCTTGATAACACAGAAATAAGGGTGAAAAGAGGTGGGGGTTGATGTCTTTGCTTTTTCTGGTGTTATTGAAACCAAAATATGTTTATTGTCTCAGAAGCAGTCATGCCGTATACTAGCGAAATTACTCGTGAAAGTATCATGGGTATGTGGGAGGCTGGTCGTACTGTTATAGCAATTGCAACTGCAGTGAATAAAAGTGTTTTTATAGAAAATTACTGGATAAAAATAGTCCATGAAAGTGGGGAAGACGATTTACATACTCGTCAGAAAGTGGGCACTCCGCGAAAAACGTCTGCGGATGATGGTATTCGTTTATTAAATGCAAATTACTGCTTTGTTGTAATTGGCTGATCATGTTTGGAAACTAGAGATAAATGTGTATATGTATATGTTGTATTCCTATGATCAGCTATATGCTAGTAAGGTATATAAACAATTCTAGTTTGAATTAGAGGGAAAACATGCTGCTCTATTTATGTATTATTTGGTTATTTTTGCTTATATGCAGCAACAAGCATTGATATCACTGTAAGAATACAGTTCTGTTTATTACTTTCTCTACTACGTATAGTAAGTAGGGGAAGAATTGTATTCCACCCAAAAATTCGATACCGAGATTAAACCGGAAATATATGCCTTGAGACCCCCTGAATCCAAAAAAAACGCTTTTTTGGAAACATGTCCGTGTGTGTGTGTGTGTGTGTGTGTGTATGTCTGTGAACAGCATAACTCAGAAACGAACAGTCGGATAAACACCAAACTTGGTGTTTAGGTTCAGTATCTTCCAGAGATGCGACACGAAGGTTTTCAAGAAAATACCCCACCCCAAATTACCCTTTACATGGAACATTTTTCGAAAATTTTTACTTTATCAAAAATGACTAATGATTTTGATTACAAATCATAAGTTCAAGATAATTTCATTACAAATAAAATGTATATCTTGAATTTTCTGAGAATGTCTCCAAAAGTATTCTTCATTGTGAGCAACTTTTGCATAACTGGTAAACCATAAGAGATAGACAAAATTTTACTACACAAAATCTGTAGATCGCATTAAAATACACAATTTATGTCATATACATTTTTTTATTTAGTGAACCATTTTCGAGATATTGCTTGTTATTGCCGTAAATTTTTCAATAATTATTTTCTCAAATGGGAATTCGTTATTCATTTTTTGTCTTGCATATGCAAAGAGTATTAATCTGTGGCAAAGGGAATGGTGCTGCACCTAGCATCCAGCTATTAAGAGATATTTCTGTGGTTATATTGCCCTTGCAAACAAAAACACGGGGAACATAGTACGCCTTAAGCGATAGTCAAGTATTTTTAGAACTGGTCGCTATGTAATTCTCTTTGCATATCAAAACATCTTTTCTGCAAAAGTTTATCCCGATTAATGTGAAATAGATGGAGAATAAGAGTTTGTAAAAATAGTTTGTATAACAGTAGAGAAAGTCATGTGAGTGTAACACATCAGGTTTTTTTGTTAAAAAGTATTGTTATGTATTTAATGAATACCATTCAAGCTTTAATTTGAAAATCTTCTCACACTGCACATTCTATATTTCGTTAACCTGGGCGCTCATAAAGGTTTCCTCTTAGCTTTTAACCCTTTCAAAGGCGTATCCTGCACTAGCCGATAAGTTATGGGCTACCATGATAAGAGGTCTGTATGACAAACTGAATGCACTCACTCTACCACTCTCTCTAGCCAATACCCCTAAGAGCGCAAGCATATATTTCGTTTCTACGACATTTTGTAACGTATGTTGTGTTTTTTGGTGCAACTATTTAACAGAAAGACTGGCGCATCCTTGCACCGTGGCCTAAAGTAACCAATGAAATGGCCATGGCTTCGCAAGATCACGTACAACGATAAATAATGTGACGTACATTCAAATTTTGCTTTTATTCTCACGAAAAATTTACATAAATTTTTCAGGTAAAATAACCGCAAAACAATAAATAAAAATAAAAAGAAACTAAAGAAACTTAATATAAATTATTAGATTAGGGTAAAGGTAACCAAAGCTTAATTACGATTTTAAATTCAATAATTATCTACACTTGCTGGAAACCTGCAAAACTGAGATACTGGTAACCTGCTATTATCTTCCCCTAGTTAGCTACATTCACTGGAAACCAGCACAAGACCTTCTACCAAGCTATTGATTTTTTAGTAAGTTTATTTGTATTTCTATTATATTTATAATTTTCCTTAGTAAAAATTATAAAGTTATGTGTTTATAATATTTCATTGTTTTCTTAAAAATTACTTAATTATATATTTTATGGTAGTTAATATTTTAATTAATTCATTTCTTATAATATATTATTTGTTTATTTACCTTGCATCATTTTATTTAATCTCTATATATTGATTTTTCTATTATTCTCTTCTTTGTTTATTTATTTTATGTATCAATTTAAAATTTTATTACCATACACTAAGCATTTATCTCGTTTCACCAAAAATCAAAGCTTCTTTCTTCTATCAACATATATCCACTCACTTTACCCTACATAATTTTACTTCACTCACATCCTCCATTTTATTCTAACACTAACTCCACCTCCAAACCCACATAAACTCCAAACTACCCTTCTATTAATAACATAATAACAAATTCATGCCTCCACTCATCTAACATCACCATAACTCCACTCACTATCCCTCCCAAACCACGTTAACTGTTCCTCCTACGATGGTGAACCTGCTGCCAACACCTTCTTCCTCTCCCCTTTGCTCTTCTTCCTCCATTCTCCTCCTACATCCACCACAACTCCCTCCTTCCCGTCGTCTTAATTGAAAACTACTTCTCTCTCTCTCTCTTCATTCCCATCGTCCCTTAGAGATAACAGGAACCTTCTATTTATTGTCAAATTCCGTCTCCTCCTCTTCATTCTCCGTCAATGCCAATGTTTGTAAGCTAAACATCTCTTCACTTATACTTCTATCTTTCCCCATATATTAATTTTTCTTTCTCTACTACGTATAGCAAGTAGGGGAAGTGTTGTATTCCACCCAAAAATTTGATACCGAGATTTCACCGGAAATACATGATTTGAGATCCCCTAAATTCAAAAAAAGCATTTTTGGAAACATGACCGTGTGTGTGTCTGTGTGTCTGTCTGTATGTCTGACTGTGAACAGCATAACTCAGAAACGAACAGTCGGATAAACACCAAACTTGGTATCTAGGTTCAGTATCTTCCAGAGATGCGACACGAAGTTTTTCAAAGAAATCCCCCACCACAGAGTACCCTTTATATGGAACATTTTTCGAAAATTTTAATTTTCTAAAAAATGGCTCTAACGATTTTGATTACAATATCATATATTTAAGATATTTTTATGACAAATAAAATGTATATCTTGAATTTTCTGGGAATGTCTCCAAAAGTATTCTTCCTTGTGAACGACTTTTGCATAGCTGGTAAACCATAAGAGATAAACAAAATTTTACTACACAAAAAATGTAGATCGCATTAAAATACACAATTTATGTCATATACATTCTTGTTGTTGAGTGAACCATTTTCGAGATATTGCTTGTTATTCCCTTAAATTTTTCAATACTTATTTTCTCAAATGGGAATTCGTTATTCATTTTTTTGTCTTGGATATTCAAAGAGTATTAATCTGTGGCAAAGAGAATGGTGCTGCACCTAGCAACCAGCTATTAAGAGATATGTATGTGTTTAAAGACTACTGTATTTCTATATTGCCCTTGTAAATATATGTTCCCCTTACATCTACAAGAAAATTAGCAATAAGATAGAGTCTGCAACTGTTTATCTTGATTAACATGAAGTAGATGGAGAATAAACGTTTGTAAAAATAGTTTGTATAAGAGTAGAGAAACTCATGTGAGTGTAACACATCAGATTTTTATTTATTATCTTCGCAGATCTTCTAATTTCCTCTATCCCTCTCGGTACTTGTTCTCTCCTTACTTTTCGTAATATATATTTCCCCGACTTTTTTAGCTATATAGTTTGTTAATTGCTGGAAATATTTAATGAAATCATGTCTTAAAATATATAATGGTATATCCTTCTAAATGAATTCTTTCCTCTAAACCATGTTGATTGTATCTATCACTTTCTAAAACTGTGTGTTTCGGTTTGTCCCTAATTCCATAAAACATCGCTTATGTCGTCATTTGTTTTGTTAATTTTCTTCCAATATGTCTAGTATAGACCATGTCGCAAAAAAAGTGTATTAATACTTTTATGGGTTGTATGTGTATTATTCGTAATACTTCCTGAACATTTAAAAATAGTTCCTCTATTTCCTCCCATTCCTGTTTCCAACTTGTCTTCCAATTTTGCTTAATGTCTAATAAAATATTACACTTTACTCCAAATATTTTTTCTACAGTTTGAAAATATTTTCTCTTAATTAAAAACTTAGTTCCTTTGAAACGTATTAAATAATCGATTGCCGTCGGTACTAATAAAGCCATTCTTGGCTGGTATTTCAACAACAGTAAAACATAATAATATATTTTTCGTCCTTCCCAATAATTTTCTAATAACATCAGGTTGCCCAGGTTTCCACCACGTATGTTACAATGGAAGAAAATATTACATTGTGATAAGCTGTTACTGCCTTTAACGATAATTTTAACTTTTTCTGTGCAATTCTAACAAGCTGCATCATTATTTTATACAAATATATGCTGAACGTTTTAAAATTTAATGTTTCATCCAGCATAATGCCCAAATACTTCGAATTATTTTCCTTTTTATATCTTCATCATTAATTTAATAATCGCGCCTCTTTTCAAATTTCCTTTAAGTAACGTATAACACAATTTATGGTATGAAATTTTAAGTTTAGATTTCTTACAACAGTTACTTAATTTCTCTGTCAATTTATTTGCTTTGGTTTCCAATTCCCTTCTATTTTAATGTTCAACTATAAAGATCAAATTATCTGCGAATGCAATCATATTTTATAAATTGTCGTTTTACGTTTTCTAAATTAAAATTTCCATCACTATGTCCGAAAAAGGGGTCCCAGGACCGAGCCTTGGGGACACCATTTTGTGATATAGTTGCATACTGTGTGATTAATGCCTTTGATATACACTTTACTAATTGTATAATAATCCTTTAAAATGTCATAAAAAATTTGTGGATAACTCTTTTCTTTAATTCTACCGAAAATATAAAGACACCGTAAGTTATCAAATGCTCCAGATATATCAATTAATACCCCAATTACGTACTTTTTTTCAATTTTCCCAATAGTACCTAATAACTCCATAATGGGTCCGTTGAAAATCGTTTTCTAAATCCGAACTGTTTTATTACTTCTCGCAATCATTTCTCTAAATTCCACAATTGTTTTATAGAATAACTGTTCTAAAATTTTCCCCGTGGTATTTTGTAAGCAGGTGGTTCTATATGATTTTGATTGTTTTGGATTCTTGGCATTACCTTTTTTAAGCATTGCTACTCGTGCCTCTTTCCAAATGTCTGAAATCCTCCCTTTCCATAAACATTCTTTAAAAATCGTATGCAAAAAGGGAATTACTTAATATTTTAAATTAAAAACCGCTTCATTCTTAATCCCATCTGGTCCTGCTGCCTCTTTTGACCTTTGCAGTATTAAATATAATTTGTATATCCGATATATATGTTGTAAATATAGTTACTCCGTAATTACAGGTTTTTTCTAATCCCACTCTATTTCTGGTATTTACTTCTTCGTACGTATCAACTTCGTCCTCTGCTAACAAGGTATTCAATAATAATTTAGTTGATTCCTCCCAATTTTGAGTCATAGTAACGTAGCCTCGATTTAGGGTTGTTTTGATTTCTGGTTTTCTTATTTTACTCATAATATATTGGTATGGAAGGCCCCTTACATCTTGTGTAATTTTGTGTTCAACAGAAGGCTCTCAATACTTCCTTGTAGTTTCTTCTAATAGGTCCTTATATTTTTGTTCACCCTTTGGTTATCTTTGTAAATTACATTTCCTTTCTCTAAAAATAACCGATTTTTGGTAAATTTCTCTTAATTTCCTAGTTAATGATATAGGTTTTTGCAGCTTATCTGCGCATATTTCTTCAAAAAACTTTTTGGGTCTTATTTAACTCTTTAACTACACTCTTAATGACATAGGTTAAAACTTTTTGCATCCTCATCGCCTGAATGCCCACTATACTTGAGGTTTATATTTTGGAACCATCCATTTGTTGGCAATTAAGTTGTTTTATAATTATATAGCAAGTTTCCTTTTCTCTCATGTTTTGCTTTAGTTTCTGTAACACTATAATCAAATTATATTATTGCCATTTATATTCTATCCTGCACCAATGGGAGAGAAAGCCAAGAGAATGTATTTTTATTACTTTCTCTACTACGAATAGTAAGTAGGGGAAGTATTGAATTCCACCCAAAAATTCGATACCGAGATTTCACCGGAAATACATGTTTTGAGACCCCCTGAATCCAAAAAAAAAGCATTTTTGGAAACATGTCTGTGTGTGGGACTGTGAAAAGCATAACTCAGAAACGAACAGTCGGATAAACACCAAACTTGGTATTTAGGTTCAGTATCTTCCAGAGATGCGACATGAAGGTTTTCAAGAAAATCCCCCCACCCCAGACTACCCTTTACATGGAAGATTTTTCGAAAAGTTTAATTTTCTCAAAAATGGCTCTAACGATTTTGATTAGAATATCATATGTTTAAGATATTTTTATGACAAATAAAATGTATATCTTGAATTTCCTGGGAATGTCTCCAAAAGTATTCTTCATTGTGAACGACTTTTGCATAACTGGTAAACCATAAGAGATAGACAAAATTTTACTACACAACAAATGTAGATCGCGTTAAAATGTACAATTTATGTCATATACATTTTTTTGTTGAGTGAACCATTTTCGAGATATTACTTGTTATTTCCTTAAATTTTTCAATACTTATTCGTTATTCATTTTTTGTCTTGGATATGCAAAGAGTGTTAATCTGTGGGAAAGGGAATAGTGCTGCACCTAGCAACCAGCTATTAAGAGATATGTATGTGCTTAAAGGCTACTGTATTTCTATATTGCGCTTGTAAATATATATTCCCCTTACATCTACAAGAAAATTAGCAATAAGATAGAGTCTGCAAATGTTTATCTCGATTAACATGAAGTAGATGCAGAATAAGCGTTTGTAAAAATAGTTAGTGCAAGAGTAGAGAAAGTCATGTGAGTGTAACACATCAGAATTTCTTTTATTTAATTTCACTAACAAAATCCCTTGTTAGTAAGCGATATAGGAAGAGAAAAGAGAAGTCTTGTGTTAGACGCTCTACTGATTCACTGAAAAGAGAGAGGAGGTTTTTACACGTGTCATTAATTGCAACGTTACTTGCAAGGAAAAAAGATGAAGTAGTACAAAAAATGGACGAAGTCACTTTATAATATGCATAAAATACTTTGCGGACGGCGTAGGCCACGCAATTTATATGAATCTTGCCTTGCTTGATTTTAGTTGTAAAATGTATAATACCGCATATAATCCGAATTTTCTGTTGAATGTAAATTTATTTGTAATATCTATTCTTAAAGAGTGGTTAAGCTTACTTAACTCTATGAAGATTTGTCATGATTCAAAACTGTCTCAACTTTGAGTCATTTCTGGGATATTCTTGTTAATGTGTAGGACGAGGAGACAAAATTTAAAATAGTGAAGTCCGCTTCAGAGAATAATAATTATTATAGGGAAGAAAGTCAATAATTGATAAAAATGTTTAATAACTTACCCAAACACGCAATGAGCGGCAGTTAAAGCCCACGTTTTGTGAATAATAACTGCTCCACAGCTGTGCATAAAACTTCCAAACTGGTCTTCCTCCAAAGATAACTGAAATCAGAATGGTGCGACTTAATGCACGAGCCATGAATAGGCCTGCACTTTTAGGAAACATAATTTAACAGCACTATACAGGTTAGCAGCTACTTAAAACAATAAATACGAGGGTGGATCGAAAAGTCCATGACTTTGACGAGAGATAGCGCTCAAAACACAGATTTCTTTTTTGTACCCAAGTCTTACATCTATTCTGGGTATAATCGCAGAAACTCGTCACTTGTTTCTTAGAACATTTTTGAGAACGTCTAAAATAAGCCGATGTGTGTTGCTTCGTAGGAAATGGAGAGAAGTGAATTTCGTGTTCTGATAAAGCATTACTTTTTGCGTGGTAAGACGGTGAAGAAAACGGAAGAAAAGCTGAAAAAGTATTATGGAGACTCTGCTCCATCACATGGCATGGTTCACAGAATTTCGACGTGGCCGTTCGAGCACAAGAGATGCCGTGCGTACAGGACGGCCGGTTGAGGTCACAACGGAAGAAATTGTGAACAAAGTTCACGATAGTGTATTGGAAGACCGCCGAGTGAAAATACGTGAGATAGCCAAGACCGTAAACATCTCGAGTGAACAGATGTATAACATTATGCAGGCATTTTTGGGTATGAGAAAGCTGTCGGCAAGATGGGTGCCGCGACTGCTCGGAATCGTGTGACCATTTCACAGGGATGTTTGAACATGTTCCAGCGCAACCCAAATGAGTTTTTGCGCCGCTATATAGTGGTTGATGAAACTAGGATCCATTACTATCAATTTGAAACCAAACAGGAATCAAAGCAGTGAATTTCCTTCGGGAAACCTGTTCCAAAAGAAAACCATTCAATCGGCAGGAAAGGTCATGGTAGCTCTCTTTTGCGATTCACAAGGTATTTTTTATTTATGGACGCTCTTTAAGTGCCGTGGTCCTTAGTGTCCCATTCTATATTGGGCGTGAAAGACCGTAAATTTTTCTCAGACCCTCTTTATCACGCTTGAGATTGTTTTACGTCCCGTAAATCTTCGACACGGGACCATCGACTTTACTTCGCTTCCGAAGGAAGCCATGCTAAGGATTTACATGCCTGAAAAAAATCCATCTTCCTCCACCGGGTTTTAATCCGCGACCTCGGGAACTAGAAGCTAACATGATAACCACTACTCCATGGAGGGTGACAGGGATGATAAACATACACTACCTGCAAAAGGGTAAAACGATCACAGCTTCATATTATGCCGCAAAGCTGGACCAGTTTCACAAGGAGTTGTTGAAGAAACACTCCATCTGGTGAAGAAAAGGTTCTCTTTCACCAGGATAATGCACCCACACACAAATCAGACATTACCATCGCAATATTTGTGGTATTTGCTACGAACTGCTACCTCACCCACCATATTCTCCACATTTGGCTTCGAATGACTTCTTCCTCTTCGCAAACCTGAAAAATTGGCTCCCTGGTAAGAAATTCACGTCCAGTGAACACATCATGACAGAAACAGCCTCATTTTTCAGACTTGGGAAAATCATATTTTTTGGAAGGATTAAAAAAATGGAGAAAAGTTGTGTATTGAATTCAAAGACTATATTGAGAAAAAAATTGTTCTTTTCTTTATAAACTCAGTGACTTATCAATCCGCCCTCTAAGTCTGGTTTCTCTAGGATATAAGCTAGTTTCAAATTATGTTTCGGAGTCTCGTAAATTCAACTTTAAAGAGACCTAGGCATGAACTTTCCAAAACCCAAAATATCCTACTGAGTGATTTCAATTTATCACATCTTATGCTTGTATAAAGAAGTGTAGTTGCAAAGTTTGCTACTGGTGTGTTCAATCGTACCTGCATTATGCATTTTGAAACACAAATTTAAGTTCTTTTACAAAAAATACATACTTAGGATATAATTTTCAAAATTATTATCCAACATTTCCGATATGTGTTCGTTTTTGAGGAATAAAATAAAATTGTTAAGAAATATACCCTTAAATTAATAGGATTTAAAAAAGTCATACATTTTGACTTTTGCAAAACAATATATGCTTATAAAACTGGAGTGAGCTTGGTGGCGTACACGTTTTTCTTATACAATCCTATTTTTTTCATACTGGCCATCGCACAGCTGCTCGCGCGTCGGTCGCCGTAGCTCGGACTCCCACCGAAAGAAACTCAATCACCTGACGTTCTCATAGTTAAAATTACCATGATAATAAGCACATAGCTTATCATAAGAGATCTTATAAATGTCGTTCTTCTCTATCCCCACAATTCTGGCATCTTTTCAGGAAATTTTCATTCACACTCGAGAGTTCAATGTCCGAAATTGAGTAAATCTCTCACCTGACGTTTTATTGTAGTTTATACAAAGTACGGAGTTTGTTGCATTCACCTTATTCATCATGTGATCACCAGAGTTGGGTAAATTCCTGTAATCCTATTTTCGAAATGATAGACTAATTGATTCACGCTTAACGTTCTTCTCTGAGGAAGCAATTTATATGCCTATTTTTCGTCGCAAAATGAAGTATATTGGAGTAGGGAAACCCGACTTTGCACTCAAGATTCCCTTGCATTTGGTAAAATTTGGTATGCAGTAAATGTGTACAGAATAATACGACCTATATTGCTTTAACAAACAATAAATGCAGAGAGATGTAGGAATGCCTAGCCAAACCATTTTTTGAACAGCTGACAGACGTTCAATGTCAATCTAAATTTTCCCAATAAGACTACTATAGCGCATACAGCTTATGCGTTATTAAATTTATAACAGGAGATGTTTTTAACATACTGTAATTAGCGAGGGATTGTGGCCCTTACGACGATCACTTAACTGTGTGTGATGTTTATCTATGGTTGAACTTGAAAAATCTGATGTGTTACACTCAAATGACTTTCTCTACTCTTATACAAACTATTTTTACAAACGCTTATTCTCCATCTATTTCATGCCAATCGAGATACACATTTGCAGACTCTATCTTATTGCTAATTTTCTTGTAGAAGTAAGGGGAATATATAATTACAAGGGCAATATAGAAATACAGTAGCCTTTAAGCACAGACATATCTCTTAATAACTGGTTGCTAGGTGCAGCACCATTCTCTTTGCCACAGATTAATACTCTTTGCATATCCAAGAAAAAAAATGAATAACGAATTCCCATTTGAGAACATAAGTATTGAAAAATTTAAGGGAATAACAAGCAATATCCCGAAAATGGTTCACTCAACAACAAAATTTATATGATATAAATTGTGTATTTTAACGTGATCTACATTATTTGTGTAGTAAAATTTTGTCCATATCTTATGGTTTACCAGTTATGCAAACGTCGTTCACAATAAAGAATACTTTTGGAGACATTCCCAGAAAGTTCAAGATTTACATTTTATTTCTCATAAAAATATCTTAAACATTTGATATTTTAATCAAAATCGTTAAGAGCCGTTTTTGGGAAAATTAAAAGTTTCGAAAAATGTTACATGTAAAGGGTAATCTGGGGTGGGAAGATTTTCTTGAAAACCCTCGTGTCGCATCTCTGAAAGATACTGAACCTAAATACCAAGTTTGGTGTTTATCCGACTGTTCGTTTCTGGGTTATGCTGTTTAAGGACACACACACACGGACATGTTTCCAGAAATGCTCTTTTTGGATTCAGGGGGTCTCAAAACTAATATTTCCGGTGAAATCTCGGTATCGAATTTTTGGGTGGAATACAATACTTCCCCTACTTGCTATACGTAGTAGAGAAAGTAAAAATACGGTCTGTGTGCAAGAAACACCATACACTAATGCGAGAAATTCACTCCGTTTCGGATATTTAACTTTCCAGTGTGAATTAATATTTCCTGAGAAGATTCCAGGAAAGCGTGGATAGAGGACAATATTTCTAACATCTCCTATGAGCCATGTGCTTATTTCATTGTAACTGTGACTATAACTATGAAAATGTTAGGCATTGTGCTGACATAACTGCTTCGCGGATCTGAGTTGTGGCGACCGGCGCATGAGTAGGCGTGTGGTGTCAGAAAGGTGAAGGTAAAGCACTTTACAAGGCTCGGGTATGTTCCCCAAATACTGCGCTATTATGCAGTTTCATCTAGGGAAGTGACTGAATCCCTCCGTTCAATGCTTCGACATTGGTATTGAAATATAGGACAGTCTGCGAAGTGCGGCGCTTAGTTAGGATGCCCTAGCTCTTGTTCGGATTAATGGGTATTCACAACGCCTATAACAATCTTAAACGCGGCAGAGATGCCTTTTTACAGGGTTGAATGCTCTGTGAATATTTCTGTTGGTGCTGAACAACACATCATCCGCATACTGGTCTACGTTGGCATAATGTTTCTTCAAAAACTGTGTTATTTAGAGGCTAATTAGCATAGGAAACAGTCTTCGGGCGACTTTCCATTGTAGCGAACCCAGAGCTTTGTCTATGACTACTAATCCATAGCAGGTGTTTTCAGACTATTTTGAGCTATCTATGAGCCAAAATACGACGTCCAGGAAGTGAGGAAATAGGCTACACCTTCAGATTGCGCTGAACGAGGCGGAACGACCACACCTGACATCCGTCTAAGAGAGGTCCCAGACATCTTCCGGCTTCACATTCCCATAAGAACTGCGGGTCCCCAAACATTCATCATGCTCCATAAACTACCTTCTTATCTTTCCCTTCTTTCTGACGAAAGCCTTCAACACCTGCTTCATTCTGGGCCAGTTCGTAAAAGACTGGAGAGAGACACGGCGACTGCGACTCTGATTTTGAAGGTCTATGTTTATTAACTGCGACGAATACCAAATTGGATACGTTTATATTCCAGACCCACATGTCAGGGAGTTGAGAAGGCCTTCTAAATATCTAGGACACATCTATGTGCCGGGTAGTTCTGAAGGCTTTCTCAACATTCACAAGAGCTTCCACATGCGGGCTATTGGAGAATGTTCTCTCAACATCCAGAGACATGCCACATATTATGTTGAGAACATTTGAACATCCAGAGACACTGCCATGTGCGGGTCAGTTGAGAATGTTTTCCCCACATCCAGAGACCTGCCACGTGTGGGATGTTGAGAACGTTTCAACATTCAAAAAACAATGCCACGTGTGGGTTAGTTGTGAATGTTCTCTCAACATCCAGAGATCCGCCACGTGTGTGATGTTGAGAACGTCTCAACATCCAGAGACACTGCCACGTGCGGATTAGTTGAGAAGGCCTCCTCCAAAATCAGAGACACTGTCACAATAAAGGAACTTTCCAGGGCACAAAACTACTGGTAGCTGCTGGAGAGTTGAGTGCCCACAATAAAATCCAAATTAATGGTCAGAAACAGCTCGAGTGCATATACCAAGCATCTCGAAAACTTTCGAGAGAGTGGAAAGGATACTAACTGAACGGTAGTTGGCAGGATGAACCCAATCTTTCCCAAACTTCAAAATGAAAACCATCCGTTTCCCTCTCCACTCTTTTGCGAATTGCTTGAGGAAGTTCAAGACTCTCGTCAGCAGGAAGGGAAAGATAGAAATGGAAGTATATGGAGCATGGTGGGTGTCAGCCAAAGCGGTCCCGAACTCCTTATGGGAATCAGAAGCCGGAATATGTTTGGACCTCTCTTAGACGGATGTCAAATGGCTGCACCGCATCATCTGGCGTATCCTGAAAGCATAGCCGTACCTCCTTACATCCTGGACGTCATCTTTTGAGCTCCTAGACAAAGCTTTGGGTTACCTAGAATGAAAACATGTACTGGCCTTGAGGATTTCGAAGCCTTTTTTTCTATCCTCCACAATTCGCCACTTTTCATGGAAAGTCTGGAAATAGTGTTCTTCCATGCTTGCACGTTGTGCTCGCGCAGTCGTAGACGACCCAGGTGGCGGAAACGCCTTATAAACACTTGATGGTGTGGCGTTGATTTGAGAGGGGCAAAATGGTTGATAAAATTCAAGTTAAATTCATTTTTATTTATGCACAACCTTTAACTGCTGTGGTTCTTAGCCTCCAATTCTATATTTAACATGAAAGACTGGCAATTTTACTCAGAGGCCTCTTTATCAGGCTTGACGTTCTTTTACGTGCCGTAAATCTACGACACGGAGCCACCGGCTTTAGTTACCTTCCGAAGGAAGCCATGCTAAGGATTTTTACGCTCGAAAAAAATCCATCGCTCTCCACCAGGTTTTTGCACCCGCGACCCGGGATTTAGAGGCTAGTATGGTAAGCACTATACGACAGAGGACGACGAAATGCTTGATGACGGTATAGTCGATGACTAGGGCAAGACTTCACATCAGGATATTGAGTTACTAAAGACACTTCACTATAAGCTTTGGGTCCACATCTGTCGAGTGATGTGTTTCACTGAGTAAGGAAACAGCCCCGCGGCCTCAATACCATGCGGATGTTTTGCATTGAGGTCTCCAAATTAGAACTGAAAGGTATCCGTTTGGTAAGTACTACCTCTGGGGTAGTGTACGTCAATTCTGCAATAACACGCATATACCCGAGGTGCTGGAAGAGGTGTGTTTTGATTGGGCTGAAATACCGACAGCTTTATATAAACCATGACCACGTCAAACTACTCTACTGGTGATGCCCTCCATATCAAATGGCAACATTCATCTTTAAAAGAATATATAGGCCCGTTCCATAGCTAAAACACAGAAGTTGCCTATATTATGACAAACCTGCTACCAAAACAACTACACTGCCACTTGTGAAAATTGCAACACCAAGAAAGAATTTCCCGAATAACTCCAAACTTGGTGGAAGTGTAGAAGAGTGTGCAAGCAATAAGTGATTAGGTTTGCAGAGAGATGGGATACACATAGGCCGAGCAGAGACCTCTCGTGTCGGTCCGACAAGGTCAGTGTTGCACCCAGTGTAGTCATTGCAGAGCTGTCAAACAAGCTGGAAACAATAAAGTGGTGCAGTATGCCTCGTCGGCGTTTAAGGGAGCTATATCGGCATATGAGTGAGTTCGAATGTGGCAGAGTGATCGGTCTCCGGGAAGCGGGTTTGTCGTACCGTGACATTTCGTCTCGTACAGGGCATGCTGCCACGACAGTGAGGCGTGCGTGGAAGCAGTGGGAAGATGAATGTCGTACGCAGCGAAGAGCGGGTACTTGATTCGGAACATGACCACAGCACGATATGACCGTCATCTTGTCCGCATGACCATAACGGACCGTACAGCTTCATCCACATTGTGGCTCGACGCTGGAGCACTGCAACAGGTGTTAACATGTCTGCATCAACGGTTCGGTGCCGTCTGCTGCAGGTTAGACTGGTTGCATGCATGCCATTACGTCGGCTTCCATTGTCCAGAAACCACAAGCTGCTCCAACTGCAATGGGCATGTGAAGACCGTCGCTGAAATGCGGAGTGGCAACATGTAGTATTTTCGGACGAGTCCCACTTCAACGTGTCCTACAGTGACACCCGCAAACGTTTCCTGCGGTACCGTGGTGAGCGCAACCTGGAGGGCTGCATTGTTGAGCGGCATAGCGGACAAACACCAGGTGTGATGGTTTGGGGCGCCATCGGTTACAAAACCGATCTCGCCTCCTGCGAATTGGGGCAATTTGAACAGTAACCGGTACCTAACGATGGTTGTAGATCCTGAGGTACTGTCTTTCCTTCAGGTATCCCCAAGGCCACATTTCAACAGGACAATGCCCGGCAACATATTGCGAGGTATGTATAAGCCTGCTTCGAAGAGCTACGGGTGCTATTGCTTCCCTGGCCTGCACGTTCGCCTGACATGGCGCCCATCGAACATGTCTGGAATATGGTTGGTCGGCACCTGGTGCGTCACGGTCCTCCAATAACCAGTGTCATTGATTTGTGGGCTCGAATACAAATTACGTGGAAGGAAATCCCTCAGGAACTTATTCGGAACCTTTCTTGATACATTGCCACGGTGTATAGCAGCTCTAATTGCAGCGCGTGGAGGCCACACCAAATACTGGATATTAGGGCTCAAAGGTCATGTACAGATTTGAAAAGTTTATTCTTTGTTACTTGTCATGTACCTAACCTGTGGTATTAAATTCATTGAATTCATTGGTTTCCTTCTTGGCGTTGCAATTTTCACAAACGGCAGTGTATTTTTCGGCACATCTAAGATTTTCACCTCTACAACAGAATTACATTACTTCTCCTCTACGTTTAGAAAAAAAAATGAATATGTGCATATACATAAAATATATTCAGGCTAGTGAATTTCTTGCAGTCTGAATCATTACTTATTTATCCAATAAGTTTCGAGACTTAAGTTCTAAAAAATGTACGAGTATTGGAGTTATATTTACATACTGAATCAGTATTCTTAAAAATATGACTCCTCTGCATCAATACACCGCTGCCAGCACTATTCCCAGTCTTCATACACCCACTAGAACTCAGTAACCACAAGGCTATTCAGGCACTTCGTCGAAGCGCTTGCACCGCCTCAAGCATCTTCACATAATATTCTTTAAGGTTCCTTTTGATCCGAGGAACACATAAAAATGTCGGGGTATCATTCTAAGCTTTAGGATGGTTGGGGAATCGTTGTCAATTTATGTTTAGCCAATGTCTCCCTATTATTAGTGACTAGGTGCATTGTCGTGATGAATGATTCAAGTATTGGCGATCACACTTCACACACGGTAGGCCCTAACCCACGTTTTCATCTATTCCCGGTTATGTCAGGTGTCCGACGCGTTGTTAGTCTTCAACATCTTCCCGGGCATTTTCAAATTTTTATGCTATTCAAAAACACATGTTCTGAACAAGGCTTCGTCCTTCTAAGCCTCACGAATCGTATCAATAGTCTCCTCAGCTTAACGCAAAACTTGATTGCAGAACTCTGCTCAATAGTTCCCTGCATCTTGAATACCGATGCGAACATTCAACACATTTTCACTTCAGGTACAATTTACGATGGCGGACCTGACGTAAAGATAGCGGTTGTTGTATCAAATAAATGACTATGGTAGAAAGTATCACCCTTATAAAGCTTAAGTTGAAGTTTGACGATGCTACGTTGTTTAGCAATTGTTTGGCAGCCATTAATAGTGAACACTCTCGGCGAATTTGTAAACATGGATAAAACTGGTCATCGTTATGTGATACAACACTTTCATTTCAAAGGTCTTAGTCCAACTAATATTAAAGCTGAGCTAGATTCTACTCTGGGGGAATCTGCTCCTTCGTTTACAACATTAAATATTGGGTGGCAGAGTTTAAGCGAAGCCGTACGAGCTGCCAAAATGAACATCGCAGTGGTCGATCAAATGAGGTGACCACGCCATAAATTGTGAAGCAAATCCATAAAATGGTGTTGGATGATCGTCGCTGAAAGTGTGCGAGCTAGCAGACATCTAGGGATTTCAAAACGTGCACTAACTGAAAATTTAGTCACTAGAAGGCCGTGCACACGATGGTTGCCGCGTTGACTCACAATGTAACAAAAGCAGCGTCGTGAGGATGTTTCGATCGAGCGTTTCGCGATAAAGCCACAGTTTTGCATCGATTCACAGCCTTGGATGAAACATGGGACCATAACTTCACACCTGAGATTAAGGAACAGTCAAAACAGTGGATCGAAAGGGAAGAGTCGGCTCCAAAGTAGGCGAAGACAGTTCCATCTGCAGGCAAGGTCATGGCGTCAGTTTTTTGGAATGCGCTTCGGATAATTTTCATTGATTATCCTAAAAAAAGGAAAAGCAATCAATGGCGAGTATTATGCAAACGTTTTGCAGCGTTTGAATTATGAAATCAAGCAACAACGGCTGCATTTAGCGAAAAAGAAAGTTCTGTTTCATCAAGACAATGCACCAGTTCACACATCCATTATTGCCATGGCCAAAATCAATGAGTTGAAGTTCGAATTGCTTCCTCGTGCATCCTATTAACCAGACTTAGCCATCTCTGATTATTTTCTGTTTCCAAAGTTGAAGAAATGGCTTGGTGGTAAAAGGTTTGCTAACAATGAGGAGGTGGAGTTTGCAGTTGATGGCTATTTTGCAGAACTCGGCGGTTCTCCCTATAAGCAGGGTATCGAAGCTATGAACATCGCTGGGAAAAGCGCATCGAGCTAAACGGAAACTATGTAGAGGAATAAAGATTTTTTCACAAAATTGTTGTGTTTTCTTTGTTCGGTCGAGTACTTCTGGGACAACGCTCGTATATACCCCAAAGGCTCGGAGGCAATTGAACTGAGCGGGGTCTCCTAGCTTACGTCGCACCGCCTCATAATCGATCCGGCTCTAAAAGTCTTTCCTACACCTTTACGCGTTGGTCGATAAAACATCAGTCTCAATACTTGTTGGACAAACCTGTGGAACCACCATGTGTGGATTCTTAGTAAGATGCTTACCTGGTAAGGATACGTCCGATTGTATGCTTGGACTCCATCGAGGATCCGACTAGAAATGCCACCTGAAACGTACAAGCCATTGTAATCCTTTAGGAACATTTATGCCTTTTTCTTTCTCTACTATTACTTATACAAAATATAGTTTGTATATAGAAATTCAATACGAGTTTTCATTGGACATATACCGTTTTATACTTTCTAAATAAAGAAATCTCATATGGTATACTCACATGACCTTCTCTACCCCCCTCGTTTATTAGTGGATTTACAAATTATTCCTACTAAGCTTATTACTTTCTCTACTACGTATAGTAAGTAGGGGAAGTATTGTATTCCACCCAAAAATTCGAAACCGAGACTTCACCGGAAATACATGCTTTGAGGCCCCCTGAATCCAAAAAAAGCATTTTGAAAACATGTCCGTGTGTCTGTCTGTGAACACCATAACTCAGAAACGAACAGTCGAATAAACACCAAACTTGGTATTTAGGTTCAGTATCTTCCAGAGATGCGACACGAAGGTTTTGAAGAAAATCTCCCCACCCCAGATTACCCCTTACATGGAACATTTTTCGAAAATTTTAATCTCGATTAATATAAAATAGATGGAGAATAAGAGTTTGTAAAAATAGTTTGTACAAGAGTAGAGAAATTCATGTGAGTGTAACACATCAGAATTTTTTTCAACATTCTTGTCACATCTTTGGAAGATACTGAACTTAAACGCCAAGTTAGGTATTTATCCAAGTTTTCGTTTTTTAGATATGTCGTTTACAGACCCACACATACGCGTCCATGCCTGTGGGCGTGACCGTTTATCTAAATATGCTTATTTGGATTTGGTGGACCTCAAAAAACGTATTCCGGTGAACTTTCGGTATCTAATTTTTCGGAGGAATGCGATACCTTCGATATATCCTCGTAGTCTAATTAATTACTAGAGTAATTTAAAATGTAGCAAAAGCAATATGCCAGCTGCTTAAACTCATTCTCTCTTGAGGTTCTGCTGAAAAATTGAATAAAATTGGTTTCAAACTACATTTTATGTAACACTTTCAATGCGCAGAGCTGTATAAGTAAAATCAAAATCGAGTTAAATGGATTGGAGGTAAATACAAGACATTAGGCCACTTGCTCCCAAGCATTTAAATAATCCCTAAAATTCGCAAACGTCCCTTGAGAGCAAATGCCGTGGTCTATTTAAGCTAAATGTACAAATATTATTTTATTTAAAGACTAAATTTTAAACTTTTCAAACATTTTGATAAAATTTCAGCCGTGGGTACCGTTAATGAATCTCTCAGGATTGAAATGTAATAATTGTTTTAAATTTGGGAGAGGCTTGGGCGGTCTAAAGTGATTCTGTAGATCAAAGTGTGTTAATAAGATCAAAAATAACTTTGTTTTAATAATGAGGGGTTCAAGGGGGTTTAGAGGTTGTATTATTATATATGATATATAGTTCTATATTTTTGGGTTCTTTTCCAATTCATCGATGCACAGCAAATAGATCTAGAAAAACTCACATGATCTTCTCAATCCTCTATTTTTATTAGTGGGCTTACAAACCATTCTTACTATAGCTTACTTCTATGTAAATATGGAAGTATTGCATTCCACCCAAACATTCGATATCGAGATTTCATCAAAAATACATGTTTTGAAGTGACGTGAACCCAAATGAAGCATTTTTGGAAACTTGTTCGTATATGTGTCTGTGGACAGCATAGGTAAGAACCGAAAAGTCTGATAAATACTAAACTTGATATATAGATTCAATATCTTCCAAAGATGCGACACGAAGACATCCTACAAAAAGACCCAACAAACTACCCACTTACAGTGAACATTTTTCGGAATTTTTTATTTCATAAAAGAGGCCCTAGCGGTTTTGATTAAAATACCATATATTAAAGACATTTACATTAAAAAAAAACCAAATGTGTTACACTCACATGACCTTCTCTACTCTTGTGCAAACTATTTTTACAAACGCTTATTCTCCACATGCTTCATGTTAATCGAGATATCGAGATGTTAATCTTATTGCTAATTTTCTTGTAGATGCAAGGGAAATTGCTAGGCTTTAAGCGATAGTCAAATATTTTAACGCTGGTTGCTATATGGAGTATTACATTCTCTTTGCATGTCCAGCACAAAAAAAATGAATAACGAATTTGAGAAAAGGTATAAGTATTGGAAAATTTAAGGGAATAACAAGCAATATCTCAAAAATGGTTCACTCAACAAAAAAAATGTATATGACATAAATTGTGTATTTTAACGGAATCCTCATTTTTCGTGTAGTAAAATTTTGTATCTCTTATGGTTTACCAGTTATGCAAACGTCGTTCACAATGAAGAACACTTTTGCAGACATTCCCAAAAAATTCGAGATATACATTTCATTTTTCATGAAAATATATTAAACATATTAGAGCCATTTTTGAGAAAATTAAAATTTTCGAAAAGTGTTCCATGTAAAGGGTAATCTGGGGTGGCGGGAGTTTCCTGAAAACCTTTGTGTCGCATCTCTGGAGGATACGGAACCGAAATACCAAGTTTGGTGTTTATCCAACTGTTTGTTTCTGAGTTATGCTGTTCACACACACGGACATATTTCCAAAAATGCTTTTTTGGATTCAGGGGGTCTCAAAAACATATATTTCCGGTGAATTCTCGGTATCGAATTTTCGGGTGAAATACAATACATCCCCTACTTACTATAAGTAGTAGAGAAAGTAGTAAAATGTATATCTTGAATTTTCTGGGAATAGCCCATGGAGGTCATTCGGAGTAGTTCTGTATAATCTTGTATAACTGGTAAACGTTAATCGGTAGACTGAAACGTACTACACAAGAAATGTAGGTCTCTTTAAAACACACAATTTATTTCCAGTATGTTTTCTTCTGTCATAAACCGTTTCTGAGGTATCTGTCATGAAACGTTATAATTGTTCATTTCTTGGTCATTGTCTTGAAGTCCTTTCAACATTCATTTGTTTCTCGCAATGTCATGGAAACAGTATGGAATTTTAAGGCCAGCATATAGCGTCCAGTTTTTAAACATTTGACTATCGCTGTTCTATTTGTATCTATAACGGAATGTGTAATGTAGCTATTTTTGTAAAGGTTTATTTGGATTAAAATGTAGGAGAAAAAAAAAGAATCAGTAAGAATAGTTTGTGTAACTACGATAGAGGGGTAGAGAAAGTCATGTGAATGTCTCACTTCAGATGCTCACCTTAAAACTGCAACCATTAATAACGATATCTCAGAAACGGTTTATACCACAGAACGTATATTTCCGGTGAAATCTCGAATCTAATTTTTGGAATTCCCCTACTTGGTATACGTAGTGTAAAAGAATATATGCGTTAAATGCAGGATGTGTCAATTATGATATAATCTGAAGTCATGACCTTGACTCATTCTAGAGCGAGGAAATAATAGGAAATGCGATGTAAAGTATATGATACACGGGGACGCTAGTGATTAAGGTTCCAGTAAAGCTAAAAAATGAAGGTTATCTGTTTTGCACAAGGTTATACAGAGAGAGCCAAAAAAAGTATGAACCGCCGCTGTGTTTTTCCTGTCCGCATCCTCGGCACTCGTTGCCGTCTGCCACAATCATAGAAAGGCGCGGATGAAACCATACAACATTTTAAAGCTACTTTTAAAGGCTTTACTTACCAACTTTATGAAAGGAGATGCTGAAACTGGCCACCGGCTTGTCTATACATTTTTGACACCATCACTGTCCATCACTCGCAAATTTTTTTTCGAGTCAACAATTGAAGCCCGTACGTATGTGAATACAATTTTGTCCCCCCCTTTTTTATAGAATTAACAGCCAGGGAGTGTGATTTTGCATTTTTTCAACAAGAATGTAAGAGCTTAAACGGCCAATATTACGACGAGGAAAAATTTAAAGTGTGTTTGAGGATAGAATTATTAGTAGAGATATGTGGCCCCCTCGGTCCCCCGACCTAGCCCCTGCGATTTCTATCTCTGGGTTAACTTAATACATAAACTGTAAAAGACAAACCCACACACCCTGGAAGAATTAAAACAAAATATCCGCCACGAAATTGCCAGCATTTGTCAACGTGAACTACGGCGACTGATGGATAGTTTCCTAAAGAGTTGCCAAAAATGTATGGACAACGACGTTGGCAAGTTTCAGCATCTCCATTAGTAAATTTGGTAAGTAAAGCCTTTAAAAGTAGTTTTAAAAATGTTGTATGGTTTCATCCGCGCCTTTCTATGATAGCGGCAGACGGTAGCGAGCGCAGAGGACGCGGACAGGAAAAACACCGCGCAGGCGGTTCGTAGATTTTTGGCTCACCCTGTACTTAGAGCATTTCTCCAAACCCTGATTGTGTAGCAGCATAATTATATTGCGAATTCTTAGGATAGATTTACATTTGATAAGTTGAGAAAGAACTTATTGAGAAATAAAATAAAATATACTCACCTCTACTCTCACATCTGAGAGGAAGAAAAATAAGCAGCATCCACTGTAACATTTCGAAGTCAGAATGTGGAACAAACGTTGATAAAGCGAGTGCTTCCTCTCTCAGAGGAAGTACATGCTACCACAAGAAGTAATTGATGGTGTATATCCTTTGGCTTTACTTCTGTCCCCAGTATTCAATTCAGTATTTATTGACGTTTCAGAGCTGCAGTCACACCAGCTATTAACACATGAATAGATTAATACAAAAACACTCAGGTGTGATAGATTCACATGGCGTTCTATACCACGTACATAAGTAGATAGGGAAAGTATTGCATTCCACTCAAAAATTTGCTCCTGAGATTTAACCGGAAATGCATGTTTTGAGGTCCACTGCATCTCAAGAAGCATTTCATTAAAAGGTTTGTCTGTGTGGGTGTGCGTTTAGGTGTGGGTGTGTGTATCATAATTCCAAAACTAAAGGAATGAAGTGAGCTTCACAGGCTATTTCCAGAAAATTCAAATATACGTTTTATTTGTCATTTAAATATCTTTCATATATGGCATTTTAATCAAAATCGTTAGAGATATTTATAGTAAATGAAACATTTTTAAAAAATCTTCATGCAAAATCAGTTTGGGGTGAGGGGGATTTTCTTGAAAATCCTCATGACATATCTTTGGAAAACATTGAAGCAAAATACCAAGTTTGGTATTTATCGGACATTTAGGTTTTGACTACCTGCTCACAGACACACACACGGACATTTTTCAAAAAATTCTTTTTTGGGGATTCAGGGCCCCTCAAAACATGTATTTACGGTAAAATCTTTGTATTGAATTTTTGGGTGGAATGTAATAGCTTTTCTAGCTATTATGTACGTGGTATAGAAAGTAAAAATGTTTTAAACCTTCAAAAATAATTTCCTTTAAAAATTTATCCTCAGCAGCCGAAATAATTGTGCATGTCTTGAGCAATTTAAAATTCTAGAAAAAACCATATGCCAGTTAAGTTCATTCTCGCTGAGTTTCTGTTGAAAATTTGAACAGGATTGGTTGTTGTTTCAAACACATGACTGTGATAGAAAGTACCAATCTTATAAAGCTTAAGTTGGAAGTTTGACGGTGTTACGTTGTTTAGTAATTGATTGGATGCCAATAATAGTGAACTCTCTCAGCGAATTTGTAAAAATTGATAAAACTGGCCATCGTTATGTGATACAATACTTTCATTTGAAAGGTCTTAGTCCAACTAATGTTAAAGCTGAGCTAGATTCTACTCTGGAGGAATCTGCTCCTTCGTTTACAACAGTAAAATATTGGGTGACAGAGTATAAGCGAGGCCGTACGAGCTGCCAAGACGAACATCGCCAGAAATTGTGAAGAAATCCACAAAATGGTATTGAATGACCGTCGTCTGAAAGTGCGCGACCTAGAACATCTTAGGCGTTTCAAAAAGTGCTGTACATCGCACACTAAATGAATATTTGCACATGAGAAAGCTGTGCGCAGGATGGGTGCCGCGTGTATTCACAAAAAGCAGCGTCGTGAGGGTTTTTCAATCGAGTGTTTGGCGTTATTTCGCTGCAATAAAGCAGAGTTTTTCATCGATTCATAGCCATGGTTGAAACATGGGTTCATCACTTCACACCTGAGACGAAGGAACAGTCAAAACATGGATTGAAAGAGGAGAATCGTCTCTAAAGAAGGCGAAGACAGTTCCATCAGCTGGCAAGTTCATGGTGTCAGTTTTTTGGATGCGCGTGGGATAATTTTAATTATCTTCAAAAACGAAAAGCAATCAATGACGAGTATTATGCAAATTTATTGCAGCTTTGAATGATGAGATCGAGCAAAACCGGCCGTATTTAGTGAAAAAGAAAGTTCTGTTTCATCAAGACAATGCACTAGTTCGCACATCCATTATCGCCATGGCCAAAATCAATGAATTATAGCTCGAATTGCTTCCTCATGCACCCTATTCGCCAGACTTAGCCCCCTCTGATTATTTTCTGTTTGCAAAGTTGAAGAAATAACTTGGTGGTAAAAGTTACCAACAACGAAGAGGTGGAGTTTGCAGTTGATGTCTATTTTGCAGAACTAGACGGTTCTCACTATAAACAGAGTATCGAAACTATTGTGTATCGAGCTGAAAGGGGACTATGTGGAGAAATAAGGATTTTTTTTCAAATTTTATGTTTTCTTTGTTAGTTCGGGTACTTTAGCGACAGGCCTCGTACATCGTATGAAGCACATTAAATGCCCTAAAGTGTAAGAATAATCAAAGTCGAGTAAAATGTATTGGAAGTAAATACAGGTAATTAGCCCGTGGGTCTTAGACTTTGAAATAATCCCTTGAAGCCACAAAGGACTCAGAGAGCAAAAGCCATGGTTTATTGAAGCTATATGTGAAAATCTTTTATTTAAAATCTAATTTTTAAGTTTTTCGAACATAATGATGAAATTTCAGGTGCGGGTGCTCTTGCTGAATCCCTCAGGATCTAAATAAAGAAATTCTAATTTTTTCAGTTTCTACACTACGTACAGTAAGTAGAAGTATTACATTCCACCCAAAAATTGATACGTGGATTTCACAATAAATGCATGTTTTGAAAAGATGTGCGTGTCTGTGAACAACATAACACAAAAATGAAAAGTCGGATAAATACCAAACTTGTTATTTAAATTCAATATCTTCCAAAGATGCGACACGGATATATTGAGAAATTTCCCTATCCCAAACTACTCTTTAGCTGGAACATGTCTAGAAAATTTTGGTTTTCCAAGAAAAGGCTCTAAATATTTTGATTAAAATACCATATATGAAATATACTTACATGACAAATAAAATGTATATCTTGAATTTTCTGGGAATAGCCTAGAAAGTCCTGTTCATTTGGAAGGAAGTTTGTATAATCTTGTATAACTGGTATATGTTAAAGCGATAGACAAAATCATACCACACAATTTTAAAATAACGTTTTTTTTACATCCTCTACTACGTATAGTAAGTAGGGGAAGTATTGTATTCCACACAAAAATTCGATACAGAGATTTCACCGGAAATATATATTTTGAGGCTCCCTGAATCAAAAAAAGCATTTTTGGAAACAAGTCCGTGTGTGTGTGTGTGTGTGTGTGTATGTGTGTGTGTGTGTGTGTGTGTGTGTGTCTGTCTGTGAACAGTATAACTCAGAAACGAACAGTCGGATAAACACCAAACTTGGTATTTAGGTTCAGTATCTTCCAGAGATGCGACACGAAGGTTTTCAATAAAATCCCCCATCCCAGATTAACCTTTACATGGAACATTTTTCGATAATTTTAATTTTCTCAAAAATGGCTCTAACGATTTTGATTAAAGTATCATATGTTTAAGATATTTTCATGACAAATAAAATGTATATCTTGAATTTTCTGCGAATGTCTCCAAAAATATTCTTCATTGTGAATAACTTTTGCATAAATGGTAAACCATAGGAGATAGACAAACACATAAAATGTAGATCGTGTTAAAATACATAATTTATGTCATATACTTTTTTTTGTTGAGTGAACCATTTTCGAGATATTGATTGTTATTCCCTTAAAGGTTTCAATAATTATTTTCTCAAACGGGAATTCGTTATTCATTTTTTTATGTCCTGGATATGCAAAGAGAATGGAAAGCTCCACATAGCAACCAGCTCTTAAAATATTTGACTATAGCTTAAAGCCTACCATATTCCTCTTGCACCACAAGAAAATTAGCAATAAGATTAACATCTCGATTAACATGAAGCATATGGAGAATAAGCGTTTGTAAGAATAGTTTGTACAAGAGTAGAGAAAGTCATGTGAGTGTAACACATCATATGTTTTTTATCCTCTACATTTTAATCCAAATATACCCTTGCAGAAATAGCATCATTACACATTTCATTATAGATACAAAGAGATCAGCGACACTCAAATTTTATGGAACTGAACGCTATATGCTGGCCTTAGAATTCCATAATGTTTCCATGACATCGCAACAAACAAGTGAATGTTGAGAGAACGTTAAGAGAATGACCAAGTAATGAACAACTCGAACCATTAATAACGGATTATCTTGGAAGCGCCTTATGCCATTAAAACATTTACTAAAATAAATTATTGTGTTTTAAAGAGATTTACTTTTTTGTATAGTACCTTTTTGTCTATCGCTTAGTGTTTACAAATTATATAATATTATACATAAATTCCTTTCCAATGAAGAGGATTTCAGATTCTAATCCTAGAAAATTCAAAATATGCATATCATTTGCCATGTAAATGTCTTCAATATGATATTTTAATCAAAGTCGTTATAACCATTCTATAGAAAATGTTGGGTGATCTAGAAAATCCCTGTGTCGAATCTTTGGAAGATACTGAACTTAAATACCAAATTTAGTACTTATTTGAGTTAGGCAAATCAAAGAAAGACGTACGACACACATAGACCTGTTTCTAAAAATATGTTGATACATTCAGATGACCTTCTCTACCCTATGTCGTTTATTAGTGAGTATACGAGCTATTCCTTCTAAAGCTTAACTTTCTATCTACTACATTTTAATCGAAACAAACCTTTGCAGAAATAGCTACATTTACAATTTCGTTATAGATACAAAGGGAACAGCAACAGTCAAATATTTTAGAACTGGACACTATATGCTGGCCTTAAAATTCCATACTGTTTCCATGACATCATGAGAAACAATTGAATGTTGACAGGACTTTAAGAGAAGAACGAGGTAGTGAACAATATTAACCATTTTTAACAATATCTCAGAAATGGCTTATGCCAGAAAACGTATAATTGCGGTGAAATCTCGACATATAATTTTTGGGCTTCCCCTACATGGAATACGTAGTGTAGAAAGTAAAAATTATATAAACAAGAAGTGCAGAATGTATCAATTATGGTTTATTCTGCCGTCATGACCTTGACTTATTCTAGAGCGGGGAAATAATAGGAAATGCGATGTAACACATATGATACGGTAGAGGTTAAGGTCGAGTAAGGCTAAAAATGAAGGTTTTCTGTTTTGCACAGGATGATACCTTGAGCACTGCCCCAAACCCTGATTTTGTAACATCATAGCTATACAGGGTGAATCACCTAATACTTGCACAGCAAATGTTTCGGAAATGGAAAGTGTTATTGTTGTGCAGTTTTCACAGCATTGATTGGTAGTCAGGAGCTCGTACATTTAGCCTATAAACAGATTATAATAATACTGAGAACTGTATTCTTGGAGAAAACATACAATTTTTTAAATGGAACAATGCCTAGTTATATCAACAGAAGAAAGGTGGGGTAAATTAGAATGTCAGTGGCGTTTGTTGCAAGATTCTAGTGCAAGTGGTTTACAATACTTCCGTGGATTCTTACAAGTAAAGAGAACAGAGCCCCTCAAAGGTTGTTGTCAAAATGGCCACCGGTAGCTTCAGTACACGCTTACAGTCTGCTATGGAAAGACTGCTGCACACGTTCTAGCATTCCAGCGGAAATTTCAGAGCAAGCAGCAGTATTACGTCGTTTCATATCGTCTGGTATAGTTGGTACAACCTCGTAGACAGTGTCTTTCAGGCTTCCCCACAGAAAAAAGTCTAAAGGAATCAGATCCGGTGAACGGGCCGGCCAAGTTACAAGTCACCTTCGTCCAATCCAACGATTTGTAAAAAATCCGCAAAGACAAGCCGTAGTACTTCGTGCACTATAGGCTGGACAGCCATCATGTTGGTACCACAGGTTCCTCCTAATCTGCAAAGGAACGTCTTCTAGCATCTGTGGCAGATGGTCTGTCAGGAGGCTGCGATACTTGTGCGAGGTCATTGTTCCTTCTATGAACAAAGGGCCTATTAGCTAACGGTTCACTATTCCCCACAATGAATGCAAACATACATAACATCATCGTACCTAGCAACTAAGCAGGTTGAATGGGACAAACAATTGTCGGGGTGGAAACTCTTCAAAATACAATTTCTCGTAAACCACTTGCACTAGAATCCTGCAATACACAGACCATTGACATTCTAATTCATTCATTCATTCATTATCTGTTTACCCTCCTCTTATGTAGGACTTACACCCCCAGGACTTACAAGCGGGTGCCTGGGGTCAGAGGCCCGTCGAGGAGCAGACACTCATGGATCAGACAGAGCATCCAGGATGGGTGATCAGCCCGATGCCTGGTATGGGATGAAGGAAATAGATGAAACAAAATGTGGGTGAAATGGATGAAAGGAAGGTGATGATGGAGCAGTTTGTGGAATGAATGGCGGGGGAAACCGGAGAACCCGCCCAGACGACGCTTCGTCCACCACAAATCCCACATGCAGCTCCCTGGGATTGAACCCAGGCCGCCTCGGTGGGAGGCGAGCGGTCAAACCACTCGGCCACGGCGCCGCCTGACATTCTAATTTACCCTACCTTTATTCTGTTGATGTAACTAGGCATTGTTCTATTTAAAAAATTGAATATTTGCTTAAAGCATACACTTTCTCAGTATTATTAAAATCTGTTTATAGGCTAAATGTACGAGCCCCTGACCACCAATCAGTGCTGTAAAAACTGCACAACAATAGCATTTTCCATTTCCGAAACATGTGCGGTGCAAGGTTTAGGTGATTCACCCTGTATTGCGAGTTCTTGCGATAGATTTACATTTGATAAGTTAGCAAGCACTTATTGACAAATAAAATAAAACGTGCTCACCTGCACTCTCACATCTGAGAGGAAGAAAAATAAGCAGCATCCACTGTAACATTTCGGAGTCAGAATGTGGAACAAACGTTGATAAAGCGAGTGCTTCCTCTCTCAGA